>OX638384.1:29980764-30580764 GCA_951813785.1 Criorhina ranunculi
ATGCGGTGTAGGCCCTCCCTACGGACGGTAGGCGAGGAAGTTCTCCCTACGGACAGTAGGTGAGTTTAGTATGCGGATACTATTTAGATTTGCGTTTCATATAGAACATAGGTTTTAGGTTTATTTGAGCTACGTATATCAGGTAGGGCTTAGATTTAGTTGTGCTACGTATAGGAGATATGTGTTAGGTTGAGTTTAAACTCATACGGTGTAGGCCCTCCCTACGGACGGTAGGCGAGGAAGTTCTCCCTACGGACAGTAGGTGAGTTTTGTATGCGGATACTATTTAGATTTGCGTTTCATATAGAACATAGGTTTTATTTTTATTTGAGCTACGTATATCAGGTAGGGCCTAGATTTAGTTGCGCTGCGTATAGGAAATATGTGTTAGGTTGAGTTTAAACTCATGCGGTGTAGGCCCTCCCTACGGACGGTAGGCGAGGAAGTTCTCCCTATGGACAGTAGGTGAGTTTAGTATCCGTATACTATTTAGATTTGCGTTTCATATAGAACATAGGTTTTAGGTTTATTTGAGCTACGTATATCAGGTAGGGTTTAGATTTAGTTGCGCTACGTATAGGAGATATGTGTTAGGTTGAGTTTAAACTCATGCGGTGTAGGCCCTCCCTACGGACGGTAGGCGAGGAAGTTCTCCCTACGGACAGTAGGTGAGCTTAGTATCCGGATACTGGGAGGGAGGGTGGGTTTTCTCCCTACGGACGGTAGGAGAGATCAGTATGCGGATACTGTTTAGATTTGTGTTTCATATAGAACATAGGTTTTAGGTTTATTTGAGCTACGTATTTCAGGTAGGGCTTAGATTTAGTTGCGCTTCGTATAGGAGATATGTGTTAGGTTGAGTTCAAACTCATGCGGTGTAGGCCCTCCCTACGGATGGTAGGCGAGGAAGTTCTCCCTACGGACAGTAGGTGAGTTTAGTATGCGGATACTATTTAGATTTGCGTTTCATATAGAACATAGGTTTTAGGTTTATTTGAGCTACGTATATCAGGTAGGGCTTAGATTTAGTTGTGCTACGTATAGGAAATATGTGTTAGGTTGAGTTTAAACTCATACGGTGTAGGCCCTCCCTACGGACGGTAGGCGAGGAAGTTCTCCCTACGGACAGTAGGTGAGTTTAGTATGCGGATACTATTTAGATTTGCGTTTCATATAGAACATAGGTTTTAGGTTTATTTGAGCTACGTATATCAGGTAGGGCTTAGATTTAGTTGTGCTACGTATAGGAGATATGTGTTAGGTTGAGTTTAAACTCATGCGGTGTAGGCCCTCCCTACGGACGGTAGGCGAGGAAGTTCTCCCTACGGACAGTAGGTGAGTCTAGTATGCGGATACTATTTAGATTTGCGTTTCATATAGAACATAGGTTTTAGGTTTATTTGAGCTACGTATATCAGGTAGGGCTTAGATTTAGTTGCGCTTCGTATAGGAAATATGTGTTAGGTTGAGTTTAAACTCATGCGGTGTAGGCCCTCCCTACGGACGGTAGGCGAGGAAGTTCTCCCTACGGACAGTAGGTGAGTCTAGTATGTGGATACTATTTAGATTTGCGTTTCATATAGAACATAGGTTTTAGGTTTATTTGAGCTACGTATATCAGGTAGGGCTTAGATTTAGTTGTGCTACGTATAGGAAATATGTGTTAGGTTGAGTTTAAACTCATGCGGTGTAGGCCCTCCCTACGGACGGTAGGCGAGGAAGTTCTCCCTACGGACAGTAGGTGAGCTTAGTATCCGGATACTGGGAGGGAGGGTGGGTTTTCTCCCTACGGACGGTAGGAGAGATCAGTATGCGGATACTGTTTAGATTTGCGTTTCATATATAACATAGGTTTTAGGTTTATTTGAGCTACGTATATCAGGTAGGGCTTAGATTTAGTTGCGCTACGTATAGGAGATATGTGTTAGGTTGAGTTTAAACTCATGCGGTGTAGGCCCTCCCTACGGACGGTAGGCGAGGAAGTTCTCCCTACGGACAGTAGGTGAGCTTAGTATCCGGATACTGGGAGGGAGGGTGGGTTTTCTCCCTACGGACGGTAGGAGAGATCAGTATGCGGATACTGTTTAGATTTGTGTTTCATATAGAACATAGGTTTTAGGTTTATTTGAGCTACGTATTTCAGGTAGGGCTTAGATTTAGTTGCGCTTCGTATAGGAAATATGTGTTAGGTTGAGTTTAAACTCATGCGGTGTAGGCCCTCCCTACGGACGGTAGGCGAGGAAGTTCTCCCTACGGACAGTAGGTGAGTTTAGTATGCGGATACTATTTAGATTTGCGTTTCATATAGAACATAGGTTTTAGGTTTATTTGAGCTACGTATATCAGGTAGGGCTTAGATTTAGTTGTGCTACGTATAGGAGATATGTGTTAGGTTGAGTTTAAACTCATGCGGTGTAGGCCCTCCCTACGGACGGTAGGCGAGGAAGTTCTCCCTACGGACAGTAGGTGAGATCAGTATGCGGATACTGTTTAGATTTGCGTTTCATATATAACATAGGTTTTAGGTTTATTTGAGCTACGTATATCAGGTAGGGCTTAGATTTAGTTGCGCTACGTATAGGAGATATGTGTTAGGTTGAGTTTAAACTCATGCGGTGTAGGCCCTCCCTACGGACGGTAGGCGAGGAAGTTCTCCCTACGGACAGTAGGTGAGTTTTGTATGCGGATACTATTTAGATTTGCGTTTCATATAGAACATAGGTTTTAGGTTTATTTGAGCTACGTATATCAGGTAGGGCTTAGATTTAGTTGCGCTACGTATAGGAGATATGTGTTAGGTTGAGTTTAAACTCATGCGGTGTAGGCCCTCCCTACGGACGGTAGGCGAGGAAGTTCTCCCTACGGACAGTAGGTGAGTTTAGTATGCGGATACTATTTAGATTTGCGTTTCATATAGAACATAGGTTTTAGGTTTATTTGAGCTACGTATATCAGGTAGGGCTTAGATTTAGTTGCGCTACGTATAGGAGATATGTGTTAGGTTGAGTTTAAACTCATGCGGTGTAGGCCCTCCCTACGGACGGTAGGCGAGGAAGTTCTCCCTACGGACAGTAGGTGAGTTTAGTATGCGGATACTATTTAGATTTGCGTTTCATATAGAACATAGGTTTTAGGTTTATTTGAGCTACGTATATCAGGTAGGGCTTAGATTTAGTTGCGCTTCGTATAGGAAATATGTGTTAGGTTGAGTTTAAACTCATGCGGTGTAGGCCCTCCCTACGGACGGTAGGCGAGGAAGTTCTCCCTACGGACAGTAGGTGAGTTTAGTATGCGGATACTATTTAGATTTGCGTTTCATATAGAACATAGGTTTTAGGTTTATTTGAGCTACGTATATCAGGTAGGGCTTAGATTTAGTTGCGCTACGTATAGGAGATATGTGTTAGGTTGAGTTTAAACTCATGCGGTGTAGGCCCTCCCTACGGACGGTAGGCGAGCAAGTTCTCCCTACGGACAGTAGGTGAGTTTTGTATGCGGATACTATTTAGATTTGCGTTTCATATAGAACATACATATGTAGGTTTTAGGTTTATTTGAGCTACGTATATCAGGTAGGGCTTAGATTTAGTTGCGCTACGTATAGGAGATATGTGTTAGGTTGAGTTTAAACTCATGCGGTGTAGGCCCTCCCTACGGACGGTAGGCGAGGAAGGTCTCCCTATGGACAGTAGGTGAGTTCAGTATCCGGATACTATTTAGATTTGCGTTTCATATAGAACATAGGTTTTAGGTTTATTTGAGCTACGTATATCAGGTAGGGCTTAGATTTAGTTGCGCTACGTATAGGAGATATGTGTTAGGTTGAGTTTAAACTCATGCAGTGTAGGCCCTCCCTACGGACGGTAGGCGAGGAAGTTCTCCCTACGGACAGTAGGTGAGCTTAGTATCCAGATACTGGGAGGGAGGGTGGGTTTTCTCCCTACGGACGGTAGGAGAGATCAGTATGCGGATACTGTTTAGATTTGCGTTTCATATATAACATAGGTTTTAGGTTTATTTGAGCTACGTATATCAGGTAGGGCTTAGATTTAGTTGCGCTACGTATAGGAGATATGTGTTAGGTTGAGTTTAAACTCATGCGGTGTAGGCCCTCCCTACGGACGGTAGGCGAGCAAGTTCTCCCTACGGACAGTAGGTGAGTTTAGTATGCGGATACTATTTAGATTTGCGTTTCATATAGAACATAGGTTTTAGGTTTATTTGAGCTACGTATATCAGGTAGGGCTTAGATTTAGTTGCGCTACGTATAGGAGATATGTGTTAGGTTGAGTTTAAACTCATGCGGTGTAGGCCCTCCCTACGGACGGTAGGCGAGCAAGTTCTCCCTACGGACAGTAGGTGAGTTTAGTATGCGGATACTATTTAGATTTGCGTTTCATATAGAACATAGGTTTTAGGTTTATTTGAGCTACGTATATCAGGTAGGGCTTAGATTTAGTTGTGCTACGTATAGGAGATATGTGTTAGGTTGAGTTTAAACTCATGCGGTGTAGGCCCTCCCTACGGACGGTAGGCGAGGAAGTTCTCCCTACGGACAGTAGGTGAGTCTAGTATGCGGATACTATTTAGATTTGCGTTTCATATAGAACATAGGTTTTAGGTTTATTTGAGCTACGTATATCAGGTAGGGCTTAGATTTAGTTGCGCTTCGTATAGGAAATATGTGTTAGGTTGAGTTTAAACTCATGCGGTGTAGGCCCTCCCTACGGACGGTAGGCGAGGAAGTTCTCCCTACGGACAGTAGGTGAGCTTAGTATCCAGATACTGGGAGGGAGGGTGGGTTTTCTCCCTACGGACGGTAGGAGAGATCAGTATGCGGATACTGTTTAGATTTGCGTTTCATATATAACATAGGTTTTAGGTTTATTTGAGCTACGTATATCAGGTAGGGCTTAGATTTAGTTGTGCTACGTATAGGAGATATGTGTTAGGTTGAGTTTAAACTCATACGGTGTAGGCCCTCCCTACGGACGGTAGGCGAGGAAGTTCTCCCTACGGACAGTAGGTGAGTTTTGTATGCGGATACTATTTAGATTTGCGTTTCATATAGAACATAGGTTTTAGGTTTATTTGAGCTACGTATATCAGGTAGGGCTTAGATTTAGTTGCGCTACGTATAGGAGATATGTGTTAGGTTGAGTTTAAACTCATGCGGTGTAGGCCCTCCCTACGGACGGTAGGCGAGGAAGTTCTCCCTACGAACAGTAGGTGAGTTTAGTATGCGGATACTATTTAGATTTGCGTTTCATATAGAACATAGGTTTTAGGTTTATTTGAGCTACGTATATCAGGTAGGGCTTAGATTTAGTTGTGCTACGTATAGGAGATATGTTTTAGGTTGAGTTTAAACTCATGCGGTGTAGGCCCTTCCTACGGACGGTAGGCGAGGAAGTTCTCCCTACGGACAGTAAGTGAGTTTAGTATGCGGATACTATTTAGATTTGCGTTTCATATAGAACATAGGTTTTAGGTTTATTTGAGCTACGTATATCAGGTAGGGCTTAGATTTAGTTGCGCTACGTATAGGAGATATGTGTTAGGTTGAGTTTAAACTCATGCGGTGTAGGCCCTCCCTACGGACGGTAGGCGAGGAAGTTCTCCCTACGGACAGTAGGTGAGTTTAGTATGCGGATACTATTTAGATTTGCGTTTCATATAGAACATAGGTTTTAGGTTTATTTGAGTTACGTATATCAGGTAGGGCTTAGATTTAGTTGTGCTACGTATAGGAGATATGTGTTAGGTTGAGTTTAAACTCATACGGTGTAGGCCCTCCCTACGGACGGTAGGCGAGGAAGTTCTCCCTACGGACAGTAGGTGAGTTTTGTATGCGGATAGTATTTAGATTTGCGTTTCATATAGAACATAGGTTTTAGGTTTATTTGAGCTACGTATATCAGGTAGGGCTTAGATTTAGTTGCGCTTCGTATAGGAAATATGTGTTAGGTTGAGTTTAAACTCATGCGGTGTAGGCCCTCCCTACGGACGGTAGGCGAGGAAGTTCTCCCTACGGACAGTAGGTGAGTTTAGTATGCGGATACTATTTAGATTTGCGTTTCATATAGAACATAGGTTTAAGGTTTATTTGAGCTACGTATATCAGGTAGGGCTTAGATTTAGTTGCGCTTCGTATAGGAAATATGTGTTAGGTTGAGTTTAAACTCATGCGTTGTAGGCCCTCCCTACGGACGGAAGGCGAGGAAGTTCTCCCTACGGACAGTAGGTGAGCTTAGTATCCGGATACTGGGAGGGAGGGTGGGTTTTCTCCCTACGGACGGTAGGAGAGATCAGTATGCGGATACTGTTTAGATTTGCGTTTCATATATAACATAGGTTTTAGGTTTATTCGAGCTACGTATATCAGGTAGGGCTTAGATTTAGTTGTGCTACGTATAGGAGATATGTGTTAGGTTGAGTTTAAACTCATACGGTGTAGGCCCTCCCTACGGACGGTAGGCGAGGAAGTTCTCCCTACGGACAGTAGGTGAGTTTTGTATGCGGATACTATTTAGATTTGCGTTTCATATAGAACATAGGTTTTAGGTTTATTTGAGCTACGTATATCAGGTAGGGCTTAGATTTAGTTGCGCTTCGTATAGGAAATATGTGTTAGGTTGAGTTTAAACTCATGCGGTGTAGGCCCTCCCTACGGACGGTAGGCGAGGAAGTTCTCCCTACGGACAGTAGGTGAGTTTAGTATGCGGATACTATTTAGATTTGCGTTTCATATAGAACATAGGTTTTAGGTTTATTTGAGCTACGTATATCAGGTAGGGCTTAGATTTAGTTGCGCTTCGTATAGGAGATATGTGTTAGGTTGAGTTTAAACTCATGCGGTGTAGGCCCTCCCTACGGACGGTAGGCGAGGAAGGTCTCCCTATGGACAGTAGGTGAGTTTAGTATCCGGATACTATTTAGATTTGCGTTTCATATAGAACATAGGTTTTAGATTTATTTGAGCTACGTATTTCAGGTAGGGCTTAGATTTAGTTGCGCTTCGTATAGGAAATATGTGTTAGGTTGAGTTTAAACTCATGCGGTGTAGGCCCTCCCTACGGACGGTAGGCGAGGAAGTTCTCCCTACGGACAGTAGGTGAGTTTAGTATGCGGATACTATTTAGATTTGCGTTTCATATAGAACATAGGTTTTAGGTTTATTTGAGCTACGTATATCAGGTAGGGCTTAGATTTAGTTGCGCTTCGTATAGGAAATATGTATTAGGTTGAGTTTAAACTCATGCGGTGTAGGCCCTCCCTACGGACGGTAGGCGAGGAAGTTCTCCCTACGGACAGTAGGTGAGTTTTGTATGCGGATAATATTTAGATTTGCGTTTCATATAGAACATAGGTTTTAGGTTTATTTGAGCTACGTATATCAGGTAGGGCTTAGATTTAGTTGCGCTTCGTATAGGAAATATGTGTTAGGTTGAGTTTAAACTCATGCGGTGTAGGCCCTCCCTACGGACGGAAGGCGAGGAAGTTCTCCCTACGGACAGTAGGTGAGCTTAGTATCCGGATACTGGGAGGGAGGGTGGGTTTTCTCCCTACGGACGGTAGGAGAGATCAGTATGCGGATACTGTTTAGATTTGCGTTTCATATATAACATAGGTTTTAGGTTTATTCGAGCTACGTATATCAGGTAGGGCTTAGATTTAGTTGTGCTACGTATAGGAGATATGTGTTAGGTTGAGTTTAAACTCATACGGTGTAGGCCCTCCCTACGGACGGTAGGCGAAGAAGTTCTCCCTACGGACAGTAGGTGAGTTTTGTATGCGGATACTATTTAGATTTGCGTTTCATATAGAACATAGGTTTTAGGTTTATTTGAGCTACGTATATCAGGTAGGGTTTAGATTTAGTTGCGCTTCGTATAGGAAATATGTGTTAGGTTGAGTTTAAACTCATGCGGTGTAGGCCCTCCCTACGGACGGTAGGCGAGGAAGTTCTCCCTACGGACAGTAGGTGAGTTTTGTATGCGGATACTATTTAGATTTGCGTTTCATATAGAACATAGGTTTTAGGTTTATTTGAGCTACGTATATCAGGTAGGGCTTAGATTTAGTTGCGCTTCGTATAGGAAATATGTGTTAGGTTGAGTTTAAACTCATGCGGTGTAGGCCCTCCCTACGGACGGTAGGCGAGGAAGGTCTCCCTATGGACAGTAGGTGAGTTTAGTATCCGGATACTATTTAGATTTGCGTTTCATATAGAACATATTTTTTAGGTCTATTTGAGCTACGTATATCAGGTAGGGCTTAGATTTAGTTGTGCTACGTATAGGAGATATGTGTTAGGTTGAGTTTAAACTCATACGGTGAAGGCCCTCCCTACGGACGGTAGGCGAGGAAGTTCTCCCTTCGGACAGTAGGTGAGTTTTGTATGCGGATACTATTAAGATTTGCGTTTCATATAGAACATAGGTTTTAGGTTTATTTGAGCTACGTATATCAGGTAGGGCTTAGATTTAGTTGCGCTTCGTATAATAAATATGTGTTAGGTTGAGTTTAAACTCATGCGGTGTAGGCCCTCCCTACGGACGGTAGGCGAGGAAGTTCTCCCTACGGACAGTAGGTGAGTTTTGTATGCGGATACTATTTAGATTTGCGTTTCATATAGAACATAGGTTTTAGGTTCATTTGAGCTACGTATATCAGGTAGGGCTTAGATTTAGTTGCGCTTCGTATAGGAAATATGTGTTAGGTTGAGTTTAAACTCATGCGGTGTAGGCCCTTCCTACGGACGGTAGGCGAGGAAGTTCTCCCTACGGACAGTAGGTGAGCTTAGTATCCGGATACTGGGAGGGAGGGTGGGTTTTCTCCCTACGGACGGTAGGAGAGATCAGTATGCGGATACTGTTTAGATTTGCGTTTCATATATAACATAGGTTTTAGGTTTATTTGAGCTACGTATATCAGGTAGGGCTTAGATTTATTTGTGCTACGTATAGGAGATATGTGTTAGGTTGAGTTTAAACTCATACGGTGTAGGCCCTCCCTACGGACGGTAGGCGAGGAAGTTCTCCCTACGGACAGTAGGTGAGTTTTGTATGCGGATACTATTTAGATTTGCGTTTCATATAGAACATAGGTTTAAGGTTTATTTGAGCTACGTATATCAGGTAGGGCTTAGATTTAGTTGCGCTACGTATAGGAGATATGTGTTAGGTTGAGTTTAAACTCATGCGGTGTAGGCCCTCCCTACGGACGGTAGGCGAGGAAGTTCTCCCTACGGACAGTAGGTGAGCTTAGTATCCGGATACTGGGAGGGAGGGTGGGTTTTCTCCCTACGGACGGTAGGAGAGATCAGTATGCGGATACTGTTTAGATTTGCGTTTCATAAATAACATAGGTTTTAGGTTCATTTGAGCTACGTATATCAGGTAGGGCTTAGATTTAGTTGCGCTACGTATAGGAGATATGTGTTAGGTTGAGTTCAAACTCATGCGGTGTAGGCCCTTCCTACGGACGGTAGGCGAGGAAGTTCTCCCTACGGACAGTAGGTGAGTTTAGTATGCGGATACTGTTTAGATTTGCGTTTCATAAATAACATAGGTTTTAGGTTTATTTGAGCTACGTATATCAGGTAGGGCTTAGATTTAGTTGCGCTACGTATAGGAGATATGTGTTAGTTGAGTTTAAACTCATACGGTGTAGGCCCTCCCTACGGATGGTAGGCGAGGAAGTTCTCCCTGCGGACAGTAGGTGAGTTTTTTTTCATATAGAACATAGGTTTTAGGTTTATTTGAGCTACGTATATCAGGTAGGGCTTACATTTAGTTGCACTACGTATAGGAGATATGTGTTAGGTTGAGTTTAAACTCATACGGTGTAGGCCCCCCCTACGGACGGTAGGCGAGGAAGTTCTCCCTACGGACAGTAGGTGAGTTTAGTTTCATATAGAACATAGGTTTTAGGTTTATTTGAGCTACGTATATCAGGTAGGGCTTAGATTTAGTTGCACTACGTATAGGAGATATGTGTTAGGTTGAGTTTAAACTCATGCGGTGTAGGCCCTCCCTACGGACGGAAGGCGAGGAAGTTCTCCCTACGGACAGTAGGTGAGCTTAGTATCCGTATACTGGGAGGGAGGGTGGGTTTTCTCCCTACGGACGGTAGGAGAGAGCAGTATGCGGATACTGTTTAGATTTGCGTTTCATATATAACATAGGTTTTAGGTTTATTCGAGCTACGTATATCAGGTAGGGCTTAGATTTAGTTGTGCTACGTATAGGAGATATGTGTTAGGTTGAGTTTAAACTCATACGGTGTAGGCCCTCCCTACGGACGGTAGGCGAGGAAGTTCTCCCTACGGACAGTAGGTGAGTTTTGTATGCGGATACTATTTAGATTTGCGTTTCATATAGAACATAGGTTTTAGGTTTATTTGAGCTACGTATATCAGGTAGGGCTTAGATTTAGTTGCGCTTCGTACAGGAAATATGTGTTAGGTTGAGTTTAAACTCATGCGGCGTAGGCCCTCCCTACGGACGGTAGGCGAGGAAGGTCTCCCTATGGACAGTAGGTGAGTTTAGTATCCGGATACTATTTAGATTTGCGTTTCATATAGAACATAGGTTTTAGGTTTATTTGAGCTACGTATATCAGGTAGGGCTTAGATTTAGTTGCGCTACGTATAGGAGATATGTGTTAGGTTGAGTTTAAACTCATGCGGTGTAGGCCCTCCCTACGGACAGTAGGTGAGTTTTGTATGCGGATACTATTTAGATTTGCGTTTCATATAGAACATATGTAGGTTTTAGGTTTATTTGAGCTACGTATATCAGGTAGGGCTTAGATTTAGTTGCGCTACGTATAGGAGATATGTGTTAGGTTGAGTTTAAACTCATGCGGTGTAGGCCCTCCCTACGGACGGTAGGCGAGGAAGGTCTCCCTATGGACAGTAGGTGAGTTCAGTATCCGGATACTATTTAGATTTGCGTTTCATATAGAACATAGGTTTTAGGTTTATTTGAGCTACGTATATCAGGTAGGGCTTAGATTTAGTTGCGCTACGTATAGGAGATATGTGTTAGGTTGAGTTTAAACTCATGCAGTGTAGGCCCTCCCTACGGACGGTAGGCGAGGAAGTTCTCCCTACGGACAGTAGGTGAGCTTAGTATCCAGATACTGGGAGGGAGGGTGGGTTTTCTCCCTACGGACGGTAGGAGAGATCAGTATGCGGATACTGTTTAGATTTGCGTTTCATAAATAACATAGGTTTTAGGTTTATTTGAGCTACGTATATCAGGTAGGGCTTAGATTTAGTTGCGCTACGTATAGGAGATATGTGTTAGGTTGAGTTTAAACTCATGCGGTGTAGGCCCTCCCTACGGACAGTAGGTGAGTTTTGTATGCGGATACTATTTAGATTTGCGTTTCATATAGAACATATGTAGGTTTTAGGTTTATTTGAGCTACGTATATCAGGTAGGGCTTAGATTTAGTTGCGCTACGTATAGGAGATATGTGTTAGGTTGAGTTTAAACTCATGCGGTGTAGGCCCTCCCTACGGACGGTAGGCGAGGAAGGTCTCCCTATGGACAGTAGGTGAGTTCAGTATCCGGATACTATTTAGATTTGCGTTTCATATAGAACATAGGTTTTAGGTTTATTTGAGCTACGTATATCAGGTAGGGCTTAGATTTAGTTGCGCTACGTATAGGAGATATGTGTTAGGTTGAGTTTAAACTCATGCGGTGTAGGCCCTCCCTACGGACGGTAGGCGAGGAAAGTCTCCGTATGGACAGTAGGTGAGTTTAGTATCCGGATACTATTTAGATTTGCGTTTCATATAGAACATAGGTTTTAGGTCTATTTGAGCTACGTATATCAGGTAGGGCTTAGATTTAGTTATGCTACGTATAGGAGATATGTGTTAGGTTGAGTTTAAACTCATACGGTGAAGGCCCTCCCTACGGACGGTAGGCGAGGAAGTTCTCCCTACGGACAGTAGGTGAGCTTAGTATCCGGATACTGGGAGGGAGGGTGAGTTTTCTCCCTACGGACGGTAGGAGAGATCAGTATGCGGATACTGTTTAGATTTGCGTTTCATAAATAACATATTTTTTAGGTTCATTTGAGCTACGTATATCAGGTAGGGTTTAGATTTAGTTGCGCTACGTATAGGAGATATGTGTTAGGTTGAGTTTAAACTCATGCGGTGTAGGCCCTCCCTACGGACGGTAGGCGAGCAAGTTCTCCCTACGGACAGTAGGTGAGTTTTGTATGCGGATACTATTTAGATTTGCGTTTCATATAGAACATACATATGTAGGTTTTAGGTTTATTTGAGCTACGTATATCAGGTAGGGCTTAGATTTAGTTGCGCTACGTATAGGAGATATGTGTTAGGTTGAGTTTAAACTCATGCGGTGTAGGCCCTCCCTACGGACGGTAGGCGAGGAAGGTCTCCCTATGGACAGTAGGTGAGTTCAGTATCCGGATACTATTTAGATTTGCGTTTCATATAGAACATAGGTTTTAGGTTTATTTGAGCTACGTATATCAGGTAGGGCTTAGATTTAGTTGCGCTACGTATAGGAGATATGTGTTAGGTTGAGTTTAAACTCATGCAGTGTAGGCCCTCCCTACGGACGGTAGGCGAGGAAGTTCTCCCTACGGACAGTAGGTGAGCTTAGTATCCAGATACTGGGAGGGAGGGTGGGTTTTCTCCCTACGGACGGTAGGAGAGATCAGTATGCGGATACTGTTTAGATTTGCGTTTCATAAATAACATAGGTTTAAGGTTCATTTGAGCTACGTATATCAGGTAGGGTTTAGATTTAGTTGCGCTACGTATAGGAGATATGTGTTAGGTTGAGTTTAAACTCATGCGGTGTAGGCCCTCCCTACGGACGGTAGGCGAGGAAGTTCTCCCTACGGACAGTAGGTGAGTTTAGTATGCGGATACTATTTAGATTTGCGTTTCATATAGAACATATGTAGGTTTTAGGTTTATTTGAGCTACGTATATCAGGTAGGGCTTAGATTTAGTTGCGCTACGTATAGGAGATATGTGTTAGGTTGAGTTTAAACTCATGCGGTGTAGGCCCTCCCTACGGACGGTAGGCGAGGAAGTTCTCCCTACGGACAGTAGGTGAGCTTAGTATCCGGATACTGGGAGGGAGGGTGAGTTTTCTCCCTACGGACGGTAGGAGAGATCAGTATGCGGATACTGTTTAGATTTGCGTTTCATAAATAACATAGGTTTTAGGTTCATTTGAGCTACGTATATCAGGTAGGGTTTAGATTTAGTTGCGCTACGTATAGGAGATATGTGTTAGGTTGAGTTTAAACTCATGCGGTGTAGGCCCTCCCTACGGACGGTAGGCGAGGAAGTTCTCCCTACGGACAGTAGGTGAGTTTAGTATGCGGATACTATTTAGATTTGCGTTTCATATAGAACATATGTAGGTTTTAGGTTTATTTGAGCTACGTATATCAGGTAGGGCTTAGATTTAGTTGCGCTACGTATAGGAGATATGTGTTAGTTGAGTTTAAACTCATACGGTGTAGGCCCTCCCTACGGATGGTAGGCGAGGAAGTTCTCCCTACGGACAGTAGGTGAGTTTTTTTTCATATAGAACATAGGTTTTAGGTTTATTTGAGCTACGTATATCAGGTAGGGCTTAGATTTAGTTGCACTACGTATAGGAGATATGTGTTAGGTTGAGTTTAAACTCATACAGTGTAGGCCCCCCCTACGGACGGTAGGCGAGGAAGTTCTCCCTACGGACAGTAGGTGAGTTTAGTTTCATATAGAACATAGGTTTTAGGTTTATTTGAGCTACGTATATCAGGTAGGGCTTAGATTTAGTTGCGCTACGTATATTAGATATGTGCCATTACTGCAATATTTCTTCTCCTTGACGATGGTTAAATACTTTCGTGGTATCTCTTGACATAATTCTCGATGAAGTTTGCAAAGAGATGTGGCTAACATCTTCAATAACGCCTTGAATCTTCTCCTTCAGCTCGGGACTTATTCATAGTTTGAAGCTGACATATACCTGAGATTCAACTAAACCTTAACAAAAAGTTGTTATATTTCGCGACATGCGCCAATCTTAGCACTTGCTTGGTAGCAAGTATATGTGTGTAAATGGCAAACTGACGGCGCAGTTTCAGTGTTTAAGCTTGGCACGGGAGTGAGAGTGTAGAAGAATTTTCGTACCGTGCTTCCGATTTCGATTTGAATCGTAAAGGGAAGTCATAAGGCAAATGAGTTAGTTTGGGCGAAGAAAAGAGCAACGCACTTGCACGCATGCTCTCCTAGAAGTGCTTGGTCGCAGATTTGTGCATGAGTGTGTACGTCGCTTAAGGTCCACTTTCAGTTTAAGGCCACGGCAACTTGGTTCATATGGTGCGGTAACGAATAGTTACTATATTTCTGGCATCATCTTTGCAAGGGTTTGTTGAAACATTCAGAATGCATTGGTCTTTCTGTGCAAATTTGTTTATTAGCGAAGTCATCCAGTTGAAGTTGCAATGTCCTTCTCTTGGTTCTGTAAAATCTAAGACACTTGGAACGATCTTCTGGCTTGATTTGAAGATCTTTTGTAAAAATGTGCTCCAAAATGTTTAAGGGTTGTGCGCGAAGATGGTGTGTCCGACCATTTATTTCTAAAAAATTCACGTGTACAAATAAATAAAAGAAACGAAAGTACATAGGTAAATGTCTTCATTTATTCAGAAAGACATCTCAATCTCAACTCTCCCACATCAATTATCACTTTGGCACACTGAAACAAACAACAAAAGATAGATAGACACAAACAAATAATGTCAATTTGTAAAATCGCACTCACTTCTCGTACTCGAATCCCAACCGACTCGCACTCGGTTCCGTTTGTTGTCCTCCTTTAGCCATTGATACAAGGGATCATAGTACTCCATGATGGCTTTCCCATTCAATTTCTTCTCCTTCGTGATAAGTTCCATAGCTTCACGCCAATGCTTCGTCGAACCCAATTTCATCAGATCCCTGTGAACAACAAACTGACATTTGACATTTTTCTTTCGAAGAGAAGGTCCCAGGACCAGGACAGGACTCACTTTATAAGTTTTCCAGCGTTTTCCTGTTCGTAAAAGTCACAGTTGTGCAGGGGATAGTTGGGATTGCCAGGAATGTACTGTTTGGTAGCAATGCATAGTCCTTTGTAGATCTGATAGCCAAGGATTTCGGAAACAAGTTTTCTAGTCGAGAAAAGAAAAAATAATTATGTCATCTGTTTGGATGAGACAGGGAAACAACTATCTACACTGTATTGGGCTTCTTGGGATCGAGTCCTTTATAGAAGGTATAGCTAGGATCAAATTGGTTTTCATTTCGTCTGTTTGGCGGTGCAACACCGGCGTATTTGTCTTGAATTTTCCAATATGCACAATTCAGTTCGTTGGGATGAAAGTGAGAGTCCATTGAGTCGACAATGAATTTTTCATTCGCAAAGTACATGGGAAGGGATATGATCGTGTGGACACCCTAGGATAAGAGGAAGTCATGATATATTTTCCTATAAAAGCTCCAAGAAGATAATTACTTACCAAACGGAACAAACGGTTCATGGTCAACTCGTTGTCCAGTGTATAGTTCTCGATGAGACCAATTTTTTCCAGATGTCTAGGACTGCCCGCAGAAACTATTGCCGCCTCACCAATAGCACTTCCAAATCCGGGACAGGCATCCCTGTCCAGACCGAAGGGTAGATGGGTCTTGTAGAGGTTATACTGAAGCTCGCTCATGTGTCCGTGCATTTGGAGGAATTTTTTGAAATCAACTTTGGGACAATATTTCAGCGCCACATCTGGTGGGAAATAGAAGACGATGGCTTTGCAATCGGGACCAACTTCTTCGTCTGACATTTTGCGGGAATACTTGTTCCAGAAGTTTCTGCAAAGAGAGAGAGGTGAAGGAAAGGTTTTGCTAGTCAGTTTGTCTGACGTAAAAAGAGAAAAAACACATTTAATTTGGACACTTTCTGGCTTCATCCGAATTTTTAGGCTCTGTCGCTTCAAAATATTTATTTGCCACTCGTCCTGTGTACTGACATTGGTAAAGGACGATTGTTTAGCTTTCGAAACGACCAAAATTGCTTCGAAATAGCATTGTGGACATTTTTTGAACTTAGTTCCGAAATAGAGCCTAGTTGTCACACAAGGACACACACTTGACTTACGATGAAAGATGATTGAGTCCCAATGATTCGAAAAACTTGGATGACAGCTCATTGATCTTGAGGGGTGTGAATATTTCCTTGTCCATCTTCTGCTTTATGTCGGGCAACTTTCTTTCCGGATACGGTGGACTAAATATACTTTTAGCCTTCCAGGCATGCTGCAAAACTTGTTCCATGACATGCTGTGGAATTGGACCATCTTCACCCACCAAGTCGCGACCGTATTTGTTACGCAGTACGTTCCTCATGAAGGCGTGCATTTCCTTGTACAACGGCATAACATCCCATATGGCATGTTCAAGTTCGTTTAGGAAGTTATCCTCTTCATAGTAGAGATACCAGGTCTTCGATGGTGTGACATGCCCTAGGGAGTAGTGTCAGCCTTTAGAATCTATTCGCTTGGCAAGCCCGTTGGCATACTTACCATTGTAAGCAGCAGCCTTTCGAAAGAGCATTGTATACTCGATGAATGAAATCCTTGCCAATTCACCGATCTCCTTCCGCCACGATGTCCAATAGTACTCCATCTCATCGAGATTTCTTGATCTCGAGACGACATCATGAATTTGTGGAATCTGTGCAACAACAGAGCTACAATCATCGGTGTGATAGTGACACACCAGCTTGCTGGTGCCGAAACCTTTAATGGTCCGAAGAATATTCATCGCCTTCTCATAGTCATCTTCGTCCAGTCCGGAGAGCTGTAGCTTTCCAAGAATTTTCACTTGCCGCTTGAGAACTTCGTTGTTGATGTCATTCAGAGGAATCACACTGAGATTGTAGGCCAGTTGGTTCGAGAAACGTCGAAAGGTGTTCTGTATCTCACTCAAGATCGGCGCATGGTTGATTTGATTAAATTTACGATTCGAGGTGAGGAAGAGATCTCGAAGCTTTAACCAATGTGCTCCCATACGGAGATTGGCATTTTCAACGAAATCAAAGGCTATAGTCTCGTAATCAATTTTTGGTGGTGGTTCTTCTGTTGTGGAATTCGGTGTCGCAGAGTCTGTAGAATTGGCTATAACTAGTGAGATCCAAAGAAGGGTAAGTAGGCAGCGAATGGTGTGCATTTTGTGATTTTTTTTTGTCTGAAAGAGAAAGAAGATTGGTTAGTTATCGACCTATCTACCTATCAGCTCTATCAGCTGATTGAAGGTCCCTAACAAAATCCAGAGGGAAAGTTCGTTGACGCTATGATTCGGAGATGGACAGTCCCTCCCAAAGCTCAGATAGACAGGTTGAGAGGCAGCAGGATAATCGGTCTGATAAAAGTTAGGGTGCAGCCAAGATGGATAGCCTATAAGTTGAGAGACAGACGGTTTCGAAAAACATCTGGAAACGGCCCGTTGTCTGACCCCAACCGAATGAGGGTGAGGAAGCTTGAAGGCCAAAGTCATACCATCAATGATTGGGTAATGGGCCAACGAATGATACGTTACGAGTTGATGCAAGTTAGACAGCAAGTAGACAGATATTTGGGCCTTCATCATGGTTGACGAAGTATCTTGGAACTCTTGTGCTTTGCGAAGCCCGTCTAGGATATGTTTGAAAACCTCGAACTTTTCCTATCCTAAGAGCCCCAACAGAATGCGACTTGTATTGCGCTTTGATAGCTTGTGTTTGCCGTGGCTCAGAGTTTTAAACCAGCACCATCAGGAAGAGAGACGAAAAGGAATCCAATATATTATCGCCAACCTGAAACGGCGGGACCTTGAGCAGGTGCCGTCGCCAGTATTAATTGCGAAATTTGGTGCTGTGAAAGCAAGATGCCTCCTATTGTACGAGGAGAGCCAGGAACAACGACTCCAGCGGCTGGTTGAAGGCATTGACCTGACCAATGCACAGCTTTCACAGCTACTTCGTCGTAATAGAGATCTCTTCGGTTCTTCAGGTACACTTGACGCAGTGCTGCAAGTACTTTGGCTGTCAAAATTGCCATGCAACATGCGAGTTGAGTGTTATCTGCGGTCACTGGTGAACTCAAAAACCTCGCTCAGATAGCTGACAAGGTAGTAAGGTACAGGCACCTCCCAAACCAAATTACACACCAGCTACCACCAACGACATACTGTCAGACATCCACCGCAGATTAGCCGCATTAGAAGGAACATCAGCACACCGCCATTCTTCACGAAGAAGCACCTCAAACAATGGCTGGTGTCCAAAAAGTCGAGAAGCGGCTCTCAGGCTGGCAAGTGGTCACATCACATTCTTACACATTTTCGTACGGAAACAGCAACGGCAACCAGCAATATAAATGGAGGCGTTTGCGGTTGCTGGTGAGCGATGTTCTCTAAAGTGCCCCTTTCAGCTCTCGAAGAAAAGCGTGTTCCTCAAAAAAGCCTCCTGGCAGTCAAAGATCAGCACCATAAACCAATTGCGATGATGATGCACCCGATTGGACGGAGTCCAAGTAGCTTAGCTGGAAGCGCCTGCAACCAGTTTTCAGGCAGTTCAGTGCAAATCTGGGCTCAAAGTCTTCCATTTTTCAGACATTTCACATAACAGATAGTGACACTTAGAACCTTTCTGCAATAGTAGCTCTCTAAACGGGCCACCAAGGCTGTGTGAGAATTCCATTGAAACATCACCATCTTCTCAATTTCAGTGACCTTCTCATCGTGGAAATTGACAATAGGTCAGGCGGAGTCATCACTGTCGGGGTTGGAGTTTCTTGGCAGACTAGGACAATCAAATTTAACGTTCTAAGTCATTACAGTCTTCCCTAAGTCTTAGCACGCACTTTAAAATTATTTTGTGTACCGATACTCAAGTCGCAATCAAACAGAGTAGTGACGCATCTCTGCGTATCTCGTAACTTTCACTTGGGTAACCGGTCAAAACCAGGGAGTTCTGCGACTGATAAGCCAATCCAACAAAACTAAGTCAAACTTCTGCGCCGTAAAAGAGTCAACCGGCTAAAACTCAATCACTTTGTATCTGTGTATCTTTTCACTCACAAAAATACGAAAAAAACCCCCAAAACATGCATGAAATCTGCCGGCAATGTGCTCTTAAATTTACAAAATCCAAACATTTATTCGTTTCTCTAATCGAACCCCCATCGGTGGGGGGTGGTAGTATGTTAAGATACATGGATAAGTACGTGTGTTTTTTGTAGAAAATCAAATTAAATTCTCGGAAATCTATGTATGTCAACACAAATATGTGTGTGTTTAGTTGTACATTCTCTCCGAGATAACACCATGCAACCCTCCATAACACACATACACACATATGTATATCCCTGATAAACAAGAGTTTTCTGGATTTTTATTTTTATTTTTTATTTTGAAGAACACACCATAAATCCACTTCAATCCGCCCACCCAATGACCTCGATTCCCAGGCGTTCAACAACAACGTTGCATTGTTTACAATTTACCAGTAATCGATCGAAAAATATTTACAAATCAACATTCACGAATAGATTTTCCGGTCTAATTCTTGCGAAAAAGGATTCAACTCGGGGAATATGATTGATTCGATGTACGAGTGTGTAGCTACATATGTAAATCCACACAGAGAAACACTTCCCCCCCGACAAGGATACTGTATTAGGGTTGCAAAAGTAATCCCAATAAAATACGCGGGGATTTATGTTATTTTTTTAAATTTTCGACAAATGGACGTTTTTTTTTTTTTTTTTCAAATCACATACCGTTCTTGATATAGTTGGGCAATGTTTTATTTGTGTTTGTGCTTTTTTTAAGGAACGCACGGATTAGTAGTATTTTCTACGGAACGATTTAAATGCGCCAAGTTGCCTCTATCGACTACAATTGCCGTTTCGAGTTGAAAACTTATTGACAAGTCAATGCGAGACGGAGATTTGTGGTGGGTCTTATCATCAAGCTCACATTGGAGCGGAAGATTGCGGGTTCAATGTTTGATGGTACAGTGTGGCCAGCAAAACCTATAACAGTCCAAATGCTAATTATTAGCGTAACAAAAAGTGAAACAATAATTTTTTTGTCACATACGCGTAGGCGCAAACTAGGTTTGGGTGAATCTTCGTCGAGTCCCCAGTAGGTTGTGTCAAACTTCTTAATCCGTTTGGCACATGCTTCTTTGTATGTTTACAACATTGGTTTTGTCCTCATTTACTGCGAGATCCACTCGCTTCACCTATTTCAGAATGAGATTGGAGAAATCATATGTTAGCGCTTCTCCAAGTCGAAATCCGGTGGATGTTTGAAAATATTCAGAAAAGCTGGATCAGTTTTGCCGAGATCCCGGGTACAACCATCGCCTTCTAAAGCCCAAGACGATGAATACTCCATTTATGGCTTTGAAGTCAATGAAAAAGTGGTCAGTCTCGAAGCTTTGGTCCATCATCAATCAGTTGGACAAGAAGCCACATTGATACGTACCAATTAGTGTGCTCTAGAAGGGACGTTCACATAGTAGGTAGGTAGGTAGAGGTGAGCGGTTCGACATGAACCCAAGTAGCACTAGAATGTGCCTTTTTGGTTACTACGTGTCTTGTGAACTGTTTGACGATATGTGTTGTTGAGGGTGTGAAACAGTCGGTGCTTTGATCCAGCCTGTGGAGTTAAGAAAACGGATTAAATCTCGTATCCCTTCACCCGAGATGTCGTTAAGGTTGTCGAAGGTCGTTGGTTTAGTGCAAGCTGTCAAGCTCTTGTTAGTGCCTATCATTTGTTGAGGAAATGGGAGAGAGTTTCCTTCTCATTTTCGTTCACACAGTACGTTGGATAGGAGGTTATATGCGACATTTAGCAGGAATTTGCCGCAACAGTTGGTACAAGACATACATTCGCCTTTAATCTACAAGATGTTGAATATGGAGTATGATTTGGTGTTTGCATCCGACCAAGAAAAGACAAGACTTTCGTATTGGAAAAATTCTGCTGGTATGCCTTTACCGTTTCGAAGACACCTCGTTCCGGGATCAAATCTAGCTGCAAGTTGCTTGAATTTCCTATAGAACTATCCAACTTGAGCTGGAAGACTGCGTATGCCTTCTTTTCCTTACGCCGAATTTTCTATTTCTCTCTTTCTCTGGCTTGATATCCTTTCTACGCATCGCTGTACCTTTTGTCATATCTTTCTGTGATGACTCGCATCCAAGGGTGGATTAATTTACCTCTTTGTTTCACTGTATGTTACACGAATGGTGAATGCAAAGCGGAGAGTCTGTAAACACTGACTACTCCAGGTGTTCTAAGGCGTCCAACGTCAAGTCTATTACCAGCTTTTTTTCCCTACATAGTCGAATTCGACTGCAACAGAAACTGGTCCAATTTGACGTTTGCCCCACTGAATGTTTGCACATTTGGCATATTGCTTTGTGGATAAATGGTCTTGGAAACCTACGATAGAAGAACAAGCCAAACTAGTTGGTCTCATGATGAATGAGGATAAAACGAAGAACTTACTGTCGACCAGAAATCGACGGAAGGCGTTCACCTAACTCGGGGCAACTGTTAACTTCACAAACGACACCCTTGTGGAGATTCGATGAAGGAAAACCTTTGGCAATCGCTGCTACTTTAGTTGAATCCTAGCTGTCTAAACGCCTTAACTCTACAAAACCCTGATCTTGTGCTAGTCTTGCTTTATGGAGCTGAATGCTGGACGATAAATTAGACAGCGGAGCAGATCGTGGGTTCCTTCAAAAGTAAGATTCTATACGAGGAGGGCGAATGGAGGAGGAGATATAATTGCGAACTCTACGAGCTGTTTAAAGATTGTGAGTGCAGTCCGGGAAGAAGAAATTCATCGTCTGCACTGAGTGTGTCTTCGAATCCCAGCCACCTGGTTCACGAAGAAAAAGAAGACCGACCAAGATATCAATCATAGTATATGTCGAGGTTTTTGTATACATGATCTCCCAAATCGGAATTCCAGTTGCACACGAACGCCATCGACTTCATGGTCTCGAAGAAGACCATCTCTTAGGCAGACACTTGTAAACGCGTTCCTCTCTTGCTGACCAAACTGTCCTTAGCTACCCCGGCTATGGTGCGCAATAACACAGCCTTTGCTATCAAATTCAATGTCATCCATTGGGCTGCTTATCACACGTTCGCCAATGTTTTTCTGAATGAAACGACATCTCATTTTAAAATGCGAGTAAAGATAATAATCTTGTTTCTCAGTATGAAATCCCGGTCCCGGTGCGCGTGAACGATTATGACGTCCCCGACATCTCTGACAGATGATTCTATTTGGGCAAATACCGAGAGGCTGTTGATAATGAGTTGAGCCGGGCAGTATGATGGATGGACTGTTGACAGCCAGAGATACGTGTAGTTAATTGCTGAAGTAGATCTGACCAGTTCGTGGCTGAAAACAAATTTATGAACGACCATCACACATCGGATGTGTGGTGGCACGCTTGTTATGGAAAATAGTTTTATCTTCGTCATACAGTTGTGTGTGTGTGCTGCGGGGGGCGGGTGACTTCCTGGCAAAATAAAAGGATTGATGTGGGTCATTCGAGATGAACGACATCAAAGCTTAGCAAGTTTCAAAGTAATCAAAAACAAATCTGAGTCCTGACTTCTTGTGGGATTTATAACTTGAGATGTATCGTGGGTGAGGTGATGGAATACTTACTTGGGAAGAAATGAGGTTAAACCATACACGTGTCCAGAAAAGTTTACATGAATCAATGGCATACGGTTCCTTGGGGAAACATTGAGGAATTAGTGGTTAGGGCGTTGGATTACTAAGCGAGAGGATAGGGGTTAATCATAAAAACCACTTTAATGTTTTTTTTTGTTCGCGACAAAACTGCAAGAGTCATGAAAAAAGCATCTTAATCCGCTGTTCGGAGTCGACAAACTGTAGGTCCCTTTCATTCGTTCAAAAAAATTTAACAAGTGCATCATGAATGGTTGCGAGAAGCTAGACCCGGCTCTCTATGAGCTGTCGCACCAAATATTCAAGACCAGTGTGTTGAGATTCCCCATTAGCCTTGCGGAAGCTGCACACATATAGGAGTGCAATTGGCGGGCAAGTTAAGAAGGTTAGATGTGGAGTAATTGTATCATTCGTTGTAGAATTACTGTCGATGCTGAGGATATGAAAGAATTACTTCTGCAGACTGTATAACGAATCGAATCCCACTGTCAGGCAGATTAAACCATTCAACCTGGACGATGAAGATCAACAATTCCGTCCACCCAACCTGGACGAAGCGATAATAGCCATATCTAAGCTTAAGTCCAACAAAGCTGCTGGAGCCGAAAGCCTGACTGCCGAGCTATTCAAAGCGTTAGTCGATGGCTTGCACCAACGTCTGATGACTGGAACCTCAGCATTGTTTGCCCGATCCCAAAAAAACGAACCATCTGCGCCAACTGCAGAGGTATCAGTCTCCTTAACATCGTCTATCTACGAATCAGGTTATGAGCCTATTCCCCTTGTTGTGCCTGAGTGATTCTGGTTTTAAGCGTGGATATGATCCACTTGCTAACAATATCTTCTGTACCAAGCTTGGTGAGGGATTGCTGAATGGATTCAGTGTGTACATCAATGAAGGCCCGTCTAGGAAAGTTGCTAACACTGGTTATAATGGATAGATTTCTCAATCGATTGCACAACTTGTTGGGTCTAAGACTTAGAAAATCTCGGATATGCATGTCTAGGAAGCCGGTCGCCATGACTCAGTGGTTGCAACATTTGACTACTGGGTAAGCTGGGCCCAAAAGAGGGTCCTGTAGTCTGGTTCGATATCTCTCTGTCTCTTCTAGGCCTAGTCACCTGAAAAGATGGACCAATATTCCTGATTCCATGTCCAACATGTTGACCTGTTGTCAGTGTCCGACTTGTATCACTTATTGTCTTGAAACTTAAATGATCGCCAAGAGCACCGAAGCCATTTATTCTAATCATCTTCGATTCTCCAATCTTTTTACTTCAAATTTTCTACTTTGCCCAACTGCCTTAAGGTCGATGCCCTTCCATCCTTTTCATCCCTTCGATTGGCTATGCTTCAGTGCTTTTATGACTTTTTGATTTCCTTCTTTTATGTCTCCGTTATTACTTTTGCAACAAATCCAACCGACATAAATCCTAATTCTCGTCCTTGATCTTGATGTACCTATACCTACTCGTAAGAACAAAGCCCGGGGGGCAGCAAGTTTTCGTTTTTTAGTGTGTGTTTTATTTATTCCACTTTGTCACTTTGTCAGTTTGGCACGTTAAAACTTTTCCAATTGTCAACTTTATTTGGCTGGTGTGACGTCGACGTCGACTTCAAGACGTGCAGATCCTGAACACACTGTACGTCCCTTTACGAGCGCCTCTATTCCCCCTGCAGACACGACTTAATTTTCTCTCGACTTTGAAACCCTTTCTCTCTGTTCGTGCTTATATAATCATCGTATCCTTTTTCCAGAGTCCTTGGGGTTAATACATTCTGTTCGGTCGGCACAAGTATTTATTGTGGATAAAAACAATTGGAAAGGGAACACGGCTGCTTAGTTGGGGGGTTTAAGTAGATGTTTATGATAGATTGGCAGGATTTTGACGGAGAATAATCGAAGTAATAAATAAGGAGTCGACAAGACTTAATGAGGGTTTATGTGTTTGTTTTTGTTTACGTTTAAGTATCCGTGGACATGTGTAAGTTTGAAGTTGGGAATGTTGATCGGAATCTCAATGATTAAGGATTTAACTTGTAAGGGGGGTGACAAAACTCAAGTTATGATTAATCCAATTTTTATGAGAAGCAATACAGTTATTTACATTGCCAAGGGCCTCAAGAACGGAGAGTTTGTTGTTTTAAGATGACACCAAGGGACTACACATCTTTTTGATTAATCCTCCAACTTGAAGGGACTGAACCAACAAAAAAAAAAATGCACATCGACCACCAGAGAATGAAGAAAAGACTCCCAAAACTGACCTAGGGTCCAAAAAAGTCGACACAAAGTACGAAGGCATCAGCGAAATGGTCTAGTGGAAGGTATGGTGAGCATAACGACAGAGAAGACGGAGATCTTGTAGGAGACAGATTCTCACTGTCCTTGAAGTGCAAGTGAAGAAGGGGTAGTACTTGGGAAAGAGTAGGGTTGACAGGGCAAGGAAGTCCTTCCCCCGTCAAACTTAGACAAATGTAGATTCTTTGAAGTGCTTGCAGCAGTTCACGTTTGCACCCGAAAGGTCTGCTTCCCCTTTCCCAAGTTTGCTACAGCATTGACAAGAAGGCGAGCTTGGGAGGACCAAAGGCAAGCAGGAGAAAGCTTCTTTTGACAGTGATTGCCAACTACCTTTTTGAAATCTGGGTGTATGCACTGAAAAAGTGTAAGCGGTACAGCGAAGAAGAGTTATGGATGGCGAACATTGTCAGAACCAACCATTCTCGTAGTCGTGTTGGGAAGGAATCGGCAACGCTGGCAAGAGCGCTTGACCAGAGAAACTACAGGAAGATGGACTGCACAGCTTATTGAAAACGGAGGTAGATGGAATCACACCGGCTCCTACATGGAGCAAGTACTGAAGTTAATGAGGAAAAAAAGATTGCAGCCCATAAAAAGGCTAAGAATAGTGCCATCTCCCTGAAGTAATGCAAGAAACAGTTCTGTAGTCGGATTCTGTCCGAGACGTCGATGTTGGTTGTCCTTTCTTGCTGACAGCATTTACTTGGTCATCCCCTCATTGACCGCTAAAGCCGTCTTCGCCGCTTTCGTCTTAATACTCACGAAGGTGCTACTGACATCATGGCGCATGCGTGTAATTGGACGGTGCCTCTGGTGTTGGCCCGTGAGTTTTGCATAATTCTTTCAAACACGGTGTTAAGGAAGTCTCCTGACAGCGCATCGACTTGTCTGATTCCTTTTTTGATATCAAAGGTCTCGGTGAGGTCTTTACCAACATTGATGCAGCAGCGCGCATTCTCCACAATCGGACGAATTTGGCAGGGATGCCAAGACTAGACATTGCTCTGTATAGCTCGTTTCTATAAATGCTCTCATACGCGGCCTTAAAATCGATGAAAAGGTGGTGGTGGGTATCGATTCGAAACTCCTGGGTTTTTTCCAAGATCTGCCGTAGTTTAAAAATGGGGTTGATGGTGGACTTCCCGTGCCTACAGCCATACTGATATGGACACAACATGGCGATGCTAAGGAAACTGATACCTCTGCAGTTGGTGCAGTTCAGGTGGTCTCCTTTCTTGAGGATCGGGCAAACAATGCTGAAGTCAACGGGAGTTGGTGCATGCTCCTTACCAAGTCATCGAATACCCCTTTGTACACCTCGGCAGTCAGGACACCCGCTCCATCTTTACTTCGTCCTGATTGGGTGAACGGAATTATTGTTCTGCATCATCCAAATTGAATGGTTCATTCTGCCTGACAGCGGGATTTGATTCGTTATGCAGTTTAAGAAAATATATCTTCCAAATCCTCAGCATCGTCTGTGATTCTACTATGATTTTCCCTTCGTCATGGCAGGCTTCCGTTCGGACTCTGTAGCCTTGACAGATTCTCTTTATCCCCTGGTAAACCTTCCGAACATCATTCCATTAGCAGCATCCCTTTAATTCCTCGATCGTGCACTTCTCAAGCCGAGAAGCCGGTGTTCGTCTCACATCTTCTGCTCGTACAGCTCGCGACCAACTCTTGTCCTTATATGCCGCTTTGTATGCCTCTTGCTTAGCTGCATGCGCTTGTCGGCACTCATCTATAGGCATAGTAAGACTATTTGGAAACAACCAAAATATGTCAAAGCTTATATGACGCCACCATTGATTATGCCTTACTTTCTCTTTTCAAGAAGTTCTACAGAATGGCCACCCATTTGAAGGAATGTTCCGTCCCTCCTTTATTGATTTTATATTTTCGGGCAACCTAATTTTTTTTTTATCTACTTACCATTGTTAGCTAAACTTTATACTAAATGTGGTCCAATGGCATTGCCAATGAAACCACTAACCACTAACCACTTGATTGGTCCTTGTGGGGGCTAACCTAGACAAACTACACACACGCAAAGCCCAAGAGAATCGAGAGCATATAGCTGTCCTCGAACATTCGATTAAAGTTAAATCATTCGAAAAGTTTAAATTGAATTTCAAGTTGCCGTTCTGAAAAGACGTTGGCAAATGAGAATATATTCCCAAAAGTTACAGTCGTGTCCTTCGCTCATCCCCAGTTGAACTTCAATTTCATTGGCGAGCACAACACTGTTAAAGAACTTCTGTTTACCTAATTCTGGGTGATTTGGAGGAAGGAGCTGGCTTATTGCCAATTTCATGTCATGTTTCGTGCTGTAGGAGTCCCTCTTTCATTGTGAGGAAGTGAATGAAGGACAAACTATGGAGGAATCGTTATATTTTCATTTACTTTGTCCTGAATTCAAGAGCCTTGTTGCTTCGTCTTCAATTTGTGTTGAAGGAGGCTTGAGAAACCTGAGTGTATGGATGGATTTTGTGGGATTTGTCATGGGTGCAATTTCAATGGACATAAACAACCCGTTTGCGATTGAGACGATGACCATAAAATCGTACATTAATGGTTTCCTTGGGAGGGTTTCGTCTAGATCTTCGTATAATGAGTGGATTTGTTCGCATCTCTGATGATATGTGAGTTAATTGCATTGACAATCATGTTATCTGCCAAGACTTGCGGTAAGCATGCATCCCTAACTTACGCAAGCATAAACACGATTTTGGAAGATATGCCACTTGACCTGATCTGTCGTGAAAAAAATACGTATCCTTCTCAAGGGACAGGTCGCGCCATTCTAGGCTGGAGCCATGTCCATATGACGATTCATCACTGAAGCTGTGTCTCTTTGCAGGCCCAAAGGCACATTTGTTGTTACTTAGAATATTCACCCAGCTTAAGTTTTTGCGTCAACTTAAATTTCGAAGCATGGAGTTGTGGGTCGTTTGCAGCATTACTCCCTACTCCTTCATCTAGCAACAGTAGCAGATGACATTATACCAGCGTCCAACTTAAATTTTCTATTCGCGAATTCAACTGTTCCGTAAGACGTGTTTCGGAGCTAGAGTTCCTTCGCTTTGGTGGAGATTCGAGCGTCATTGTTTGTTAGGCTGAAGGCTGAATTTTTTATGAAGCGGCGACCTCCACTTCAAGAGGAGGAAGCTCGGTGCAAACGTTGACCTTTTTGTTGTTGTTGTTTTCCTCCAGTAGTAAGAGTCTCCGCAGCTTAGAGTCTCTGAATATAATTAGAGAACATTTAGAATCGTCTTTGGAAGTGTATCGGGCTGGCTTGCGCTCAAAATCTTTCTGCGTTGACCCTATCAACACGTTACGGTTAATGAAAGAGCAGCACGTTGAGTAAAGGTTTCCATCTCATCTGTGTTTGATGGACTTCGAGAAGGCATTCGACAGCATGAATCTGTCCACTTGGCCGTGCACAGGAGTGGTATTCTTCGCTGTTAAGTGTCGTGCTCTATACAGTGGAGGTAGTTATGTTATCCATGCTCACGTACTGGAAATCTAGACTAGCAGAGAAGAGCTAGAGAGAAATGCTACGAAAACAAAGCCTTTCGAGCTCGATCACCCCCTGGAGAAGGAGAGAAGGTTGACTGTTTTCTATATGATGATGATGGTTGCAATGATGAGCACGCTTCACGGTCCTACCGCTCTGGGTTCCAGGGAACAGCGACATAAAAGCAAACGAGCTAGGCAGGGCTCAGCTCTATGTGGCTTACTCGCGCCAAAGGTCCATGGATGAAGGACAAATTCATTCACATTTCCTGCAGAAGGCAAATCTCCAATGGAGGGGCTTGGCTTTATCCTCACACTGACTTGAGGCACTATACTCACGGTGTCTAGCATATGCAAGGGCGACTGCTTCTTATAAGAACCGTCTCAGGTTCATGCTTCGTCACCATTAGACCGATCGAAGTAAGGAACTGTCGCAACCATTCTTCCTACCACGCTGCTGCTATGCTTCTCGCCTTCCAGCAATTACGCATTTACGTCAATGGCGATACCGTCGTATACAGTAGGGGAGAGCCTTGCACCGATGGCGTCCGTGACCTTGTAAAACAGAATTGCAGCTTTTTTATGAGATATGCTTCCAAAAGTTTTGCATAATGTGGCTCCAGTTACCAGAGTTAAAGGCCATTTTGCTTCAGGATTGCACAGCATATGTGGACAGGTGCCCCGAGGGACTCATTTAGACTAAGAGCACGTTGTGATGTACAAATTGGATAGTATCTCTTAGAACCCCTTCTCGATCTCTTTCGCTGTATTGCATTTTGTGCAGTCTCAACCACCATTGAGCATACCTTCTGGTTGTTCTCCTCCTACGTTTTCAAGTCAGATACAGTTAATGAGTTTTAAAATGCTTTCAGTCGCATTTAACATGCCCTAAGGGCAATGACTACTCGTCTAGAGGTTAAACGATTTTTAAAACCTATCCCTAACGACTTTCTTGTTCCACATTCCTTAACAATTTCCTTAGACATTTCCCAATCTCTAATTGTATTTCATTCTTGTTGTACACCTTTTGTGCCAACATTACCCTCCCTGGTTGTGACCTTGTTTTTTAGCACTAACCCCACCGCTGACAACCACTTCAATCAATCATCTCTCCCACTGCCAACTTGAAAGTTTCCGAAACTAAAGCAAGTTTATTGCCGATTTGCATGCCTCGTTGACGATCGTTTCGTTTAGGTGTTTACCTTCTTTGGAGAACACTATTTTCCAAAAAGGTAAACAGCTCATTTTCTGCCACACTTAAATCCCTCATCCTTCTCGGCCGGAAAAGTTCCAGTCAGCAGCATGGCGTAACAGGTTATATCCGTTCTGTGTGGATTTTGTGGGGATAAATTTTCACTTTGGCAACACCGCAGATTGTCAGCCAAAAATCAAAACAAACAAACGGTTGCTTGTGTCTGGAACTTGGCCAAAAGGCCTTTGACAGTGTGATGACAACAACTATGACGATGATGATGTGGGTTATTATGATGTCAAGGGTTGACATCATCAGAGTTTACCCTGAAGGTTATTCTTGAGCTACTAAAGTGCTTGTCATAGTTTTTGTTTTTTGAATAAATTTGCAATAGATGGCGCTGACACACACACACATATACAAAAGTAAACACAATTTCCAACAGATTTTCGTCTTATGAATTCATTTATGAATTTTAATTATTTATGGGAAATTTTGTGAGATTATACTGTTAACCAAACAGCGCCTCATCCCTTATTCAAATGAGATTTGAGGAGGGTTGGCTACAATACTGAAGACTTCTTGTTCAGTGCTTTGTTGCAAAGGACCAAGGATTTACATTTGCATTTGCATTGCAAGAGATATACATAAGTTTAGATGGCGTTTGCAAGGTGTTAAGAAAAGGGGGCTCGAGTACAGTCTTTGAAGAAGAGTTAGGGTTCCTATAGATAAGTGGAGAAGTGTAAATGTGTTTAGATGTCGATTAAAATGTTGCTAAATACGACCATGAGGTGAAGACAGAATAACTAATAGACGTTGGTTAGGTTATGTTAATTTCTAGAGAGATATCAAAAAAGACCATAACTGATGGGTCCTTCTTCGTCTCTCGTAGACAGGTGTGTGCCTTCTGTTCCCTGTTTTGACATATTTTCATCGACCAACTGTCAAATGAAATTAATTTTTATCAAATGCTTCGAAGTGATTCACTGCTCTGATGGATTGGTCTTCGTAGAGAACAACGTAAACTTCACTTCTCGTTGAGTAAATATGCATCCGTTTTACTCGCTTTGCATTAGCAGCTGTAGACAGTGTTAAGATGCACGTAGGGCCTTGGAAAAACATTGGTAAATTCAGTCGAAATAGTGAACTCGCCATATCTCAATTTGAATCCTTGGATTCTCAGCATCTGTGCCAAGTATGCCTGCGTCCTCGTTTAAGGCTTCCATCCAATAAGGGGTTTCTGCTTGGGAGTACAATGGATCGAAATGAGTTTGAGTGCTCTTGAGATTTGGAAAAAAAAGGTTTCCATCTACAGTTGAGTCTCTTTGGAATGGAGACAAACCAGACGCATGCTCGTCCATCAGTCTCTGCGATTCCTGCATGCTAAGTCAGGTTAGGTCAATCCCCTTATTAACTTGGGTTTTCTCAGGCAGCCAATCGACTCTGAATATTTTGGAGCCTAACTTGCAAGTCTCTACATAAGTAGAAGTCTAGGATTCTAAATCTTAAAGGCTAAGGCCCTCTCACATGGCGAATAGAGTCTATTTTTTCTACATCTTCTCAGCTTCTGCTGCCCAAGTGATTCCGTATGGTATGACGACGCTTACGACTCGTTATTTTATCCAGTACATCCTGTTGGCAGTTTGTGTACAAAATCGTCTATTTAAGTCAGTTTCTGTCTTGGTCCTGACGAGCCGATTTCCACAGACCTAAACAAGAACCCGCATAGCATGCAGTGTGAGTTCATCGTAAAAATGCCTTGATCTCAGTCCAACCTGCTCTTTGAATCTCATCTAGACCCAAAAAATATTTCTTCTTATCATAAGACTAGATAGTAGTAGCCGCATGAGGAAGGAACATTCACCGTATCCAATATCGAAGCCTTCAATGGCAATTTCGTAGATGAAACTAATAATACTGGATTTATTGAAGATTCCTAGCTTGGGAACGCGATGCAATAGGCATTGCCTCGGAGCCTGCGGCGTGAGGAATTTTTGTATTCCGGTCTCGGTCTTGTGTATTAGCTTTCTTGCCTCGAAGTAGATCACCAGTGCACCTTTCTTGATCGAAGGAGTATTGCGTTCTCAAGTTGCTTTCTATTTTCTTCCTTTGATCCGTTTTTCTACGGCTTCAATCACCCTTCTTACTGTGCTGATGCGATAGGTTGTGTAGTTCTTCGACCGTTCTTTCTAGATGATTGCATGTACCTACTTACACGAACCTCTTGCAGATCGAGTCCTTTTGATGGTTCCTATTGGAATTCCTTCCTCTAAACATCGATTATACAAGCTTCAAAGTAGTCCAGCTTAACGTTGTTTAGTATCCTATCTTCCCTGGGTCCTTTGCTGTTCATGACGCTCTTGAATACTTTCAGCATCTGTTGGGGTCGCATGAAAGTGGCAAGTCTACCTAGCATGTCCAACTTCATGATTTGAGGGCTTATTTTGCCACTCTTACTCAATGGTTATTCTCTGAATTGATGGCTGGGAAGCCCATTAAGATGGAGTATATATATGAAGTCGATACTAAGATAATTTCCAAGGCTGCAGTTGGAATGGTTCTAATGGCGCCAGTGTTGCCTATACATGCTAGTCGTTGTATCTTGGTAAGTGCCTTGAGATTTGTCGTTTTCTCTACTACTCGCCACCAGAGTAAGCATCCGTAGGTCAAGATGGGCCTAACAAAGGCTGTATAAAGTTCGAATCCCATTCCCCTGCTACCAAGAAGTAGATAGATATCTGCCACTACTCTCTCTTATCCTCATGAAACAAGCGGAAAGTCTTTTAGAAAAGTATCGGTCCCAGATGGCTACCTCTAATTTCACATGAAGTGGCATTTTACAAAGGCAATTGTGAAACCAAGTCGTGCCTTAATTTCCAACAGTAGTTCGAACCTTTATGCGCCGATTACCCCCTTTCTTTGGAACTTAAGAACATGTCCCTTCACATTCGAGGTGACAAATGATTTCCTCTCATTTTCCAGCACGGAATTGTACTCCACAAGCATTCGATTGTTTTCCCATGGCATCTCCAAATTAATGGCTTTGGTTCCTTAAATGTCTTGCAAATCGCTCACGAAATTTCCGAATTACCTCAGCGGGTACAAGTTGTTCGCAACAAAGTTGGCTAACGGCAAAGGACGAGAACAAACAAATGCGCCACCCCTACCCTGCTGAAAATGCCAATCGAAAGTCTCGAATGAAAATCAAAGCGTCCACGTAACTTGTGTCCATTTGCGGCTGACATTTAGCTGCCGCTGCTGTGAAGCATGCAAATGGCCAAAGCCGGACGGTGGCAATTAATCACGCTCTCTAACTGAGGGATAGATATTTTGTAGGGTTGAGTGGGTACACTCTCATTCGCACCACTAACTCAATCCGGTGTGTTCCATGTCGGAATCTCGCGATGGCAGGACCCGCGCGTGTTGCATGCAATTCCTCAATCTGGCTCCCTCCCCCCTAGTGAAATTTCCTGGATTTTCCTTTTTTTTTTTTTATTTGTATTCATTCACGTGACTAACTCCTGTTGGGGGTGGTGGTGGTGGACGGTGGACGGTGTCCATTTGGATGGATTTGAATTTTTCATGTTATCGCTGGGGTACTACATCCTGATTTGTTTGGATTTTTTTCGGTTTGCGGGTGTCCCTGTGGGAAATTAATTGATATTTACAGTTAGTACTATAGTTGGGACTGACTTTGCTATTCAATTAGTCTTTGTATGTATATATATGTGTGTGTGTGTGTGTGGGGATGTTAATTTAAAACAAAATTGAATAGTTAAATGAAATGCACCATCAAACGAGGTTCTGAATGGTACTCTAGTGAGTGTACACATTCAGCAAACATCCTTATTTTTTCTGAAGATGAGTAGTGGTGCGGTTCCATTTTGAGAAATTCACTTCCTGCTGCACTACTGATAGAGAGTGAGTAAGCCTTGGTGTGTCTTTCAACTTTTGATAGCGTCTGTTGTCGGCCTACATTCAGATGAATGACATAGCCCCGGGGAAGCCGCATTGCGGACAGTATGGCACACTGTCTAGCAGTTAAAGTATTTTGATGAATATGAGAGGGAATAAGGAAACTCAATTTAAAGGATAGCATGTCAAAGTATCGTTTAACAATGAAATGTTGGAGGGGACCGACTGAGTGGGGCGTCGAAATATCTCAAGGATTATAAATTTGGTTTAAGACCCCTGAAGGCTTATGTACATATGGATTTGTAAATTTAGGGTGGAGAGTGAGATTTATGGTCGTGCTCTAATGAGTTTGGAGTTTCATGTCTAGAAGAAAACATCACGATAATGGTTGTTTACTTGGAAGTGATTGAATCAAAGCCAGTGCGGAGCGCATAAAGACTTCTGATTCATAGAGAGTGCAGGTTACCGAGTTCCCAATGCCTTGTTATGAAGGATTCCAAAGAGATATCGAAATAGACTGCAATTGTTGAGTCGCTTTTTGTCGGTGTTTCCATGGTGATAACGCGAACCCTGAGCCAGCTTGCTGGTTGTAACCATTAGTGCTTTAGCGAAAATTGTTTGCCTGTGATTCGTAAATGCATACATATGCACACTTTCAACGATTTGCTATCCTCTATGAGTGTTGCGGGGGTTGATTACTTGGCTGAACTCACCATTCTTCTCGATCTTCTGCCATTGACGCTATTTCATCACAAGGAATCCCCAGACATTCCTAGGAGGGATGCACGATTTGATCCAATCATCTTATCATGAGCCTTTCCAGCAATCGCTTACCTGATGGCATGGCATTTCGGGCAACTCTTGGAAGTAAGTTTGGGGACATGCACACTTCGTGACCTAACTGTTGGAGAAGTAGCTGCTCACTCGATCCTCAACACGGCTTAAACGTCGATTTTCCATTTTATTTTTCCTCTCTCTCTCCCTATCTCTATCCGCTCCGTTAACTACACACTTCTAGTTGTTCTTCAAAACATGCTATGTATGTTAAAACACCACCACGGGACTGTTCAATGCAATTAGGTTAGGCAGGGTTTCGTAATTTTCACCCAAATTTCGTTTGCGCCTACAAGTATGTGACCAAAAGCAAATGTTTCACTTTCCGTTACGCTCCCATTCACTAACATAATTCTACCGCGACGTATCTTACAGATGAGTAAGTAAATGTGCATGACATCTCTTGTGGCATTGAAGAGGTCACCGCTTATGACATCCGGGCTTGCAGACTTATGAGATTCATGACTGTTTCAACTTTCTTTCAGTCACCGAATTGTAGTGATAGAGACTGTCTGCAAAAGTTGCCGAATCCAAATCTTCAGCACCGACAGCGTCTCAACTAAGTATATTGTTCTCTGTATCACTTATCCGTTTAGTAGGTGCTCCATGAACTCCCACATTCCACTGCTTATTACGAGATTTCCTCAACAAATTTTCAAACACAATTAATTACTCAAAATCCTTTTCAAAGTTCTCCCTTCGTTAGGCTTGAAATGGAGGACAAAAAAAAAAAACACAAAAGAATCGTCTACAAGCATCAAACAAGGCTTTACGCAACACATTTGCTTTTCAGTGTTCCGCATGATGAAACCAATCAACCGAACTGGAAAACTTTCTCCTTTTCATCACCACAGGATACACAGCCGCTGCCTTCGGCATCCGTGTTCCACTTAACAATTGCAGCATAACTTCAATGAAATTACACTACAAAACAAAAAAAAAAAAAACTGCAAGGCATCTCAATGTGTGTGTGTGGTTCAGTGTACCTGTTTCTACCACCACTACCACCGCAACAAGTTAAGTGATTCGTGTGTGCACATGTGTAGACATGGGGTTGCTTTGCAATTGCAAAACCCCGCTTGACACAAATGTCTTATTCGTGTTCTTGGTTTCGGTTCGGTGTACTGTGGCGTATACTCAACAAAGTACGAGTTGCAAACCTCATTTCCTTTTTGCCAATTAAAAAGTTTTTCATTACATACACGGGAGGGTGGAAAGGCTGTGTTTTGACACCGGCAGTAAATTGAGTTCCCGATGTATGCCGAAACAGCGGTGCAGCTGTAGAGACACACATGTGGTGTGACAGTACTTGGTATTTTCTTAATTAAATTTCATTTAATAATCGTGGGAATTGTAATGGGTCCTTGTTAAGTGTACGAGGAAGGATAAATTTTCAAATATGTACACGAAAAATATGACTTTTCCGGGGAAGAAAGTAGATAGCGAGAACCTACGGTAATTGGAGCAAAGAATTCGCATGTCGAGTGTGTAGTTCCGGGGCCTCCTTTAGTCATCTTGTGGTCCAAGACTGCTGCTAAGAGAGTAGCGTTAAAACACGCATACAAGGGGTGGTGCTATGAATACTCACTGAAAGGAAGCCAACGGAATTGGATGTGTTGAAGAATTTTCGGAGACTATAACATAGATTCGAGACTCAGCTCCTCAATTCATCGTTCGGAGTCGGTAATAAAAACTGTAAAACCTTTCAATTCGTCCGAAAACTATAATACGCACAACATTAATGGATGCGAGAAACTTAGATTTAGCCCTTTACGGGCAAAGACTCTTATCAGAATCAGCGCTCACTTATAACAGTTCTTCCAAATAGCCATGGCGACCCACAGTACATACTTTCTTGCCTGAGATGCCACAACAGTCCAAGGTTAACCTGGGCCTCGACCAAAAACTCATCTCCAGCCAGTCTGATCTTCAACTAGTTGATAGTCTAGGGTGACATTCTGTCCCGAACGCGCTACTGACATCACGCCGCGTTCTCCCGGTCGCACGCACCTTAAAAAAATTGTGCCTCTGGTATGGGCTTGTAAGTTCTCTGAAATCCTTTCAGCGGCGTCGCCTTGTCCAAGACATTCTTGACATTAAAGTTGTCAATAAGGTCCTCACTGTCCTTTATGGCGAAGCGAGCAGTCTCCAGACGGACGATTTTGCCAGGGATTCCATAACTGGCTCTGTATGGCTCGTCTCTATTCATGCTCTTAACGCTTGTGCGTGGTGGATCTTGAATTGTACTTCTTGAGTTTTCACCAATATCTGCCGTAGGGTGAATATTTGGTCGGTGGTGGATTTTCCTGTCCTAAAGCCGGACTTATTTTGATCTTGTAAATAATGCATTGAAACATGCGTATGCTTCAATTTCATTCGAAGTTCCATTCGTCAGACATGCTTTCGTCCAACTATAAGTTACAGCTGAATTGGTGCGTACTCCTTACTTAGTCATCTCTCCCTGCTTTAGCTTTAAAAAGCTTGACAGCTAGGTCGTCATCACCTTCAGCTTCATTGAACTAAAGTTTAGATGCAGCCTCACTTTATCCAGGCCATGTGGGCTGAATATTTGGATGCCATCGTCCATATTAAGTAGTTCATTCTGCCTGTCAGCGAAATTACGATCCTTATCGCTGTTTTACAGTCCACAGAATTGGTCCTTCCACATCCTTAGCACTGACTGTGATTCTACCACTATCTCATTCCTGTTGCAGAATCTTTCTAGTTCCTTAGCCGCTCACTTGTCAGGCTTCTTCTTTTTCTTTCTAAGAAGCCGGTGTTCATCTGACCGTAGAGCTGCCAAGCAGCTCTGCTCTATGAACCTCCTGTTTTGCTGCGTGTGCTTGCCTGCATTTTTTCCTTGTGTTTGCGATTAAGAATCGTTTTTTGACTTCAACAAGTTGGTGTCATGCATTTTACCAAGCATTCTGCCACGCTTTCCCATCATCTCAGATATTCATTCGTGGCTCACTTATCAATCATGTCTTTCACCATTCCTCTACCTTGCTTCGCCAGACTATCTTAAATGTCTTTCAGCCCAAGCTAATGTCATGTCATTTTGAATTGCACGTTCATTGAATGTTTTTGACACATGCCACATTGCCCCGATCTGCTCCATAAGACTCATTACTACTTGACTTGGTTGTTCAATGCACTTAAGATATTTCTACTACGCAGGTGGTCCAGCGCATTTTGAGGTTTTTATTCACTTATCGTGGATCCAGTCGTGAAGGTAGTTAGGTGTACCTGCCTCTGATCCATCCTCTATATAGAAAACGGCGTAACATGCAAACACTCTTACAGATCAAGATCCTCATATTTCCGTGTGAATCCAACAAGTTTTAGCTCTTCCCTGCTCCAAATCCGTTTCGCCGAAGATGATTCCAGCAAAACCAACTTTTGGATAGAAATCTTTACGTGACACGTTCGAAATTTGAATTCCGGTGCCATTAACCGAGTGACATCTGCAATACACTTAATTACAGCTCCAACTGGTGGTTCTGAGTTCAACCCCATTGTCGTGTAGTCAATGGTATGCAATGGCAGCACCATCTACAACTCTATTTCGGCTAACAAATCGCAAAACAAAACTCATTCTCTTCACCGTCCGAAAACTAATTAAATTTTCAATTAAGGAGCCCAGGAGTACAACACACCGATTCCTGTGCAGCTCGTCCGCTATTCCTTTTCAAAAAATGCATTCGGTAACTTGTTTTTGCCATTCAGTTACAAACCATCTACAGGATTCATTTCAAACACACACACAAACGATGGCACTGTACACAATCGATTGGGACTGAATAAGTGTCTGGGTAGTATCCATTTCCTGTTGTTTTGTTTTCTGACCTGGAAATGAGGTCAAATATCAATTACTAATTATTTGCACTCGAGATATCGTCGACAGAAGTAAACGCAGATTCTATCGCTAACAGATAACCTCATTTGGATGCTGTGGTTCCATTAGGGAGACATATCTCTTTTCAGTTTGGGGAAACAGGAAGTGAAATCGTTTTAAGGATAATTAATTTGAAATTTCCATTTATCTTCATGTCGATTGCATCAGGCATACGCTCCATCAATTGGTTGGGAAATTTCTGTTCCCCACGATGACAGGCAGTGGTAAGTGATGAATTCTAATCGTTGTATCCGTTGTAGCGTTGGGTGAACCTACATTTTGATTAGTGGAAGCATTTGATTCAATCAATGAGTTATGGTATTCAATTCTATGGGATTGGGATGTGAGGACTGGGACAACTAATGAAAACAAAGTGGATCTGGATAGTATTGAGTTCAATTCCTGTCCACAAATGTGGACTCTACTGTATTACCATAATGGGTGGATGTACAAGATGAAATGAGCAAACTTTTAGTGAGAAACTGAACCGAAGTGAATAGAACTTTCGAAAAAGCTTTCATTTACGACGCGGCCATTATGGTTTATACATAAACTAAATTAGTACGTTTCAAAACCTTCAGATTATTTCATAGGGTGAGTGAAACCTGAAACGTTCGTTCATTCGATTTGAAGGATGAAGTCCCATCGTTTAAATAGACGATGAAAGTCGTCCAGAGACATTCATTGATATATACAATTCATGCTTAAGAGAGGGACTAGTGCTGTTGAGCTTTTCATAGAAAGGGGGAGATGATACTTCTTAAGACAGCTCCATCTAGAGACTTTCCTAACCTTTCCTGACTATCTTATGAGCCTCTTAGGTATGTGCGCCACACTCAGGTATCTGAGACCCATTGTGCTAAAAAGTGTTTTTTTTATTACACTCTATGGCTTGGGACCCAAATTAAGACGATAAAAAACCGACTTCCCAGAGATGTAACATGGTCTTCCCAGAGATGAGGGCCTTGCTAGCTGCCTGATTCTCATTTAAATGTTGAATCGTTGTAATTTTCGCTTGAAAAACTCTGATGAAGTTTAGCCTTAACGATCCACCACTTCTTTGAATTGATTCTGTCTTCATCGCCGTTCTGGGCGTAAATAAGTCAGATGCGGTGGTAGAGGACCTTTCCTTTGGCTATAAGCTTTCCATTCTCTTCTCAGGTCGGCAAATTCTATGGTTATTCAAGAGTCTCTCCGTGTCGGGTTGACCACTCCCCTTGTCTTACACATCAGTTACCCTGATGTAGGTAGCTTTGTCGTTTTTTTCTCAGGACGCGTTTCACTTTCCTTTTTTTTTTGAAGACAGTGGATGATGTACTCAAGCGTCAGCGACAATGATTTGATGCTTGTCAAAGTGTGCTACGGGGGTAGAGCTGTACAGATACTTCTCTCCAGCCCTTATCCTATTACCTAGTGTCTGTTTGTCTTGTCCGTTTTTTGTGTCCGACTTTCCACGAGCTAGTCGGTGTGAAAATGTCCGTCTCAGTATAGCCGGTTCCACTGAGATAAGGCACTCATAAGCTTCGTGGCTAGTTTTCATAACACTTACGTTACCACTAGAATTGGATTAACTTTGCCTTCTGACCTTCCTCCAGAGACCTCTTGAGCCGAAGTAGCTATAAAGATCATCTACCTTGGAATTGACGTTATGGAAAACCTTTATTTATACGATTTGGTATACGACTGGCTTCGAAACTCAAAGTTTAGTGCATCGTAGATCAGTGACGATACGACATCGGACCGATGCAAGCTTCCTAAGTTGTATCAAGTTCTGAATAGATTCCGACGGCTAAGATATTTCATGAAATAAATGGACGGCGGTGCTTTAGATAAACAAGTCTTTGAATACAAGTCGTCAAGTTGAAGACAACAAAAGCGGCTAAATCTCCTCTAAACCAAGCGATCACGGATGCCAGGCTTCCAATGTTCGAGATCGACATGTATGGGAGGTGTATCAACAAACGTCACGCATAAGCTCTCCACGCGTCGGAGACTCGTGAAGGACTCGCCTCCTTCCGTAGTGAACCCAGTTTCCTCTTTTAGTTTTTAAAGTTGTCAGCACGAACCTCAAATGTCTCATTGCTCTCCTAACCTACTCCATATTTGGCTCTTTGATCCTTCCCCGACTCCACACTCTGTTACTGAATTATTCAAGATTTTGGTTTTACTTTTCCTCGTGCAATATCCTATCTCGGCTGTCTCTATTCCAATAAGCAGATAAGACATCCCCAGCAGGCAACAAAAGGACTTCATTTGATTGCAATATTCGAGTAACGGAAGTCCCGTTTCAGCAATAATACTCTGTCTCCTCGCAATTCTTCTTAACGATTATTAGGGAAACTTATCGAAATGTTTTCCGTCATCAAATTTCCCCTCCGAAGGATGGGTCCTGACAAAAATATATTTTTTCTTACTTGAGCTTCCCCCCTTCCTCAAGGCGTAAAGCCATAATAACAATATTAATAAAACATTCCTCAAGGATTTAACCAAAGGACTCCCTACTTGTGCAACTTTTTGCTTGTGGAAAAAATTTAAATACGCCCCCATAAAGCACTCGGCAGGAGTTACTGCATTGCATAGCACCTCTTTAGCAGAACACCATCCGAATGGCACAGTAATCCCTAATCCCTAGTTCCAGAAGCAATAATGATGAGCGCGCGGAATGTTCATTATGAGCACAACAGAGTGTTCATTAAGCGTTCTCTTCCCGTTTGTTTGCTGTGTTGGGTCCTAAATACGCGCTTCGAGCATTCATTTCTTCTTGTGGTGCTGGTGGTGGTGGTAATAAAACGGCACAAGAAAAATACGTGTCGTCAGCATTTTGGTGGATGCTCCTTGCGGGTGGAATGAACTCCTTGACATTGTCCTGGGTAGGCGGGTTGGTTGGGAATAGAATGGGCGCCAGCCTGACATGAAAAAGCCCAATGAGCTGTGTATTTCCAGTGTGCGAAGGGGGAGACAATTTAAGCCTTTTCCGGCCGAAGTAATGGCGGAGATTAGTCAATTTATGGGGCATCGTTCTTTTGCACGATTTCACATCGAAACAAGTGGTAGAGTGCGAGTGTCTGTATGTGTATTGTGTGGTGAATGTAGGGCAAAAAGGGCATTGGCATCAGAAAAAAGGTTTAAAGGGTAGTGATGACTGTGGTCGTTTAGGTGCTGATTTGTAAACTGTAACGGGCAATGGAAATGGAAATGGAATGTGATTGTGTTGAGTGTTCCATTAATGTAGTTTCAATTAGGGGAGTGTTTTGTTAGGGACGTTAGTAGGTCTGTTAATAGGAAGAAGAGAAACTAATTGTAAGCAATTGGTGCTGGTTAGAGGCTGTTAACATCGCCTAGACATCGGAAGAGACTACCTTGTTGTGTCCCTTTTGGTCTTTTGATCCAACGCTTTAACCACTGAGCTGCGAAGACCAAGCATCACTTGTCTGTATGTGCAGAATGACGATCAGAAACAAGGAGAGTCTTTGAATCTACCTCGAAGGTAAAATTTGATAATCCCACTTAAGACGGGCGCAGAACTAAAAAGATAAACTAGACCATAGAAAGTTGGTGCATGAAACTAGGGGCAGTTGAGGATTGATGAAAGACAGACAGTCTCCTAACCATTCATCATTCATCATTCATCGCAGTCTGGTTGCAGTCTTACGGGCGGCTATTGTCGCTACTAGGACCTCTACTTGATGTGAGAACCTGGTCTTTATAGTTGGCTTACGGATGAAGTTCACCCTCACATCCTACTGGAAGCTCTCCACGAGTAACATATGTCCTCTTGCAATGAAATCCCACCACCCGTTGCCAAAACGATTTAAATAATCTCGAACGGTACTTATATTCAATGAATGTTATTGCTTCCTTCCACACTCGAGTACCGAAACTTCGCCGAAAAAATTCATTGAATACATTAAAGTCCTTCGACATGGAAACTGCATTCAGGTCGACTCTCCGGACAACGACAATGAACCCCATGGGACAGTATTTGGCCGCTGACGCTGATGTAGATGTTTCAGCTTGTAGTGTCCTTTTCACCAGAAAAGGAATCCGCTATCGTATGAATAGACTTATTATGCGACACATTTGGAATTAATCCAAAAATATTTTTGGCCATTCCCAGCAACATGGTGTTGCTGCTGGTTCGATAGCCTTCTATCCCCACTGGCATGCGGACATACATCACTGAAACGAAGAGACGACAACGGCGGCACTAAGATTCCTAGTTGCGCCAGTCTCGCCGGCCTCCTGGTGGGCTGTTTTGAAAATATTTGGTGTAACCAAAGTGAATGACCGTTCAATGGAGAGAGTCTTGTTGCAGGTTGTAGTTTTGGAATTTATTGGAAACGTAAATGGGACGGATGTTGGTTTTAGGGATTCTCCAAACGAAATAAATTCGTACCACAGAAAGGGGGACTCAAAGGATAAAAGTGGATAAGCATTCGCCTGTTGAGAGTCATAAATTGTTGGCAATGAATGGAATTCAATACAAAGGACGAAGTCGTTACTCCGACTTTTATTGGGTGTGGCCAAGGAAAATTCAAAAAAAAAATATATCAACTTCCAGCAGGAAATTTATGAGCGAGGAAGAGGGTAGGAACCGATCAATAAAGGAGAGTTGGATCAACTCTTAAGCATTTTAGAAAGCATGAGTCTATTGTAGGAACATTTTAAGAGAGGAGGAGGGTTTTGCTGGTGTAGGGGTATTCAAATTGAAGAGACGATCAGGCAGGACACAACTATAGATATAATTTTAACCGAACATTGTGGTGAAAGGTAAAGGAGCTCAGAGGAACTAATTTGACTGCAATCAGTTCGTTCGACGTCTTGGTTCCCATGCGGCAGGATATAGTAGCCTCTTCTTTTACAAGTGTTAAAATGTCAACCCCACTTGCTTTGATATTAGTATCGTTTCTGTGCGTTGGATTCCCAAGCGAGAAGACACAGGTTCAATCCTCAAACTTCTCAATCCGCCGTTCGAAGTCAGCAATAAAACTGTAGGTCCTTTCTATTCGTAGTTGTGAGTAGCTAGGCCTTGGCTTTCGATGAGCTTCTGTACTAAGGCTAGTCCTTAATACTGTTTCAACTCAAGTCAAGCAGCCCCTCCCTTGGCGATTTTTGACATATATCCGCACATACCACCTGTTTTCCCGGAAATCCTCAATTCATCATATAAAGCTCTAGACGGCTTTAAAGTCGATGAATTCGTGGTTAGTTTCAACTTTTGACATTCATAAGACGCTATGATACATTCAAAGACGTTCAATGGTGACTTCTTCTACATTGAAAGCACCTCCTTAATGACTTCTTAACGTTCTTTTCAAGTTCAATGTGCCTAACTCCATTGTGCTGTACTTGATTTTATAAAAAAAAGTCACGTTCCAATGTACCCAAGTATATCCTTTTTGCAAGCCTGCACACATAACACTCCAACTAAACCGCAGTAAATTAGATAAACTGTCTTCGAGTCTTGCACAGAGCAGTGTTATTCAATTTATTTCATCCAGACGCACTTAACCACCCGAAGCTCGTAAATTCCATGCCAGAATGTGAGGCCCTCCAAGAGGACTTTCGTAATAATCTTTATTTCTTTGACTGATAAAGGGTCTGTGCCATGCAAATGCATTTAGAATGCAAGCAATAACCCCCACGGTCCACAGAGATATTGAGATGTATCCGTACTGTGGTCTGTGGGTATACATATCTCTCGCTCTCGTTGTGCGGGGGAAGACGGCACTGCCGACACAAGAATAAAGAAGTCGTGTATCGACAACGCCTTGTAGACACTGGCCCCCACACTGGGACCGTGCCGACATAATTTGTGCAACCATAAGTGGATTGCACTGGAAGTGCGCCCGCGTCGCAACAAAGTCTGAGAGGTGTATGATTTGTAATTTATTTGGATGAGATAGTGTAGTCTGGATTTGGGTGCTCACGGGTAAGCACTGGAAGGAGTTTCCAATCGAGAAGAGGGTTTGAGTCGGCAAAAGATGTGGGATTTCAAAGAAAGAAATAGGAGCAAGGAATCGTGCAGAGGTTTGGGCATAGAATTGAAAATCGTTAAATATGTCACAGAATCGCAAAAGGATGTCAAATAGTGGAGGAAAACGAGTGAGAAAGTCTGAAGGAAAAAAGCTATTTAGCTGTTAGCTGGGAGTCAGCAAGTTCATCGCATTAGCAACTTGAACAATAGCGACCAACTTAGCCATTCCTTTGCTCTATAAACCGAATCAAGATGTCAATGTAATCCGCTGAGATCCCACGATGAGCAACAGCCTTGTAACCTACATTGTCTTCTTGCTCAAGTTTTCATTTTTTAACTAAGAATTAAGGCCGAATGACCTTGGTGAAGATTAATCAATCTTAGATGTCAGGGAACCTAGTGTATTGAACTGGAGACAGTGGGAACGTTGAGTATAAAAGGTGTCGATATCTAAGAGGTCTGCAGGAGAGAATGCATTATGCACCAAAGAGGTGGTTTCCGATCACCGTTGTGTCAGATTCTCACAGATTAAACTTCCCTTCTTTCCAGGCATCTGCCCATCCCGGAACTGCTTTTCGTTTAACTTCATTCAGATTCATGACATTATGAAGCCCATTGCAGGTCCCTATTACTTTTTGATTTCTTCTGCCTAGAAGTCAAAGATACTATCTCTCTTTCTCCCTCTTCTTGTCTTTCAGTATTCCTTCAATGTAGGAGCTCACCCGGTTGCATCGTACCTCTATTTGCAGCCTTCGTCTCGAAGACTTGATTATCCATTCCATAGGGACAAGTGCAAAGAATTCTCAACAAACTTGGGATAAGAATTTGAAGACGATTAGCTAGAGAAAGTCTTATTGATTGACGCACAGGTCCATCCAGGACTAAAAGGACATCTAATGCTGAAGATCATGGAAGTTTCCTTTTAAGAGTTGTATGCTATTGAACGATGAAGGCTTCAGGCCTCTTCTAAATCTGCACACCAAGTGGGTCTTTGTCCGGGAGGTTATGTTGAAAGATTTTCTGGTGTTTCAGCTCGTCGATGTCGCTGTACAGCTCGTATAGTTCGTTGTTGAATCTCCTAGGCCAAAGCCCATCAACGCAAATGAAACCGAATATCTTATGAGTCCATCCCTCAAGCGCCCTTTGGTAAGACTAGAGTGGGTGGTATTTCATATAGAGTTTCCTTAGTGGTTCGGGATCGGACCATAGCTGCCTTCTAAGGCCAAAGAAACCACTAGTAGCTTATGTTGGATTCTTCAATGTTATGTTTTCCTTCATGTTGACAGTCCTCTTCCGTCTCTTAATCTATGTTGGCCTCTTCTCCCTTAATACTCGTGAAAGCACAGGTGACAGCTCATTGAGTTCTTCCAATGACGTCAAAGTAGTTGCACAGGACTTTTGATAGATTGTGCCTCTGGTGTTGGCTCCTTTTTTACATCAAAGGTCTCGGTGAAGTCGCTAGCAACCTTAATGGAGCAGCGAGCAGTCTTCATCGTTACGGACGACAACTAGACATTGCCCTGTATAGCTCGTCTCTATAAATACACTGTCATAGGCGGTCTTGAAATTGATGATAAGATTGTGGTTATCAATTTGGACTTCATGGGTCTATTGTGCACTAACCTCTCATGCAGTTTCCACAAGTCTGCTTTTTAATTGCCGACGCCATGCAACCCTAATGGCTGCAGGAAAACATCTCCAAAATGCATTCTTCTCTCCAACCCCTGCAGAGTAACTATTCATTCTTCTCTGTCAACCCTAATTGCTTGGGTTACATCACACAAAAAGTCTGAAAACTGAACGAAAACGAGCAAAAATTCATCCAAAAGTTAACCTTTTTATGTCGTCCTTCTGCCATTTCCTGTTTTTATGTTCTCAAACGACTAGCGCCACCAAGAGACAAGAAGATTGATTCCGCAAATAACACGCAAGAATTGAAAACAACCGCCAGACAAAATGAGATAAAGCAAACAATGTATGTGTGTGTGTGTGGTGACAACGGAAACGACGTAAAACTACCATTGACCCAGTGTTCCACATTTTGTGGCTCGCAGTGCTTCCTATCACACAACCCTCCTCGCCCTCCCCCCATTAACTCCATCACAATCGATCCAGGAGCAGTTCTGCGACAAACATCAAGGATAGCTGCCAACTAAGTTTCCACGCGGACACAGAACAAAAACATGAAACATTCTCTTATACTTCCCGATGGTCATAAATAAACGAAGTAAAACAACAACTTCTGGCTGCCAAAGGACGAAACGGAACCGCCCAAAAAGGACTAACAAAGTCTCAGATACGATTAAAGTTGAAAATTCAATGCAATCGCACGAGGAGAAGGACAGCTAGAGAGGAGTCAGAGTCAGAATCAGAGGCACCTCGGATATAATGTTTTTTTTTTCTGTGTTCCTCTGAGGATTTTTCATGGAAAAACATGAATGGCGCCAGACAGCCAGGAGGCGGGCGAAATGAACCAAAAATTGGGACACAAGCACTTACTACATGTGTGTGTGTATGTGTGTACATGGTGAATGCTGCTGGGTAGGATAAAATTGATTGAAACATAAATTCGCCGAAGGATGTTGTTTAAGGATTATGTTTTCGGTAAGCAATGCATAACAAGGGCTACACTCTCTAGATGTTATGCGCTGCTGATGGACTTTTCGGTGGTTTCTAGAGCTTTTTTTTTATTCCTTTTTGCCAATAAATGTTTTATGTTGTGTCGTAGGAGAGTTTCATGTCTCTTGTTTCGGGTATTTAAAGTTTTATCGTGGAACGGAAGCGAGCGCATATGGAAATTTTGTTATATCCTTCTTTCCTCTAGGTTACATAACATAGCAGGGGACTGAGTTTGGGCGATTACATACAGAGATTGTATAAATTGGGGGGGGGGGGGGGGAATTTCAATATGGAGTAGTGGAAAGAATTTGCGAAAAGGATGTGAGGCATATACTAAATGCTTTCGCTGGTGCCAATGTGCTTTAGCTCCTTCCAGCTCTTCTCCAGTTGGTTTGATTCCTTTTCAACTATTTTGTGACATGAATGTTGCTATGAATCGGTCGTCATGGGTATGACCAATATGGTGCCACTTATGTGGTCCAATGGTGGAACGGTTCTCTGGTAAAAGTGTTCATTTGAGAAACGATTCGACTAGAAAATCCTTCAAATATTTCGCAGACATCGATTCACAAAGGTTTGCATCTTCTTCGTGGTAGGGGGACGGTCAATTCCACATTGGTGCAACCTTGGCATATCCTTGGCAACATACCGAAAGCGGATTTGGCTCTACCGATTCGGAAGACAATATATTGTTCGGTTCCACTATCGGTCGAAACAATATCCCACCCTCTAGCAGGATATTGGAAGCTCTCTAGTACCTCTACCGGTTGTTGCAACGCCAATTCGTTTGGGAGAATTGCCGAGACATTTATTTTTGAGGAGAACATCTCCACGTTTGTTGTTATTTGGAAGAGATCCATAGGTTTGGTTAGGTTGAAGTGGCTACCACACCAAGGCCAGTGATAGGTCCATAATGATACCTCTTGGATCTCTCTATGCCTCGACACCCAATAATGGTAAAAATTGAACAGCTCCGCCATCTCTATAAAAGATGATTGAAAGATGATAAGGGAGAGAATGATTCCATTTGGAGATCCATGCCTTTATGAGATGTCGCTCGCGTAGTCCAGGTGTTGAAGGTTAGATATAAGCTTTTATCGGTTTCCTTTTGTCAAAACAGAAAGAGCCATGTCACTTATCACCAACAAAAACAAAATTGGCAAGAGCAGGGGATCCAACTCAACCTTGCCTGAGCCCACTTGCAATCTCGAACTGACAAAGTTTTTGGATGGATTTCCGTAAAAGAGCAAAAGAGTTTACGCCTTTTAGATTGGCGATTTCCCGAATATAGCCATCTTACTTTGCTTTCTCTCTTTTAAAATGAAGGAATCAAGCGTTCGAAGGTTCTTAATTGCTAAAGTTAAGGAGCGTCTTCACAATTCAGATGTCAATCTTAGTCCGTGTAATCAACTTCGTTCCCTATCCGAGGCATGTACCTAAAATCGGTTTCAAAAGCTTTGGGTTACGCAGAATGCTAACCAAGGTAGCTTAGTCTAGAATTAAGACTCTAAACAGCACGCACTTCCAATTTAAGCCTTATTGCGCGGCTCTAGTGGTGAGCCATCGAGCAGCCTTTATGTGACCATTCTGAGCAAAAGCCTCCTTGGATTATAACTCAGGCTTTTCCACTTACATACTCCATTCTTGTGCTATTCACGACACCTAAACCAGTGGGAGGGTAATTTTGGAAAGGTGCTCTTGGCTCACTTGTAAAATTATTTCGATTTTTAGACGAAGCGTAAGAGGTCGGTCGCCGTGCCTTAGGACAGAGGCTCGAGACTCAAAACCACCAAACTTTTTTCGCGCATCCAGCTTGAGTAAAAGCTATAACGTAACACTTCAGTCCCGAAAAGACTTAATGGGAGGCTTCGATGTGGCATTAAGGGACACAAACCCCCGTCATGTGTGTATCACACCTTTGTTTTTGGTTCAGTTTCAACACTACTAGCCCGTTCTTCCAAGCCATTGAAACGGCGAGTTAGTAAAAAAAAGAAAAGTTTAGGGGTATGCTACAGCATACGGTTTTGTTTTTGTTTTGATGCATCATTCACGCGGTAAACCACCATAAAGGAGCCACAACCACATCTGCGGTATTTCCTAAATAAAAACTTATTTGTGTGCGCTAATTACATCCCAAACTGCGGATCAAAACTAAATCTCTCCAGCGTCCGAACGGCATCCTCAAAGGCATTCATCAGATCCAGTTGGTTGCTCACGAATCGCACCGAAAACACGCGGCAAAATTGCCAGCATCCTGCATTGGCATCCCCACACTGTGCCCACCACAACCTGTATTGGACAATTAGAGTTGGCTTGTGGCTAATGCCACTACACTTGGGCTTCGTAACATCGAAGCCATGATGGTGGGTGATTCGTTGTGCTGGTGTTTCCCAGTTTTCTCGAAGAGTTGGTCGCTCGCTTTCAATTATGCAAATTATGGATAATTGCGATTTGATTACTGGTCCCGCCGCCGCCACCTCCGCCACCGCCGACACACAATCACTGAACATGATCTAATTCGATTGTGTGGTGGAGTACGAATGCCAGTCGGTCAACGTCGGTTGGCGTCGCGCAATGCCAATATGATTCTGGAACTCGCAAATAGGATATCGAGTTGGATGCGAGAACTGAGCTACAATATGGCTTTTTGAGTTAATGGAAGCGGAAACAATATGTTTGGACTAGTACTCCTTTTACTCTTATGCAAGAGATGGTGAAGTCGGAGTGATAAGCTATGCGGATAGTTGTTTGCTATTTTAGTTCGGGCCAAGGAGTCGTAGGTGACTTTGTAGATGGATATTTTCTTATTTCACACAATTGTGAGCTCTAAACGGATTTACAGTAATTTTTATGAAGCAGAAAGGTGGAGATCGTGCTAAGTTTTCATTTGATGAGTAGTTTGTCACGTGTTAGAAACAGTCCCGGTGTGGGCCTCTCAGACATCTAAGTAGGGTTACTACTGCTTAGGTAAACTTTTCACTGAAGATCAAGATCACAACTTATGCTCAAATAATCTGTTGCTATTCAGGAGTCCTTAACAACTAAGGCCGATCAAAAAGTTCTGCCTCTTAGTCAATAGAGTCGTTCTGCCTTCTCAGATCTTGAGCACTGGTTGTGTATGGTACTCATTTTCGTTGCATTTGGGCAGAACTGGAGTCATTCCCTGAATTCCCACATATAAAACTGCGGTTTCCGGTGAATGTCAATCCGCACAGCTAACCTCTGATGGTCTTTGAGTGGTCATTGAGTCTTTGAGGACTAAATTTCAAGATCAGACCTTCCCGAAGACTGTGTCTTAAAATTGTTGAGACTTCTCTGCTTTTTCCTGCAAGGAAGCATACAATGTATAGAAAAATTGCTATCTTCTGTGACTGACTAGAGAATTTTGCGATTCCAACCAAGATCGAGGTTAGGAGCGTGCTTAACTTCAACTTGGGAGAGACGGAAGTATTTTTGTCTGCTTCGATCTGTGACATGACGTTTGCACAAAATCTTGGCCTCTTAGTCTTCTCAAGAAAGCCAGCACATGCCCAAAGGAACCTTGTTGAGTTGACAGTTGAGTACCAAGCTTGTTTAGTGCAATTTTTTATTGAATTCTCTTCTAGCATGCTGAAGTCCTATTGCAGAGCTTCTCTAAGCGATCGCATGAGTTGAGTTGTGGCTTGGGTCTATAAATGTTGATTGGAATCTTCGTCGGCAATCTTGTTGCTTTCAGTATCAAATAGATGGTGATATTATTCTTAGTTTCAGGTGCAAGCTGTGGCCGACATCTTAGCTTTCGTATGTAAGCAAGGAGACCTTTGAAGTTTTTCGAAGAATATTTTCTGCAAGCGAGACTTGCTCAAGTTGCGATATCGGAGGTGGACAGGCCTTGAATTTGTTTCCTCAACTATCCTTCCTGCCACCGCTGTCAAGGTTAAGTGAAATTCTCCCTAGAAGACGGCAGAAAACTGAGTGGACTATCAATTCTTTAGCGCCCTTGGGAGCATTTCTGAAATGGACAGACTTGCCTCGCTTTAGATCGCACTTCTTATTGATGCTCCAGTTGATTTGAGATTGGATTTCAATATCTTCGAAGACCTGGGTAAAGGTTACTTAGTCAAAGTTCCCTATATCTTAGAGTTTTTGAAGTTAGCAGCCTGTCCATTAAAAGTGGGTCTTGTTGGTCGTTCATTGACTGTCTTAGGAGAGTTTTGATGAGCTCACTTCAAGGGCCAAAGACAGGCGAATAACTTCATCAACCGAAATCAAGACAAAGCTAATAGGCTTCTAGAGTTTAACAAAGAAAATTTAAGGGTCTAACCAATCATAAAGACTCTGAAGTCAACACTGGTAAGACTCTAAACCCAAACGAGAAATCAACGGCTTAGATGCCGAGCCTTTGTTAAGCACGTGGATTCGAGGTAAAATTCTAAGTCAAGGGCCAAAATACTTTAGATAGTCTTTAGGCCTATGTAGGTACATGTCAAAGATGTCCTCTGCTCAACCCACCAATCCCAAGATTTCCCTGTTGCGATCTGGAGTTGACCTTAAAACTTTCAAAGCACTGTGCGTGGCGTTCCCTACAAATCGCTGATGTCACGTTTAAAGACCTCTTAAGTTGTTAAATCGTGGCTTCCTTAGGAGCATTTCCTATATTTATAGTTCCACCATCTGCCTCGTGTACATCCCTTCTAAACACTTCACATTGTCATCCACCCTCACAACGGTCCCAGATGTATCATCATCATGCCAATCGAGGCATTTCCTTTTCGCAGTTAATGTGATAGAAAATTAGATTTCCCGCTTATCAATCGAAACCAGATTCACAATAGCAGTGTCCTGGCGCATGTCCTTCCTTAGTCACGTACCATGTCAAGTGCTTTGTATGAATTTTCTGAGTTCACAACACCAGTTCCGCTCAACAAGTTGCCATGTCTTCGACTCGCAACGACCTCGAAACAGATTTGGAAAATTTTCTAAATTTTTGCGAAACACAAAAGTTCAGTCCTCTTGAGTTCCGGGAAATTTGCAAACCACTGACAGCCAGCTTGCGATGGAGGTTCTGGAAGAGAGTTGGCCTAATTGTCATGGTGATTGGTTTCATATGGTGGTTGGGAAGCAATTTGGACGTGGTTTCATGGTCGTCCAGTGCCGTCGGGCGGTTGTTGCTAATTGAAGTGTTGCCATTTTGGAATTGGACACCATTGTACAATGCAAAGTGTTTGGTTGAGAAAAATGTCCCACCGAAGGAAGGGACTTCCATAGTGAGCGTGGGAAAGTACGAGACGGACAAAGTCAACTGTGTTTTGTGTGAGAAATTCGGTGAGAAATTGTGAAACTTGAAAAGTCCTTGTAACAGGGGGGTGTATGTGTTGTTTTTTCAGAGCTCGTTCCAAGTCTGAGGAATGTGACTTACTCCATGATTGAAGAGATCTACCTGGAGAAGGGTCTGCCAGTGATCATCAATGATTCCCATCCAAAGCAGTCCTTAGACCAAACCCTTAAGGCTATGCTCACAGACCAGAGCGAATTTGTGAACAGTGATCCTTGTGACGTTGAAACGAATTTGTTGCTGAAAAAACTGTTCACCGTTGGTGGGGTACTGGATAAAATCATCGAAAGTGCCATCGACGATGAGTGGTTCGTTCAACTGAGGAACTGCCAATTCAGGGCTGTGAAAGCTTCGAGAAAATTCATCCGCAGACCGTACTATTACCCTCTTCACTTTGAGCCGTTCTACTCTAGCTGGGTGTTGATGTCGAACAACTATCGAGGGACGGAGAAGGAGTTGTATGTTCACGGGTTGATATTTGTTCAGCAGTTGAGTGGTGAAATTGTCATTCACTTGATTCCGAAGACACCCTGTGAGACGGTGTGCTTGGAAGTAGAATTAACCTTGAAGGCTGGAGAGTGCCTAGCCTTTTCGACAGATTTATGGATTTTTAACTATCAATCCGCGGGTGTCTTTGAGTCGGTCACAACTATCATGGAAATCGATTGGCGTTACTAGGACGTGAAGTTGGCAAATAAATTGAATTTCGGTTTAGAGGGGTTTTTTCTTTATTCACTTGAAAAAGGGCATTTGGTGAAGATATAGTGGATTGGGCAACAGGTCTGGAGGGTTGATTTTTTTTTTCTCTTTGTCTCTGTACATTCCTGGATTTGAGTGTTCCATGGGGCAACAGATGACACTGCTGATCTGTGTACATTTTAGCAAAACAAATCTATTGAATCTCTTTAGAAACTTGGCACGTCATAACTAGCAGGGAGATGAGTTACTAACGAAAATGCACCAACTCATCTGTACACGGTTCGACGAAAGCATTCATCGGGCATGCATGGAAGAAATCTTTGCATTGTTTGTTCGATCCCCAAGAGGTATAAGTGTCCTCAATATCCTTTGCAGCAATCTTATTGGTCCATATCAGTGTGCTTAAGGTGTTCAAAGGAACGTCCACAAACGACACAAATATTCACACTGCGGCAAATTAAGAACAAAACCAAGGAATATCAAGGCGTTACAAGCACTTATAGAGATGAGCTATAGGAATCTCTTCCAAAGTCGTCCGTCTGTGTAGAATAACTACGAAGACTGCTCACTGCTCCATCAAGGTCAATGAAGACATTATTGATACCTTTGATTTAGGCAAGGCGGTGCACTTAACGGAATTCAAGCGCCGGCACCAGAGTCACAATCTTTCGAAAGTCCGTACAATTACTTGCGACAATGTTGACATAATCGGGAGAACGTAGCTTGATGTCAGTAACGCCTTCGTGAGTATTGAGACAAGGATTGGTCTTGACGAGGGCAGTACCGACGTCTCGGATAGAATGTCGCTCTAGGCAGATGTGACTTTAAGGCAGTTAAGGACTTTGTCTATCAAGGCTCCGACAGTTCTTGTTTTTTGTTTTGGGGGTTAAGAAGGCAAGTGAGCAGTAAGGCCTTCTCTCGGACAATCAAAGACCCTGATCTTCCTCCTACTCTATGAAGCGGAGGTAGGGACTTTGTTAAGAATGGATCAGGTTGCTCTGGTTTGTTTTGTGGGAACAATCTTTTGAGTTATCGGAGTGAAGAAAGAGACACAACTACGAGCTATATAGGCTGTTCAGTGACATCGACGTGATAAGATGAACAGATGAACGTCAATACTCATTCGAGTCGACCCCACAGAGACGACGCTGTAGAGAAAAACCGCGACTCTGGTGGACCCAAGTGCAATGGACCTCTACAAACTTGGCATGCAAAACTGGCGTCAGATAGCTAAAGATCGAGTTGCTTGAAGACGCTGTAGTGCTATATTGCCTTGTGGGAGAAAAGCCAAATTATGACCTCAGGCCTTTTCTCTCTTCCTTAACAATAGGCGGTAAGGTTACAATTATTATCAATTAAACAATGTGTTTTTCCCCGGGTCGTACTGAACCGTATTCGGAACTGATGACACTTCATTATTTTTTCGTAACTGAATCAGGCACTTAATAGAGCACACGTTTTTTTTTGTTTACAGAAGTCCAACCAATTATGGCTTTTGTTTAGAGTTGAGTGAATAACTACTCGTATGTAGATTGGGAAAAAAACATGCGTGACTCTTGGTCATTTTGATTTTTATAATCATTTTTGTTAGAGCTTCGCTTAAATGCCCAAACGACTCTTAAATGATTTGATTGCATGGTTGGCAATGGTGAGATCTGACAGTGGAATGTCAATCTGAAATCAAATTTAGCTCCTACATCTTATTGGACCTCTTTAATTCGTGGAAAAAGGCTTCACGCACTACGGTATGAAACAGAGCTTAAATACTCACAACCAAGTCAAGATCTAGTGGATACTGACGTTTGAAGATGTTGAAGAAAATATGGTTGGTGGCCAACTAGCCAGAAAAGATTTTTCAAAGATGTAGACAAGACACGAACCTATCTACGGAATCCCAGTCTTCGTGTTCGGAATGGATATGAGAGCAATATGAGCTCAAAAAGATGAAACATAGTGAAGATGGGTGGAGTGCTCATTAGTAGACGGAATGGGCGACGGTGGGGTCTTGAGATATGTTGTGTTGGTGGATAGAGAAGGGAAGAGAGTGAGAGTGCATCTTCCTTTTAATATCAATGGGAAGCAAATGGCAGATAAAGCAGCTTTACGGCTTAGGGAGTCCTCATAGTTGGCGAACGTTAATACGGGTTTTCAAGCATTCTGGGTAGCAAAAGCAATACTACGATTCCTAGTAAAATGGACGCAAGGCAAGAACTCGTAGCAGAAGTGCTTGGGAATCTGTCGCGGTCTAAGATGAATCTGCGATATATCCAGATGGATCTCAAGCGGCTTGGCTTTCAATGAACGCAGAAGAGGGTAGCGCTATAGAGAGTCAAGCAGCGATAAAAGCCTTGGAATCACCGACAATATTTTTCAAGTTGGTAAAGCAATGCTGCAGGTCTCTAAACGAGCTGACAGATGCGACGTTTCCCTGTGCTGGGTTCCAGGACAAAGGGACGTTTCGGGCAATTGCAGAGTGGACGAGTTTGAAAAAGGGGGAGCAGGTCAGAACCTCCCTGAATATTAGGGGGAAACCGCCGGCCTCTCTAGAATTGAAAGAATCTCGCCTTAATAATATCAACACTTGTCTTTACTCGAGACAGATCTGGCCTAACCTGGATCTGAAGCGAACAGAAAGACTTTTGTCCACAAATAGGAAACATATAGGAGGTGCCCTCATAGGGCATTGTTTGATGGGCAGACACGCCACTTGATTGGGCGTTCCTTCCAACGTTTTCTGCAGAGACGAGGAAGATGAAGAAACAATCATTCACTTTCTTTTCACCGGCCCTGCCCTTTCAAGGCTAAGAAGGCAAACTCTAGGAGAATATTTCTACGGTCTGGCCAAACTCATTATTAACAAGGCAAAGAGCCTTGTCTGTGGTTCAAAATGGTTCTGCACATGGTGTGGTACATGAAGGAGTCTGCACCATGCTGTTACCCATAGCTTCTTCCTTGACAGGAAAATTCATCATGCAAGGTTCCTGGTGCCAGTCTTACCTTACCCAACGTATCATGTATAGTCTGTTCAATTTGCCAAGTGTATCCTACTGTCATATCCAAATTGAGCACAAAATAAGTGAATCCGTGACCGTGTGACCGTGAACGCTGAAAATTCACAAAACATGCGGTACAATTCGCGTATCGCACATTTCCATCTACAGCTACGTATCAGTTTCCCTTGGAAAACTTCCAATTGTCGAATAATTTGGCGAAATTAAGAATTAATTCACGTTTACGAATCCATTGTTGAATTGACATGACAATAACGTGTGCAAATCCCCAGAAAAGTCATCCCAAAACCGCCCTGTGAATCAAACCGTCCCCCAAACAACGTTTGATTACTGTCAGCCATTTAATTTTTAATGCTTAATCAATTTGACAATTAGACTTGAGCGTTTTCCGCACTCAGGCGTGAGAAATTAATTAATGGCACGCTATAAAAATCATTGGGACACCGCTTAGGGAATCAGTTCGGACTTACAACTCAAAGTGTACTCGTACCTCAGAACTAGAAATGAATCGCTACTGTGTGCTTAATTTTCTAATTGCGATCGCTTTGGTGGGTTGTGCTAACTACGTGTTGGACAGGGGATTTTTCTGGTCGTGTTGTGAAATTAATAAAGTTTTTGTGTTTATTTTATTTATTTAAGGTCGCCTCTGTGCTTGCTATTGATTGCAATGCTCCACCGCCGGATAAAATTGTAAGTTTAAGCTTGTGTTAGGTGGAAGGCAAGTCTAAGATAGAAAATTTTGTAGGACTTGATGCAATGTTGCCCCTATGAGAGTTTGATATCGAAGGATATTTCGGATAAATGTAAGAGCTTTTTGGATGGCAACGATGAACCGCCAGCCGGAGGTCCAAGGGGTGGACCAAGAGGCCCGGGAGGTCCAGGTGGTCACAGACATTCACCAGTAAGCATTACACAAGTGTGTCCCTGTTCTCATATCTAACGTGTCCTTGTCTCAGTGTTACATGGAATGCGTGGTTAATGAGACTGGAATCATGAACGGCAAGGAAATCGATGAGGCTGGACTCAAGAACTATTTGTCCTCAGTTTGGAGTGCTAACGCTGATTTTATACCAATTGGACAAAATGCTTTCAACACTTGTTTCAACAAAGGTTAGGATTTGTCTTTATACTTCGAGAGTCACGTTGTTTCATTGGATCTGTGTTTCAGTAAAGGAAATTGGTGAACTAATGGAGAAGAACCCACCGCCACCTGGTGTGTCAAAGGATAAAATGTGTAAACCATGTGCGGGTATGATGATGCATTGCGTGAGAATGGAAGTGATGATCAATTGTCCAGCCAGCGCTTGGAAGAACGACGATGACTGCAATAATACTCGAGAATTTGTAAAGACTTGCAAGCCGAAGCATCCAGAACATGATAAGCATCCACACTAAGGGACAAGCTAGTGAAAAGACATGGAATTTCATTTATTAATTTAAAGTTTGGTTATGTGGATAGAGTATTGAAATAAAATTTAACTGCAAAGCTTTGAGTGTTGTTCGTACGTGTCTGGAACTCTGTTCTCGGAATATTTTCCATGCCGTAGATGCTTCTGGAAAGGTTTGAGTAGCTTTGTTGATTAAGGTGAATCAGCACTTGGTTCATCGGGGTTGCTGATCCCATATTCGTTTTTTTTTTTCAACTCTTGGACGTTAGCCCTGAGACGTTGTCCCAGAAATGTGTAAGTTTTTGCACGCCTTTGAGCTTTTCAATTTTCTTGATGTTTGCTTGATGATACTGTTTAGGCTCTAGCTCATAGATCTAATGGGAATTTCGTTGTTGTAAGCTGGTATACTTAAATGATTACATATGAAGAAGTGGAGGAAACTTTTCTTCGCGCAGCTGTCTTCGGCAAAATGAAACTTCACTTGGGAGCCTTGTAACAATGTTAGAAGCCTCCTTTGCTTCGTCTTACTTACTTTAGGGGGCGCTACAGTCCGGGATGCATCTGGGTCTCAATCAACAAGCGTCTCCAGCCAGCTCTTCCTCTACTGCGCTGTCCGTCGGGGGCGAATTCGAAGATTTTTCAGACTGCAGCATTTGATTCATCAGAAGCTCCAATTGATTCAACGAGTAGGTACGGATAATGTCTCCAAGGTCCATATGCTATTACAATGGAGCAATGTACATGCCGTTGGTCTAAGTTCACTTTATAAATCCTTCCGAGCCGATCACTTCAGACGATCTGATGGGCTGTGGTTCTGATGCCCCCTGTCCTTCTTCAAATGTCGCTTGGGAATGTTGCCATAGAAGTACTGAGGTAGAAGCTACGAATGTCAAGAGGCATCTTCGACAATTTTTCAAACAAATATTGCTCTCTCATCTTTTCCGAATACAAAATCTACGAAGAACCTTTTCTCAGGAATCATATTTTCGTAAACACTTTCAAACGTCGCGTCGGCGTTTATCTTTTGTATATGCTTTGTCTCCGCCTATACTTGAAAGCGTTGAGTTCTCCGTGGGACAAGTCCACTTTCGCACTCATACAGTTGCGTACTTAGAGGTCTCAACTTACACAAATCGGCTGGTTCAGATGGTATTTCACCCGTAATTCTGAGATGTATTCTTCCACGCTGGCAAAACCACTGCGTGAGCTTTTCCATCTGTCCTACTCCTCCGGGCCTCTACTCTGTATTCCGATTCTAGAGTTCGGATCGTTCGAAAGCAGAACTTCAGAATCGGAATACAGAGTAGCGTCTCTGGTCTCTTTCCTAGTAATAAGATGGAAAACTACATTTGTCCAACTCGTGCCGAAAAAACAAGCGAATCTTCTTCTCTATTCAACTACCGATCCATTGCACTTCCGTCCCTTCTCTTTATGACATATCTCCACTTACGGAATTTCCTCATTGACTGGGAATACGTTTTCCGTAGCAACAGGTCCACTGATGATTTGGTGGCTTATCTCACCGAGAAGTGAAACTACATCAATTTGGTGTTACGTTTGATATTTCAAAAGTATTTGACAGAGTTTGGCACCAAGCTCTTTTGTCGGAAATACGTGCATATGGCATCGATGTATCTCTTCTTCAATAGATTAGAAACTATCTTTCAATCCAAGGTGTTTTGGACGGTTTCAAGTCTGTAAATCTCTCTTTCTCATTTTTAGGTATGATCTCTTGTCTGCAGCTTCTAATCCTATTCATCCCTTCGCCAATGACAATGCTCTCAGTTTTTCAAATTCGTTCCCAAACTCACACCCCAGCTGTTTGGACGTAGTAGAGGAACGGCAACGTATGTTAAACTCATTAAATTCCGTCCTTGATAGCATAATAAAATGTAATGCTGCCTTCTGTTCCTAAAGCGAAACCCAAACTTCGAACCATTATCCATGAATGGTACCTGCATCGCCAAAGCCGAAAAATTTTCCCTCCTCGATATGTGTGTTAACAACGATCTTCGTTGCAACGACCACATATTCGATGTTTCCTCAAACGATGTAAAAAGTACGATGTACTTTACCCCTTCTGATCAGACTTCAATCTTCAAGGCGTTTATTCGCCCAAAGCTTGAGTACAACGCTCACATTTGCTCTGGTGCGAGATAGAATTCAAAAACGCGCGTTAAAACTTTGTAGGTGACGGAAACATTGCGAAGTCAATTGACGTGCTTGAATGTGGAATGATTTACATACATAGCTCGGTGTTCTCTCATACAGCCAACGTGTATCGGTACCTCCTTAGTCTCTCCCTTAATTTCCCGTATGCCCGTGTTCTAGTTTAAGGGTAGTCATATACGTGCGCTATTTTATGAAAAAAGGAAGTCTTGGCTTTGTTGTGAGTATATTTCAGTCCTTTCGAAGGGGATTTGACAGGTCATCCTGTGAGCTTTCGACGACGTGGAGTGTCTCTAGCTGGTAGGCCTGCTCAACCTTAGGGGCCATCATAGCCTTCCAGCATTGCCCACCTTATCAACATTTTAATTGCATCGAATCATGGCTGAAATTTCAATGGAACAAGTTAGAGAGGAAAAACAAAAAAAATGCAACTCATTGAAAAAGTTTGCAACACAAAAGTATTTTTTATTGTTCCGATCCAACGCTTGTACTTTTCAAACCTTTTTTTCTGCCTCGAAATGTTTCTATAACGAGCTTTTCATCTGTATGGCGTAAGCTATTTCACAAATTATTCACTAGATCTCCAACTCGGTAAGTGGATGCTTGCAAAAAACCGTCCAAGGACAACAAATTGATGGATAATTTGTCGACAACACAATAGTGTGAACACTTTAACTCACTCAAAGTTCACACATTGTGAAGCAAACTGGAATGGCGGAGCTCTATTATAGGGATGAGTTGGACTCAGGAACGTGTTAGGAGTAGGAACCATCGTTGGCGGCGACCAACATTGGTCCAGTTAAGGCATTTTCCTCATTATTATTCAAATTACGTGTCGGGAATTGATTGCAAATATGGCAATTTGTTTAAAATTACCCATGTGTGGTGTTTAAGTTGCAAATTGTTTTGTTAAATACAAGGCGGCGCCTGTCGAATAGTAATTTATTGATTGCACCTGCTTAGGTGAGTTCATTTTCTATGGAATGTCTATAAAAATTGTGCAGTTTTGAATCAAGGCTTTGGAACAGATATGTGGGACATATATCGCGAGATTCTTTAAGAATGGCTTTATCTACTTGGTCAACCCACCCAGATATCGCCATTGGCCAATTGGAGACCATGCGGCCAAACTAGGTATCCCATATAACCCCCTCTGCCGCAGTTGCAGAATCAAAAATGAGAAGGAAACTCTCTCATTTCCTCTGCATATATCCGGCATTAGCAAGATCCAGACTGCGCACACTAAACCAACCATTCATCGACAACCTCAATGACATCTCAGGAGAAACGAGATTTAATCCACTTTCTTAACTCCACAGGCCGGATCTAAGCACCGAGTCTCACATTCTCATCGAGATCGACACAAGGCAACAGGGCCCACGAGTCGTGGTAACAAAAAGGCACACCTAGTGCTACTTGGGTTCATGTTGAACAGCCACCTCTACCTACCTACCCTATCTACTTGGTGGGCTAAACTTGTTGCGTTAAATTTTACCACAACAAAGCCCGCTTCTTCACGTCCCTGTTGCCCTGTTATTTATCAAAAATTCCGGGAGAGAGGAGGGCAGCCATGACCGCATCAGCCATCGGCCCACTCCTCTGGCATCTTGGAGGAACAACCACAAGCAGGTCGGCTTGGAGAATTGATGGACGGTCTCTCAAAGCGAAAAGAGACAGACGGTCTCCCCAAACCCGTTCGAGTCCAGAGAAGAGACGGCCACCAACCAATGCGCCCAAGCCTAGAAAAGTAGTCGGACTGTCTGCGAACAGAAGGATGGCCACCAAAAAAAAAGACATGTCCAAGCCCAGACAAGAGACAAAGGGTCTCGCAACATAGAGCGCCAGACGATTCCTCTAACCAAGATAGACGGTCTGCGAAGAGACGGACGGACGGTCTCGCAATAAACCGAGCAAACCACAGCATCAATGGCCGAGAGCCCACCCAACAGACTTACTAGATGTGCGGAATAGCACACTATCGTGAAGTGCCTACCTCCTAAATCTGCGAAAAGGTCCACCAGAGTGAGGACTGAGGACCAACATTTTTCGGAGCTCACCTCGGAAAGAGGGACAGAAAGAGACCCAACAATTATAGCCTGCTTCGATATCTCTCTAGAAACGTTCTTACCTAGGCGTCACAGTCCTGCTTGAGAGATCAGCCAATTCATCTTTTAAGTTTTTTATGCCAAAAAATACGCATTTCCGGTCAACAATTAACTGAAATAAAAGTCCTCTCCTCTCTCTTATCAATTTATTCATGTTTTTTTCATATTTTTTCCGTCAAAAGATCCATCGTCCTCTTGTTGACAGGATTCTTCTCTGCTGACACATCTCATACGCAAAGACATCCACTGTCAATCCTTCAAAACCGCTTATGGCATCAATTCTCCTTTAATTCATTTAGAAGGATATCGACAGCGACATTGATCATTGAAACTGAATTCATTTGCAGAACATCTCCTCCGTTCAGTTGTCGAAAGGACGAATTTCAAGAAGAAATTCAGTCAAAAACCTTGGACATATGCCCATCCCTCGGTGCTTCTTTTTATTACTGTTATTAAATTAAACTCACAGAAGCGGAATGATTATTCAAATTTAATATAAAAAAAAAACCGAAAAACTGAGGAAGGAGCTCTTCTCTGAAGGAACTCCATCCTTTCACATCCTGACTCACACTGGTTTTCGTTGGAAATTCCATTTATCTTAATTTTTACTCTCTCTCTCGGGAGAATCGAATCGGAAATTCCCACCTCCTGTTGGGGTGGTTCATGAGTCTCAGTCGCCTCAAAAACGGAAGACTAAAGACGCCAACAAAAAGACTTTTTTGATTGAAGCACAAAAGAAAGTTCGAAGAATGGAAAAGGAGTCCATCAAAAATCTGACAAGAAACGTGCAAACACCCTCTAAGTCAAAGCCATTCATGTCCCCTTTCCTATTCGATGGGCTTTCTTCTGTATAACGCATCAACGCAAACCGACTTCCGGTAAGTATATGGAGGAAGTATGGAGATGGATGATTTGATTCCGGTATAAGCCCAGTAGAGCAGTGCAAAAGGCCTAGAGGTATTGTTGTCGGACAGGAAGTGAAGGTCCAGTCAAGTGAGAAAACTCATTTCATTTGGAAGATTTTTTTTTTGATTTTTTCCTGGAAGAGAGGGATGTGATTTAAAGTTGAAGACGAACTTATCGCTAGGGTAGGCAGGACGGCAGACATGTGAGTAACATTAATCCACTGAGTGACATGTTTGCAAAGGGAAATGTTGAAAAATTGTGAAAAAAAAAGTCGAAGGGAAAGTTTGTCCCTGAAAAGTGCTTAGTCAATGGTGTTCCGAGGGGGACATTTGAAAGCGTTAGACCAAGTTATTGTTAACTGGGGTGTAGATATAAAAGACTCTAGTTCCTTGACAGAACATTTGTAAAAGGTCTTATTCCATCCGGCAGCTCCACCTCTGTCTGTAGTCTATAGTAAGGCGAAGGGAGAGTAAAATAGAGCTCATCGACATTTTGAGCTCCGCAATGAGTGAAAATGCTTCAATAGGGACTGTAGAAGCTACACACTGGAGTTGAAGGAGCCTATTGACAAAAATGTACTCAAACAAGTCTAAGTGGAAGGTTGGCCAAACGTCACACTGTTAGAGAAAGCTTCAGCTTTATCCTCAAAAGTAGACACCGCCTATAAGTTCACCAGCAAAAGTGTAATACGATCGCGTTCTTGTTTCGTTAGGAGTCCTGCAAAACGGGATCTAATAGAACCACATTTTCACAAGTCTAACCAAGCTTAAAGGTTGCCGATTCTAGGTAGGTAAGTTGGTAGGTAGAAGTGGTTGGAGACCCGTAGTGATGCCGTTTGATACCACGACTCTTAGGAACCTAATTGATGAAAGTATAAGTTAAATGTATGCTGGGAGGGGTAGGGGTGTTGATGTGAGGAAGGACTGTATATCATATATATTTTTCCCCGAAAGGACGTAGTTAATGCCTAATTCTGTGTATAGAGCCAATCATTTGTAAAGGGTATCTGCCTCGTTCACATCTTTGTAGCTGCGGTAGGAATTGTTGAAGGAGATGCCTAACTTTGCTGCATGGTTACCGACAGAAATGCCACTTCGGTTTTTGCTAAAGAGGTCTCTTGTTCTCATTTGGTTTTATGTGGGCCATATCGTACTAGATATGATGTAGCTATCTAGCCCAACCCACACCGGGGAACACAACGGATCCTTTAAGATCCGAGCGACGCTGTACGTAAGTGCAGCCAGCCGTATAACGTCACATAGCCCAATCCACCCTTCTCCGGGCTAATGCTAAAAAAAACAGTCGAAGTGAAGTGAAGTGAAGTTATAGTCTCTAAGTATAAAGTCCGACAAGAGATTTATCCTGTGAAGATGTTTATTAGAGAGGCAATGACCATTTATTACGCCAGTTTCGATTCGAAGGGTGTTCCAAGTCCAACTCAATGTGCGAGAATACATCACCAAATCTCATTGGATTTCATCAGAGAAAGGCCTCTGATGGGGCTTTTGATATGGTTCCACAGAAAGGTTTAGAACCAGAAAAGGAGTTGAGACCAGCAGTCATACGGTCGTTGGTCCTCTTTTGAGTCGAGAGCACCGTTATAATTTCGAGGACTACCTTTGATTTGGCCATAGACGAGTAACCTAATTGCGTTAGGTTACGTGATACAAGTGCATTTCAACCAGAAGTGGTCCGTTGTGATATAACAGGAACGAAGTCACCTTAAGGACTAAGAAGCAGCTAACGAATTATTTTATAATACGGACGATACTTCAAAAGTTAGTATTCGAAAAGCCCTCGAACGGAGCAGCCTTCTATTGGGCTGCAGATGCAAAGGAAATGCATCTTCTTCTCTGCAGCTTTTGCAGGAATCGTGCGAAAAACGCCAAACTTTTTGGCCTGTTTACCAATCGGACCGTCTATAGTGAGGACACCAATAGCGATACTCCTTACGCTTTGACTGGATGTTGAATGTTGGCATCTTGGATATTTGGCACATCGTTCTTTCCTCTATGCTATCAAAAAAGTTCTAATAATCCAGTAGTAGGTCCACAGCAGTTGGCATAGTACCTCAAAACAATCTTTAAAAGGATTCACACATTAACCCACTTTTTCGTCCTAGTCAATAGTTCAGTGTCTTTCAAATTGTAGTGCTCCTCACGTATTCAAGAGTACGACCATTCTCCATTCAAGGTTCATTTATGGTCCATAAAAATGAATTTAGGACTCTGAATGGCTATATCGGTGAAGCCTAAGCTGAAAATATGTTTGGAATTACCGTCATTTTCCCCCAAATGAAAGTATGTACCACTATCTTCGTTTGAATATGTACGTCTTAAAGAAAAAGCAACCATTTGTGAGAAAATGTCGATCCCTTAAGGACAATGTAAACAATGTAGAACGGGTCGTGACCAAACTCAGAGTACCCATCTGAAAGGAGTAGATTACCCACATATGACAGGTGGCGTGTGTAAATTACACATACATACACCAACTGACACGAAGTTTATATACATTTCCTTTTGCAACATAACGGAATTTGATGATTTTCACTTTACAATACCAGAAGTTTTCCTAAATTGTCCGAAGAAAAAAAAAGAGGATGATGACTCCATTCGAAGTGTAAATTGGAAAAGTTTATGTGTGTGTGCAGAAAAACTTTAAATTAATTCTTTTCCCAGCAGAGAAGGAGAACTTGGTATCCTTTGTTCGCAAATGTATACCGTACCTAGTGGACTTATACTTCGGAAATGTTATTTCTGAGTGGATTCATCGATAAAAATGAAGCTATCGTCTACAAAGTTGGCAAGGATGCAACAAACGGAAAGAGATACTCGTACTTTTCAATTTAAACATTGCTTGTGGATTTAAGTGCGAAAATGCAGAAAGAGTTCGAAAACTCTGAGGAGTTTTGGAAGGGGCTTTCTGATGTCAGTTCTCGTACATGATGACATTTTTGTAAGTGGACGCTATTTGCACTGGAGCTTGCAATTAATCAGATGTAAAGCCAGAGAGGGTACCTTCCACCTGCAGTATGACAGCTTCAATTGTCAACTAGAGCTAGAGCAAGAAGATTTTGACGGACTACTTTCGAAATAAAACATTACGAACGAAGGAATAAAATATCACAGGCGGCGTTTCCCCTAGGCTCTGTATCAGGTCCGACGACGTCCTAAGGCTGTGGATCCCGCAGTTATCGAAATTAACTAGTTTCGCATATGATATATGTAGCCATTGTGGTGGTGGCAAAATCTACTGGAACACGACTGCAACGAAGCTGGTTTGAGATTGACAGCCATCCACGAGTTTGCAACTTTTAAAGGAGAAGACCAAAGTACCGCTCATTAGCAGCAGAAAACTCATCGAATCTGGATCGTCATATGGATGGATGACGATTCACTCAAAGTTCACCAAACACTGTAACCGTCGGTGATCATGATGAGGTTTCCAAGTTGAAAATAAAGTATCTAGGGGTAGGTTAAGATGGAAGACTGACTTTTAAACAGCATGCAGCTGAAAAAGAAATCTAAGGAAACTGCCATATTTGCAAGGATCGTGCCATGGGATAAAGGAACAGTTTCAGCATTGATAAAGCTGTACGAGTCCCACATTTCAGCCTTAAGATGAAGGCGTCCTTCCGTATTAAAGCGTTAACCCTTAATAGCGCTTTCCGGACAGAAACGTCAATGGCAACACGTATCCTGAGTCCTGCTAGCCCAGCATGCTAGCAGCATTAGTCTGAGTATCGTTTCAACTAGATTTCATTCTAACTGACCCGTGAGTACTGTCTCGTAGTTATGGCTGTTTACTGTGACTTTCTGTCGCAAGACCTTAAGACTACAGAAGTTGTGTTTCAGCGGGATGTTGGTTTTCGTTGCCGTTTTACAGTCCGGAGAAGTAGTTTTTCCATATTCTCAGCACCGACTGTGGCGCTAGGTATGTCCGCATTTACGCCTTTGGTCCGAGTTGATGTTGGCGATGTTTCATGACCAGAACACCACCATGCCTCCCTTATGCATATTGAGATTGTGACGCGTGCTGGGCTTCCAGCAAAGCCTATTGGACAGAGCCCATTCCCAGATGTGGTATGGTTTAGGCTATGCCTATCAGTTGTCCTGGCAAACATGTCCTTCTTTCATTCTATTCACCCACTACAACACTCGATGTCAAAGCAAAACACACACGCATTCAATAGCTTTTCCTTTCGAAAGACAAAAAGTTGAATTTTTTTTCGAGAGGAAAGGGAATTGAAATATCCTTTCCTGTCAGTAGCAGGCTCAGCTTAATTACAATGCCTTAGTTAATGGTGACATCATTTGTTTCAAACAACATACTGTTGTATCAGAAAGAACCTAGATAACACGTAAAAGGTTGTTTTGTTGCTTTGTTTACCTCTGAGCACTCATCCTTTTCAATAAACAAAACTAGGACACTGTAGGGGTCACCTCATTTCCTTTTGCCATCACTCGTGTACTCGTTATTCATTTCTAATCGACAAAAAAAAGGATCCAACGACAAAGGATATTCTTAAACGAAGTTTCCCTTGTGAAGACCGGATATGGATACAAGTGACACATGTGAATGGGATCACCATTAGGCGCATACGGACAGAACGGACAATTAAGTGTGCAGTCATGTATGAGTGATTATTTGTTGGCCTAATGCGGGACAGAAGCCCTCCCAGTTGGTGATGTGTCAGTTTGGCGTGGCTCCATGATGGATGTAGGGCCGGCATTGTTATTCGCAAGTTGTGATGCGGAACAAAACTGCATCCGTTAAATTTGCTAGCTGCCCTCATTGAACGTCAGTCAGGTGGGTGATTTCATCGGAGGCAACTGTGACGCTTAACAAGGGCACCCCTTGGTTCGCGTGTGTACTCGGCTAAGTGCCCGTGCAATTGTTGTATGCAAATAACCCATTCAAAACGTGCTACACTTCGTTAGCAAGCACAGTTGGCAAATTGGTTGACGCCTTACGCTGCAACAGTTGTTGACTGTTGGTTGCTGCTTTGGTTCGGGGTGAATCGCAGTAACAGGTGCGTACCATGGAGCTCGTGTCATTCTTCGGGATTGGAGGCACTTAAGGTGTAATTACCGTGTAAGTGCATTTCAAATGAACGGCAGTAAGATGGCAATGGTGATCCGGAGTACAGGAGTAGAAATAATTGATACAAACAACGTGGTCCAGATGGGCCAACATATTTATGTGCAGTCGAGCAAAAAGACACAGAGCATGTTGTATTCATACCCAAAGGCGGCAAGCCCAGTTCCGTCACTGAGAATACTTAGTGGAATCATTTTTTGGGATCTGCAGCGCGCCACTCCCGACGCTGCTGGAGCACCCAGGTTGCATATCAGAGCCCGGGAGTGACTTTCCAAAGAGTTTGAAGCTCCAATCTACCCATTAGCCAAAGAAAATTAACTGAAGGATGAAACAAAAAATTCATGCTATCCGAGCAGGTCCTGGATCGGTGGGAAAAGAAAACCCTTTGGGGTCTGTCGCGTGCCACTCTCGACGCTGCTGGAGCACCTGGTACTGCTATGGTACCGTTGGATAAGTCTTTCACCTTCACTCCACTCCAAACAAACTATAAGGGAAACATCTTGAGACACAACAACACAACAAATACTAGTTTTCTCACGAGGAAATTTGCCCCGCCTCGTCCTTTTACTTGAGGCGTGCATTTTCCTTTGTTATTTCATCTAAAATATCATCCTGTTAAATTCTTTGAATGTTAATTCAATTCGAGTACGAAATTGACACCCGAAATGAAGAGCTTGCTTCCTTCTTTTACAGCAGAGTGATGCTACACCATAAGGACAGATCAGACAGTCATCGAACCTACTTCCACTCTGAACGAGAGTGCATTGTCTTCACTTCCACCCGAGGCTCATTTAAAATGGCGGACCGAAATGAGGACGACAATCAAAGGAAATTACTGCCATCCACACAGCAGCAGGCACTTTAAGTTGAATGAGAGCTTCTTTTTTCCCCCCTTTTTCAAGGACAACTACCTTTGTCTTTCCATCTCTCTTGAATGTCATGGAGAGAAGATTTCTTATCTCTTTTTCTCTTAGATGTTTCATTTTACCAGACAGACTGTCGCAGACACAAACTCCAGAAACACGACACAACTACGTCAGAGCGACGTGCATGACGGTATTTCTATGCGAATGAATTTGTACAAGGATACCAAATAGCATCCTTTGTCCCAATCCTGTTGCTGCTACCCGCACACAACGGAACAAGGACATTAGACTCGAGGAAATCAAGTTCAATGCCTTCGTCCTAAGCAGGCGAAAGTCTTTCTAGTCTTTCTTGTCTTTCTTGCTTTTTGCCGTCCTCCTCCTCGTCCATCATACAAGATGCCATTTTTAGATATACACACACAAAAGCATAAAGCACTCATTCAATGTCCTTTTCGGCTGAATGAGGGAAAAAAGGACCAGACGAAGCAAGTAAATCATTGTAGCTGCTCGTTTTTATTTTATTTTATTTCCTCAATTTGTATGATATGCACGACCACACCGAATACACACACACATACAAAGGTGGATGGAGGTCCCTTTAAAGTTGATGCCCTGAAGCTACCCTAGAACAATGCAAGACGTGAATTTAAAGATTTCCAATGGATCAATGGATGGGTGGTGTTTTCGCCTTGGACAACATTGCCATTGCAGTAGCTATCCCGGTGTGGTAGGTCTTTGTGGCCAAGGAATGCTTCATGGAACAAGCTTATCCGGTTACACTTGAAATTTGAGAATAGCCAAAAAGTTTTAATCGTCTTAGTCAAAGTTTTTGGGTCTTGGTTGTCGAGATTCATGTACGTGTGTGGAATTGGATTTTGAGGACGGATCCGCATCTTAATTGAATTTTATCGGTTCGTTAGGATTTCTGAGAGCAAATAATGGCGCGATAGCTTCTTTGTTCATGGCTAAGATGGGATGGTCCGTTAAGGGGTTTGTAATTGATTGAAACGTAAGGTGTGAGTTTCAATTGGCAGTTTGTCTTCCTGTCCAGTGTAAATGAGCCAACTCCACAATGTCTGTTCAGAACTCCATTATTCTTTAGACTCATCTTGGTCTTATAGAGAATTACGTCAAACCTGATGGATGCTCATGGAGGTCCGCGACCTGTGAATCGGTATTAAAGGAAGCTTGATCTTTAGTGGGGGCGGTTCCGCGTTTCTTTCCATCCCTCTTCACCAGTATATGTACGTCTTGGGTGGTAAGAGAACTCCTAGAACTAGATGTTTCCTAAAAATAAAACTCGGTTCAGAATCCTATGAATTGAAAGAACAGACATTCGGGTTCCTTCAACTCTTCTCTAGAGATGTTCAGATACCTACCTCACAGTTCATTTGCATGGACCTCAGCTTGAAAAATTGTTGGTAACTTACCAATCGCTATTGCTCGTTGGAATCTGGGTCCACAGACCTGGGTCACCTATTGAATTTTTTTGAAGAACTTTAATCTTTTGGGAATGGTATCTGAGAACACGGTGTGCGATTTTATTTCAAAAAACATGTCCAGTGCGTGCCCATCGATGAATTTGCTTAAGTGAGACAAAGGCTTGAACGAGCTGTGTTCTTCCTAAAGAACACTTCGAATGTCTTCATCTTATAAATTCTTGTAGTCCAACTGCACCAGTAGAACCAAGTTGACGGCACAAGCCTTCATTAGCATATATCCCGTCGTCCAATCGATATCCATCAGTCCACAAAGGCTTAACTGCATTTTTTCCCTCATCAGTTGAAAGGACAGTAGTTCAATCTGAAACCAGGATAATCCACATGAATATCAAAGAAATCACTTCCATTCTACTCGTACTTACACTCTTCTCAAGACGCCTGTCTAATGGTTTCACTGCGTCCAACAATTTCAGATGCTCCGCCCCCAAGTCGCACTGATACTTCACCGCTCCACACACATAGATCAACAGCCAAAGATTGCCTACGCTCAGGATGAATCCTGCGATTCCCAAATAGAACACCTCCATTGGCATTTGTATGTTATTCTTGCTGAGATACACAATGCCGTAGAAGCACAACGAGAGCTGTGTTATGAATACGGTGAGAAGGATTGTCAAAATCTGGAATTCATACAAATCTTTGATGGTCACTGTTAAGTCATGCACATCGGTGTGCATTTTTCCAATAACCTCCAACTCATCGCTGAGGATGCAACACTTTTGCATTAGAAAACCCATTTCCTTTCGTTTGGATCGGTCCACATCGACTGTGAGAATGTCCTGTACAACTTCTTGGATGCGGTCGTTCAGCAGCTCAAACAGATATCCGGTGTAAAGGAGTCCGATGTAGAATTGGTTTTCCACGATTATGATGAGGTTCTCGACAACGGCAAAGTACACTGCAACTATTGTGTACGTGATCGAAGGACTCCCGTTCTGGAGGTAAATTGCGGCGAAGGTTTCCAGCACGAACGCTATCGAGAGGACAATTTTAGTGAGGAAGAGCGTCGTCATTTTCTTGATGGCTCTGGGATTCCTCTTAAGGTTCGAACACTCCCTGATCCGGACAGCGGTAAGTTGCTTGAAGAGAATCCGAAATTTTCTAGGGTTCGTCCATTGGCCTACCAAGCTGGAACAAATGGCCACAGCACTGGCGATTGAGATCATTTTCTGAATCTCAGCCGTGATGGACTTTGCGCGAAACTTTTCGAGTTCGTATTCGAATTGGGTCAGCAACGATATGGGCAGGAGGACGATTAGTATTATGTTCACTATGATGGTGTAGATGACTATTCCCAGGGGATAAGTGAGACGATTCTTTTCGAAATCATAGTTGTAGTTACAAATCCCGAATATACGCGAGTAAATTAGAACCAGAGCCATGAGGATTTCAATAAATTTATCCGAACGGTTAGACATTTTGACTGTGAGAGTCGTACTGACAAGATTCGAATGAAAGAATTGACTTTTAGGAATGAACTGGCTTTCGTGTAGCAAATCATTGTAATCTGACACGCCCTTCAAAGGGAATGTGTACCGAGACATGCCTTCACTTAGGATAATTGAAAAAGTTCATTAAATGCGAAACGAAAAGTGGAAGTTTCTATTCACGCTGGAGACCCAAATAACGCTGTAGTGTACCAGACCTTGACCTGAGGGTTTAAATGGATATGTTTTGATGCGTCGGATGGAAGAGGGGTTTATGAGCAAAAAGAGCTTGTCTAGGAGAATAGTCGTGTCAGCTTTTGCCGTGTATGTTAAATGGGATGCTAAGTCTGAGGTGCACGGTTTTTGAACGTTCAATGACACATGCATGTCGGTCCAAGGCTTGATCTTTTCTAGATACACGTAGTCAATGTCTCATTTCCGGGGATATTTGATGCAACTGTCTAGCCTTGGAATGTGTGTGAAAATTGAAATGTTAGCTGACAAAGGAATCGGCCTTCGGGATGCAGATCAAAACTGTCGGTAATGGACCTTGATATGTAAGCTCACTCGTCCAGTTTTGGAGGTGAAGGGGGGAGATCTTGATGAGTATCTGGATGGTGGAAATCTTGCATAGTCAATACCTGGCCTGCATTCAGTCGAAGTGTGGGATCCTCACCCAGCAAAACCACTTCGCACGTCCTGTCCTTTCTATTCATCGGATCCATTCTATTGCGTGGACAGCTCCAGCCTTGGGTATTCGCCTCATGCATTCTGCTGCTCGGCGTTTTTCTGTTGCTTCCTTCGCGTTTCCACACGCAATCTACCAAGACACCGAAGTACTTTTTTCCTTAGTTGACGCTACAATTTGGTGTGACCTTGATCCTCAACCAGCAAGCGACTTCGGTAAGCCTGGTCTTCAACTCACGTTGATTGAGGTCCTCTTTTACTTATGCAATTGATAGCTATACAGCTCTTATGATGCGTATCTGAATCCCCTCCTCCAAAGCCCGTCAACCACTTCCACGGGCTTAGGGAACAAATCTTCGATTCTGGAGTTCGTGTGCTTTTTCTTCATCTTCTTGGAGAAGCCGGTGTTCTTCTCGTCTCTTTTGTTCGTAGAGCTTTTGGGCAGCGCTCATTCTGCTGCACTCGATCTGTTAAGAGTCCAAACATGCCACGTGCAGACACATATCGAAGTTCTTATAGACAGTGAAGTGCTAGTTGGTAAAGGGAAACCCGTAGACGCTTGTGTTCTCTTTAGATAGTCCTCCTGGACAAATCGAACGCAATATCCTTTCGTTTTCAAGCCAACCTTACGCATATGCAGTGACGTCCCAAATCCATGGCCAACTGTCACAACTATAGGTTACCCCCTATCCAAACGTCCACAAAAATTGAAAACTCCCCTTTGGAATGTACAAACTTTTACCACAAAGGAAAGTTCTTGTCCCGTCTGCCTTGTAACTCATCAGCAACATGTTTAGAAAACAATTTCGATGAATTGATTATTAACTTTCAATCCGGAGTAGGTACACACAGAATCACCACCAGCTCTGTCCAACTACCGGCACTACAACTTTCCTTTGGTGGCGCCTTGTTCCGCTTTTCTACGCACATCTATCGCTTGGCATATAAATTCAAAACCGAAAGCCTATAATCACACACACACACACACACACATGTTGAACACACCTATCCATCCATGACAAACCCATCGATCGGGGCAATTTCGAGTTGTAGTCTTGATACATGATCAAAGCAGATCATTACACACACCGATTGTCATAATACACATGATGCATGGCCATAACCCTCGAGCTGATAGTTCTTCATAGCTCTCGGGATGGTTCTGCATAAATTTTCCTGCCACCGATGTTGAATTCTGGTTTCGCGACTACGAAACGATGAAGAAAGTCCATCTTGTGCTATTCTACTGGCTCGGCGGGATTCTGAGATCTGAGATGATTGATGATGACGGACAGACTGGGTGAATCGTTTATTTGTGCCAAGAGATAGAGAAGCCATGTTCATGGCACATTACCATGGTCATGTATCCGAGGGGTCCGTGTTCCGTCAAGAGATCTTCGATTCCCGATAAATGCGGAGTAATTTAACGGAGAACACTGCGCCACAGAGATTACCATTGTGTGCGAGGCTGGCTTGTCTAGGAATCATGTAGGGCGTCAGATGATGATGGTCCCGGGAAATTGATGCATTGCCTTCTCATTATTATAACGGGGAATTCCTCCAACATCGTGATAACGTACAAAAATTGACTAACAATCAGCATCTCGGTGCCACATGGAACGAAGAGGTCAAGCACTCGATGGAGAATACTAGAAGAATTTGAATCTTCTCTCATGACCCGTTTCGCGTGTGTGATGAAGAGTCCTTTTGACCCAAATTGAAAATGATTACTTCATTGCAGGCTGTCAGTGTGAAACAAGCTGAGAAACACGATCCAAAGGATGACAGCAGTGACAGATGTTTATCGCTGCCTCATTGGATCGTGCTCGTGACGGTGGTGCACCTCTCATGTGAAATTATGGGCAATTTGTTGCCCTTATCATCGGAGTTTATCGCTGCGTCACTCCATTGAGCAAACACATACATTTCGTTGGCCTTATTGGCTGAGGAAATTAATTCCTGAGCGGGACTCCGCATGACAGGTGGTTTGGCAAAGTAAATTTGTGTCCACTAAATGGCTCTTAAATTGGAATTTCGTTTGGTATCTGTTGATTGGGAGCGGAGCACCGCCGCCGTAGGCGTTCACGTGTCTGTTAACAAGTTTGTTTGACTTTAAATTAAATTTTTAGTTGTAGTTAGTGAATTCAGGTCATTTAAGCACGATGCAAACCAGTTACCATGCGAATCTTGACCTGAAAAGCTGTCACCTGATAGATGGGCAAAGGCAGGATAATGGCATATGAAGTACTCTGCAGTGTCGTCACCATCTGTACAATCATCGCAGATACAAGGTGTCACACATAGAGATGCTTGAGATAAGCGTGGTTGTTCAGCAAGTTGTATAAAGCCTTTTTGGCTAATGGACAGTACAAATGCTTAGAGATGTTTGTGTCAACAAACCCAACGTAGATTCAATGCCAGTAAGTGAGCTCCTCTATAGGACTTTGGGTCAAAATTGCTTAAGTGATACAGTCGATGGATGCCAAACCTTCCATTCGCACAAAGGTTGGTACTGGTGGTAAACCTAAAAGGAGACTTAGAGCAGCAGTTGGAGTTATGCGAAGGTATGCTGACATGCAGGTTTCAGTTTGTGGTCCTTGTCTATCAGACCATGCTAGCATACAAGATTATTGGTCTGACAATTGATGTGTACAGGTCTTAGGTAGTACTTCTGCCCTCAAATTCCTAGTGGTGTTGTGGCTTATAACAATTTTTTCCCTCTATAGGTTCCCGCTAGATCCAAAATAGTTCGAGAATGTAGGTCTTGTTTGAATTCGTTTGGAAGACTGAATTTGCTAAGACTTGTCTGGGTCCCTGGACACAACAGTATTACCGGAAATAAGTTCTCCGATGGCAAGGTTCAGAGAAGAATTGGACTAGCTCTGAACCCACGTTATGTTTGCCTGTATCTTCGGTTAGGGCTTCTATCGATGGTTGGGTTTCTAGCAATTATAATTGTAGGTGGCATGACTCTCCAGGATGCACTCAGGCTAAACAGATCCTTCCCGACATCTGTAAGAAGTCTGCGGCATTCTTGGTGTTTCTCAGCAGAAAAGACTGAAGAATCTACGGAAAACTTCTTATGTGATTGTCCTGTCTTTGCTCGTATCAGATGGCAGATCTTTTGGGCTGATGAGGGCTGGTAACCTCAGCTCCTTATCACTGAAGCTGTTACTCGACTTTCTTAGAACGACGATTCAAGAACAGTAAAAGGGTTGTACCTGCTCTTTAGTACAATGGACCTGCTTTTGTGTCTAAGTGCTCCAGTGTGGTGTCTCAACCCCCTGACGGAAAAAAAGTAAATGTCTAGCATTCTGGTGTCCAGGATGATTCCCAGAGAATAGGGTAGTTTCTCCCAAATGGTAAAGGGCGAGTGATCAATGACGGAGCTTTGGTATTCTTCTTTAAAAAAGCGTCAAGGAACACCTTCCAGCGGACTGCCTCTCGACATTTTCACATCATCGATATCTTCCATTCGGCATGGACAAAATCCATCTGTTAACTGTGGAAGATGTGTTTATATTGTTAAGCCCCCTTATAGATGGACTCATGTGATGTCCAGTTTCAACACCAATTGGCATATACTGCCATAAAAGATTTGCTCTTTGTGCTCGTAGTCCAGTTCCCTGCCTATTACTTGAAGCAACGACTTTTCCCCAAAACACTTTCTTTGCAAACAGTTCTTCTGTGCCTTCCCGGGCTTGCTTCCACAGGGTTGACATACATGAGGGTGTATGTTCGCAGGAGGCGAAGGAAAAAAAAATCTCAAATCGTTATGCAATACAAGTCTGATCTGTGGCTGCATGCATGGCTCCGTCATCACATCCATATGCTCAGTGTGTTCCAAGCTCATGACAGATAATTATGTTGGCGAAGTGACTACATCGACGACGACGACAGAAGATTGCATCTGTGGTTGAATGACTGCCTGAAATGTGGTCAGCAATTCGTCGGCATGAATATCTTCATTCAGGCGCTTGGATGCAACCAACACCACCTATGGAGTGATGTCTGGAGAGATCATTAAAGTTTTTTACGACAAGAAAAACGATTTTACGTAATGGATGAGTGTTTGCTGGCGCAGATAAGCCCTTCGCGAGCGTTTACTTGTTTCGAGGGTGTCAGATGAACAATCAGTTTTCAATGTAATTAGCTTGAATGTAAATTGAAACCCTACATGTATGAAAGCGATGGGTGTTGAATGCTGGCATTCTCACATGGAGCCTGTGGTTGGTTCCATTACTTGGCACACACGGATAATGCATGTAATTTTTACAGGGAAGTGATATTGAGAGGTTTCAATCGATTAGAGTGTTTGTTAATTGCGTAACGTAAGCTTGGTAATTAAACAGAAGGAAGATGGAGACAAAGGTATCCCTTTCTTCGTCATATTGGCGGTCCTTGAGATATGACATTTGTCATGGAACGATGCATGGAGGAGTTGTGTCTGAAAATGCATCGCGAATAAAATGAACATCACACGGAGACATTTCGCAGAGTTTGTGCAATTTCAGGCCGACAAAGTGCACCAAATCGATTGCTTTAAGGCGGACTAAGACATTTTTTGAAACTAGGTCGGTTATAGAACAAAAGATTCACGTTTGTGTTTGTCCCTTCTGGTTATTGTGTCGCTAAAAATCCGGGAACATCAAATTCACATCGTTCGTACCAAAGGACTCCCAACCGGTGGACTCTGGCCTGAGATATTGCAACTTTCAATCTTCTTCCATCCCTGGTACACATTCGCGATAGCTTGGTTCTTAAAACGGAGGTTTCGTATTAGTTATCGGCTCGAAACTTGGCTCGAGCATTGTTGGTGAGCCAGTGTACTCGACGTGATTTGGCTTTTTTTGACATTCACGTCTTCTCCTCTATTTTTCAATTTTTCTCTCGAAAGAGTTCAATGTCTACTCTGCTTTCCTGTAAGAGTTGTGAATCAATTTGATGCTCCAAACCGAAGTAGAATCGTTTTCCTAGGGTAAACCTTCATCGAATATCCAGTAGTGGAGTTGATGTTTACTCAGAGGAAGGTAAACCTTTTAATTCCTGTCCTAGGAGGTGGACAAATTCTTCCTTGTTTGATGACAATATATACTTGGTTTTGTCCTCATTACTTCAAGGCCAAGTCGCTTCGCCTATTCTTCGATTATCGTCAACAAAGCCTCTATGACGGCACGTTGGGAGCGGCCGATGGTAAGGATGTTGTCTGCGTATCTCAGCAGCTTGGACAGATATGTTGCTTCTAGCACCAGTTCAGCTGGGATCCTGAATTTAGACGATGAATGCTATCATGAAGTCCATAGATATGCGGCCTTAAAGTCAACGAAAACGTTGTGAGTCTCGATATGAAATTCATTGGTCATCTCCTGTATCGTTTACAACAACAAAACATTTCGAGTAGCTCCCAGCAGAGTTCTTATGATCCTAACTGACCGGAAAGGACCTTAATGATAAGTGGTTCCAAAATGAAGGCGAAACCTCAACTTCAGCAGTGATTTCTAGGTCGTATCGTCCAACAAAGAATGCACAAAAGCTTAAGGAACACCAAAGAGTATGCGACTTGCAAGCAAACTGCTCAATACAACACCTGAGCTCTGGGTGAGATCATACCGCATCCCTACGCAAAAGTCATCGAAAATGTCACAAAATAAACATAAGTATGCAACCAGCAGCGAGAAGGACATTCGGTGGTCATTTTGTTGAAAAATAAATCGCAACTTGTCTACTTTGCAATGAAGTCAAGTCAATATATCAGCGCTCATTCCTTGTCCTGTGATAAGTTGTACATCCTCTTTCCTTGTATTGGATTGTGCTAAAGATTGTTCAACTTGCTTAGCATCAAGCGCAACAAGAACACCAAAACTGGTGGTCGGTAGAATGTAGCACCCATTACAGCATAACAATCCCTCTCCAGCTTTCACTTTGGTTGTTGCTATGTCCGCCCCTCTTCATATGACAATTGCGGTAGGGTTTCACGAAACGCGCAAATTTTATTGAAAAGAAAGTCGACACCCTACCCTACTAGAGGTTAACCTCTCTGAAACCCGAGTAGTGGAAATTTATTCACAAACATTCCATCATAAATCTGATATTCCCGCCCTGACTATGGAAATTCTTATAAAAATCCATCATCCACAACAATGGAATCCTCTCCTTCCAACGTCGGACGTTAGAATACCGCTTGAAGACACTTCCTCTTATCACACAAGTCAAAGTGAAACTCTTTTCCCGATAAGAATCTAATTCGCATGGTTGTAGTGGCTCTGGGAGTAGTGGCAATACCCTGATAGTAGCATCATCAACCTGTAAATGATGCAGAGTTCCACTTAAGTGGCTTCACAGTCCATAAATAGAGCGTGTATTGCATGAGAAAACCCGAACAGATGTACCGATGCATAGCAGTTCATTGCATGACATTGCAAAAAGCAGAAAAAGTGGTGTGCTTCCCACGCTAAACCTCACCGGTACAGTGGTACGAGTACTCATCCTGCTAAGCAACCACACAACCGAAGACCACTCAGGTGTGAATAAAATTCGATTCCGAAAACTTCTTGTGTTTGAGTGTGTGTTTTGATTGTATCTGGAACCACAGTAGCATTTTAGTTTATCGCTTCCAGACACTATTGTACTGGTGTGTTCCATGTTCCGTCAGCCGTGAATCAAGTTGAAGAAGTACAAGTAGTTTTCCTGGTCGTCTCCTGTGTGGTATGCTTCGTGACAAGTTGTGTTGTTCTTGAATTGCTGACAACGGATGTGTGGCAGTTCCTCGAGGAAGAGAGAGAGTTATGAAATTACTTGGTTCTAAGAAATCCTAGTTTTGACGTCGATTTTCGTTCCTGGCAAGGATAAGGTCACGAGGGTATGGTCTGTTGCAATGATGACAATGTTTTGTTCCTCTTCCTCGTATCTGCAGCTTCTACGAAAGTTGCTACGCAAAATAATTTGGTGTGACAAGTCAGAAATGTTGTCTTTGTCGCTAAGGTGGCCCTTAGACATCGTTAGCTGCATTTTCTTAGAATTTCGACTTAAGGGAAGATCCATAGGACAAAATTGGTCAAACAGCTTTCGGCTTACATAGGGCAGACCTCAGACAAAGCGAGGAAGACATACAGATGCCCTTAGGATCATTGCGGTCATTGAAGATGCATTCTTAAAGTGTAGCTTTGTTTTTGGACGCTTCGGTGAAGGATCAAGCAACTATTGCTTGACAGGAAGAATGATCTTAATTCGACTATAAACGAGGGTAGATGGACGATGCTGTACTGTCCCACAACGGATTCGCGAAGTATTATCCCTGTGAGTACAACATAGATGGCGGGTGTCCGGATGAAGAGATTTGCTAGGTGAATCTGCAAGTGCGTATATTTCAAGAGTGTATTTTGGAAAAAATCCTTTAAATGAATAACGATAAGTAAGAAGGAGCAGGTAAAGAAAAGTTTTGTGTCTCTGTGCGAGATAAGCAATCTAGTGGAAGTCCTCACGAATGGTCGTTGATTACCCAACCAAAGGGATCGAAGAACGGCAGCATTTCTCATCAAGGGAAGCTGTGCAATCTCTTCGAAAGACTGTACGCGTTTTGATAGCTTATTATGTCTTCCTAAAGGACACTTCGTCTGTTGCGCGAATGTCATCCCTGGCAGTGCAAACAATCAAGTAGCGCATAACAAAAGCGAATCTCGATGGTAGCTCGAGAACTAATAAGGTCGTACCTTGGTACTAGAAGTTGAAATCTGGTCCGTTTAGGTACGAATCAAGTCTTTCCGATATAGACACCTTTCAACTGAACAATTTAACTTCTACCGGCAAGTAAAGCTTGCATTTGACAGTCACTGTCTCGAATGAGATTAGTAATTCATAATTCCAGTTCGTGCGAGTGGACCAGAAGATGCCACAGTAAAACCGTATACCCAAACGCCCTATCTAAAGCAATTGAACCTAAAGAGACGAATGTACACATTTATCCTTAGAGCCACCAAATGGCAGCAATCACTACAGTCTTTTTAAAGCCTCCAACAAACTCGTTGATGACTCGATGACACAATGTTGGGTACAGGATCAGAACTTGATCCGTCCTCCACAGTTCGTATTGTACATGTTCCATTCAATGGTACTCATTCCAAAATCGACAACGAAAACCTACATAAGTCAACGTATGCTGGATAAGTTTAAAGACGTGCCTGATGTCGAGAACACTTTGGTCAGCGTCAATAATTCGCTTGGTTTACACTATCCTAACCTAACCTGTACGTCGAGATCCAAAACTGCCAAATCATTTGGAGCCGGCTCATCTTCTCTATGGGAATTTCTGCTCACATCTAATAGGGGTTGATGCCACACATGTCGCTTACTTCGAGGCGTTAGATTCTTAAACTTCCACCTTCTACAACTCAATGCGATCTAGTGATGGCAGGGGTGTCTTTCAGTGTTTCGTGACTAAAAGGCGCTTCACTAAAGTCCTCCATATAGTGGTTCTACCGATGTCGGCCCCTGGATTTTACTCACAATCGCCGAGCCTAAGCTTGTTTTCTCAATTTTGGTCCCAGCAGCAGTTAATTGTGACTGGGGTCTGGATAGGTCGGTGCTATTTTTTCTGTGTTCACTCCAAAGTTCGAATGCATTCTTTGATTGAAACCAAGGAGACTCATGTTCCTAGAGAAGCTTGCCCACTCCGGGTTGGATCAGAACGCAGAAAGGATTGTCAGAGTATTCCATGCAAAAATTTGCTTTCATCTTGTTTCGATGGAAAGAGTTATCGCATTGGCTCTCGATACCTTTTACAGATTCTTACACGCTTCGATCTTATTGAGTCCAGAACCTTAACGACTGCCTGTCTATGAAGACATTACTTGTCCGTCTGACGATATCATTCAAAAATGGCTGTGATTTTGGCTTGGAAGATACTGCAAATGTCATAAGACTTTGCAACTGATTCCAGCTCTTTTCCCAACGTTCATCTTAGAACTGTGAGTACAGAAGGCCAATTCCAGTCTTGAGTGGGGGCTTTTTTGTTTCTCCTGGTTTTTGTGCCCGAAATTCTAAAAGTGAATCTTCTTTCAAATGACGGCATCGGAGTTATATCGACCTGTTTGGAGTCTCCCATCGAGTTGCGACCGTAAGTCTTTCTTCCATCAGTTTATGGCGCTGTCCTCCTGTAGTATAGCTCAAGAGGAATGCAACTTGGCACGGTTTCCATTTCCGTCACCGGTGTTGTTCTCCTTCATCCCACGTTTCCGATGTAGGCTGCCGTCTGGATCTTGGTGACGTTTGAAAGCTTTTCAAGAACGAGTCGTATGTTAGAACACTGGCTATATAGAATCACAAAGCTGATTAAAGGCGCCTTATACTACTGAACTCTCGCTGAACTCCCTTCATGTAAGTCTTGTACAACCAATTTGATCTGCTGATGTACGAGGCTGGCTATGGTTGGTTTCATTTCAGAAGTTGGTGCCGCAAATAAAACTTCGGAATTCCTTGATTAAGTGTGTGCTCCCTTCCCATTTACCACAAGGTCGTATTTATCAAATTGCAATCTTTCAGATCCTCTTTCTCTTCACCAAACATGTCTCAACTTAACCTCGACTTATTGAAAAACGTTTTGTCAATGTTGTCGTCACTCTAAAAGATCTCAATCTAAAGATACGCGTCGACACTCCATCGATTAGGTTGGTATATCAATCTTAAAAAGGAAGAATCATACATCAAAGGAACCAACACCCGACTTGATGTGCAATTTGCACACCAAACTTTCCCCCCTCGTCACCGAGAAAGTTCTTCCTTTTGCTCAACTTGCTTGCAAGTTGACATTTCACTGCGACTCCATCTGTCATTGTACACTCACACTACTACCACACGAACAGTGCCGGGTGCCTAACTCTTTCTCCCCGGTGAGGGCAAAAAGAAACACGGATTGCGGATAGATTCCTCAATCTTCATAGAGATCGTGACTGGAATTAATGCACCATGTGATAGTTGCACACATAATTGGTGTGAATAAATGCTTCAAAAAAACGGTACCACATCCGTAGTGCGCTATGAATATGTATAACTTACTTAATAATACACATAGATACGTCAACTGAACCGTTATTTACATAATTTTTGTGTTGTTTCCATTGGAGGCAATTACAAATCACCGTCCTCGTACGTTGCATTTAAAACTCTGATGCAGTCTCTCTGGGTTTAAGTGGAGGAGAGGGCGGTGGTTGGTTTAATTGCTGGCCACTGCAGCGTGCACTGGTGATTCTCGTTGACCGAATCGCCTTTGATCCGCCATTAATGTGTTAAGTATCTCGTTTCTCTTGCAACGCGTGCATGTTTGTGCACATTCGCTGTCGCAAGATGTGACCTCATCCTCAATTTTGCCACTCTATGGAGGGTTTTTGTGAGTGGTGCTAATATCATTTGCATGCATGTTAGCTGTCAATTGTGTGCCGTAGATGTGAACTTGTGAAACCGTCTTTTGTGGTTTATCAATTGGCTTCTCAGGGTCGGATGTTGCTTGTGTCTGTAGATTGAGACAGTGTGATAGTCACGAGTGCACCTTGTAACACCGACCACCATTTTTCCCAAAAAAAGAGAACAGAATCCATTCCTGTGAGGTGGCCTGTTTGCTTGGGTAACCTGTGAAAACTTGTCCTTAGATAGGAATCCTCTGGCAATGCAGTATCATCTTCAGAGAAACAATGGGTTATGACAAATCCCATGGGCTGTTAGGTGGATTTTCTTCCAAAGGCCATTTGCGCCATGGAACTTTGTTTAAGTTCAAAACCATTTTGTGAGCTCAGGTTTCGATGCATCACTCGGAAGTAGCTCTCAGCAGGTGGGATACTCTACAATACTGCTCTAGGTTCCTGGCCACGCAGAAATATCTGGAAATGATAAACCTCACGCTGAAGCACGAGCAAAATTAGCGATAATAGGCTGCAGTCTATCTTTTTACAAAAATGTCACGATTGAGCTGTTGTGACCCCTGGCTGGAGGCGAAAACTGTCAAAAAAGTTCTGGAAACGAATGGCTTCGGTGCAGGGAAGAGGAGTACTTCCGATAGTAAGAGCCTATCGAACACTAAGGCAACCTGCTGTTCTCGTAGTGGCGGACGTGACCGTTGTAGATCAGTCTTCAAGAGGAAAGCCGAAGTGGAAAAAGAAATGGCAACAGCACCAATAGCAACAAAGGAACATACTAAGCAACACTGGCAAGCGTTTGAGTGAGAGGTTGGTCATAGAGTAGGCTCCGTAGCTCCGTACTAACCTGGCCATAGTGTATTAATGCGGAAAGCAGAGGACCCAGTCTGTCAATATCGAGATTCCCCTCACGACGACTCAAATCACAGTTTTTCGATGGAAAGACGAGCAGAGAAGGCTGGAAACGGAAGTAGAAGTCAAGAAGATGCAACCGGGTGTGCTCTTACATCGATGGAATACTCAAAAATAAAAGGAGACAGCAGCTCTAGCTCCAAAGTAGAAAAATTTAAAAAGTAGGAAGGAACTCCCATGGATTTATAGTGACACCACCCTCCTAAAGCAGTGCGTAAAGCGACTTCAAAGCGGGCAAATGCTTGGAGAGGAGAAGGGTTAAGTCTGCGAGAATCCGACACACCAGGGAGTGATAATGACCTCTCTGATGGTGCATAATGTATTCTCTGCAACTTGCTTATGGAATGAGTTTCAAGTCGCTTTTCACACCATGGCAGGGGAATTTTTGATCTTCATTCAGATTCAGCAGACTTTGCTTTCAATTGGAACTTCCATCCCTCTGTTACGATGAGTCGTCCCTCCCCTCCTAACTAGGCTTCCTAGGACACATTGTATCCAATTATGTAAAGTACCGCTTACAAAACTCTGATTGTCAGTGAAGTTTCCTTCATGCGCTATCAGTGAAACGTTTCAGTTAATCTCTCGTTTTAAGAGCACTCCCTTCATCCACTCGATACGTTAATTTTGAACAAAAAAATGCCAGACATTCCTCCCAAGCACTGTGATTCGTTTCCCCTTTCTTTTCACACACACACGTGCAGATGGTCGCATTTTATCTGAAAAATTTCATAATTAGTCGAAAGCATGGAACCATAACACAAACATTTCTCTTGGCCGTGACCATCCCACACAGAGGTGTCCCCGTTCCAGGAGACAACAGAGACAGTATCATATCACAGAATAAACAAACTTATTTCCAAAACTGTCGGATCCACTTAGGACGGCAGGACTTGACCTCACTCAACATTAAAAACGCACACACGAAGGGAGAGGCGGTAGTTAAAAACATAAACAAACACAGCAACGCACAGCAATTTATGCGTGACGTTAGAAACGCATTTCCAAAAATACTCGCACATCGAATTCCCACGAAATCAATTAACCACTTTGGAGAGAGAGCCATAGATACATTTATAGATGCACATCGAGTGGGCGAAGCAAACGAAAAAGTCAATCATCGCGTTCACGTAAGAAGACCCAGGCGCACATCGTACATGGAAGAGGGGAGATCACAACAAGCAGCCTGGCTCCGAGAGAACATGCCGCCGAGCGATGATGACGAAGACGCCGTCCGTTCGTCGTGTGCAAGTCCATCAAAGGGAATCAATTCTCACCCCATTAAGAACGCTAATGCGCCCAAGCAAGGCATTACGACTTCTTCTCCGGTTTTAATTATTTTCCTCTATGGCGGGGTCCATGGTCACGTCATAAGCCGAGAGCTGAGAGTCGACAGCAGCGGCAGTGTGTACTCCTCCTCACTAGACGGCTGGATTTGGCTGTGTTGTCCAGTTCCGTGTTGAACAAAGGGTGGGTATTGTATTGTGTTTTGATTTGGTCGTCGTTTTGGACAGTGGTTTCTCAGAATACGACGAACGGTTGTGTGGCGTGGCAGAGCAGGCAACAGAAGCGATTGGAGGAGTGGTCCAGTTTACAATTGAAATTGCCTTGCATCGGGTATAAATCGCGATTGCTCTTTGGGTTTGTTCGGTTTTTTTTTGCGAACGTCAAGGGGGAGATACAGGAAGCGTGGTTTGTTTTGTTTACGTATGTGGGTCGCTTAGGTATGCAGTGGAGATGGATGCATGGAAGACTGGTGAATCACCATTTTAGCAGGAACATCTGGGGATTCGGTTTAGAATGCAACTAAAGGGTGAGATAGAACTGTTTTGTGCGGGTTACATGGCGTTGAATCGACTACTTGAGGGGTGGGACTTAGAAAATATAGACATCTGGCAAAGATTTTGGAAAAAATGTTGTGTTGGGCCTTGGGCAAAAGTCACACGTACACAAGGGAACCAGATGTTTTAAGGTCCAGGAGGTTCCCCCGCAAAGCTTTGGGTCATTTTTAAGAATGATTTTGCTGAGGAACATTGCCTGATTTGACTAAAGTTTGGCAATCACCAATGAAGTGAGCGACTGAATTGTCATCCTCGAGGCATACAGGTTTTGAGTTTCAGGGACTCGTTGTCTTCAAATGCTTGTTTAAGTGAGTTAATCCCGTTCTCATGTCATGCACATGTATATGTTGACAATTTTTGACTGCAAAGCTTAAGACAATCACAATACCGGATGCACCGCAGCTCAGTCATGATATTTTTTTTATAGTAAGACAGGCTGCTTCCTATTGTCAGTTCTTGAATGTCGAAGAAGACAACCTGAGCATATTGCCTACCGTCCAGTGCTGTACCTTACCAATACTCCAGTTCCGACATTGGCTTTTTTAGCTCGCTCATCTGTTGAAAGAATGTGAGTTTCGGGTCTAGAGTTGTTTTCAGACACTCCATTGCGTTCTTGTTTCTGTGCCAACTCGCTACTAAATTAGGGCCAAGGTCTTCCATCCAGACAAGCATACGTCTCGTGAACTACGAAAGTGTCTTCGGATATCTCCATACGAAGAATCCCATCTTAGGAGGTATTATACACATCAGATCCTAGAATTGAGTCCCGCGGGATCCCTTCGTGGTATTATTCAACAGATTCCGCACCCTGTCTTGCATTTTGTTCGAAGATTTTCAACAAATCTTCTTCCATTTTTCACTTTCCAAATCTTGAACAAAAGATACCCTTGGGAGCACACAATAATAACCTGAGAGGTTACTGACCAGTTGCAGCTAAAAAAAAAGGTGGTTTCCAATAGCTTCCACCTGCATCTGCAACTCACACTAATTACCACCAGTCTGAGATACAGATACACTTTTTCACAGCACGAATTACATTTCATCAATCATTTTTCGTGCAATTAGCACGCCAGCCATACAGCCAGGGTATCATCTGATTGCAGCTCCGAGGCAGCAAACATTTACACAATCGGCAAACAAGTCATTAGCTTCGGGGAATGTTGGAGCACTGCACACATCTCCACCACCCGGGATTAAAACAATTTTCACTTCCACCTGCCGTATCACAAGAAACGAGGTGAAGGAGGACGAAAACGATTTAATTAAAAAGATTCCACCTTGTACCCGGTGTGGACTTATCCCTTTCGGTCCACACACTCAACCAGTTGATTTGATGACTTTTCAGCGGCGTTTTATCAAAAGCCATATGTCATACCTCATACCTTGTGCCACATGCCACAGAGGGAGGGAGCGATTCATTAAGACTTTTTCTCGCAATCTTATATATCCTCCTTGTCGTCCATTCCTGTAATTAGTGTCCAGCACTACGCGTCGACCCGATGTTTGTTCTCACTTAACGGTTTAATATGTCTCACTGCTGTGGACTGGAACATTCGTTTGGGACTGTCTGTTCCACTAAGTGAGTAGATTCTATCCTAAGTGGGGGATGGAAAGAAAAAGAAACCTTAAATCCAAGATGGAACACGAACAGAATAATGCATCGTTTCCAGCGGTTTTCCCGGGGGTTGAGTAGAATTTATATCAGTCTGCGTTCAGATTTAGAGCTTCCTTCAGGCACTGCAATGTTGCTCCTTTATGGGTGTGTATACGCTTGCTTCTCGTGCGGAGACATTGAACTTGACTTTCACTTCGTTGGTAATCGTGTCGGGAATAGTGACGTGGGTAGGATAGTCGCATAGAATATTGTAGTTCTTCACCTGTTGGGAGGGGGATTCTCTAATAATATGGATGCTTAAGTGGAGGAAGTGTGTTGGAGTGCGTTTTAGCAGACGACGATCATACGTTGGACTTACTTTAGCGCCTTGGAAATGAAAAGGGGGAGTGCACTTTCTACAGTAAGCTGAAAGGTATGTTTAGCTTGAATGACATAAATAGATACAAGTGATGGAGACAGTTATGAGAGGATAATTACGAAGTGGAACTTAGAAACTCACTAATAGATTGCATTTTTGATCGAAATCCTTGCAGTGTAGACTACACACAAAGATACTTGCCACTCACTTGGCCAGTCCAAAAATCTTACCAAACAGTGGGCCGTGAAGGATGCATCGGTCTCTTATGGATCAAAAAAGGGCTTTCTGTGACCCAAATGATCAAGCGCTTCAGATGATTTTCTTGTTCAAATTGTAATCTTCCTCTTGAACCTCTAAAGCCTTACAATTCGGTGTACTTCGTCGACCAAAAGTTACAAAAATATGTGATGCGGCGTTCCTTTTACAATGAAATGTTGCTCCTTCCTGTGGGGTATTTCGACTTATAAACGCAAGCGACAAATGTCATAGTTTCAAGGCTGCCAATATCTACAGGACAACAAAACCTTGCAGACAAATCGAGAACTGGAACCTGCTTGTATAGCATCAAGTGTATCTTGAACTATAGGAAGCATACAAATACTTCCCCAGTACTTTTTGTGCCTTCGATTTTCTTTCTTAAGAAGCTTCACCATCATTTTCTTTCTTTAGCTTTCTAAAACTTTTAGCTTCTTGATAATTCTTCAAACGGTTCTGCTATTACTTGTACCTCCTTGTACTGCTTCTATAGCTTCTCTTGTCGTATGACGTCTTCATACTTGCTACCGACTTCTAGGACGCGAGCTTTGCGTTGTTTTCCTCCGTCGAGATGGCTTCAGATATCGTCGGTAAACCAAGGGCTATACCTTCCTTGCGATCTACCTTCTATAATTCCTGCTTCAGAGGTACTTACGATCTTGGATGATTGAGGACCGTGTTTTATACACTTTGTACTGGGGGATGATGAGCATGTACTGTGAGGCTACAATAAGACAGCGACAACGTACCATACTCATATTGACACCTTATCCATTTCGAGCGTCCAGGAGTCAACTTTTCAGACGTCGACTGGTCGCAAAATATTGGATAGGATTTGTGCTCAAATACGGTACCAACTTTGTCAAGACGATAGGTGTTGCAGACAGAAAGTTCTCCTTTATCTGAAGAATGTTTTGATCCAAAGTTGATTAAGGCATCTCAGGATAGCCCTTGGTTCACTCTGGCTGGGGAGATGCACCGTCTGGCAAGATATTTTTGTCTGCTTCGTCATAAAATGTCTTCAACAATCTACTGATCGTCAAAATAAAGTCGGAACATATCCAAAAGACTAATGCTCAGTTTGTTGAGATAGATGACTTTTCTCTTGTTGTTTGAGAGGTTTAAGAGCTTTTCTTAGTACTCCCATGAGCTGAGTTCCACCTTTATGTGACTAGTCTTTCCGTTAATAAAGATTTAGGGTCCTCATCTACAACTTTGTGGCTTTAAGTAAGCTACAAACTGAATTTAAATGAAAAACGTATGAACTCAGAGCAAAACACCTGCCTGTCAGAGAAGATGACAATTAGTTTCGTACGAAGGTTTCATCTGACGTTTCCTTCTTTTCTTTTGCACGCACTGAGCTAGATTTTGACTCGTTAGAGGGTGTCACAATCAGAAGGAAAGACCTCCTTTGGGAATGAGTTTATGAAAGCAAAGTCAAGGTGGGTTCACTTCAACTCCAGGAGTAGCTTTAGAATGGCGTTCTCCAACAGCAAAGCCCCGTATTACCACCCGAAACTAATCTCATTCCAGGAATGATAGCCAAATGGCATCAATGTGTGTTCAATTCTTATTGGGGGCGATGTGTCAGTTTCAAAAACACGAATTCATACACACGTTTCACAGCACTGAGGGCAAACGCTCTCATCCCTTGATTCGTGGGCTTATTGCTTGCTATCACTTACCCCTAACAGTCTCCCCAGTAGAATCCACGTCCAAGATAAACATCACGTGCACATGTAGCCAAATTTTGTGTAAAGACCCCTAACTGCACACACAACTTGACTCTTAATCGGGGTTCATCGACCCCCAACTCCATATACTTTTGCACATTTTTCATCAGAGAGCCCCCGAGCCCGCATGGGATAAACGGCGTTCCACCTAAAACAAGTTCAATGACCATATTGTCGGGGGGTCATAAATCAATTGTCATGTCAACATGATTCGCACCTGATTTTTCCTCCTGATCCCGTCTTTTATTTCTTGATTCTGCTCTTCCATGGTGTGTTTCACTCACACGGATGCTGTTGGAATGAGGTTTTCCTTCAAAGTCAACTCGAGAGACGCTTTACGATTCCCGTTTTCCACCAAACAAGTCGCAAGTTTGATGTGTACCCTGCGCCGACTCACTAGTTGCATGGAAACATAACTTCAAAGAGTTTGGTTCTCTGTTATAGATAGCTTAAGAGATTTCCATCGTTCAACGACTAGATTCTCTTAAGTCTTGTGGTGTGTCTCTCTGTCTATGCCGGTGAACGCCTTGAACAAAACAACAACTTACATCAATGTGACATCCCAGTAAACCACATGGATTATCCTTACGTCAACTGTCAAAGAGACCTGTCAGTAATGTAATGTAAATTTCAATACTTCATTTCCCCATCCTGTCAGAGTTGCTGTAAATGAGTGTGACAGTGAACATTGTCGATTCCACATACGGAGTATTAAATCAAATTGTTTCGCCCACCCATAACCGGAGAATGTCTAGGGATCCTTACAGCTACAACTACTCGTACAATAGGGGACAGTTTGAGAATATTCGCTGACACAACAACGATAACGTCGATCAAAGTTTTGCACACTTCGCCATGCCATTCCGGGACAGTTTATGGCAATGTATGACCACCCTTATCTATTCCTTCAGAGGTTGGTCCATGGACATTAAACAAATGGTCAATGCTCCCTCGCCCACAGGCACACATACTTTGGACAATGTCAAGGGTGGTTTGTGGTTTTAGTGACAGAAAAACCACATGCAACTGTCATGTGTTCTTTTTTTTTGACAACAGTTTGACAGATGGATTTGATGATATTTCATTCGTCGTCGCCACGAGGACGTTTTAAACGGTGTCATTCCACCCTAAAAACAATTGGAATCCTTTTAGTTTTGATGCAGTTCCTGTGACAAGGACACTCTACAACTAACACCTTCACTGTCACTGCCATTGACAGTTGTATTCAATTGCGACCGCCCAGACATCGTAATGGATGTAATTAGTCATTAAAACGAGAGCAGCTGCCATCGTTTAGTTTTAGGTGGTGGCACCGTTGCAAGGTGATGGTGCGTCTGACATATGGTTGTGTGTTCACATGTGTGTGTTTGTATAAATGTCCTGAAACAGCCTTTCAAGGATTAATGACGGCCTCTTATGGTGTGCAAATAAAATACTGTTGGCGACATCCATTGAATGGATATGCACAGCAGATGACATGGCGGTTGGGTTGCCATTTAGTAAGAAGGGCACTTCAATCCTTGATCTGTTTTGCATTTGTGAACGTTCTGGTAATTGAGGGCCAAGTGCACAGAGGGGATTAAATTGTCAAGCGATAAATTTTCGTATTGCAAATGCAATGAATGGTGAATAGGTGACAATTTGGATGTTTGATAAGATATACTCGTACTCCGGATATGGATTAAGTTGTGTTGGCAGTTTGGGGGCGGATTGTTTTGTCGGAACAGGAAACACAATGAAGACAGCTTGAACTAATGAATATAATTTGCATTTATATTTGAAAAGCATCTGTAAGCTGTAGTCGTGATTAATGATTGCTGTTGGGGTTAAACACTGTGCAAAGGGCTAACTAGGTTGTTGCTACGTTGGCATAGTGTCCTTCCTGAAGTTATGTGGAAGAGGCCGAAAGGAAATAGTCACAGTTGTCCCTTGCATTCATTTAGTTAGGGCGTATGACAACTGTCAGAAGATAAATGAGAACGTGCGAGTATAGGTACATGTGCGTCCTGTGCATTTTGGTCTCGCGTCTAGAAGATTCATGGCTGTGGAACTTTTCCTGTTCAATGGAAATGTACCTGTGTTTCAGAATCAATATTTCCACTTTATTTTGAAGATGAGCTATTGTTTGGAAGTTTGTTTGTCGGTCTTAACTCCTGTATTGTTGTGTTCATTCCATCTTGGGTCGTCAATGCCATTAAACAGCACAAGCTGCAATCTTATAACAAGGTTTAGTGCTGGGAAAAGACTTAATGCCAAGCTCTGTACCTCGATCCAGATTCTGGATGTCAGATTCACTACAAGAATTTCTGAATTCTGCCCCCGATAAGGAGAAGCTCTTTCTTCTGATTGAGCTCAATCGAAGGAATCCACGACTTATTTCCGGCGTTTTTACGGGGCTCTGCCGAATTGGTATTCACGCAAAGTGCCTCGGGGTAGAAGCTACACGAACGAAACATAAACTGAATCTGATCGGCCCCTCCTGTACGAGTGCCCCACCATGTAGTCAGCTATTGGTCTCTGTATCTGTTTGGATTTGGATTCTCTGTATCTCTATCAGACAGTTTTTCTATGGTTTGGATGGCTAGCCGATTAGAATACCGTGCCTAGTCCCCTGTCTGTCAGACAAGATGACAATTCGTTGCATATCTAGTATATAGAAAGTCTTGTCTTATGCATTCTCTGGGAAATAGCTCTGCCTAAAAGCCAGATGTTCAGTAGTCAAGAGAACCGTCTCCGTTGCTGATCCCTCAGTATAGCACATTGACTGGAGATTGTTGATGATTGGACCAGTTTTTTGGGATGATACCATTGAATGTACTCATAAAGCTAGCCCGTAAGGCATAAAGTCCATTATACAAACCTTAATTAGAAGTGGTCTTCCAAGAAGAGGTACACTTAGACCAAAATTACAGGTTCAATGTGAAAGCATCTTATCGATATCTCTCTATCCACTCCCACAAAAACTGTTTCAAGACTAAAGCAATCTGATTCCATCCTTGGAAGTCCCTCTGCCGACAAATTCGACTTGAAGTTTGGTCGCTAATGGTGTATAAATGGTTCTGGTCCTATGCTCCTATGTAAATATTGTTGAAGGCTCCTTCAATGTCTAAGAGGAAATCTTGTATTAACATCTCGCTGCTATCGCTGGACGCACAAATAAAACATTGCTATCCTCATTGATAGCCAAGCCGCTATCAAAGCTATTGACTCGGCAATCGTATCCTCCAAACTAATGCAGAAGAACCGAAACTGATGGCCCACTTAGGCAAACGCTTAAGGGTCACATTGCTCTGAGTTCAAGGGCACAGTGACATAAAAGGGAACGAGCGTGCAGATGAACTGCTCAGGCAGGGCTCAGCTCTATAAGGCTCACTCGCGGCAAGGGTCCACATCCCGCTGGGAGCGATTTAAGGACAAATCCACTCACACTACCTGCAGAAGGCCAACCTCCAACGCAGATTGCTGACCAACTGCGCCACATCAAGGAAGATATGGTCGACCTACGATAAGATAAGAACAAAATGGGCATTAGCTTATTAGAGACCATGCCGCTAGGTAGGTATTTCATACAACCTCTAGCAGCTGCGGAAATGAAAATAAGAAGGAAACTCTCACCCATTTCCTCTGCAAATGTCCAGAACTAACTAGAACCAGACTGCGTGCATTACCAATCAATTTTCGACGACCTCAACGACGTCTCGGGTAAAGAGATACCAGATCTTATCCATTTTCTAAACTCCACCAGCTGGATTTAGGCACTCCCGACTGTCTCACCCATCTTCAACAACGCACATCATCAACCAGGTCACTCGAGTCGTGGTAACAAAAAATGCAGGGGTTCTGTTGAACCGTCACCTCCACCTACCTCCTTACCCGTTACTGGATTGCAGAAATTGTGTTTTTTCTAGGGAGGTGGTTGTAGACTCTGTCTAGGTCCCCTCTGCATCTTTTTAGTGTCTTAAGATACCTTAAATATTTAACACAGTCGATCGCATGAGCCCAATGCTCTTCCTTAGTTCACTCTAACACAATGAGGAGATTTTTCATACTCCAACATACAAATTCAAGGATCTGCAGCCTTCCAAACCATTCGTTCTCCACCTCCACCTCCCTCTTACTCCTACGACTTTACAAAGAAAAATCTCTGATTGCACATCAATTTCTTATAATTTTATTGCCAGTAACCGTCTGGCCAACCTCCTCCAATACATATCACAATATCTACATACAAGCCAATTTCCATGCTCATATCCTTACTGCAACGAACAATAAATATCCTGTCTACGATACGCAACAATGCTTGTGGGAAAAAAGAATTACATTTTTGCATATTAGAGTAACACGCTTACAAAAATCAAAATCATTTTCCACACACACACACAAAGCGTACCTCCTCTCAACAAAGGAGGCGAAGAAAATTTTGGAGGAGACGATAGCGAGGGTAGACGAACTTTAAGGATATCTTTCTCTACGAACTTTGTATGCAAGTAAATTTTATGCACACAAACATGAACTCTTTTGTACTTATTTAATTTTCAAACTCAAGCACCATCGCCCCCCCTCACCTCATCGAAAGGATTCTCAAAAGCTAAGTAGCACACAACAAGTTTAGGGTTGTTCATAACTCAAGGATGAAAGGACGAGCAGTAAAATAGAAACATTTTTTGCATTTTTCTTGCAACAAACAACAGAAAATGGATACACTGTGGAGGGAATATTCAAATTATGATCGATGTCCTTTGGAAGAAAAAAGGATATTAAGAGTGTGCGAAAAAAAAAAGCTTCAAAGGTTATCGTATTGCAGTTGCAGACATTCCGACATTCCGGCATTTCATGGGAATGGAATTCACAGTGTAAAGCAATTTCGTATCCTTTGTGTGTCCTTTGTGTCGTTAGTTGCATTATCTTTTACATTTTATGCTGGCAATGGGACTTGCATAACTGGAATTTGTTCACATTATTTGTGATTTGGAAAACAATATTTGAATTCAGATTGTGTTCGAGAATCAAAGGCTCTACCTCTTCAAGGACGGATTCCAACGAGAATAGCAACCCCTATGCACCTATCCCTAGCAACAAATCTTTAGGTACAGGTGAAATTTCTATCTTTTTTTGTCTTCTCAAACCTGTGTGTGGAAACTTTGCAAAAAAAGACGATGAAAGAGCAGATAGCTCGAAAGCTATTGACAAGGTGTAGCATAGGGTACTCGTAAGTAAGCTTCATATGGTGTTGGTGACGTATTCTCAAAACGTATTACGAGCTTTTTACGTACTGATTTCTCAACTAATGTTGGTGTCCCTCAAGGCTCTGCTCTCACTCCAATACTTCTCTTTCTGATACGCAATTCCATTCCTTTGCGGATGATAGCACTCATGAGTAAGCTTTGATATCTTCACAAGAAGCTTAGTCAACCGAGCTCGACTTTGACATTGATGCACCCTGCGGTCTCTGATGCGGGACACTAACACAAAGTAGCCAAACTAAAAAATGAATAGAGTTGATCTTGAAGTTTGTCAATGTGAATCACAGATGCTGCTATAGGTGGTGCTAAATGCCTCGATACAAACGGATCCCACAGACTTACGCTGCGATCTATAAAGCCTACATTCTGAAACTTGAATGAAATTCGCAAATTTAGGTGGGAGCTCACGCAACATGCTTGAGTTTACTTGATTGTGTTCAGCGTCAAGCGTCAAGGACAACAATGTCCTTCTCAGATTCAAAATGAACACGCATTGTCGTCACTTCACTCTGTTTCCTGTCATATCCTTTATTTTCTTACCGTCACTGTCATGTATTAAAGTCTCAAGGACTATGTATCCTAGCTCGTCAAAGAATTAACTTCCCAGAGTTCGTAGTCTTATGTTAGCTAGAGGGGGACTTTCACAGAGCAGATGTTGGAGGGATTCAACTTTTCCCGGTCCATTTCAAGGAAAATGGAGTCTCTCAGAGATCATGGACATGGATCTGTTTTTGTTGATTATAGACGAAAAGTTTATGGCAACTTATGATCTCATTGCCGATTCTCGTTTACTTTTGCTTGGAAAGATGAAGTTCCAAACCAATTTCCTTGATGGCATTGTGCCCTAGCACCAGTCTTTGACTTGATTGTTATAGATTCCTGATCCTTAAAGACCCCTTGGTAGTCTTTGAACAAAGTTGTGACCTCGACTTGGAATACATTGCATCCATTATCGCTCTTCTGTCTACTTGACGACTTGTCACTAATTCTTGTATGAAACCTTCAGCCAAAAACTAAATTCGTGTCTATTTCACGCAAGATGCCGAATGCGTTAGCCAACAGAAGTACAACCTTTAGGTTCGAGGACCAATCTATTACGAATGCTACGATAGGCGACGAACTGGCAGCATCGTGCTCAGAATCAAATAGGATGGAAGGCTTCGATGCCCAAGGCAAGGACTTTTTACGAGTGAACAACTTGAAGTACGACTTCCTAAACTACCACCTTTACCCTATTCCCTTCGTTAAGTGGACAAAATTTCCTGGCTTTCAACAAAAGACATCTCCTTTATTCCACTTTCCGCTACCCCAATTGAGTTAACTAGGTTCAAGAAGACGCATCACTTAGTCAAACTCAGTAAATGCACAACTCACCACTTATCCACAATGGCGCCACTTTACATCAACACACCCAATCACTGGTGAATCTTCGGTCAGAAGTCAAAGATGATGAAGCATGGAACAACAAGACGGACAATCAAATCACGCGGCAAATTGATTAACCGGCTTGAATCTCTCGGCACTCAGCCAACGACATAAATTAATTGACAGAGCTCTAGTTGCGAGGAGCAACTGTATAGAGGTACCCCCAGTCCAAGAGCAATAATTATTCAAATTGCCTTCCGTCTGTCGACTTGATTAAGTCCGAACTTGCGCTCCGCACTTGGGATGACATTTTGTCACGACACACAGAGTTTGTCTACTAAACTGAGGCCTCGATCTCGTTGGCCCTCCCCACCCATCTCATTAGTTAACGATAATCGCTTTTTCATTAGTGTCGCCTCTAGGAGTGATGAAATCTGAAACTCAACGAACAACAACGTTGTCTATGGCTATGTTCCTTGATTTTATGTCTCGGGAAGTTTATTAAGTTTTACTGCCCCCTTAACTCGTGGGGCTACGCACGACCACTGAAGAGTGTGCACCCAATTAATTGGCACGGCTTTATGCGAATGTGGACAATTGTTTGCATGACATTTCAACTGGGAAGACAATGAAAGCGGCTGACGACGACAAGGGTGCCTTTGGAAAACTGGAACTGTGACTGGGGGGGGGGGGGGAATGCAGTTCCATTGCAACCGACAAAAGAGCAGTGACTTGATGTGGGACTGTGGCCATTGTGCTTAGTGTTTTCGGAAACGTTTCCTCTGACCACTGAGTTGTTTTTTTTTTAATAAATTGGGAGCGCTAAGGATCTAGAAGGTTTTTTGCAAGCATTGTGCCTCATTTGAGGTGATGGGCGTAGGGTTACATGACTAGTAAATCGAATGGTTGAAGGTGTTGTTTGTGTCCGAGGGTGCCTGTGGGTTTTTTTCTGAAGAGATGGATGGCTTTCTTTGAGTCCTTGAGTGTTTTACGATGGTACTCTCCAGAGCTTAACTTTATACAGATTTTTGCATTGATGTAGAACTTTTTTACTATTTAGCTGTCCTTTGAGTGGAAGCATAGTGGTTTATGAGTCCCTTGACTATCTATAAAGATTTGCCTTCATTCATGATCGTAATCCGTTTCTTTGTTTCAGGATTGCATATACGGCGCGGCGTTGCCAACTTAGAAGAGAGTCTAAATGTCATATGATGACCGCAAGTCCTTCAAGAATGTCGCTGAAGTCAACCACCACGAAGAGGGTTCAAGACTATTTCACCTGCAAGTCCTTCAACAAAATGGGGGTGAGTGCTTGATATTTTTTTTTTATATTTCTTTGTTTTGAAGTTTGTTTACAACCCATCAGAGGGTTGGTCATCACTCCCCTTTATGTCGAAGTTTCTTGCAAAAATATCGCGTCTATTTTATTTTCTTCTAAGAGTCGGCTCTTACTTACTTAAGGTGGGGTGGACCTGGGCCCCAACCAACAAGCGTCTCCAGCCAGCTCGATCTTTAGCTTGTTGCCTCTAGTTTCGTACAACCTCATCCACTTTTGACAAAGTCCATGCAATAGACTCGAGAGAGGGCTTCGTTAGTCAATTGCTTTCTTGGTCCAAAGAAGTAGCGATTGGCAAGAGTTATTCTTCGTTTGATCTCAATGCTGGTGTCGCTGTCTGAATTGATAACGGAGCCTAGGTAGACAAAGTTTTTAACCACCTCCAAGTTTTGTCCGCGACGTCGATGTTGGGTGTCCTTTCTTGTTGACAGCATATAGTTGGTCTCGCCCTTATTGACCGTTGAACCCATCTTCCCCACTTCAGTCTCAATACTAAGACGCTAACTGACATCACGCTGCTTTCTTTCGATAAAGTCAGTATCCTCGGCGTATGTGAGTAATTGGACGGACTTTTGAAAGATTATCCCTCCGGTGTTGTTGTGTGAGTTTTGCATAATTCTTTCAAAAACGTTGTTAAAGAAGTCGCATGACAGGTCTTAGTGAGTTCTTTACCGACCCTGGTCACCAATCTTGGTCACCTCGATGAAGAGGTGGTTGTGTGTATCGATTTGGAGCTCCTGAGCTTCTTCCAAGATCTGCCGTAGTGTGAACTTTCCCGGCTTAAAGCCACACTGTTATGGGCCAATCAAGTTGTTAACGAACGCTCACACAATACGGCAGATAGGATCTTGAAGGCGATGTAAGGAAGACTGATGCCTAGTAGTCTTCACAGATGTTCATATTTTGCAAGCTCTGCTCATTGGTTGGGATTCGGGGAGTTCGGAATCTCTCCCGCTTATGTCATTGAACTTCTATAGGTTTTCCAAGTTCCATCACATACCTACGCTCTTTCTCATGAGAATCTAGAAATTCCATCCCATCTCTATGTCGATCTTGGATTTCTATTTTTCTGCTCGGAATGCTAATTGAAACGAAAAAATAAAAATAAAAAATAAAACGGTAAATTGAATTCCATGTGAACTGATTTTTTTTTAAACAAAAATCACGTCCAACTATACACTACAAGTCCCTCTCTCTCTGTGTGTGGTTTACGAGATTGAATGCTATAATTTTTATTACTCCGATTTTTTATGATCAACTGTGTTTATATGTACAAGTATGTATGTGCACTCTAACCTTCTTGTTTTACAGTTTCAGTTTTTTATTGTTTCAGGATCATTTTAAGAGCGTCACATAAATTCGTTTACTGACCAGAAGCCTTTTACATAACGTAATTCTATTAGGTAAGTGTAAAATTTTTTTTTTTTTAATGAGTTGGGTAATAAAAATGTTCTTGGCTGTGACTGTAGGCTTAGATGGTAGAGGGTTGGGCTTTTGAATTTTATCATTACGGATGTAATCCGATAACAGTAGGATGGGTGATAGGTTTTAGGAATATCTGCCGCTTCTGTGATCAGAATCTAACTGTCAATTCAGCTAATGATGCTTCTGTTTTAATGTTCAGCTTTAATCTCGGTACCCTACCGCGTTACGCAATCTTTTATGTTTGTAGGTATCTGAGGCGGTGAAATTTAATCGTGGTTCGGTTAGAGGAGATGTGCACTTTGATGGAGCTAAAAGTTGTGGTAGAATTTGCAACACTGTTTCAAATCGGTTAGTTAGTGGAACTTATCCGAGTTTATGTAGTTCTCCAAACAGTCTGCTTCCTCAATGGTGAAGGCTTAATAAGCGCTATTTCCGTTAACTTAGTTGGCAGCCGGCTTTTGGTTCTTCCGTCATTCGTTTATGGCTACAGTCTTCGAGATACAATTGCCTCAGGCAGCATCCATACATCCTCTCTCCATGAGGTCTACTTTTTTTTACTTCGGAGCTTAGCTTCCTCCTATTGAGCTTAGGAGCTTGACAAGCTTTTTTATGAAAAATAATATGAGCCCGACCTTGAATCCATAGGTCCATAGGATTTCTAATCTTTTTGTGGATCGCAGCTTGCAACGTTTTCAGGTGATTCAAGGCAGAATGCTTCCAGAGCTATGCGTCTCCTTGTGGATATCGAGTTGGATTTGATTAAAAGAAGTAAGAATCCGATTGTTCCTCCTCAGTGTCGTCATAATTACGACGAAAGAAATTTGTTATAATGAGTCTTACCACGACAATCTACATCCAACTAAAGTCAGCAGAAAGTCCATCAACTCCGAACAAAATTTCGATTTCCATAAGACGGGTCGAAAGCGGAAGTTTTAGCCATCGCCGAGGCTGTCCATATATGGTTCTGCGCTTAATGCATCTTATGACTTGGTTAACCCGTTCTTGGGTGTCTTTGATGTGTCGTGCGATGATCACAGCGGCAATGTCATCTGCGTAACCAACCAGAGACATATTTTCGGGCGTCTTCATTTGGAGAATTGCATCGTAGGAAATATTCCACAAATCGGGTCCTAAGATTGCACCCTTCTGTGAGATTAGCTCTCTTCTCTCTGAGGTAACCTTTCATCCATGATTCGTAGGAAATGTGTTTTCTAAGACGTTCATCATATCAGACGTCTAGAGTTGAAGCTGGTAGCTCCCTTTCAAGATCCTAATCACCTTCTCTGCTGTTGGGTCTCCTTCTCTAAATGCGTGTTGCTTAGCTGATAGGTCGCCTGCTGCTGAACTTCATGGCTCGAGAATCCTCTTTATAGGAGCTTATAAGGCTCGCTTCTGTTGACAGTGTTGAGGGGGGATTTTGCCGACCAATTGCAAGACTTCTTCTGGTATACCATCCGGTCTGGGGGCCTCTTTTTTTTAAAGAGCTTGCAATGCAATGATTGTCGGCTCTTTTTCGTTAAATAGTACGAGTTCCTGTTGTTACTTAGGGGGGACGTCTGGAGTATATCAACGACATTCTTAATTGTTGCCGCCTTCAGGAATCGTTTTGCGGCTTGCTCATCTGCTTTGTGTATAAGGTTTGACTGCCTTACTCCCTAGTCCCCAGAGATCGCTGTTAACATCGCGCTAAAAATCCTCGTTACAAATATAACCACAATTTTTGTAGCTATCTTCCCCTGGTAGCTTATCGTCCAAGGTGTAGGCTTCGTCTTCATAATTTGGCAATATCATTTGTCCACCAGTTAACCGGTTCCTTCCATTTTTCTTTTCGAAGTCTTACTTTAGTCGTAGCACGCTATTATTACTTTTTTACAGCAAAGGACCGCAGACGGAACCTTGTACAACCTCACTTGTGATGTTGTTTTCTTGTTGAGAATTCACTGTTGCAAGTGAACCGTCTAAAGGAGAACCATGACTCGGAAGTACATATAAGGGATCTTCAAGCTATATAGATCGGACTGGCTGAAGACGCTTGATGGATGAGTCCCAGGTCCACCCCGAACTATAAGTACGTGTACCGGCGTCTCTCCAAGGTTCTCAGGTTTTTTTCGTACAATATCGTACCCCTGCTCCACTAAAAGTTGAACAACCCTTACCGAGCTCTACTCTGCACAGTTTATCATTTCAAGACGCCAAATATCTTGAAAGACTTCCCGATAATGCTGCCATAAAACTGTTCCATCGAACAGATAAAAAAAAAAAATCGATTTAATTTCTTTTATTCATAACGCCCGTCCCCTCGACTGGCAAACAGTCTTCACTAACCACCCACAATGGTGCACTATGGAGTCAAAGCTCGAAGGTGGGTATACTTTCATTTTCATCCATTCAACCGCCATTTGACTTGAACCCTTCCCTCACTAAGGATGAGTATGAGCATTGAGCACACAAGCATGAACATATAACGAGGAAGAGATAATAATAATAACGGCATCCAACCCACATAACCATTGAAAAGGAAAAAAAAAAGAACCCTCTCCCGATAACAGATCATCTAACAGAGGTTCTGTTAAACTGTCTCTTTGTTGTCTGCCTCAAGCAGAGAAACAATTCATTCACCTCGTTGGTCGTTGTTTGGCTAGTTCACCCACGGAAGAGTGTCGCTTCGTTCGCTCTTAAAAACAACACTTGTTATGAATTGAAGGAAATTGAATGGAATTGAATAAAAGAGAGTCGGCCATTTCCACACAGCTGATTTCGCTGTTCTGTCGAACCGGTGCTTGTTTCTATGAACCCAGAGCAGCCAGTGTTCAGTATCAAAACGTGAGCGGTCAATTTAAGACGGCGTTGCATCGAAGTTGCAAGCTTCGTATTCGTATCGTAAATCACTTGTCATCGCCATTTTTTTTTTTTTGTGCAATTTTGTTCGGGACTAACATTTGTTATCCCACATCCTTGCGTGTTTTCGTTTCGATTTCAGTTTTTATTTTTCGGTTTCTTTTCGGTTTTGTGCGGGCGGAATTTCTGTCTGTGGGACTTCCGGTTTGCGTACAGGAGCCAGGTGGACGTGTGGAGCTCCTAATTATTTTGTCCCCATCCTCTGCTGTGCAATGGATTACCAGTGTTTTATGTTTGCTTGAGTGAAAAAGGTGTTTTGTCGAATGAATCTCACGCAGTGAGGGAATATTACAGTGTCGCGAGCACATGTGTTTGTCGGTGTGCACCTACAACGACTCCCAGTACCTCATCAGAGATATCGATACAATCAATTCGAAACAGTTATCAGCTGACAGCCTATGTTACGTATGTATTTGTTTGTATGACACGTTTGACATTTTACCGGTTTGAAACTTTACCATCGTCTTATCAATTTGAGGCGCCACAATGAAAGCTATTTATGGATTCATTTGCACTTGACTTGTATGTATTTGACGTTTCTATTGACATTTCGGTTGAACTTCAAGTGTCCAACGGTGGGTTATGGATTGTTGTTGTCTACCTGTTTCACCTGAAAATGTCCAGGGGAACCTTTTCTTGTTGTTTCTCATCGGGTGTAGGTATCTGTCAAATAAATTTGGTCGGTGGATTCGAAGGTTAATTTAGACAAATGGTCTCAGAGGGTGTTAGTTGGTTGGCATTCGTGTGTGTGGGTATTTTTTTGGGTTTGCCAAACTGCTTTTTTTTTTTTTTAATTTATTGTGAGTGATGGTGTGTTGAATTGCTAGCCCTACTGGCGTATAATTTAGACGAACGGCTTTTAAATTGATTTGAAGTCGGCTCTTGGGTAATTGTCTGTGTTGTGGAAGACTTCTGGGGAACTACGACTTAATTAAATGAACAAAAAGGATAGAGGGAGAAGTTTTTGGTTTAAGAGCATGAAATTTTGAAAACTGTTTGATTTTTTTCCCCTTCAAGGTGCTTCGTCATGAATAAGAATAAGAACTTTTTGTACCTTTATTTCCACAGGAAGTTTGCCAGTAAAAGATATTTGGTCCCCTTGGTCTCTTCACAAACCAACCTGAACCCATATCCCTTGTCACGTAACACTATTTGGACTTTTGGGAGTACATACTTATCCATACGTTCGGCATGCCGAATAAGGCTGCCAGACACCTTTCAAAAGACGAAAAAGAGTGCATGGAGCGAAGACTTGTGCTCAATGCAGGAAGATTCCTTCAAAGATTCGACGAAAAGAGGGTATGCCATGACAAAAATGAACGATTGCTTTGCTACACTACCAAGCTTAGTCAGTGTGCTTAGAGCCCAGTGCGTGCTGACAAAAGGTAATCCGACATATTTAAGTCCCAATGCTTTGTTTCTATTGCAGTTATACGTACTTTACTTTATTTAAGAGGGCTACCTATACCTAAAGTCTGAAATGAAAGAGGTCTTCAACCAGGCTATCCCAGATTGTTTGAGTTTCCTGTTTAACTGTGTGCCCCACTTAAATTGGAGTTTCCCTCTGCTAATGATGTCCAGACAGTTCTCAGGTACTAGTCAATGATGAGTGTCTAATATGAAGTCTCGACACAACTAGAGCAGACTTGAAGACTCCCACGGTAGGTGCGCCCATTTGAATATGCTTCAATGATGAAAAGCCCAAGACACTTCAGTCATCATTCCAATCGAGTGCTTTGTCTAGTAGTTCACACCATGGCTTCAGCTTAAATGCTAAGTTTCCGCTGATTCCTTCGATGTCTTCGATGACATAGCAACAATCATGAGGTAGCACATGAGCCACAGTATACAGTCCGTGGTAGAGAGGCTACAATTTCCGTGACTATTCTGTTGCGGCTGCTTCATATTCGATGAAAACGAGATCATCTTCGTCGTACTGGGTTGGCTTGCGATAGGGCGACTGGCTGACATCAACATAGGTAGCCTCTAGCGCTTCAGACTAAGCTCCGGCTGGTTCTGCGGGTAGCATTTCTGGGAAAGTTCAGATCCTAGTGGTAACACTGTATCTGTCCCGTCTCTATGCTACGTAGGGCTGCATCTCTCCTCCGTTCTATAACCGTAGACAGCTTCGCCCTTTTCAACATGTAAGTTGAGGTTTCAGAAAAAGCCTTTGAGCTGAGGTTATTCCGACGCTTCTTTCGAAAATCTCCCTAAAAAAGGTTAGGTCATGGTCTGAATACCCAAGAAATGTGTACCTACTCATTCTAAAAGAAGCAATTCAGAGTTGAAGATTGATGAGCCGCAGTTCCCGTAGCTAAGTGCTTATACCATCGGACTGCTGGGTAAACAGAATCCAGCAGTTTTTAGCGGCAGGTACCCAAAGAGCTGGCATCTATAAGGTTTTGACAGCCTCCTTTCCTTTCCACTGAATCAATGTCAACCTACCCAAGACACAAACCACACCACTTAACATGTTCTTCTTGATTTTCAAACAGAATTCGAACGAGCTCCCTCCGACATAGAGGTCTCCCAATGGAACTGCATGCATGCAATCAAGTAGGCAGTGAAAGACAAACGACTGCTCCCACTTGGCACTGAAAAGGCTTCATCATTCTCTTGCCTTACGGACACAGGCACCTTATTTCTCCACACAAGTACCCCTCAAGCCCTCAAGGTTACAACCTCCTCTCAGATAAAAATTTATGAAAACAACTGTCTCATAGGAGCCATCAATGTAATTAAAACGATTTCGCTCACTCATACTCGTACGCATAAATCTAACTCAGCATGTTGGCATTCCTAGTACCCAAGCCCCCTCTACCATCCCACCACTAACTCACTCGTTCCACATGATGCAATTTCATGAAATTAATTTACAGTCAACCAAGAGAGCCATCATCATCATCATCATAGAGACTTAGAGCGATGCGCATCCGTCCTAGATTTCCATCGGATTCACTCGAGTATCCAAAGGTGCCGGCACCTTTTGTGTGTGTGTGTGTGTGATCTGGAGCATCTCTCTCTCCCTCTCTCTGTTTGCTGCATAATTAAGTTTCACTTTGATTAATGTTTGTTTGCAATCAATTACAACGAATTATAATTGATTGAACGTGTCACTGGATGAAGCAAAGCTTGCAGCCTTGAAAAAATGCAAACGACTTGGAGAGAAAAGTTGGTCAAATCCACCATTCATTGATCGAACACTCTTCGATGACGGATTGGTCTCCCTGTCTCGACGAAGTGAGAAAGGCAATGTGGGCTGTGTTGGAACACCTCTATCACTTAATTTATCCATCGGGCGCGAGAGAGTGATAAGGCCATAGCCGGACGGACGTGTTTTGTTATCGAAAATTGTTTAATTGAATCTAATTCGCTTGGCTTAGTGATATCCTGTAACTTTCTATCGTATCTGCGAGGTTTCGCGTGTGTGTGTGTGTGGTGATTGATTGACTTAGTGTCAATAAATCCGGATGTGTGGGGCAATGGAACGCAGTCAGTGTTTACACTGAGCAATGGGAATGGACGAACCAAATTCAATTAGACCGTAATGGGGTAAAGTGCAGTAGGGAAGTGGGAACCTTGATGCTGCGAGTCTGAGTACGGAACGTGGGATGGGAAGTATCAATATTGGGTCAGAGGAAAGTATTCCAATTGAATTGGAATTTAATTATGAAATGATTTATGGAAATGGCAATCGGATGTGGTGTCGGTGGAAGGAAGAAACAGCAGAAGTCTTGAACTTTGAACGTAATGGGTCATCTTGGGGTACGTTGCAGTGTGTGCTGCAGGGGATTTGATGGATGTGTCACTTGCTTGGGTGATTTCATTTAGACGTGGTGGATGAAGTTAAATGCAATCTCTGCACCTTAAAACAACACTGGTGTACATCGAGTTCCAAACTAAGTATAGTCATTTCAAATGACATACTACTAGGCCCCTGTGTACAATGTCTTGACCACGAGCTTCCTAAAATTCTGAGGAAAAATGATAATCCATTGAGTGTTGCCGAGGACTTTCAAAGAATAATGTCTTTGTCAGCATTATATCAGTTTCTTCGTAAATCTGCTGCCATCCGAACAGGTATTGGTATGCTACAGGGCTCTACTTTCAGTCCGACATTTTTTATTTTGATGTGAGGGCACCGGTGCGATGCTTCAAAATCACCAGACTAAGCCTGACACCCTCGATAAATTGGTTTTTAAAACGAAGGTTCCGGTCTTTTCGAACTTGGGTTAGGATTCGAGAGCTCTCTGGACTGAAATGTTGCTGTCCATTCACCCTGATGTCAATGTGATTTACCTTTTTCGACTGAATCCAGGTCTGATAAGGTATCAGCGGCTTTCTAGGATCAGTCTTCATTGGTGGTGCCACTATTAAGCATATTCAAGCTTATCATTGAATTTTTTTTAGAAGAGTGGATCGGAAGTGTACTTAATCTGATTCATATTTTCTTTCGACTAAGACTGGCCAGCTGGCTGCAGACACTTGTTGGTTGAGGCCCAGGTCCACCCGGACTGTAGCGCCACCTTAAGAAAGTAAGTAAGGCTGGCCATAGGGATCTGGCTAGTGCATACAGATCTTGACGACACCATCGCGTAATAGCCCTGATTATGGTTTCCACATCTTTTTCTTTACAAACTATTTCTAGTTCTGACACTGGCAAGTTCGTCCGCTTTTTGTTTCCCGTTATATCCCTCTATCGTGGTGCCCAGTAGAGCGCTTGTCTACACATCTGACGTGAATCCAGCTGTGTTTGCGCTGAACTGCATAAGCTCATCGATTGTTCACCATAATATGTCTGTCCAGTGGGTGCTACGTTGTTTGGTTCTAGAGGGAAAGCCTTCTATCTTCACGTAGACGTCCATTGGGCTCGATGTGTGACCCTTGAGTTTTAACTTTGAATGTGTGGTTAAGCTGTACTTTGGTACTTTGGTGGGGGAAGAGTGTCACATAATCTCTCAATGATGTCTTTTTGTCTGAGGTCTGTTAGGCCTGGTATCAGTGCGGAAAACAGGGAGAGGAAGTGTTCTTTGTCTTCCTCCTTTTCCACGCAGTTGATGCTTATACTTGTCTCCCATCAGCTCGGGTTTAAACGTGGGTTTATTGGAAATAATATGGACAGTCCTACCATTAATCTAATCTCTGTTCGGTTTGAGCCCAAGATCTAGCCACTTGAGTTCTACACGGACCCGTCCCTTACTTGTCGAATTCATTCATCGATTCCAGTGTAAAAAGTTATCGAGGGGACGCCTATTGCCTCTGTTTTCGGCTCAGGTGCTGAGGAGTTCGTTGTCCCATGGCCCACCTCCAATTGCTAGCACAAACTCCACATAGAAGATCTTAACTTTGAATACCTTTTTTTTTTTTTTTTTTGTCTTACTTACTTACTTTACTTTAGGCGGCGCTACAGTCCGGGGTGGACCTGGGCCTCAACCAACAAGCGTCTCCAGCCAGCTCGATCTTTAGCTAGCTGCCTCCAGTTTCGCACGCTAAGTTGGTTGAGGTCCCCTTCAACTTGCGCGCGCCACCTGAGTCGCGGTCTTCCTCTACTGCGCTGTCCCTCGGGGGCGGATTCGAAGATTTTTCGGGCCGGAGCATTGGTGTCCATCCGCTCTACATGACCCAGCCACCTCAGTCGTTGGACCTTCACTCTTCTGGCTAAGTCGATGTCGCTGTACAGCCCGTACAGTTCGTCATTGTATCTCCTCCTCCACTCACCGTCTATGCAGACGGGACCGAAAATCACCCGAAGAATTTTCCTCTCGAAACAGCCAAGAGCACCCTCATCCACTTTTGATAAAGTCCATGCCTCTGCGCCGTAGAGGAGGACTGGGATTATTAAGGTCTTATATAGGGTCACTTTTGTTGTTCGAGAGAGGGCTTTGCTAGTCAATTGCCTTCTTAGCCCAAAGAAGCAGCGATTGGCAAGGGTTATTCTTCGTCTGATCTCAGAGCTGGTGTCATTGTCTGAATTGATAGCGGATCCTAGGTAGACAAAGTCCTTAACTACCTCAAAGTTATATCTTTCGAGGGAGACGTTCTGTCCGAGACGTCGGTGTTGAGTGTCCTTTCTTGTTGACAGCATATACTTGGTCTTGCCCTCATTTACCGTTAAACCCATCTTTGCCGCTTCCGTCTCAATACTCGCGAAAGCGCCACTGACATCACGCTGCTTTCTTCCGATTATGTCAATATCATCGGCGTATGCGAGTAATTGGACGGACTTTTGAAAGATTGTGCCTCTTGTGTTGACGCGCGAGTTTTGCACAATTCTTTCAAGAATGATATTAAAAAAGTCACATGACAGCGCATCGCCTTGTCTAAATCCTTTTTTGACATCAAAGGTCTCGGTGAGTTCCTTACCGACCTTGATGGAGCAGCGTGCATTCTCCATAGTCATCCTGCACAAACGGACGAGTTTTGCAGGGATGCCAAAACTAGACATAGCTCTGTATAGCTCGTCCCTATAAATGCTGTCATACGCGGCCTTAAAATCGATGAATAGATGGTGTGTATCGATTTGGAGCTCATGGGTTTTTTCCAAGATCTGCCGTAGTGTGAATATTTGGTCGATGGTGGACTTTCCTGGCCTAAAGCCACACTGATATGGACCAATCAGGTTGCTGGCGAACGGCTTCAGACGTTCACACAATACGGCAGATAAGATCTTGTAGGCGATGTTAATTAGACTAATACCTCTGTAGTTGGCGCAGTTTAGAGGGTCTCCTTTCTTGAGGATCGGACAAACAATGCTGAGGTTCCATTCATCGGGCATACTTTCTTCCGACCATATTTTACAGATGAGTTGGTGTATGCTCCTTACCAAGTCCTCGCCTGCTGCTTTGAAGAGCTCGGCAGTCAGGCCATCTGCTCCAGCAGCTTTGTTGGATTTCAGCTTAGATATGGCTATCTTCACTTCATCCAGGTCGGGTGGACGGAATTGTTGGTCTCCATCGTCCAAATTGAAAGGTTCATTCTGCCTGACAGCGGTATTTGGTTCGTCGTCGCCGTTATACAGTCTACAGAAATATTCCTTCCAAATCCTCAGCATCGACTGCGATTCTACTACTATGTTCCCTTGCTCGTCTCTACAGGCTTCGGTTCGGGGTTTGTGTCGTTGGCATGTATTTTTTACCTTTTGGTAAAACTTCCGAATTTCATTCCTGGAGTAGCATCTCTCAATTTCCTCGACCGCGCGCTTCTCATGCTCCTTCTTTTTTCTCCTGAGAAGCCGGTGCTCGTCTCTCCTCTTCTGCTCATAGAGCTCGTGAGCAGCTCTGGTCCTTCTATGCAGCGCCGCTTTGTATGCATCTTGCTTGGCTGCATGTGCTTGCCTGCACTCGTCGTCAAACCAGGGGTTTCGTTTTGGTGGCCGAGTGAAACCCAGCACATCAGAGGCGGCATCTCTGATGGCTTTTTGGCAGTGTTGCCACTGGTCTTCAATACTTGATGCTGGCAGCATAGGACCTCTTAAGAGATTGAGGAAGACTCGATCGGAAAAGGATTTGGCGATCTCTTGCGATTGTAGCCGTCCGACGTCAAACTTCCTCGCAGTATTAGCTTGTCTTTGCGGTGCTCGGGATATCCGCACCCGTACCTTGGCTACAACAAGGTAATGATCCGAGTCGATGTTGGCCCCTCGGAACGTTCGGACATCCATAATACTGGAGGAGTGCCTTGCGTCGATCGCAATGTGGTCAATCTGGTTGACGGTTGATTGATCAGGAGATCTCCAAGTCCCCTTATGAATATCGAGATGCGGGAATCGCGTGCTAGCAACGACAACGTTACGCCCCGCCGCAAAGTCGATTAGCCTGAATCCGTTATCGGAGGTGGTGTCGTGCAGGCTATACTTTCCGACAGTACTACCAAAGATGCCCTCCCTTCCTAGCTTGGCATTAAAATCGCCAAGGACAATTTTAATGTCATAACTAGGGCACTGCTCGTAAGTCTTGTCCAAGAGCTCGTAGAAGCTATCTTTGGTGTCGTCATCTTTCTCCTCTGTGGGGGCGTGCGCGCATATGAGGCTAATGTTGGCAAATTTAGCCTTGATACGGATTGTTACGAGGCGTTCGTTAACATGCCGAAAACTCAAGACTTCTTGCCTAAGTCTGCCTCTAATAACAAATCCGCATCCAAATAAGCGCTGCTTTTGCCGTCGATAGCAATCGCCGTAGTAGATGTCGCAGTTTTTCATCCTCTTTTTGTCCGGCCCATCCCATCGCATTTCTTGAATGGCGGTAACGTCTGCTTTGCAGCAGTCTAGGGCCTCCGCTAGTTGTTCGGCTGCACGTGGCCTATTAAGGGACCTAACATTCCACGTACAGATCCGAAGTTCGTTGTCCTTATTTCGTTTGCAAGGGTTGTCAACAGTAGATCCGTCCGTATCCGAGGCTTGTGGTTGCTTCGTAACTATTGTTTTTTTTCCATGGCCGGGCAGTTACCCCGGCGGCACAACCCCCAACCTGGAGGGCCAGTTCCATTTTAGAAACCCCTAGGACGAGGGGTCGGTTAGACCGAAGCCAGTAGCCCATTCGGGGATGTGAGCGCTGCCGTTGGTCCATTAAGGGCTCATCCGCCACCATCTCTTTTCCAAGACCCTGACTAAGTCTCGGAAATCCTTACCGGCCTGAGCTCCAAATATGTTGGAGTAGCCCGGATAAGGTTTTGTTTTATTTGTTCCGGGATTTCTTCACCGTTGATTCCATCTGGGGAGTTCATCCGCTGTCCCGTTTATAGTGCTGCTATTTTTGTCTGCTGGTCAGCACTCGCGCTTATAAGTTTGGCAAGTCGAGTCCGGATGGACATCGACCAGTACCCGACGGTTACCACTTGGAGGTAAAATAAGCACAATTGATGTGTAGAAACAGTTACAACACTGGGCATCGCCAAGTTGACACCTCTCAGTGCCTACCCTATTTCTACAACATCATTTCATTTCATTTTTTTGTCTAAAGGTCCTCAATCCACCGTGTTCAAAAATCTTCTCCAAAGTGACCTAAATCCATCCCTTACATCACACACAAACTATTCATCTTCTCGCCACAAAAACGTCTCTGTGGCGCCCCATATCTCAACGTGCACGCACTTAACGAAAAAAATACTATCCGACGACATGCAATTTATCTATTGTACTTCACTTCTCTAGTTGTCCTCAATGAGTACGAGTACAGTGGCGCCATTGCCAAAACTTTTCACCAAAAAACGCATTTCTCTCATTCACGCGTTCCTTTGAAATGTTACACGCTATTTCTGTCCAATCGTCGACCTCCTCTCTTGGCTAGGGCTGTGCACTAATTAACTCCCAAATTTAGCAACAATAGCTTCGTCTATTTTTGGTACCAAAACAGACACAGGCACAGATGATGATGAAGTGCGTCTTGTTCTCCTCCTGATGATGAGTCATATAAAGTTTCCCCCTCTCTCTCCGGATGAAGAATTGATGAATAGATGTCGACATTGATGCAGTAAATATGGTGAACGTTGCAGAATAAGGCTTAAAAACCACTTTCAACTCCCCCAGCAGACTAACGGTCTAATTATAGTTTTTTTTTTTGCAGAAATACACCCTAGAATGCGCGGCTTTTATCTAACACAACCGCGTTCGTCATCATCATCTTTATCATCATCAGGAGCAGGAGTAGGAGCAGGAGAAACACAGCAAATAGCAGCATTAACCTCACACAGAGAGGGCTGTGACTGTGACTGTGACTGTGAGCTATCTCTTTAGGCATAAATAAATCGGATAGTTCGGCCAGGGGGGAGGGTTTAGGGACATGAGACTAAATTTTCAATTTGATACGGGGTGCGGATTTATAGCTCCGTCATCATCATCATCGCAGTCGTTCGGCGTGATGTGAAATTGTTAAATTAGCCAAAGACATCGCGTAGCTTGGATAATGGAAGTTGGCCTTTGCAGGTCCTCCTGTACTCCCACACGACCGGCGCGCCGGTTCTAGTTTTTCTTGCAGTTTTCTCGGTTCCGTTTCGTTTGACTGTTTTTTTTTTTTTATGAAGTGTCGCTTTAATTAAATAGCGCGGTGGTGTAGTGAAGAAATTTAATTTAATTTTTTTTTTGTCCTTTCCCAAGGAATACCCTGGCAAAAGGTGGATTTCAAACGTTTAGCCTATTTGTTCTTCTCCTTTGGGGGAAAGAGTGTGTCCCGGAATTTAATGTTTTTGCCAGAGGGGTTGACGCGTTCGCTCGGTTAGAGAAAGTAAATTCTGCGTTAACTGCCTAATTATTCATGATGTTTAATCTCACTCTCACTCTCTATCTCAGCCCCAGAGGGCGGTAGTCGGCAGTGGGTTTTGCTGTCACACCAAGAGAGTCTATAATATAATTCTTAGGGCGTGGATTTAGTATTTAAATGAATTTACTAGAGCTGCTGGTTTTTTTTTTATAATTTTCTTCTTCTTTTGTTGTTGCGAACAAAGAAAAAAAAAGGAATAGAAACTGCGTTTGTTCCTTGAGGCAATGATGGGACATTGGAGTTTTATTTTTGGGATGGTGGAAGGAACAAATTGAAAGTGGAGAAGAGTAAACTTTTTTTTTTTTATTTTTCGGTTTTGTTTTGTTCACCGAAAATTGGATTAAATAAAGTTTTTAATTGAAGACGGGAAGTGTTGACACCGTCGGTAATTAAAAGAAAAAGAAGGAGATTGTCAGTTAGGGAGGTTTTACTTAACGAGTCTTGGAGTCTGTAATTAAATTTCCTCTTTCCTTTAGTGGGTCATCGTGGCGGACAACAGACATGTAGACGTAATATTTCAACGATGCGATTGATAGGAAGCCATCATTTCATCATTCATTACCAATTGGGGAAACGGAAGTGAGTGAAAGTCACTGTGGAAGTTATAGCTGACTGTCATTTGATGTCCCATGCGGAAACGAGTCTACTCTAGATGAAAGAGTGCAATTCCCAATCGCTCTGGAACAGCCCCTTTGACACATTCGTAAGAATCTCACAAGGTTTTATGGGAAGTGGGAACGAAACTGAACCCATACTCAGTAACATTGTGATATCTCTCAACACCATACGGTCTTAAGGCCAAAATCGGGAACAAAATTACTGCACCGCTTCGGCCCGCTTCGCTGCTCTGGTCCTTTTATGTCCAAAACCATAAGTCATTGCATTTGGATTTTGTTAGGATTTTGGAGCGTCAAGACATTTTTTATTTGCCCTCTCAACACTTAAATCTGTTTCATTATTTTACTTTGTATCGTCATCCCCCTTTTTTACTTTCTATGACATCTTCCTGGTTCCTGTTAAGATCTGAAGCCTAGTGTTGCATCTGTTTGAGGGATCCAGACAAGCTGAGGAATTCAAACTCAAACTCAAACTCAGTTCGCCACACTCGACCCAGAGACGAAGGAGATACCAATGCAAGTTGGTTTTAAATGCTTGCAAGTTGTAGTGGTGATAGTGATCATTCCACATTCGTGTTGCTCAGGAAGGAATCCCTACTGAACTGTGATTGACGTCAAACAGATATCCATCCACCTAACTTTGCATATAAAATATACGTTTACTTTTAATTTTAAAACCTCCAACAGGTTGGATGAATATATACATAAGCAGTCAGTATGCAAATAACATCGTGTAATGAGAAGCAGATACATGTGTACGCATGTGGGTCATTAACAGATAAAAACAAGTTAAGCACGTGCCTTGTAATTATTTATAAAAATTCCGGATTAAGATAACGATTAAGTAATATCATTGAGTGTATTGTTTAAACAATATAATCTTCGCAAGCAACAGGCTTGTGAACAAAAACTAGGTAGACTTTCACGGCACACAATTTAGATTAACTTAGAGTAGACATAATCCCTTGGTTATGGTGTGTGATAACACTCGTAAGTTGTTCTAAGATTTTATGGGAATGTATGATTGTTTGACAAGCGAGGTGGGTAACACTTTTTGTAGTGAATAGTCTTGAACCAGACTTCAAAAACAACATCTCAAACGAGGCTATTGTTAGGATGTACTGTTTGGCTAGAGACAAATCCGATACTCTTGGTTAGATTTATGCCTCAGGACAGACGTATTTCCTTTTCAGTTTGAACTTGACAACCTACAACTGTGTATGGCCAGAAGATATTCGAACGTTTGGTAATGTCGTTCGACGCTTCACCAAAAAGAATTCACATTGGCGGCCTTTTTGGCATTCAACAACATCTGAACATCAAAACATCACTGAGCCCATCACCAGCTGGGCGAACATTGAAGCGAAAACTGGGTATTTAACACCAATCCCTGAATTCAGCTTAAACCTCGAACTCGAAACCCCCTCCAGAGTAAAGTAGACAAAAGGAGAGGTCATTAACCCCAACCACATATCCATTTTCACGGATAAGTCAAAAACGGATGAGGGTGTAGGCACCGGGATCTATGGATCAGAACCAAGCACGGTCGATAAGACTTCCGTACCACAGCAGCTTGTTCCAAGCGGAAGTTCCAGCAATCGTCGAGGCCTCGCGAGAACTCTCACAACAGACACTCCCAAAAAGTTACATCGACATGTACATAGATAGTCAAGCAACCATCACATCCGCAATAGCCAAAGCACACCATCTACCATGACGAGCTCAAATCGCTGAGCGCAATGCCTAGATTAGGTTGCTGTCCCTGCTAAGGCGGGAGCACAATAAGAACTGAATTAAGATCCACTGTGATACCATGTGGAGTACCGGATTACCAGCGCCAGGAACTTTGCATGAAGGATTTGCTTGTCTTATCAAGGAAGATAATTGTTCCTTCAATGCTGTCCAGTGAACTTAATCTCAGACACAACTTAACAACTGAGACCTTGGAACGATGGAAAGATGGGAAGCAATCTTCGACCTCAGGGGAAACAATAAAGGTTAGAAGTGGATATACTAATTCCATGAAAATCATATCCCAGGGAACCGGAATGCCTCTTCTTTTGACCATCAAACCAACGGGCTTCAAACTCCAAAAGACTTTACAATTCCTCACTTCTTTTGGTGGTATCAAACCTCATCTTATGCCAGAAAGACTAAGCTCCTTCTCTCTATAAAGTTCCACCTTAAGACTGAAGCTAGAACAATGGCAAACATCAAGTGAAATCGAGTCAATACTTGTCTTTCATCCAAACAGATGTGATGGTCTAACCTTGATGTTCTTAAGCTCTGTAGTAGGATCCCTCACTTGGTACTGGTTGATACGTAACGTAGGCATGCTATTCGAATTTGTGTCCAACGATTTCTGTAAAAGCTGTGTAGAGATAAGATAGAGGAAGAAACACTAACCCACCTTCTGTCCTTAACAATGCTCAGAAGGAGTACTTCTATGAAGACGTCAGCGACCTAGCTACCCTCAATATTTACAAACTAAAGAGCTTTGTCTACAAGTCTAAGTGGGCTCTTCACATTCAGAGAAACGATTACCCTCTGGATAATGGAACCCTGTTTCTTGTGTCACAACCTAAGCGGGGACAGCCAGTCACCTAGCCTGCAAGTCGACGGGGGCCTTATCTAATAACAATGTTCCGGGTTGACTATCGATGCCTGTTCAACTTACCCTTGATTGAAGGTTGAAAGTTTCTGTCAAACAGTCAAGGACATCGGTTACAGATTACACTTCCCCGTCGAACTAACCTTTGTCATAAAGTAGGAGACGTGCCCCAAACACACTTCAAACTGAAACGTAGTTTCTTCACACAAATGACCAACTTTGAGTCGACAATGTTTTTTTTTTTTTAAACCCTCGAGTGTCCAATAACCTGTATCATATCACACACACAACTATGTATGAGTACGTGTCATAGGTTATTCTTATCTCGACAACCTTAGACACGTATCTGTCAGTGTCTATGCCCATGAAGGCAAATAAAACATTTTCTCTCTCGACTATCCGATCTTATCTGGACTGGTAAACTTCTTTCATTTGTCAACCTAAAGTTGCCTTGACACACACACACACGCACAGGGACATAATTCTAGTAAAACAATCTCATATTTTCCACATCCAATGGATATAAATTAAACAAAACTATGCGCCTTCGGTGGACGGGGAGAGGCGACAGCTAACTATCCCAAGCCAACCCTGACTTGCCATTTGATATAATGAAAAGTATCTAGTCATGTTATCTGTTGGCACGCATGCATAAATCTTTTACGATTATGATTATGAACGCGTATCGTAAATTAATTTTTTTTTTTTCAGGCACACCGCTGACGGAGCTGAAGACGGGGGCTCGGCTGAGTCTATCCATGTCACGTTGCCTGGTTAAATTTAAATAATTTTCGACGGTTTTTTTTTTTTTTGGGTTCGGGACAAGGACGTGTTGTCAACCTTGCCCGACCGAGGAAAGGATAACATATAGTTGTACACACATGCCATGTAGGTAATGGCTTTTCCCGAATTTTGTAGGGTGTGTTATTTATGGGTGGCTTCGCTTTGCGGTATATTCCCTACTGTATGGCAGTTGGGCTTTATTGGCTTTCGTCGTCGTTTCATAAATATCATTCATTCCATCCAGTTGGGTTGAGGATAATGTCTGTGTTGTCGGTGCTGGCAGGCACAATGACAATGAGCTATGCGATGGCATACTTGTCAATGGAAATTATAAAGGGCGGACGGGAACAATTGTGGTTGTCTGTGTCTACGTTGCGGTAGTGGTTGCTAAAAATAAAGACATTCAACGGCAATCAAAAATCAATTTTCGCTTTATGTTCCGCAAAATGACAATTTCGCGTTTCTTGTGGTCATGAGGACCCGCTTCTATATTTAGGTCAACGAATAGTGAGTGGGGTACGAGGGCTTGGTCTTTGCGGAAACATTGACATACATTTCAGAAACAAATGTCTTTCGACACTTGACTGAGAATTGGAAACGTGTGTCACACAAAAAAATCAGGATATCGAGTTTCTGGACAATCGGAGCTCGCTCATAACTGACTTTGTTTTCCTGTGCTTGCCAAATTGGGCGTTTAAAAAAGTTGAAACATCGACGTCTTCAGATGCTCAATTGGACTTACTATCATCCCTGCATCTACACGTACGGAAGGACCCATGTTTCATCAGCTGATGAATCCATCGTCTTTTACCCAAGGTTCTCTGTCAATTTTGCCATTGAACCATGCAATGTGAAGCTTTTTGGTGCTGCATCTCCTCGTAAACCTATGTATCTACGTTAAGCACGCACAAATCGTATAGACTGATGCTACAAGCCTTTGTTTTCATAAATTCTGTTCAGATAAATGTCTTCTTCTACTTTATCTCGATCCTTCTATGTCAAACATATTCTTTGATGGTACAATGCATAAATTTCAAGTGATCCTTGATCACGAGTTAATGACGCTGGGTGGAGCTTCTTTAAAATCTGAAAGGCTTCCGGGCATTCTGAGATGATGTGCCTAATTTTTTATCGCTCTGGTTCCCAATCACAGTTCGGTTGTTGTCTATGCTTAAAATTCACAGTATTTCTTTCACTGCCAGTGGTGTGCCCCTTAGTAGAACTTTTCGCGGTTGATCGGTTTTCACTGACACCAGAATCTGTACAGTGGCAATTGGAACATATGCGGTTAAGGTGTACCCATAGGATTCGATGCAGGTTGAGTCCAGAGGGGGATATCGTAGGGTTCGGTCGCTATGTAAACCAAGCCTCATTTACAACGAAGTCATTTGCAGCTGGTGTTGTGGCCGTCTTCATGGTTGGTTCTCTAGACTTAAGTCTTGCAGGACGACTGCGGGTGGAGATGTCGCTATGTATTTTGGCAGAAGTGGTTTGTATTGGAAGTGACGGACTATCATTGGTGCTATGTGGCTCAGAACTGAGAGCCAATGTCTTGGTGTAAACTGAAGAACTTCAGTTATAATACGCATTGTTCAGGCAACAATACTCCACAGCTAGGTTAAGAAATCTTTTGCTTTAATCTTATCGTAGGTCGGCCATATCGTCCTTGATACGGAGCAGTTTGCCTTCTTCAGGAAGTGTGATTGGATTTGTCCTTTAACCGCTCCTAGCGAGATGTGGACCCTTACCGCAAGTTAGCCGTGTAGAGCAGAGCCCTGTTGTCTGACCAGTTCATCTGCACGCCCGTTTCCTTTTATGTCACTGCACCCTGGAACCCAAGCGGGTAAGCTCGTTCCAGCACTCCTGCAGTAGTTTGGAGAATATGATAGCCGAGTCAATAGCTTTGGTAGCGGCTTGGCTATCTATGAGAATAGCAATGTTTTGTTTGTGGGTTGTGACACGAATGAGTTGCATGCAAGCCTCTCAGATTGCCAGTAGTTCCGCCTGAAAGACGCTGGTAAAATCCGGCACGCGGTATGATCTTATATTTTCAGTGACTCCACCTTCTGGAATGGAACGTCCCTCCACGTCGCACCAATCTGTGAATACACTGGAATAGACCCTTGAGGTCCTAGACTTAATTCTGCCATCGCCTTCTATCATAATCTTAACTAAATCCTTAATTCCTCTTTACAAAATCCTTTCTTATACTTTGGATGCATAGTCTACAACTGGCTTCAATCCATGCCAACACCCCCACTTAAATCTTTTTCTCTTAATAGCCCACGAAACTACACCCTCATTAGTAAACAAAGAGCCTATCAAGACCCCAAAAAGGAAGTAATTAAGGGAATTACAACATTTGTCCTTTAGCCTTTAAAAGTAAGGAAACGTATAAAGAACAGTTTTTTTCTCTTGCACTAGTAGCATGCATGAAATATTAACCTCGCGCATACAACTTTCACTGAAAGGGAATACACATAACCTCTCATCCATCAAAGTTTGATGAAAAGTGGTCTGCTGTGTGCATATAATTTCATGTAAAAAGGACTCACAGAATGGCAAAAAGCAGAAAATAACTCGATGTGTCCTGAATGCTAAATGCAAATATAAAAGGGAAATGCTTCTCAGGTATTCCCTTCTTTTTTTTTCACTTTTGATTATAAGGACAAATGGGAGGATGTCTAGACGTATTTAATGGTTATGGATATTATAAGTCCAGACTTTCGTGTGAAGGGTTTTATTGTAATGCAATTGGAATCGATTGGATTTATGATTTTTCTATGAGTACCTCCTGCTCGATGGACAGATGTGATTTGACATCAAAAAGGGGTCACAGGACTTGTTGAGATTCGAAAAAATACATCACAGTACTACGGAGTGCTTTCATGGCATAATGGACATCAGTGTCTGTGCTGACAACTCGAAACAAGCTCAAAAGTCCATTTATCTGAGCTTGCCGCAGCTTGTCTTCTGCAAAAGATCGCAAACCCGTCATTACATCTTTGAAAAAGCCTTTTTTTTGTGCTACTTGTTCCAACTTCTAAGGTGCGTTTCTATGACAGAGTCATCTGAGGCGATATTTTTGTATTTTTCCTTGCAAATCCGTCAAGATGAGCCATCAAAATGTTGACAACACATGTGAATTTTTGTATTTCAAGACGTCTTCCTACACCTCAATGTCAGCCTATTTTTAAGCGACCACAGTTGTCTTACCTCATGCTTTCAACATGAAATTTTTTTTTTTAAGACTCATGTTACATTTCGACATTGAAACGTCAAAAGCCTAGATATACACAACTATCAGCCAACAACAATTACTGTGTCATGGAATTGGGTGTGAAGCCACACCCAGACGGGTTAAAGAAAAATTCCAGACCAAGGCGGCATTTGGTGGTCTTGTGAGAATAAAGAACCAAATACCCTAGCGAGTATCACATTCAATCAATTTCTCTGAAGCAACTGGAGACAATAATTCATCCCTTACACGGTGCGGCATATAAATCAGAAAAGTACCCCCCCCCCCCTCTCAATCAGTATTAATGATGATGACGATCAATTTACACTGCAAATGATATCGGATTTCCATTATCTCATTGGGAAAAGCAACTTTAAGTGATTCTCGAGCCAATGATCATCGTCACTTCGGTCTCTATCATAACCGCACATTGTCGTTCTCGTGTTATTCCGGCGTTGTGTGCACTCCTCGCAGTGTGTTCTTGTTTTGTTATCTACAACCCTTGGGGTAGAGTATCCGTTGTGGGATTGTCCCAGTTGTAATCGAATAGTTTGTTTTGAACTCTGTTGACCCAGTTGTTGGTTATTTGTTTTGACTTGATGTCGGGCTGTCGGAAGGTTCGTCTTGATTTATCGTCGAATGCATGTTTAATTGGAGCGAACTGGAGTTCTACTGACTCTAATTGCATTCAGATGAGTGATTATCGTTGAGAGAGCTCTTCAAATCGCACACACTTTAGAGCATGATAGAATGTCCTACATTTGCCCACTGAGTGTTCAACTTATTTATTCAAGGTGAGCCTATGGTCATCAAAAGTGGACGATAAGATCGCGTTAAGCTGCGCACATTATAAAACAAAACTTTGAAGGTGTCTTACATAAGTCTTCCCTGACTGATGTTACTGAAGTGTTATCCAGTATATGTGGCCTCTGCTCAAGACAATCACTGGGCATCCTTTCCGCGAAGGCGTCCTCTTACCGTTCTGTTAGGGTTATGTTTCAGTTTCTTTTACTATCGAGGGTATTTCGCACTGCTCAATATCTGCAAGATCATGCCTCCTAGTATCTTTTGAGTGATGCACTTGCACTTGCACATGTCATTGACAACAGTGGAGTTTATTCACTCCAGATGACCCAGCCGGCTTAAGAATATCGCATACGGCTAATGGTTGAACGTTCTGATACTTCCATTACCAAATAATCGTTACCGGTTGTCGACAAACGTAGGGCATTAGGAACTATCTGAGACATAAGGATCTCTCACGGTCGGGGCATGTGCTAGGACTTCGAGTTTAGTTCAGTTTTACTTCTTCTCGCGTTCACTACCTAACTCATTATTGGGGAGATCGCTGCATCGATCCAATTATGTGCCTGATCCCTCTATATTTGGCATAGTTTAGGAGTATTGGCATGCAACACAGCGTCTCTCATTGCCTTGAACAGCTCGGCAGTTGTACCATTGTCTTTAGAAACTTTCTCAATCCATCTGATAAAGTGGAAAGAAATGTTGTCTATCATCGTCCAGTTTGAATGGTTCAGCACTGGACCATGATTCTTCTTCTTCTCAACTCTTGTCCTTCTTGCTTTGCTTCATGCACTTCATGGAACTTCCGGTAATTAGTAGGCAACAATATTACAAATCTTGTATATTCAAAGACTTTTGTCAATTTCCTTGCGACCAAGGTTTCAAGATCAAAAGCAACGAAAGACTTCCTTAAGTCATAGACGCACCTATCTAGCTCATTATGTCCACTTTTGGACTTGAAAACTTCAAAGACCTCATAAGCCATCAGAGAAACAAACTTCAAGTTATGTAGACACATTCTGACCTGACTCCAGTTCCATGAAATCAAACAAAGTAAACACTCACACTTCCCTCCGCTTAAACGCACCCAAAATGCTAATTCAGCAGCTAACTCCAGCCTTTCAATCTATCTTGCTTATGTGCCCGTGTCACATAAAACTTCATTCACATCGACACACGGTTACAATTCCATTCAGGAAAAAAAAGGAAAAACAATCACTTTTTGACCAAAAAAAATGCGAAAAATATTTACTTTGCAACCGATATACCTTCGAAGTTCCATTCAACACAACAAACGGGGGCTCCCATGTCTCTTGTTGAAAAAATGTTTAAACATGAAGCCAGCATTCCAAGCAAACTTCATTCCAAATACACAACGAGTGCCGGCAAAAGCCACGTAACCGGGCAAACAAAGCAAACATCGTTCCACATAGCGCGCAGCCACCTTGCACGAAGAAAAAAAAAACGATTTTTACACAGAAAAACCTCGAAAAGAACCAACGCAAGAGCTCTTGGAAGTCTGTATGGAATTATGCAGGTACACGCGGCATCCGAAGCCAACGGATGTGGCAACAAACTGCTGCAGCATGCAAAATGACGAACAACCAAGAACTTATGTAACGCTCAACCGAAACATGATACCTTACCACGAAACCAGGTTAAGAGATTTGGTTTCAGGCTACGGATGGCATTAGCAGGAAGTTGGAACAAACACACACACACACGAGTGGTCGCCCACCAGATGCACGACTTTTTTTGTTTTGATGTACCTACTCTGTCAGTGGTTATCTCTGACGGTAGATGAGATATGCGCGATGGCAAACTTTTGGGTTCCCTACCCGTAGCCCAGATTTTAATGGGCTCCTCTGCATTATTGACCGAAAGATAACCGCACCTAAGCTGTTTATTTTTTTGCTTGACCTGGATTTGCATGCAGCATGGCTCTATACCTAAGGCGAACATTAGTTTCCTCCTCTGTATGTAACCAAGCCACATATGGACTACAACGAGTCTTGGACTATTTTTGTCGAACAAGCTCAATTGAGAGCCATTAGCCGAAGGAGTGCGGAGAGTGCTACACTAAAAACAAATCTATTTTTACTCCCGTACTTAGGAGGCATTCGAGTGTGTAGCAGATACGCTAAGTGGTGGCTCACACTTGAGTGGGAGGACTGTTCATATACCAGAAACTCTGCTCTCTATCCAGACAAGGCAGGTCAAAAGTCAACAAAATTTCATTACCGATTGGGGATCCTCTCTAATGTATCTCAAAGTGGAACTAATGTATCTCTTAGTAATTACCAACCATTCAATTTCCTCATGAATCGGATACGAACATGGATACTTTCCAAACACACTTGCAGATACTTATGCGGGATTTTTTTTTTATTGATTTACATATCTACCTGACAGGCGAATGTGTGAGCAAAAAACTCTCTCGAAAGATGCTCATGGTCCATGGGGTTGTGCCAAAAAACAAAAAAAAAATCAATCTAGAGCGCAAAGTTGAAGCTTGAAGTCTGCTGTCTGTCGCGTTGTTAATTGAATTAGAAAATAACCATTGGAACGTTTTGTTTGCGTAACTTTTGGCAGCGTATGTCACAACTTGGTGCGAAGTTATGCAATTTAGTTGTGAGATGTGATTGGAATTGGCCAAGAGGGGTGTTAGAATCAATATTAAAGAATGTTTGTCAAGTGAAACAGTGAATTGTTGAAGGCACAGTACATGAGCAACATGTTGGTAAACAATTTGACAAATTTTGCTAGATTTCACCAAAGTTTACGGGACAAATCTGTTGTGCAGGGTGCAGCGAAGGTGAAGAGAACACTGCCTACTTTGTGTTTGACTTCCTAAGCCATAGCAGAGATGGTATCAAAAAAATGTCCACATCTAGCGTTTAAACAAAGCTGAACACTTTTTGTGAGGTGATCATTGCAACCCTCTCGGACTCGTACCTAATCTGCTGCCAAAAATGAGCTTTGAATCCTGCCTCACTCCCAAGTGTTTTACAGCATCTTTGGTGATTATTGTCTCCAGGCCTGCCCGCATCTCTAAGATAGTAGAAATACGCCTCCTAGTCAGCACACCTAACTCTGTCTTTTCTATTGCTAAGCTCAGTCCATGGTCTTGCATTCAAAATTGGACTCATGACAGTAATCACTGGCGCGATATCATTGGTGTAACCAAGCAAGTACGAATGTTGAGGCACCTCCATTAGGAGATCGTAAGAGATATTCCACAAGTTGGTTCCTAGGACTGAGCCTAACGTGGCGCCAATGGCAATTTTCTCCGTGCGCAAATATTGTCGTACGTGGAAGGTGTTTTCTATGCCGTTCAGCATATCGGTTCATTTTTCACGTCTAGGGTTGCGAAAACGAAGATTTAGCTTGAGCTATGACCGTTTTACTATGCCTCCTGGCTTCGAGCTTAAGGCGGTTTAAGATTCCAATCCTCAGCTATTGCAAACTCCCTAGCAAATTCGACTTAAAGTCTATCTGATCCAGTGACTTTGCTTAGGCTGCTTGACTACTGGGTTTTGGCTTACTATTATCAAGCCAATGACTCTTGGAGGATCTGAGCCGGCCACTTTCCATCCTTATGGTTCCGGGAATGCTGCTTTCAGTCCGCGTCCGCGATTACCTGATCTTTAAATTGGAGGTTCAGTATCCCTTTTCTTCGTGAACTAGGTACCTGGGATTGGAAGTTCCTCTTAGTTGGAGCATTCTCGTCCATTCGTTCATTTATTTAGCTCGCAGAGTTCGCGATCATATCTTCTCCTCCATTCACCCTCCTCGCAGATAGGATCAAATATTCGACGTTGAATTTGTCTTTCTTTCGAAGGATCTTCCAGTATTCAGTTCCATAAAGCAAGACTGGCAAGAGCAGGATTTTGTAGAGCATGATTTTGGAACTTCGAGTTAGAAGTGTGGAGCTAAGCTGTTTGGACTAACCGAAGTACCAATTGTTGCCTAAGTTTATCCTTCGTCAAATCTACACCAGGGTGTCATTGGTGGAGTCTATGTTTGAGTTAAGCATATGAACCCTTTCCCTACCTCAAAATCATAGCTCTTAAGTAAGTACCCTTCGATTGATGGCAACTAAAACACCGAACAGTACCCATGTTTACAGAAAATAGTGCGATGTTTCATTCACTTAAAGCGGCACATAGGGTCATTAGTCTCGTTATCCCTTCACTCTAATGAAAAAATATCTGTCCACTGCCATTAAAGACACTTAAAGTTTGTAACTCTTTAAAAGTTTCCCATTCTTCAGAAAAAGCACTTATCCAAAATTCTGAAATATCTTAGACCACTTTTTCACTTTTTTTGACATCTGTATCTGTATCTCAACTCGAAAAGACGAAGAAAAAAAAACTAGTCTAACAGACTTCTTCCACAACACAACACAACCCCTCCGCAGATGTGGCCGACTGATTTCGTGATTTCATCTTTACACATGGTTGTATCCATATCCAGTGTGCATCCAGTGTGCTCCTTCTGCTTTTAAGTATCTACTGCATTTCAATGGACATAGTCGCCCCTTTTCCAGACAAACAAATACAAAAAAAGAAACCGCCATGCACACGGAAAACGACAGCAGGGAAAACTCTCAAAAAATAATAATGGATGTGTACTTACACACATGTACACGAGAAGATATACATATGTATACCACTGCGCGTCACACAGTAATTCATCGTAATCATATAACCATAACTCTGAGAGTGTAGACCTATTCCTTGCCTTCCATTCACAAGTGGACTAACATTAGAAAAAAGCGTTGTTTACGTCTTTTTTGGGGTCGCAAAACTTTACCCCACATGGTGTGTGCTGGCCCTTTTTTTCCGGGTTTTTTTGTTTGGAAAGCGTTTTCTGTTTTGTCTGCGGACAGAATGAACGGTGGTATTTACTTCAATTTGTGTCTCGAAAGGGCCTCACAAAATAAACTCAAAAATTCCATAAAAATTGTAATAAATTTTAATTTTCCTCCATTCTCCTTTCGTTACAGAGATGCAAAGACACTGCCAGAACCAGACAGATACGTACTCGCACACTCTTTTTTGTTGGCAACATTTTCTTAGCAACATTACATGCTGTGTCTGTCTAGCAACATCATAAAGGTGGACAGATAAAAAGTACACAAAAGATAAATGATTGTGTGTGGAAAGCGAATGAAAAAATTAAAAAAAAATAAAAATAAAAATGCCGGTCTAGAAGCACTTACTATGTCACACCGGTTGACGACGGCACAATGAATCTGTGACCAAGAAAAGTGTTTAAAAAAAAAAAATAATAATTACGGGTGCGAACGATTTTTCTTAAGAAAAAGTCATTAATCTAGCTTAAAGTGAAAAAATAAAAAATAAAAAAAAAATAAGAAAATTTAAAGGAAATAGTGAAGAGTTCGGGAAAGATAAAGCGCGTTCCATCTATCCATCTATTATTTTTTTCTTTTAGTTTTAATTTTTTTTTTCTTATTTTTTCGTTTTTTTTTTTTTGTTTGGTGTGAAAAGATCTTTTCATCACATCCTTCTTCAGCGTGTTTGTGGAAAAGTGTTGAAAAGTGTCAAATAAGAAAGAAAAAAAAATTAAGTTTGTCCCCTGTTTGTCCAAAAATTCTTGGAATGGAATGAAGAAGACGTCGCTGTTGTGAATATCATTATTATTATAGTTTTTTTTTTTTAAGTTATTTTTGTTCGTGAGCGTGAACCATGCTTGGAGTATTTAGGAAGCGATGGAATCGAAAGTAAGTACATTTTTTATTTTGACAACTTTATACCATTATACTTAGTCTCATTGGAACTTAATCAGTTTGAGAGTAAGAGGCACTTTTACACCTATGAATCAAGAACCAATGAAGGTGTAAGTGGTGGTGTTTCCTTCGATAGGCTTAATCTCAGCATCTCTTTCCGTCTTCCAAATCATTTTAGCATGTCTTATCTTACCTAAAGCAAAACATGTAACATTCTCCACAGATATCCATATCATTTCAGATAGTCCGGCAGCAATCAGGTCTCCAAGTCATTCTCTCCAAATTCTTTAGAAACTCTAGATTGCCGGTCATCTTTTAAAGAGATGGCGGAGCAATTCGAAATTCACCTTTGTTGGTTGCTGCGGCATAGAGAGAGAGCTGTCAGGCAGACGAACTCGCCATACCCATGCTTCCAGATAAATGTACCTTGGGTATGCCGATCGCTAGATTTAAACTTATATTCAAGCTGGATGCTATCGTGGGAATAAATTCTCGGTGAACAAGTGGTACAATGTTTTTAGCGACAAAGCAGATTTGGGAACAGCTGGATCTGAAACGCTCTAAAAATTTAATTTCTTTCAACAGATCGTATATGAGATCCGTAATAGGGGTCATCACGGGACACTGTCTAAAAGACAAGCATGCAACAAGGGTTTGTGTACATTCAAACGAGGAGGAGGAAACCATTCCCCATTTTCTCTGTAGCTGCCCACCTCTCTCCCGCAAAAGAAGGTTCTACTTTAACAACCTAATAATGTCAGAAACCTCTTTTGCTTCAATTGGTTCAACGAGGTAAGGATCTCTCCAGATCCATGTGGTATCACAATGGACATATCACTGGTCCAAGTGTGCTGTCTTCAGCTGGCAGCCACTTTAACCTAACCTAACCTAACATTATACTTGAGAAGTTTTTTTTTTTCTAAATAAGCATTTCTAAGCCCCTTTCGTCCACGTTTTCTCCATTGAATAGAAATTCCTTCTTCTTTGATGGTGTTCTATTACCCTCCGCTCGTCAAGTTATGATGCGGAGTATTCCTCCATTCTTGATTTGTCCTTTTGAAGATAATCAATGAACAAAACTGAATGGCTTCCCCAAAAAAACAACAGAAGCATAGCTAAGGCTGGTGATCATCTGGCGCCAAGTGAATATAGTCGGCCATATTTGTCCATACACATCGTTGTCGGTCGTACTCATCGTCTGAATGGTCCGCGGAATGTGTCGTCAGTAAGCTTGGAATAAGCCGCTTACAAAGTCTCAAAGGCACTTGCAATGTGTGCACTAGTGTCTTTCAGGCCGAACTGCAAGCCATTGATATCTGCGCCAACATTCATCTTGAGCTCTGGAATAAAAGGGACAACCATCAACATATTCACCGATAGTCAAGGGTTCTTACCACTGCCACACAAAAGCCGTTTCTGGCTGCTTCAATGCTCTCTTAGATCTGTTAAAGCGAAACAAAGTTAAGCCATGTTGGGTACCAGGATATAGGGATATTGAAGGCAACAAAATCGCTGACCAACTAGCTATGGAAGGTTCCTCTGAAAGTTACATAGGTGTCCGCGTTTAGAACTGGCCTCGACAGCTGAGGAAACCGGAACTACTTGTCCTGATGGGATAACATTTAGGGACTCGGAATGGCCAAAAGGGTCGTCCAACTTTTAAACAAAACCAAACAAGAAACATTCTCAATCACAGAAGGCCTGCCAGCTTCCTCTCCGGACACTTCCAATACTGTTCAGGAGACTAAATGTCAACTGTGTCTAGAGGAAGATGAATCAGCGAAACGCCTACTGTGTGAGTGCGTGGCTCTCAGCTGAAGACATTAGAAAGGCCTCGACTTGAGACATTTTCAACTTTATAAGAAAGATCGAGGACCTTCTAGTCTAACAGGCTCCCGGCAGTGCCTCTTGCGTCAGTCGCAGAGCCGATTTAATAAAAATAAGCCTCTTACTCAACGCTCCTTGCATCAGCATCAACAATGCACCGCGTTGCCTTGAACTACTCAGCCCAGATACCTAGTCGGTGCCTGCTTTATCAACGTCCATAAGCTCGTGCTTTACGGCGATATTGAGATGGTTGTAGCTCTGAGGTCGCTTTAGTTAATATTGTGGCATTCGGTTTCTTAATGAATTCGCAGTCTTTCCCGTCTTTATATATCGATCCTGGTCTAATCGGCCTTTACCAGCATAATTTAGAAAAATCGAGCCTTCTGATGGATTATTTATCTCGAGGTGCTCTTCTTAAGAGAAAACATGACTGACTTCACTTTTTGTACAAGAAAAGTCTCTAAAAAAGTGATGTTGACCAAACGCTACCCTGTGGTACCCCACAACATGGACGAATTAAAACATAGTCTCGGCAAATAGTGTAGATACTCACAAACACATATGAAAACCAAAAACAAAAAAAAAATTGGGGTCATCATCATCAGTATTGTTGCTACACGCTTGTACTTCATCATGGTCTCACAACTTCGACTGCTCAGCTGATCCAATCTTAAGCCTTATTGATGTATCTTAACGTGAAGTTTGAATGAAATTAATTAATTAGGGAATTCTTTTTCTTTTTTTTGTTCAACAACTAATCGTGGAACTAAAAACAGAGCTTCACAATCTAATCACCACACACATACCTACCTTTTGTTCTTTTTTTTCGATAACAAATTGTGTACTTTATTCGATTGTTAGACGGTGGACTTGGCTACTTTTATTATCTTGTTATGCCCGTTTAAATTGTGTCATTAGCATTCAAACAAATTAGATGCAAATTTGTCATCGTGTCGGTTACTAATTACACAATACAAGCGAAGCCAAGGGTTTTTCTTCAAAAGTGTGTGCAGCAACATTTGCATTTTAATATGTAAAATGAGAGCTTACAGGGGTTATAAATGGACTATGGTCCGTGGTGCGTAACTAATTAATTGGACTGGACTCATACAGATAGACAGTAGAAGCGGACGATTAAGGTGTCACATATTAGTTAAAGATATACCAGTGAATTGTTGCTAACGAAGCTGTTAGTGCATTGTAAAAGCAGTCTTCTGTCTGTTTGTTCCGAGGTAGCTTTTTCGATTTGAATACAACTTCCATGCTATGCTTGTGCAAGTTAGATTCCGGGTTCAGTAGTAAAGAAACTAATCTCCCGGTTTAGCTCGGTTCCCCTGCCTTGATGCAAAGGACGGTTTGTATTTTGGATCCTTATGAGCTGGCGTATATCCTTCCGTTTAGTAGGAGATACCAACGTCCTAGCAGTAGACTGAAATCTCTGCCTTCAGCATGGCCTTCAGTTTGGCTTCTCGACGTAGAGCTCCAACTTTGGATATGGCCAACTCCGAACGACGGATTGAGAAGCTTTGTCATGACGAATAATTATTTGGCATTGAGGTAGTTCCGCGAAAAAACCTGTGATTTCTTACTGAGACTCGAACCTGTGTCAGTTCGCACGACAACTTCAGTGCTGCAATAAAATCTAAAATGAACTACAAGCAATGACTGTTTTCTTAGACTTTTGATCGACTCTTGGACTTGGATTGACTATTACGTCTATCTCGACTATCTCTCATCAAGTCGCACCACATAAACTGATCTTTGTCTCACACTCGTACCACTTACATCAGAGGTCTTATCAAATCACCTTTCATCGAAATTTAAAGCGTTCTCCATCGAAAACTTTGCAAAACTTTGTCGGATTTCTCCACACCAACAAACTGACGAAACAGTTTAATCGCTCAAAACAATCAGCGACCACAACAAAACTCCATCCAATCACTCGACTAATTAGTGACATACTCGACGCAGATAAGTTTCGGTGGTCATTAGACACCTGATAAACATTTATCCAAACAGAGAAAGAGAGCTCTGTCGGATTAATTAAGTTTTGTGTTTGTGGCAAATCCCAGTGCAATGTGCTTGTTATTTGGAACCAGAGGTGCGACGATATCCAAACGAAGGTCATGAGAACATGATATTTGAATATCGCGTTCGTTGTTCAATGTGTCATGACTAGAAAAAAAGAATTAATTAACAAACTACGCTGCACCCTGTGTACAGAGTACAACTTGGTCTAGGCACATCCTACGCTCGACATTTCGTGGCAATAAATCCATCGTTGCTGCTCCTGTTCTGTTTGTTTGGCCCTCAATTTCGTTTTGTTACTCCGCACCGCATTACACTTCCCAGAGCGCGATTTAACGACTCTTAATCACGTATATGACTGTGCGCCGCATAAGACCATAAAATATGAAAATTTTCGTGCGTTTGCGTTAATTTATATCGGCCGAGGTGAGTTATATGCCTGATTATATACTTTAAATTGCTAATTTATCAAATTCCTCATTCGGAGGGGGGCTGCAACTGTATACGATACGAGTACTGTTACTGGCGGCTGGTGAACTGTGAGGTATTTTTAGAATTCTTGTTCTTGTTGGAGAATTAATTTCGAATTAAAAACGAATTACGTGTGAAGCAGTGTTACAAGCCTATAACCAAGGAATCAGAGTCTCTCACTGCAAAAGGGGGTCGGTCATGTGCAGAAGTCATGAAAAATACACGCTGGATAACCCAGATTTCATAGTTTCATTCAACTTTGAGTTTCAGTTTGAGTTCGAGTTCTACTACTATGCGAGTATGGAAATACATATGAATCTTATCAATTGGAATGTTGAACTGTTACACACACAATTCGGTTAATAAACTCTCTAAAGAGGCATGCACACCGATAAGAGGTAGACTATAAGTCACTGACCGAGTGGTTGATAGTTTAATAGTCAATAATATGTTTTGATTTTTACGAATGTATCTCAAGTTACCGTTGCATACATATGTAGATTGAGAACTTATATATCTATCTCAGCATGAAGACACATTGATAGACTTGTCACTCAAAATGTAAAGAGATAACACAAAACCACTTGAGATTGGAGACAGCATGTACTCGGACTTGAGGGTCTATTGTTCTTTAGACATTTATCCGACATCGGTATGTCTATCGTAAGATCATAGAAAAAGCTCTGATTAAGGCCACTTTGCCTTAATGATCCATTCAATGACTGTTAAGAAAAAGTTGACAGCAGGTTCTCGTACCTAGGAGGCCAAGGTTATCTCGTCTACAAAGGGTTCCGCAAGATCACGGTCTCTTACGATCTAATCCTCCCCTTGCTTTGGCGATTTCTTCGCAAAGCATAATCATAAAGCATTGTCATAATCTTCAAGATACTCCACCCTCCATTGTCATCCTTGTAGATCTCCTTTAACAATTAATCTGCAACGCATTACTCGTATATCAACAAAACATCATCTGCATACGTGTACAATTATCCCCAATTAATCCAAAGTTTCCAATTAAATTCCAAATTACCCGATACGACAACCCCGAAGCTTAGCAAATTGAGTTCCTGATTCCAATTTGCTGTATCATCACTCGCCCATTCACCATATACGAGACCCTGTCGTTTCGATTCCAGAATTATTATCTCACAAATCCAATCTGAAACTTACAAATCTTACACACATTCAAATTTGTTATAGTGTGTGGTTATTAGTCCATGCTCAGATGCACACCCAAAATGGGACTTGTCTCGTAGTCAACACCACTAAAAACCCACCAACAGTCATGCCAAGGAAATGTGTGAAAATTCTTCAGATTGTCATCTTCAAATGCCAAGATATCTCACCACTAATTCCACTCACTCTCTCTCTCTCTGTCTCTCTCTTTGACAGTCGCATTAAAGTGTCCCATTTTGGTTATCTTTCCCCAAAATCCCCTTCCCCCCAAAGAAACTATTCATGTGCGACACACAACAACACACAACAAAGTCGAAACATAATGCCGACTAATTATAGCCTCAGATGGATATGCACAGAATACACATCCAAACTGAAGCAGGGCATGAACCCGGTTCTCTCGGCAGTAGTCTCCCAGTCTGCTAGTCACTCCCAGGTCCCAGTTTCCTAGTTTCCCCCTTCTGGAAACATTTTAATTACTAGTTTCGTTTTATTGTTGTTGCATGTCATTGATAGAAGATAGTTTTATCCACAGCGCTCCCTCTGACACACAGCAATGTTCCCGTTTATCTCTGTATCTTCATCTTTATCTCTACGATTCTACGACTCTTCGACAAACTGGGGGGCTTAAGAGAATTGCCGCCCGCCAATGGTTTATGGCTGCCAAACACTTGATGGGGTAGCCAAGCTGGCTACTGTAGCTCTGTGCGAGTAGTTGCTCTCCTTGATCCACAATGAGCGCCGATTCAATCGGACATTTTTGTGTGACATTTATGACCCCACTTACATGTGGCGAGGAGCAGGGAGAGAGTGCAAAACGGAGAACAACCTTTTATTGCCGCAATAAAAGAACCCCAACCCCTTCCCTTCGTTTTAGTGAGGAAAATGTAATAAAAATTTAATTTTTCTTTTTTTTTCGTTTCTCTGTGCTTCCGTTTCTGGCACGTTACGATAGAGACCCCCCCCCGCCTCTTCCAGAGAGAGAAAGTTCTAAACGTCAGATTAAAAGTGTCTGGCTCTGGCAAAGTGAGGTTAAGGAACTGTCTTTAACTTCTCAGAACGGAAGTTCAGCGGAACTTCGGGTGTGGGTGTGCTGCAGTGTCTTGCCGTCTCTTGCATAAACCGCTTAAGGCGCTTAGTTGCCTGCAAAGTGAGCAAATGAGCAATGAACACCACCACTTGCACTATCTATGGCTAGAGCTTTACTCATTAAGATTCGTGTTCCTTGTGATATTTCATGAAAAATTCCAATCGACTTGTGGTTTTTTCCTTTTTTCTGTTCGGATTACATGGCAAGACACAGTTGTAGGTAGAATGGGAAAGAGAAATCCCCGTTTCGCTGTCAGTGACACTCACTTCGCGGGCGCGCACACAGTAGGGGAGTCGTGTGACTTTGTGTTTAGAATATTAAAATAGTTTTCCAACACACAGTCACAGAAGATACAGTGGATTGCGAAATTGTTCGCACGAGAAGAGGGGGGATTCTCTATATATTTTTTTTTTTTTGTCGTCATTCAAGGTCTGGGTGAGCTAAGGCAGAACTATTAGCGGTGGTGTGTTTATTTTTAGTCCGAGTGTTGTCCGTGAGGTAGGCCTTTAGCAATGGAATGGAGTGTTTCTAATGAAATTGATATCCTTGCACGTTGGTATTTGTTTTAAACCGGTTAAGTGTTGAAAGAGAATACTGGTAACTTTCAGCTTTAGACCGATTAGTCAGTTAAATATTTTAGGTGGATGTCCTAGCTAAAATCGAAGAAGACCCACATCGATGCTTAATTTTGATAAGAAGTTTCCTTCGCATATGATTTTCCTACATCTGGACCGATGCTAGAACGTGAGTGGTGGTCCCCCCCTCTTTTAGCTTCTGTGAACATTGTTGAATGGTGCAGCCATTGTTTTGAAACGCGTGCCTCTCACCAATGGTTTCGATGGTAAAATTCATGTTTTTCCGGTTTACTGAGCGGAAGTGTCTTCGGTTTCTTCGAATTCAGTTCTGACAGCGCTTCAAAATTATTCGGGTCACTGCCTATCGTTCTTACGGAACTTTGGAGAAAAGACGGAATTTAATTCGATGGACGCAGTAGACTCCTCGCTCCTTTAATCTGGCCGCTGCGCAGTTACTCTTATTTAAGGCGTTTGCAAGCTCTATTTCCTGAATCATACAGCACGAACATTCAAAACCAATGTGCATCGGAACCTCCTTTTGATTCTTACTTAAAAGTTCCCTACACTCGTGGTAGGTATAAAGGTACCCGTACTACAGAGAAGCTCTCCTCTGACCCTTGGCTTTTAGAGCCTGGAACCCAGCCAAGATATACTTACCCAATGAAAACTGTAGTCTGTTGTCATTTTCCAAGAAGACTCAGACTAGAGGATGAAACCGATGAAATTCGGCACGAAGCCGAGTACAGAATGAATAAGTAGAAAAGCCGGGCAAAGATTGAACACTTCCGAGAGACAAAACTGTAGCCAGATATTTAATGCTAGCCTTGAATGAAGAAGAAGGTCTAACCTCGAGCTGTGAAACGTTGATTTAGTCCAAAACCTTTGGTTTGGATACATGGTTCGAATGGTTGACAACATTTCTTGGAATACCAGCTCTAAGGTATGGGATGACTCAAACCAAACACCTAGTGATTGTCTTGAACCCTAATCTAGAAGAAGTAACAGACCACCATCGACAAGAGTGAAAGGCGACAATATCTCAAGGAAACCCTCTTTAGATGTCCGTTTCTGACTAGGTAAACGTTTGATGTGTACATTTTCTAAGTCGAACTTGGACGCCGAAAGTTGATGCTTAAGCTATCAAGCTTTCAAAAGACCATCAAACTGTGTCCTTGAGGCACACACATGGGAAGCCATATCTCAACCACGATTCAATTCATCAACAAGTTCCTCCACTTCAACAGTCGTTGACTTTTTGTGCCGTTATCAGTCGATTGTAGCACCTCTACATAAGTTCTCAGCAAGTTTTCTTATGACGAATTCTCGTTTTTATCGTCATTTTTCCGGTCTGCAGTCGTTTCACACTGATAAGGCTACGAAATCCCCTCTGGAATGTCACAACGTATGACAAAATCAGGAAGTCGACATCAACCGTTGACGGGTTTTCACTTTTTCAGTGATTCCACTCCCACCCAACTGTGTGTACGCTAAGTCTACGATTGACACAGACCGCCGGCGTTTAGTGCTCACACTTGCACCATAAGTGACAACAGGCGCATAACACCATTCTACCCACCCACCTGCCCCCACTAGGTGACATTAAAAAAAAATAAATTTGTTAATCGCAACGCAGCGCCATACGAAGGTGTACAAGTATTACTCACCTCGCAACAGCAGCGAGCGGCGGCACTTCAACTCACCGGCCCTAGCCAACTTCCATAACGCTCCGGGAAGCCATACTTCATGTGGAAACAGCAGCAGCAAAATTTGTTTGCACACCAAAGGAAGTCAATTCACGTGCTCAGAGTACATTAGAGCTTCTCCTCGCCGAAGGAGCCGTCATGCGCTGCCGCCAGTGACAACGTCAGACATTCCGGTAGCCCGTAACCAGTCATTAATATGACATCCAGATACCTTTGTATCCGGGGATACAGTAAAGTACACAACTCACCTCATGCATTCCGAATGATGCACTCGACAGAGATACGGCTGCACACGTACGTTCTGCTGCACGTTCTTGGAATACATGCGAGTGCATGTAAAATTTGCGAACTGATACCGGGGACTGGGATTTGTTTGGATTTGTGGGTGGCCACCGCCCAGATATGGTCGTTCCGATACGGTAAATGTAAATGTGTCCCTCTGTGGATCTTTTAAGAATAATTTTTCACTGTGAATTCGAACTGGGAGCCTGCCCCTAACAATCAAAGCCTCCAGTGTCCTGCGGAACTTTAATTGACATTCAAATTGGTTTTTTGCGACAAAAGAACAATGGCACGACGAAACAAGGACAAGCAAGGGGACAGGGGACAGACACAATTGGGCAAGCACTTGGGTGGTTCAAGTTGTTATTTATTGATAACGGTAGTCTTGGGGTTTGTTATTGGACATGACAATGGTTTCCGTATCAGAAGCTGCAGGTAGTGTGACAGAGAAGGCAGGAAACTCCTATTTTCCTCGTTACCAATTATTCCGGACTAATGATTGTGTCTGTGTGTGGCATTGTGAATCGATTTGATTCGGTTGATTGAGTTTTTGGAATTGATCCAGAAATTTTGGAACACTCAGGTGGACTTGAGCCCGAGTGATAGTTGAAATTAATCACTTTTGGGCTTAAAGTTGTACCGGCTGTTTAAAATTGTTTGGTTAACCTCGATGAAATAATTTTGTGTGTGTAAATAAGTGGTGGTGGTGTAGTGGGCTTGGTCAGAAGTGCCAATTGGACAATTATTGGTTCTAGGCTATCGATTTCGAATTGAATGTCGAGTGCAGGTGTAGGGCGTTTCAGTTTGAATATTGGAAGCAGTAAAGCATATCAATGAAGGAGAAGTTCTTGCAAAGATTGGTACGTACAGCCTGCACTTATATGTGCTAGTTGTGGCGACCTCTTTTTGAAGGTCTCGAGTCAGACAGTCTCTATTGTTTGGTTTTACATAGTTACGTCTATAAGCTCCTGATCTCAAAATTCTACAGCTTTTGTAGTCATAGGTTGTCCTAAAGATATTTCAAAGTCCTTGCACTGGTATAAGGTTAGGTTAGAGTGTGTCAGACTGCATAAGGTGCAGTGATACCATATGGATCTAGATATTTTAAGCGCTGGAGGTTTTTTTATACTCATGGTCAGCCAGTTCACCCAGATTGTCGAATAAACCAAGTCCTAGGTTAGGTGGGATCTTCTTCGAGCGATAAAGGTGGAAAATTATTTTCTCCTCCACATTGTCCATTTACCTCCTGTAAAAGGCATATGAGAGAAGGCTTAACCTATTGGCGTGCGAGTCAATGGAGCAGTGTCATACGGGACACGCGTTTTTGAATTATGTCAAATTTGAACAGTAATGAGCCGAGTAGATCAATTTATCCTCGCAACTTACACATAGTGAGAGGCATGTCAAGATTCACCTTTTTCGGAATAATTGACCGAATCGTGTCATGCCTACAGTTATCAGGAATGTTCCTATGGCTTGGCAGCCAAGAAAAGATGAATGTTGAATTTTTCAGCTACAAACGGCTTGAGCTTCGGTGAAAATGATGATATCCTGCGTAGATTCTACTTCGGTCACGATAAGACATTTTTGATTGACATAATCTTCACTTCAGTGGTGTAAAGATCCTTGGAGAAGACACCACTACAAACTCTCGATACTGCATTGGAGCCATCTATGCAGAGGCAGACATATGCACTTCTGTTGTTACCTAGGATAGATTAGGTTAGGTTGAAATGGCTGCCATCTGTTGCTAGCACACTAAGATCAATGAAAGGTTCATTGTGATACCACATGGATCTGGAGAGATCTCCTTACCTACTCATTGCACCAGTTGAAGCTTTTGGTGAAGCGAAGGAGGCTTGTTACCTAGGTTAGGAGGTGGATGCATCGCGTGGTGCAGCCTTCACTCGGATCTCTAATGGATCCATTGTGTTACTCTGTCGTGAAGTGTCCATTCTGAAATGAAAAGAAAGAAAGGAAGGGTCTAGATGAGTGCAGCTACGAACGTTCGGCCTAACTGAACCATCCCGAATTCGTTGTGAATTTTAAAATGGCTTTTGGTGGCTTGTTGGGCAGCTCGCCCAGGTCGTTGAAATAATATTCACTGAGGGCCGTCTTCCTTGTTCTATATAGGCTGGGACATTCGCATAGGAAGTGGGTTGTATTCTCTTCCGCGTCTGTATGACCGCAGCCTCTGCATAGTTCGTCTGTACTTAGACGCATTCTTCTGCGGTGAGCCGCCAGTAGGTTGTGGCTTGCGATGATTCCTATGAAGAGAGCTAAGTTTGATCTGTTTAGCGCGAGAATGTGCCCTGTTCTTATCTTGTCGATATTTGTCCAGAGTTTCCTGGAGGTGCGGCATGCACGTTGTCTGTGAAAGTCTAGTGCAATGCTCGATTTAACGAGAGCTAGGGGGGGCAGAACTAATTGGTCGACCAGTGATAGGTCCTGTTCATTGTGATAGGTCCTGGCTTGTTACCTAAATCATCGTAGTTTTGAATTTGTTGCCTTGCGGGAGGAATTGTAAATCGTTGACAATGCTGGGGTGTATAGTACGTCGACTGGAGCACTGCTTTGTTGTTTATGACTGCACTAGCTGTCACTTGTTTGCTAAAGATGCCTAGGAACAGCATGTCTAGACCCGCTGTTGGCGTACTCAGCTGAGATATATACGATGATGGATGGCTTCCTTCAAAGCGTTCCACCAGCAAATGACACCGTACGTCAGTATATGATTCGTGGCTGTAGTCTCCACCAGCAGAACAGAGTCTCTGGTGGCTTTCCTTACGCGCTCCAGGATGTTTGACAAGGTTGTTGTTTAAAACAAAACCCAAATGTTTGGCTTTATCTTCTAGTACAAGGCTGGTCCATTCGTGCGAAGAATATAACACGCACAACATGAATGGTTGTGAGAAGCTAGGCCTTGGCTCTCTATGAGCTGTCGTGACAAATGTACATACAAGGCTGGTACGGAAGACCAAATGGGGATTTCCATATTTCCTTGTGAAGCGGATTGATTTATTTTTTTGAGGGTCAACTCCAACATCACATTCCTTAGTCTATTTGGAAAGCTTAGAGAGACCATAACCCTACAGCCCTCAACTTCCTTGATTACGCTATGCTCCTGCCTATGAACCTGCTAACTGCGAATACATGGAGATGCTATGTAATGCTATTGAACTCCATTCTCTTGACAGCTAGCTTCTATGCAGTGAATGGGTAAGCTACGTCTTAAAGTATCTTCTGCCAATCGATGTTGTCCGCAACCAAAGTTGATGGATCTACTGCCTCGGCATCGAGAAGGCCACACTAAGGGATAACTTCTTCTAACTTATAATACTTTACAAAGCTCACAACCCATGTAGGGTCCCTACCTGATTAACAGAACGCTTCTATTGATCTCGATTCTGTGCAAGCTCTCTCTAGTTAGCTGCGCAAAGCCTCCTGACGTTAGTGATGACTTGGATTTTTAAAACTACATTTGGTCTTCCTTGGCGTCTTAAGCCAGCTTGAGCCAACTTTCAACTAAGTGTATCTCCGGAGATTTATGCTGAGATCCGCTCCTACCTAGCGCTTTTGTGAAGCATTAGTGGCCTCTGCTAAGATAGGTGTTGTTGATATTTGTATGCCCATCTTGGTGTAAGCGATGGCTATTCTTGGATAAGAGCTCATCAACAATGTCTGATTTGACTTGCAAGTAGCAGTGCCTCAAAATATGGCCTGCAAATTCTGTCACAAACAATATCAAGTGGTCTCCTCTCGTATCTTCAACGTTTTGAGAGTTTCTTGTGTTCAAAACCATTGTCATTATAATTGGGTCAAGCGGTCTTCCGCTGACTCTTGTAACCAAGATTCCCTTCGCATAATAAATTCAAAGCAAGCGAACCTCCTTAAATCATGTGTCAAAAGGTGAAAATAACTCAGCATCAACATTTCATCCACTTGACCTCCTTATCGACGCTCGATGGATTTATAGCATTTTTCTCCTTTATGTACCCTCAAGTCCCTTTTTTTCCTGATTCTCTCTTCCCTCGACCCAAATTCATTAAAGTCTCACACCACACCCTAAACCGTGCCAGAACCTCTTTAAAAAAAAATTTAAAATTTCCCAAACGTTTTATGGGTCAAGCTGCCCAAGCCAATGAGTAAACAGACCCAAGCTCTGGTGGTACTTTATTGCAGCTGTTCCGCAGCGCGCATACATAACCTCATGATTCTTAACCTTCCACTGGCCAACAAAGCGTGTTAACCTTTCCATCTCTCGCACACGGAGACGAGATGGATTGCATGGAATACAAGGAACACTTTCCTTTGCCAACCCACATCCTACATCCACCATGACCCCGGATAATAAAGTTTTAACGTGTGTGTGTGTGTTTTGTATAAGTCTGAGGGTTGATGCCGTTCGTCCAGTGCATGCGAATCTCAGGAGGGTCTCTCGTGTTTTATTTGCTTCTTATCGCTCATAAATTTATACCGTGGACACGCATAAGCAAAGCACGGACCAGTATTCCATGGAAATTCGTCGGGAGATAAAGTGCCCTTCGTTCCGAAGTCGGATATGATAAGGACTTCCAGCGCAAACCGGAAGCCCAACAAAGTATGATTCATTGATGGTTACATTCACTCGCAACATGGCTGCGTGCGCTACGTATGTGTGTGTGTGTCTGCATTTAATGTGCTTAATGTGTGCCCAGCCTAAGGCTTCAATTCAGTTGGGGATTTCGCAATAATCATGAAGCGGTGTCCCCCGCCACATTCATTACCGGCAATTCTGTGAATTCCCTGTTTAATGATGGTTGCGTGAGTTTGTCATTGGCACTGGAGCCCATATGGGACCAATGTCAGGGTTTTTTTTTTCTCGGAAGTTCGTGGTTACAGGGGGTTGGTATGTTTGGGTCGGTCTGGGGAACAGCAATAAATCGATAAGCAAATGGTATTGTGGCACTTATGTACTATGAGCGGGGGAATGGTGCAGTAAAGATGATTTATTTTCTATGTGGACACTAAGCCCTGGCCAATGGTGATAAGAGGGACCTAACCATGGTCCCAGTGGCATTGTTTGATGATGGTAAACATGTGTCTAGTGGAAATGTACTTAAAGGTGAACGTTTTAAAGTTGTGCGACGGCTTTTAGTGCGTGTCTCAGTGTGGGACATAGGGGTAGAGCTTATGTGGCAGTAAAGACAACGTAGCTACATATGGCTACATATCTATCTTCTACGTTGAGGTGGAGTATTCAGGCCATGGTCACTGAGCACATTCTTAGTTTTCAGAATGCCGTCTTGTTTCCCTTGAGTGCTTTGATTGGTATACTTCAAGGCTTAGTAAGGACAAGTGGATAACTTTAGCTCAAAGCCAAAACGGTTCGAGGATGGAGCTGATTCGCATTAGAGTTCACTGGGGACGTCGAAGCTCTTCAATGCTTTTCTCTATGGAATTGCACCGATTGTCAGGATGATTCTCAAATAGTAGGCGACCTATGATTGGCACAAGGCAGCAAGAAAGGTTTTGCAGAGCGGATGGACACCGAATGTCTAGCCCGAAAAAAATTCGAGGGACGGTGCAGTGGCGGAGACCGCGATTAAGGTGACTTACGCAAGGGGAAAGGGATCTCAACCAATTAAGTGTGCGAAACTGGAGGCAGGTAGCTAAAGATCGAGCTAGCTGGAGATGTTTGTCGGTTAAGGCCCAGGTCCACCCCGAAATGTAGCGCCGGTTAACTTCAGAATTGTTTTCGTTTCTTCCTCTGTGTTGCAACCTAACCTTACTTCGTAACGAAACATCTTATTTTGACCCAAGATGTCGCCTTTTAGGAACTCTTGCTCAAGTTGGACAACATTTGGGTACTTAAAGGATCTACTTTCCCCCCAAGGTCATGTCCTGTTCGATAGCTAAACCTGGCCAGCCAAGTGCCTATCCCCCTATTTCCGAATCATGTTTGCTTCCTTTGAATCATTGGCTCACAATCGAACCACAACCATCCCTGTTCTGCGCAAGGTGTTCATAAGTCATCCTCTCCGGTTTATAGCTTCCAGAGAGAAGATCTTGAAGCTCTTTTTCGTCATTTGTCGAAGATGAAGGGTGATATGTAGATAGTTAGGTAGAGTTGGCGGTTCAACATGAACCCAAGGAGTACTTGATGTGCCTTTATGTCACCACGATTCGTATGACCTGGTTGGTGATGTGTGTTGTTGAGGATGTGAGACAGTCGGTGCCTAGATCCAGCCTGTGGGGTTAAGAAAGGTGATATGAAATTCCATGTCCTGTCGTCCTGTTCACTGTACTGTGCGAACGACTAAAACCGTTTTGCGCCACACTCATCGGCACCTATCAGTGTGGCTTCCGGCCCGGGATATCGACGATAGACCAAATCTTCGCACTTCGGCAAATCCTGGAAAAGACCAACGAGTTCCAAGTCGATACTCACCATCTTTTCATCGACTTCAAAGCCGCATACGACAGCATTCATCGCACCGAACTATACAACGCGATGGCGGAATTCGGGATCCCGAGAAAACTGATCCGGTTGTGTCGCGCCACGCTAGAGAACTCGCAATGCACCGTGCAGTTTGGGAACAGAACCTCCGAATTATTCCAAACATGCACCGGATTTCGGCAAGGAGACGCGCTGCCGTGTGACTTCTTTGATCTTGTGCTGGAGCAGATAGTGCGAAAGGCCGGGGTAAACACAGAAGGCACTATATTTAACAAATCCATCCAGCTGCTGGGATACGCAGACGATATCGACATCATCGCCCGGTCCCAGCGTGCCATTATTGAGGCTTTTACGGCAATACAAGGTCAAGCCCAACGAGTTGGTTTCACCATAAATGAGGATAAAACAAAGTATATGCTGTCTACCAAAAACCGATCCATCGAACACCGTCTAGGTCAAAACTTAACAATTGACAGCTACGATTTTGAGGTAGTGAAGGAGTTTACCTACCTCGGGGTAAACATAAACTCCACAAATGACACCCTGGTGGAGATTCGACGAAAGATAACCTTAGGCAACCGTTGCTACTTCGGTTTCTCCAAACAACTAGGGTCCAAACTCCTAACCCGAAGGACCAAAATCTTGCTCTACAAAACCCTGATCTTGCCAGTCCTGCTTTATGGAGCTGAATGCTGGACGATTAGTAAGACAGCGGATCAGATCTTGGGATCCTTCGAAAGAAAAATCCTACGTCGAATGTTTGGTCCAGTCTGCGAGGAGGGCGAATGGAGGAGAAGATACAACCGCGAACTCTACGAGCTGTACAAAGATGTGGATGTAGTCCGGAAGGCAAAAATCCGTCGACTGCAATGGCTCGGCCAAATCGAGCGAATAGACGAGAATGCTCCAGCTAAGAGGATCTTCGAATCCCAGCCACCTGGTTCGCGAAAAAGAGGAAGACCGAACCTCCGGTTTAAAGATCAGGCAATCGCGGACGCCAGAAGCCTTGGTCTAGTAAATTGGGAGCAGCGTGCCCGGGACCGTAAATTATGGAAAGCGGCATTAGTTCAGGCTCAGACCCTTCAAGGGTCGCTGGCCTGATAAGTAAGTAAGTAAGTCGTCCTGTTCATATAATGCTCCTAATTGTATCACCATAAACGGCACTACCTTATCATTGATAAACAATATCACTGTCCATAACAATGTTTTTTCCATTGACGGGATCATCTCTGGCCACTTTCATGTGCTCCACTGTATACGATGGAGACCACCGTTCAGTCTTGCATATCGTTCAAGGTTATCTCGATTAAAACTCAAACAAATTTCCTCACTTTGATTGTTACACAATAGACTTGCGACTTGAATTTATCTAATAGATGCAATAAAGGCCAACAAGCACTTATGGGGATACACATTCAGATGTTCATTGGCGTAGCTGTCAGTACTGACCAGTGACCACTCAATTGTTAGATACTCGTATGCTATCGTCAAACCCGAACAGAAGTGGCACAACAATGAGTGCATAGCGCCTTTTAGAGAGTCTAATTCATTCATCAGAGCAGACCAGAGGAGGAAGTCTTGACTTGATTATGCAAATGTACTGCGCAGTGTGCTAACAAAGCACGAATCAGTTGACATGGATTTATTCATTTCTCTGGAGATCACTCGACGGTAATTAGTTTGGTAATCTTTTAGATCAATGCGTTTCCGAGAACACATTTGTCCACACACCCACGAGGCGCTGAGCTTGGCTATCCCTCAGATGTTGGTCAAACAAATTTTTTTCGTTTTTTTTTCCATGAAAAATGGAAATTTAAATGTTTTCGATTGAATGGAAGTTGAATTGGAATTGTTATTGGACTTGGACTTGGACATAGAATTGGAATTGGAATTGGATATCTTGGGGATTTCTCTCTTTTGGATTTCGATCATAAATTCAGATCTGTTGATTGGGGAGATTGTTTGGTTAGGCATTGTTCGGGGTTATTAGTTCCTTAAGAGGGTAAGTGTGCTAGATGACAATTTGAGATAAAGAATCGATCTATATTCAAATTTGTCTAAGCTGCTAATAGATTTCTGAGAAATCTTGTTTATTTGTTCGGACTATTAGTGGAGTGGGACGTTCCAGGTCAGTGAAAGACCATTAAACTCTGCTACCTACAAAGATTTTGTTAGTTACCCCTTGAACCTCACCCAGCTGGAGGCTTAAGTTTGATCTTGTGTGTGAACCATGAAATAGTCCCTGATTTTGATTGGAGCTGAAATTTGTGCTCGACAGTCACGTCTTTGTATGACTTTTGCCTGACCCTTTACTTAGGTTAAAGTCTCCACCAAGGCAGTGACACTAGGAAGAATCCCTAAATTTATGCCATGCCACCTGTCTTTGCCGAGACAGTAAATGCCTGTTGAGCAGCTACGCCATCTCACCACCATTCTAGAGCAGCCTTTGACCGATTCCAGAGCTGTCAACAGAGCCTGCTTGAATGCCATAACCTCCGCTTGAAAAACGCCTTAATGAGCTGGAAGGCGCAAGGAGTTACTGATGTTAAGATCTTCTGAGAAGACTCTCCACCTACCCGCCTTCGGTTGGCTTGTTTCAGTATTTTTTGGAAGTAGCCGGTCTCTAGTAGTAGCCTCTACACCTTGTCATCTTCTAGGAAATACATCTTTTTCAAGTGATTCTTGAAGCTTCTATGATTATCCAGTCAAGGTCCTTTAATCGATGCAGATCATCTGCTTCAACAAGTTGCTCCCCTGATTAGTGTAAAGTCATTTTTGGATAGTGGTCGCCGTGGCTTAGTGGTTAGTGCGTTGGACTGCTAAGCGAGAGACACAGGTTCGATTCTCAAAAACCACCAAACGTTTTTTCGCGGCACCACCTCTTCGCAGGCATGACAAACCTGCAAGAGTACAATTTGTCATGAAAAGCTTCTCAATTCGCCGTTCGGAGTCGGCACTAAACTGTAGGTCCCTTCCATTCGTGCGAAGAATATAACACGCACAACATGAATGGTTGTGAGAAGCTAGGCCTTGGCTCTCCATGAGCTGCCGTGCCAAATATACATACATACATACATTTTTGGATACCATTCTATTGCCAATCATATACTGCCTCACGCCTCTGAATACGGCTTGGTTATCAACAGACCAGCACATCCCATCTTGACTGTGGTTTGTGGTTTTTGTTCTCAAGCTGAGATGACAGGCTTTATATCCTAGAGACAGCTAGTCCTACTCAACCAATCTCTTCATATTGCCATCCATGATCTTTGAATATCCATTAATGGATTCACGGTTATGCCATTTGGCATCGCGGTACAGACGAAGATGTGTGGTTAATAAGTCAAGCGGCAGGATCGCCAGTATCACTTGCATCCCACTCGTGGGTATAGTAAATATAGCGCCTGTGATTGCAACATATGCCAGTCATTGCACCTACCCTAGTTTGATGCTTCTTAGTAGTTAGGACGCTTTGTGTACATCCAACCTCGGTGCTACTTGGAAGAATCTAACAGAGCTTGATTCTTTGATTGCCTCGTCGCAAAGAAAATCCTCTTGGACGGTATGCTTTCCTTTCTCACTGAAGCTTTCGGGTCTTACGAAGGCCTCTTAGGCTAGCTTATCAGCTTTTGCCGTGCATATGCAAGCCAATCATTGCACTTTGTCCACTTTGCTCTTTCTTGTGTTCAATTGGTCTTGACGCAGTTCTGGATCTGCATACTCGTGCTTTCTCTGTAAGTCTTCTTCATAACCACTGTGCTCCTCCCACTAACCCGCTTTACATGTTTGTTCCTAAAGTTCCTGTCATTTGGTCCAACTCCTTCTTATGATCAGTCTCAACTACTGCCAACCTGGGTCTCATTTGTTTTCTACTAAAGCTTCTAAGAGACACCATTTCTTTAGACTTTTTCCTTAGACAACTACCATATTGCACGAGGTTTCCTAAAGTAAACTTGCAAGATTCCACTCAACATTTTGTGTCACCTCCTTAGACTTGATTGACTCCTTTCACACTTCGGGTACACATCGATTGTCTTCGTCAAAAAATCCAACATTTGTCAATCGTTTTCATGTTTATTGACAATTCCCTTATCTTTCCCCGAGACCAATTAAAAAACTTCAAGGCATGCATCTGACAGCCACTTGACAAGTACCATATCGTGAACCAGGAAAGTATCAATTAAAGGACCCACGATAAGTAGTCCACCGAGGGGTGTCTAAAGTTACCAAAAACATTCAAAATAGTTCACGCTGCCATCACCAGCATCAAACAGTCATGCCGCCCCGACAACATTATCGACATCAGTGGCATGCATTGCACCGTCCCACACCCGTGAGTTACTTGTTCCCATAATGACATGTCAATCAGCGCCACACACTCATAGAAGTTTTAGGGTGCTGTGCGCGCATACCCAGTTCACTGAACCCATGCACCGTGGTTCCTGTCAGAACCGAATCAAGATGAAAGCGAACATTCGTTTCGCTCCTCGCCTCCTCGCTGGAGTTGTAGTCGTTCCGCGCGACAGGAAATTATGGATTTTCATAATATTCCCGATTTGGCTGGCTGGCTCGATGGAACTCACCTTTTTGATGGTTAAAGACTCCTTTGAATGGATTCACTTTCATCAGGTATCCACTGTACTGTTGAGTTTGTACTACCCGAGCGCCAGTACTGTGCCCATTGCCAGTGGAGTTCTGTCTTGTCCCATAAATTGTTTTTCTGTCACTTTCGTTCTTTGATCTCGTTAACAAAGTGGAATTCCGTGTTGAAAGGTGGCCAAAGTTGTTGCTGGTCCTCGTGCACAGCGCGAAGTAATTGAGGATTTTATGCTCTCTGCGTGTGTGGGATGAGCGTTTATTTCTGGACTTTAGGGTCTACGCAAGTATCTTAATCGAATTTGAAAAGTGTCGCCAGTCGTCGTTGCGTCGTTGTGCAAGATTTCGAATCGCAAAACAAAATCCCGGAAGCGGTAGAGATTAGTTTTTTTTTTTTTTGCATAAACACACCAGGAAATGAGTTAAATTATGTCGAGTCAAGGGGGTTGTGTGAAGTGAATTATTGTCGAGTTATGTGTGAGTTATGGACACAAACAGGCTTGTTGAGCTTGATTTATAGAAATTTGAAGCGAAGGAGTAATTTGTTCCAATTTTTAGTGGGCTAATGGAATTTTTTCAAGTATCCACCGAGAGATGCATCAGTTCTAGAATTGAACTACGTGACTTCTTCATTGTCTGTCATGTACTATCTGTGGGAAATACTTAGAGCTATGATCTCATATCTTTTTGACCAAGGTTTTCGAACATCACCCACTACTCATCCATGCCGGGTTTTTGATTCCATCGCACAGCTTGGCTGCATTCTTTCATAGACTATGGCTAAATCTTCGTTTCAAGTTTATCTTTGCCACCAACTCAGGGAACATTTGATGTAAGTTCATAATTCTGTGAGACAAGACGCAAACTTCGCCCGGCCACTTCATGAAACCACTCCCCACGAACAAAGAAGAAAAAATCAAGTCACTGAACACAACCAGATATAGTAGTGGCGATAGTATAGCCTTGTGGAATACCGCTTCGGACCTCAAATTTCTCTGATAGTTCCTCTGCTGCACGAGACTTTTTGCTCTGACTCGTAACTTGCCAACAAAACAGCTTGGGAGTCTTTGAACTTTCTCTCCACACCAACGAAAGTGGCCATGCCTTTGACTCTTCATGGGCCGAAATGTTGCAGGAACCATGTGAAGATCACTGATAATCATTTCCATCCTCCACTCCATCAGAAGATCAGATGACGTCGTTGGAGACGATGCGGAGCTAGAAGAGAATGCCATCAAGCTCTGCCGATTTGTGTGTTGTAACTTCTTGGATCGCGACAATTATCTTATCCTTGCTACGATCGGAATTCAGTTGAGATAGCTCATCTTGACTTTGGATCACACCGTCGTCGTTCGAAACTGCCGATAAAAGCATGCTGTACCTTCCTAGGTGATCATCATTCAAAACCAACAAGGAATAAGCGAAACTCCTCACTGAATTTTGGTATAAGCTGCGACCCTGTGCCAGCTCTTGTGATTTCAACTTCAAGTTTATTCAGGCGCATGCTGCGCTGTACATCCCCAGTTTTAGGTTGATCACGGACTCAAGCTGTTTTCTCTACCTTCTGCATGGGTGGCTACCAGCTTAACTTTACGTAGCACCCATTGTTGGATAAACCTCTAGGTATATGAAGACAGAGACCGAAAATAAGCAAATTTCTCATAAGTGCTCAATAATGCCCCTAAACTGTTGTCGAACTACTTGATTCCAGCGTACAAAGACAAATGAGCTACCTAAAGGTGGTGATCTCGTTCAATTCTTATGTCAGTTCCTCATCAGTGATCAGTTTGGTTAGACATTCTCTGTCTGCCAGTCATAACCTAGCTGACTTTGTGGCAGACTTTGTACTCACACAAGACTATGTTCATCGACAGCACATTTGATTGCTTCATAGTCGATACCTACCCTTGTGTAGAGTGCAGCCTTAAGTCACCTAGTTGTGCTACCAGTCGAAGCATAACTTACGTAGCTCTGTTAGTCACGCAATGAAGGATGATGAAAACAGCAGTTTACTTGCAGTTGCAGAAGCTGATACAAACCAAAGCTGCACATAGCTCTTGAGAAGTGAAGGGTCTGAATCGGAGAGCAGTAGCTACGATTTTTTTTTAAACAGAAACAGTCTAAAGTAGGTCCCCAGCTTCCCGTATAAAAACTCAGTTGCAACTTCAAATACTACAAACACCCTTAGCTTCAAACCTGTAAAGATGAGCTTATTGATCCCGTGAAAGGAATGTGAAACTAAGAAGCAAGAACCATCATTTAGGAGTTCTACGAGAATCTATTCTAAGATGTTTACGTTAAGAATGAGGGATCGTGAAAGCTGCTCCATGAAAAGATTCTCGTGAAGATGGTGCCATAAACAACTTTTTGGTTGTCTTTGCATGGAATTCGAACCTGAGTCGGTATGCCCAGAAGCCCCGACTCAGACATCGGCATGGATAAGCGAAAAATAATACGAACTTCGATGCTGGTTAAGTCCAGGTCTTTCGAAGTGACTCTGGGTCAACTTAATCTTGAATTTCGGTAAAAATCACTCTTCATCGAGTACTCGCAAGATGGCGTTGCACGCAAAAGAACCCCGAATCCCCTCAACCTCCGACTTGAAGCACAACTGTCTTTTCAAAGCACAGTCCACCTCTTATACATTCAAATGCATCATGTTCGATCACCTCCAAGCAGTTGGTTCACTTTCTTCTAAAGGCGGGTCATCGCCGGCGACCGTTCGACACTTGGAATTATTGAAATAAGCACACGGGTGCTCAAACACTAAGTCCCATAAATTTGCTCCTAAAAATGCCAAGAACCGCTTCAAGTTTTATTGACATTAATTGGTAATTGGGACCTATTAGCCTACAAAACTTTCATTAAGAGCTCAGCACTGTTCTTTCAATTAGGCACTTTACGCAAGATGAATAATGAACTCAACCCTTTTGTCACTTGGTATGAATCCCATGCGAACCATCAACCATGGGGCTCCATTCAACGAGAATCGACCATAAAACAGCGACGACCTCACCTGCATGTGTAATGAAGGCAATGCTCCATTTCCGCAGGTAATTACATTCAATGATTAGGCACCACAAAAGGGCCTTCAAAATAGGGCACAGTTGACACATGTCTGCCCCTCCTTTGCCGCCGGAAAAAGGTTTTGAAATCTTTCAAAGATTGACAACAGCAGTGTGTGTTGCAACTCTGTTTACTTGTGGCAATGGCAGGGGGAGGGAACTTATGAGAACTAGCACACTTCTGTTTGCTTCACATAAATACAAGGGCTTACAAGAAACCAAATTAAAGGGGTTTCTCCACTTCCACAGAGCACTTGTCAAGATAACTAGGTTTTGTTGTGCAATAGTTAGTTCCGCAGCCCTTGTAATCAATCGTTCGCGTGCTCCAAAGTTTGATGCGTGGAGAAAGTGAACAACTCCGAAGCTTCCTCGCTGTGACCACAGGAAGTCCCGCCCGAGATTTGGTTAAAAAAAAAACACAAAAGCAACATTCACCGCACCGAACTTGGATTTGGACAAATTGACTTTGATTAGGTTGTCAGACATGGCGCTGGGATATGATGCATTGGCCATACCGTCGTCGTCGTGCGCCGGGAGAGTGTGGTCGATCAAGTTAATTTGAATCACTTTTGTTGGGTCAATTAGTTATGAGACTTTAGCTGTGCATAAGTGTGGGATTGTCAACCGAATGAATGAAAATTGATATCTTTGGTCACGAAAACCTTTTTTGGTTTCTGGTGGAGGAATGGTAAAGTTTGAGAATGATAACGATTCCACTGATAGACGGAGTAGGTTGGGTAACTTTGTGACATGCAATGCTCTGATGATGTAATTGTGATTGATGTCGACGTGCCGGAGTGGTAGTCATTACATTAATTACAAAAACAATCTCAGGCCAGCAAGAGTTGTTTAATCATTTTCGTCATGGAAGCAGTTTCTGAAAGTGACGACAATTACATTTGGCTGGTGTTACATCGAAGCGGGCTACCGACCCACACAATGGGGTGGTGGTGGCTGATGATAGTTCGTTTGACAGTTTGAGCAAGCTCTCTTTTTTTTTATTTTGATAAATGATTTGAAGAAGGTCTATTGTAACTGGCGTAGATTAACTCTGAGTTGAAGTGCTCGTTATAACTGGAGAGCTGTTCTATCTGTTATCGAATGCTCGCCAGCTCATCAGGGATCGAAGTACACAAGGGTATGACCAATGGATGGTACCTACATAGTTCGAAAAAAAGGAATCGCAATGGCAAATAAAGTGGTCAAGGGTATCTGCCAGTGAGCCAGTGATGACGTACTTGATTTTCTTAGCATGCACATGCACAAGTATGTTGGCAACATCTTTTCGGATATCACGCCGACCTTAACAGCTCCAAGTTGGTCCGCTCATTCCAAAATTAAGGCGTTTGACGATCAATAAGCTGGGTTAACGAGTTCGTTTCGACACTACTCTAACAATTTGAAGGAACTGGTCTTAAAGCCTGTCTAGCTGTCGATATATGTATGCACGCTCCACGGAGTCATTGCTGAGCTCGTGACAGGCTCTGAAGGTTGCTCGAAGTTCCACTTAGACTTTGCGTAGTGCAAACCACGCTACTAGTGTGTTATTTTCGCTTATTGTCTCAACTTCTTACCAAAAGAACCTGAGGAACATTACCTCTGAACAATACTTACTGTTCATGATGACTAGGGACCATATGAACCCCGTTGCCAGGTTTGATTAGAGATATGAAGCTGAATTTCCCAAAAGAATGAAAGGGAAATTTGGGTAATCTTCACAGTCTTCTACACAGACAGTCCCAGCACCTTACGCTTAACTGAAGCTGAGACTTGAAGTAACAAACTGAATATTTAACATGAGATGGCTGGTAAGAGTAACAGACAAATTGGTGTACTCCAAGCGGAGGAAGAGTCTGTACAAAGTGAGTTCGGAACCTTCCCCTTTGCGTCCAAATCCCATTGTTCGTCGTTATAGCAACTCTATGCTCGTTCAACTCTTAGATGCCGACCTCGCTTAGTTTCCTGCAAAATTTAGATCGAAAAGATGGAACACATCTACAAAGTGTTGCTAGACTTGTATTCCTCTTCGTACCTGCTGTTCCTTGAGGATACGATCGCTTAGAGCGTTTCCAGTTAACCTTTGTTGTGCCATCTGCGGTTAGTTTTGTTGACAGCGTCATCAGAGTGATATCCTCTTGATCGTGTTTGTAAAGTAAACTCAACCTTTAGCTCGAAAGTTGGGATCAGTTTCAGCGGGATAAAGTCGGTGATTGGTACGTACCTTTAACTTGAATGACATCAGTTGCTAAGCTATTTCAAAGAAGCTCTCAGTCTAACAGTCTTTGCGTCGAAAATATCTATCGAGATAAGGCCACTTTTGGTGGTTCCATTCTACTTTTTGTATCTCATTTTGGAAAGCATGATCCCTCGAACTGATACACATAAACCCTCGAGGTAGGACTCAGTTCATCTCGTGATCGTGAAGATTCGAATCATTGCTATTCCCAGTGAAGTTTCCACTTGCAACTTCGATTCTTTCTTCCTTAAATGTTAGGAAAGACCGTTTAAGACTTCTGAGAGAGCATGCTACAACGCATTAAGAACGAAAGACTGATGAGACAGATCTTCTTTAGATTGACGTGTAAGCCTTTTCTTCCTTTGAGTGTGAAGGTGTCTACTACCTCAATCCACAGTTTTGTAATGTGGACTAAATCCAGACAACAGTCAAAAGAAAGTTATGTTTATTAGACCTATCATCAGATCCTGGCGACTTGAATAATTTGAAGATGCTTATGCCTCAAAGGAGTTTTTCTATCTCGATTATGTTTAAGGAGTTGCTGCACGAGGAGATGACTACGTACTTTGTTCGTGGTAAGAAGACAACTATTAGGAAAGTCAATAGCCCACGCAACTTCTAGCTTATCTACGCGATCGGAGCATGCCTTGGTCTTTACCAGATTCGGTGTTTGAAGTGGTCCCAGGACAGACGACTCTGATTCTTAGACGATTTTCGATCATTTCGCTGACACGAGCCCAAACTTATACCTCAAAATTAAGGAAGCCCCATCTTTGGCTAAAAGCTGAAGAAAGGTGAACCCGTTCGCAAACTCTTAAGTCGAGCGAGTCCTATGTCCAACAGCTGATGACAGAAACTACACAAGTAGCAGTATAAGTTTGGGCGGTTAAATAAGCTTCTTTCGAGTATCACTGTGGGTAGCCTTTACTTCTCAATGACTGTGGTGACTCAATGCAACGTCGTCGCGTCAAACTATTGCTCAATGAGATAAATCGATAAGTGGACAGCCGGGAGTGGGTGCAAACGCAATCAGACATCAAAAACTTAACAAATCCGATCAGCAGCGGCGAGCAGAAAATCCTCGTTTATGCAAAGACTTCAGAGTGCAGACCCAACAAAAACAAAAAAAAAAACACCCACGATATATCGCATTTCCTCTCCAGACATTGTAAGTCCCTTATGCTGCTCCCAAATGTCAACAAAAATCCGCAACTTAACCTCTCCAATCTATGTATCCCTCACTCCCGATGCAAATTGTTCCGTTTTTTGTTTTTGTATTTGAATCTGCCCGCGCAAACTCACTTCGGCGATGGATATCTCTATCTGTTCTCTGTTGAATTTATTGGATGCAGGCTCATTGCCACTCGCCCACTTGCCGCACATAGTCAGTGATGAAATGAGTTTGCGCGACACTCACCAACAGAGAGCGAGAGAGATGTGACAATAAATACGGTAGGAGTCAACGGTACGGCACAATGGCCAAACACTTCTCCTTCTTGGCGTGGCATTTACGACTAAGCGAGAATATTATGACAGATTGTCGATTAAATAGCAGCAAAACGGGCTACGTTCGCATTTCAAAGACGAGGCATCTCTGGGCTCCAGTCTATCGGTCGTATATCAGCGCTAGTATAATGGATTAATGTGACAATTTACTTCTCGTCAACGACCAGGCAAACGGGTGGATAGACCTTAAGATCAAAGGGAGTCATCATCATAGAGTTGTACGTTATACGTTATACCATGCTCCTTGTGGAGAGTGTTTATGTTGTGCGACTGGTCTTGGATTGGATTTTTCGCTTCTCATATCTCAGCCACGCAGATACTGATCTCGTTTTCGACATCAATCAGTCTTGAAGTGAATGATATTGTTGAAGCTGAAGTTGCAGTTTGACTGCTTTGTACCATCGGTTTGTATGAATTTGCATATGAATTCGTTCGCGCCCCCGAAGGTACTTGTCTGTTGTTGTACTATTTTGGATGCGTAGGACAAACTGGATTGTGAATGAGTGACAGTTACAGATACAGAATGGAGAGATTCGTTCGTTCGTTGTGTGTGGTTAGATGGAAAAGATTGTGCTAATAGACAAAAGTACACGACGAGAAATGCAATGAGGAATCCGTTTTTGCTACGGCATTTCGGTCTTTTGAATCTGAAACCCTAAAGTTATGACAAAACCCTTCTGATAACCTGTTAAATTTTAGGTACAGTGACGCAAGATCTTATCCCTGATCACCACAAAAAAAAAAGTGACAGTTTGCGAGTAAAACCTTGTTAGACACCATTCTACTCATCTCTCATCTTCATGCGGTTATCGAAGAAGACTCGAGGTTCATTTAAATGATCACTTAAAGCCTTAATCATCAGCTAATCTATACGCAATCCCCTCTTCTAAGTTGAACTTTATGAACTTTTATAAAATCAGTATGCTCCACCCTCCAAATGAAGGGTCCCAACTTCATTTACGACTTTGGTCGCACTCCGACTTAAACCTGATATTGATATTCCCCAGCACCGCTCTAAGATCTATGTATGTATGTGCATTCGCAAAATATGCGTTCCAACCTTCAAGTCTTCTTGTCGAGTTCCAAGAAAATTAATCACTTTGCTTCGAGCTGAATTGTTAAAGTTGGTTGCTTATCTTTGACCGTTAGAGTTGGCCCAATATTCAGCAGAACTAACGTCCACTAACTTTCTTCACTTAACCTATGGAACCGATCCTTGCAGGAAGGCAATAAGCGCCAGTTCTCACTAGATAATCTAAAGACAACCATTGCTTTCAAAACTGCATGGTCTGGCCTGATTTCAAGAGGCAAAAGTCATGTTTACCTCAACAAAGTCCTCGAGGAGACTAAGACAGTTCCAGATGAGCTTTAAGCATATATAAGACTAAATAGTCTTCAGAGCTAGACCAACATTTGAATAAATTGTTCTCGTTTAATGTCATTCAGCTCTACCACAAGTTTCCACAACCTACAGAAGAAGAAACTGCTAAGCTGTAGAGTAGTCATCACAGGCTGTTGGTGCTTTACAGTAAAAGACATGGATCATTGCACAGCAAAGACCACTAACGTCTTCATAAAACCTATGCTGACCAAAAAGAAATTAAGATGAGTCTTTTGTGGTCGAATTCTAACCAAAGCCCTCTCTTAATTTCGTGAGTGTCTCCACTGACCTAGCTCCTATTTACTATTCGCAAGGCCTCGTCATCCATTCAATGTTTTACGATATTTTTTGAGACTCTTACAGGACACCTTCTTTTTTGCAAGTTAATCAGTTCTTTGGTTGCCTTCCTGTTCTTCATTATCCAACATAGCCTCATTACTGTAATGGCTGATAATACCGCTTTCGATCTACCGACTAGCTCACTCCCTGTTTCTTTTAAACTTCTTCGTAGCCTGAATCTAATCTAGAGTTTTAACTCAAAAAAGCTCCTGTAACGACAACCACCTTGAGGTCTTCGATTTATGTGGCTGACTATTTTTTCTCTCCAATTTGCAGGCTCTGTTTCTCACCTCTGTCATCCTGTTATAGACAGGTAGCCTGATTCCGTTTTTTTTTTTTTCTACCAAAGCCTTGAAAAGCTGGCTTACAAACGTGGCAGACTTGCTATGTCTTTGAGATCTTCATTCAAAATCAACGGAGATCTACCCTTCATCTTTGGGATGCAAATTGATTTGTAGCTAGTAGGTACCGAACTAAGGACATCGATCTAAATAAAGCTCAGCTTACACAAGCTTAATTTTCAGTGCTATAATTCCATCTAAGCCGAGATATTTCAGTTCGAAATTGGGGTTGTACCTCGACACATGTGGTTGGTGGTGGTGAAGCCGAGCTTGAAGAAGTCTTATACGAAAGCAAAGCTAAAAGTATTTCTCAAGATCTTCCTTCTTTCCGTGTACCATTTGCAAACTGAGTGAAAAAAAGACGCATATCAATGTTATGACACAACGAGTGCGTGGTCAATGGCATTAGCACACACAATCCCAAGAAGCACAAGCCAAGGCAAAATGCATCCAACAGAACCAACAGAACTGTGCAATTGCACAGTAAAATGGAACGCATGTCGTTGCGAACTGTGGGCCGCATAAAGAGTCTGTCTGTCTGTCTGTCTTCGGAACCCCATTCAACTGTGCAGGCAGTGCAGGTGCAGAGCTAGTTTCATGCCTCCGACTATGCACCGCTGCATGACGGTGCACTAAAGCCTCATGGTACATAAATTAATTTGATTTTATGTTTTCTGATGAACTGAAGTGGACGCGGTGTGGAATGGCAGCCGCCAAACAGGTCCGCAGAACTTTTTCGCATTCAAATCGCGGGTGGTTTCTGCCGCAATCAGTGGACTACCCAAGATCACTCCAACATATCCACGCGATCACTTGGGTGCGTTTTGAGAATTTCTTAATTAAATTTCCCAGAGCCACGGTACCCACAATAAATTTACGATTTTATTGAGAGATCACAACCGATCGATCACTCAGCCTGAGACTGATCGGTTGCTCTAATTGAATATATCTACTAGTGTCTCCTTTGCAAGGAGGCGTGACGAAGGAAAACGAACGTCTTTGTTAATATTCCCCGGGTGTGGCACATTCTGGATATCACATCTAAAGCATTCCATGTACACTACTTGAATTCGATTTTCTAATTAATTGGCCGACTGATCGCGAGCCAGTGATACACGATCGTTTAGCGATGTTGAACATATTTTCGTCGTGCAATTATGTAGTTTTCTGCATACGGGTAATTGAGTACGCTGCACGGGGGTTAATTTAAATAATTGTCGGCCATTGCCGATTAATAACGATCATTAGTCTTGTTGTGCCTGGGTTGCCAAACATGCTCGTATTCCACTGAAAATAAATTAAAAATTCAAAAGCCCCGATGGTCAGTCGTAAGTTTTACTTTCATTCTTGGAGAGAGAAAGAGAGAATTAATTAAAAGTGTTGGCGGCGTTAGATTTCTATTTATGTAAACGGATTAATTATGAATTCAGTGGGGGAAGACGACCGCCCTATCAGTGTTGACAAGTGTCCATAGATAGATTGGTAATGAAGTCTCTAATGAACGTGTCTTGCTTCATAGAAATTACAAGTGACAAGATGGTTACTTTCTATCAAACTTGGTGCTAAGGCTTGGTAAATGATGTCATGTTGTGGTGTTTTGAAAGTGATTTGACAAAATTGGTTGGATGACATTAGTTTTCTACTAAATTTGGCACTAAGTGCTTCCACTTTGGAGATGGATGGTTTCCTCTTGCTTTTGGAATTGAGTAGGGTGGATGACATTGACCTTTCGAATGGGACAGCTGTCAAGGTTGTATGTTAGACGTTTTGGGAACAATGACTTCATCACCTTCCCGTAGCGCCCACTTGATACATCCTACTCATATGAAGTCGAACATTGACCAAGCCGCCTCTTGTTTGCAACCAAGACGATTATTGACCTTTCCAATGAAGGGAATGGAAACGCATGGTGTAAGCGTGTAAGCCATACGAAATCATCTGCATTCGTAGTACCTATGAATATCCTTTGTTCCACAAACTAAAAGCAGTCCTGGGAAAAGTTTGGAAACCAAAAACCTAAATGCTGGAGTTTGATAACGTCCGAAGCAGTACAATCCCCCCAAAAGAACCAAGTCGTAACGACCTCTTTACGTGCGGGACCTGAACATTGTTGACAGGATTTTGTACAAATAATTAACGGCTTGAAAATACCGTCAACAATGTATTGAAGCAGCAATACAGACTTAGAAAAGCAAAGTCAATGACAGGCTCAGGAATGATTCGAACACTGGAGTTGAAGGAAGCAGTACTTATGCCTTCGACACGACTGGAATTGGAAGTAGGGAACAGCTTTCCTTAGGCTCAAGCGGGCAACTTTACCAGCTACTATAAGCTTCTTTAAGAACAGAGCCCTTCTATAGGATGAGGGAAAAAACCAATACAACGTCACAGGTGGGATTCTGTCTTGCGGAACCCCACCTGTGTCTCTTACTGTACAACATAATGTATAGAGGAATACTGAATTTATGTATTCTGGAGACAACATTTCCATAGGTGTGGTAGCCCAATGACTTGTTGCTTTCTCAAGCAGTTCAGCAGCAAAGAATGAAAAATGGAGAAATCATCGGATTGGTGCATACCAAATCGCATCCAAACCAGCTTTGATGTACCTTGGTGTTATGTTGAACAGTATTTGGAATACGTGACTTATAAGTCAGCAAAAGCGACCTCCAACTTCGCTATGATGGTATGGGTGGTGGTTTATGAGGTGGTTGATATGTATGACTAAGATGTTGTGTGATCACAGATCGTTATTTGTCTTGATAAGATCTGTACGGTCGGGGCAGTGAGTGTTGTGAGGGATTCTTAGCATGACCGCTTAGTACCTGGCCTTGTCCAGTCCTACATATATCGCAACTAGTTAGCGTCATCCACTAGAGATTTGTCTACGATAGTGTATTACCCTTACCAGCTTTCAACGAAATGTTGACTCTTTCTACTTGTCAGCTTTTAAGACCTCAACCTTGCCAAAGCAGCTCTCAAGCCTGAATGTTTCTATCGATATCGCTATGACTACGAACTCACATCAAAGTAATCCTTTATCGAACTTTCATTATGGAACAGCTCGACAAGTTTGGAGGATATGGAATCGTGTTCATTCGTGTTTAAAGGCCCGGTAAGTCTCGCAAATTGCCAGTTCCTTCACTTGGAAGAAGTTTAGTTAAGCTTCTTGAAGTTTAGTTTTGGAAGCAATGTTAAGCCGTTGGAAAGTGCAACGGATTCACTTGGCAAGATTTCCTAGAAAGCCAGGGTTAAGTTCCTCGCAAACATTCAAGTTATTCATGCGACTTGACAACCTAGATTTTTTGTAATCTAATAACAGGGCTCCAGTAGTATCATTCTTGACTACATACCTCATTTCTTGCCAAAGGTTCTACTGCAAGCGTTTGTTTAGCTTCCAACTTAGCTGCAGTGATGATTAAAGTTCAAAACCTTAGAAGGTAGTGAAAGTATTTCACTGTTCAGTCGGATTTTTGGTTTGTGAACACTACTCAGTTTCACTCAGATTAACCTCAAGTCCATAATTTGTTACACATAAGCCCACATTTCTTCGAGAGTTGTCCTCGAACTCTCACTGACCACGAAGGAACATTTTCTTCAATTCTCTTTCTAGTCTTGTTACGATTGTATTGAGGAACATTGGGATATTCCTCTCTCAACAAATTTGATTAAGAGGCTGTTACCTGCTAAGTGATTTATGTCCCTAACATGAACAGCATCCATCGATTAAGATGCTGCTCACCACAGCATGCAAGTTTTTGAAATCCTTGAATACCAACTACAACTAAAGACCCTCAACAACTGGTAACGGTAACGGTCTTCTTATAATAACTGTGTCATCTTATTGGGTATTGTTGGGTACTCCCGCTTGGATTCCATGGCCAACAATAGACTACAAGTTGTGACTTTGACGACTATGCATTCTGTAGATATGCTCCACCTTTCTTTAGAATGCGTCCTAAGTCTCAAAATATCTCCATGCCACACCCACCTTTCCACGACAGTCTCACAAAGAGAACTCTCACAATTTCTGTAAAACCGAATGTCCAACCCAATTTTGAACATCAATCACACGGCACATTTGTCAAAAGTCACATATGTCACATTTGCAACGTGTGCTGGGTGCACCATGAATCCAATTCGCCTCCTTTTTAATGTCCAACACGAATTATTTATCGATTCCCCTACACACAATCGATTACACATTAAAATAAAATTTATTACAGTTGTTAATGTCAAAAGTTTTTGCAATAATATCATGTCAAGAGGCGCTCCTCTGTGCGTGAGTTGCATTCGTAAGTGAAACCCTAAACCGGAGAAATCCTCCTTTAGACATGAAACAGGTGGTCCAACCCTTAAATTGTTTCTTGATTTCCTTTTTTTTTTTCGTTCGTTTTTGTATGTGCTGTAGCCTTGCCTCTCCCGTTGAAATTCCATTGAAAGCATCTGGAAGTTATCATCGGATCTTTGCAAACCCAAACCCGTCGATGAACGAATCAAAGATGAAATTTTTTTTTTTTTTTATGCAACAAGTGTGAAATGCCTAAGGTCCTCCGAAGCATCCTCCTACAAAATGAAGAAGATACAACAAGACTGAGAAACTTCGAAACATGTCCCACACTGGAAGCAATGTGGTGTATCTCGATACATAATTCCGATCACGTAGGTCGAATTCGTATAAATTCCAAAAGACAAAAAGTCGCAACAAATTTTCGCTTCACTTCACCTTCCATTTCCCGCTTGTTCGTGCAAATCCGCTGTGATGACTGTATGTGTGTGTTTAGCCGGCGGAATAAATCCGTACGCCAGTCAGATTTCCTACCCACTTACAATTCGATTAGAAGAGCGTTTTGCCATGTGAATTGGAGTCAACTAGACGGCCAAATGGGTTGATTTACTTCCCTAAAACTTACTATCTCCTCCCATGAGTGTTTGATGTAATTCGATGAATAGACACAGTGTCTGAGGCAAGTTTGGGTACACATGGGGGACGTCTAAACAGAGCCAGCTTCGAAAATGACTTAGTAAATGGGTGAAGAATATCGCAAACGCAACGAACTTGATGTACCTATTGTACACCCTTCTGGCTGTATCCAAGGTACTTAGCCGATGAAGACGTCCAGTATTCCTTAGAAACTTGAGTATCTAGAGTAGGTCTAGAGATAGTGAAAGAATATCTCTCTCCCTACATTCCGAAACAACGAATCAGAGGTCTACAGTTACCTAAAATTCTGGCCAGAGTCCCTTCAGATTTTTTGTCGAATCTGCAGAATCCTGTAGGTAAGTCCACTACTTTTCGTAGTCTTTTTTGGGTTAGACTGGCACATGTCTTTGAACTTTTTTGATGACAGTTCCTGACAAGTGCACTTTAGAAGACTGTCACCACCTTGACTAGTTTTCCATTCTCGCCTTAGGCTTGTGATCCTAAGAGAAGAGCTCTTACTTTTGCGAATTTTATCGTTATCCTGCACTTTTGGTCTTGCTAAATTTATTTAGACAGCCCTTAACCACTTAACCTAGTTCATCGCCAGATAACAGCTGATATACCTTCTGTCTTTCTTGAGATGATCTTAACCGTTTTTTCGTAGCGAAACAGACTGTTTTCTTGATCTAGGTGAAGATTGAAAGAGATGATGTCACAGTTTGACACTTTACAAGTTCTGATGTAGCCTACCCTTCCCCTGCTACATGATGGCATAGCTGTCAATTTAATCCGATTTAAGGAATCGATTTGGGTCTTTTTCACAATAATCCATGATATAGTCCATCTCCAAGCCTGGTCTCACAACTTGTCAGTGATCTTCTAAGCTTAACTATGCTTCTTGACTGGTTGTCGTGGAATACCTAAGTCGTTGACGCATTGATAGATGTCGAAATTTGTCAAGCTTCACGATAAAACTCTTATAAGGTGAATGCCCTTATTAACTCTTAGTCTATCGTTATCTGGACCTTAAAGATCGACCTATAACAAAGTGATTTACATTATCTTTCAGTCGTCTTAGCACTCTCAGAAGAGTGACTCCAGTTTAGATTGAAGGTTTCCCAACTAGAACCCCGTCTTGTCCCACAGACTATCCCAAAAGTGCATTAGAAAATTCCAAACTTATTCACATGTTCCAGGCGTATGCACTTGGGCGTTAAAAACATCGTCGTGCATGCATGCAGCACCTTTTACTTTTAATTGGGAGCCCAGCCGTCTAAGTGGAGCATGTTTGGTAAAATTTAAAATTTGTTAGCAATTGACTCTTGGCCGCTGCACGTCACTGTTCTGTGTCCACAATCGAAATGTCAAAGAAAAAAAAAAAAAAAAAAACCACATCAATCTACAATTACCACCTACGCACTCGGTTATAATCTGATTTGCAGACACAAGACTGTAGATAGGTGCTCCAGTCTACAGCTTTATGGCGAACCGGTTCACACAGACATTATTGTTGACCCAACTCTCTGCTCCCCCGAACTAGATGTTGCAATTAATTTTCCTACAATGGGTTTGGTTTTGGTGTCCAAGTAAACATCTATCATTCAATCGCGTCCGATTCGAGGGTGATGAACGCCAATTGAAAAGGTCAAGGCGTTCGAGAATAGTTATACTCACACCCAAGTGGAGCTACCTCGCTCTGATCATTTATCACTATGGTCGAGCTGGCTCGAATCACTGATTGACACACAAAGGAATCTCAAGACACACACACACACAGCAAGAAGAAGGGCAAAACAATTTTCCCTTTGAGACTATTTTCGGACGGGAAGATCTGTGGCACAGCAGTCAGAGCAGATGCATGTGATCTCCGATCTCATTTGTGAGTCAGCAAATGTATGTACCACATCTGATGGATGGATTTCGTGAAATGTAATTGCGGAACCAGAACCTGAATTGGTTGGTTTGAGGTTGTTCTGGCTTTTGTTTGGCATTCCGGTGCTGAGTTGCCGGATTAAAGTTGATTTATGCGTGCATTATAGCAGTTGACATGCTGCACTGATACGTGAGCACTGCGTTTTTTTTTTTTTTGTTTTTTCCTCGTGACAGGTTTAGTGATAGTATCTGTCACTGGAAGTTGAACCAAATTTATCATTTTTTCTTATAATGAACAGGACATATGCTCCGTGCAGGTGTTATCAAAGTGAGAGAGAAGTTGAGTACTGGACACTGGACAATGGTGTGAAACTTGCCAGTTGAGTTGTACAGAGTTATTGCGAAGCCTTTGCTGCAGCTGTTTTTGTTTCGCTCGAAAGGAGGTTGATTTATGGTTATGACAGATAAACCAATTTGCATCCAGTTAGTTGTGTTTATTTCTAGATACATTTTCGACGAGAGAGATATCGAAGGAATTCGAATTATATAGTGGACTGCCACAAGGCTGCATGTGGATACATAAGCTTTTTAAGAAAAATTGTTAATGAATTTGTTTTCTTTGCCAGAATGTCGCTGTCTCATCATCTCTTTAAGAGACAATCTGGGTATTTTGAGGATTGATCCCATCAGTCTGTACAGTGTACACCCCAACAAACAACTAACTTCTGATTGAAAAGAATTAAAATTCTACAAAGGAACTGAAAATCATTTTCCTTTTTGTTCATTCGTTTTAGAAATTCTTATCACTTTCCACTTCAATCCGGGCGACACACTTGAACTTTGAAAAAATATCTTTTAATTATTTTTTTCTTCTACTAAGCAGATACTTTGACTTTTAATTGTAGAAAAAAAAAGGGTAAATGGCCTTTTCATTACGCTAAACTGCAGGGGACACGAATTGTCGGTCTTTTATTTTATTTTTTCGTAGTTTTTTTCCGCTCCCCAATTTTTTATCCTGCGGAATTAGGGTGGAAAGGATTTATTTTATTTTTTTTTATTTTCTTCAACGGTCAGTTTGGTTTAACTTTTTTGAAAATTTTTTTAAGGTATTTGGTTATTTCCTGTCCCTAAAAGTTAATAATGTTCAATTTGGGTTTTTCTTTTTTTTTAATTTTGGATTTGAAAAGCGTACAGTGAGAGAGGAGCTTTGGGATTAAAAGGTGTGTAATTAATTTTTGACCTAATGGGATTACGTTTTTCGGTTCAAGTTACATACTTGTGACAGAACGTGAGACGAAAGGCGAGTTGGGATAGGAAATGTAGAGCCCTTGTTCATTTAAGTCAGAATATCAATTAGAGGAACAAATCAAGGCAACATGCTCTTTCCGCACATCTGTCTCACTGTGTTCTATTAATTACTCAAACTATAAACGGAAGTGGCTTCATTGTCATACTGATGTCTAGTCAATTGTCAGCGAAAGATTCAACTATTGCATATAACTGAGTCAACTGTTGAGGTTCGGGAGTCCAAAATTGGTCTTTCCACCAGCAACAGGTTTATATTCATAAGCACGCATTGGCAGGGCCCATCTGAAATTGATATCCTTGGCAGTGAGCAGATGCTTCTTTGCTTGTTGAGAGCACATACTTGGTTTTATCCTCATTAACTTCGAAGTCAACTCGTCTCGTTATTTTTCAATTCCGTAAAAGCCACTTTGATGCACACCAACGATGTCGATGTCGTCTACGTATCCCAACAGCTGAAGAGATTTGGTGAACAAAGTACCTTCCTTGCCGAAATCCGGTGAATGTTTGAAAAAGATACACGCACCTCGTATTTTTCAGCGCTCAAAACGAAAATGAAATTCGTTGGTCTTATCTAGGAGTCCCCTTAGCATGAAAATTTGGTCTAACATCGAACTGTCGGGCCGGAAGCCACACCTGGTACGTGTCGATTAGTGCGATTAGTGCTTCAGACATTCACACAGTACGTTGGATAGGATCTTCTATCTTTTAGCAGAGATATTGCTCGACAGTTCCTTGAAGATGGCGTTTATATTCCAGTCGTCGAGTATACATTCGTCTTCCCATACTTGGTTGATGAATTGGCGCATGCACCCTTCCAAAGCATCACCTTTGTATATGAAATAAATTGGAATCAGCTTTTTGATAGCTATTGCAACTTTTTTTTTACTTCTTCGTTGACTGAAGGTTTGCAATCTTCTTTCTCTGTACGTCTACATGTCTCAATCCCTCTTGTCATGCTACCAGAATACCGCATCATGATGTTTTACCAACACACTTTCTCTCTGACTAACATCAACATTGATTCATCTTTAATGCCTCTAACTACGTTAACCTTTTTTTTTTTCTTACCTAGCACCCATCAACCCCTTGCAGACAGGTTTCGACTAGATCCAGACGGTTGTCAACAAATTTCCAAGAGTTGACAGTGCATTTTTACCATGTGTGGTCACAAAAATAAATTTGTGACCTCTCAATCCTTTCAGTGACAATGGCATATTCTACTGAACCAGTCCCATCATTCTATCTGTTGACATTCAAGGCCAGACTGAGACCACTATAATCTATGTACGAGTTTAATAAAATGCTCGTCTTATATGTTGAACAAGGTGAAGTAGAGGGTCTTGGTAAGGGAATCTAAGGCCTCCCTAACTTCTGTCAACCAGGAGTGAAGCAGTCCTCGTCAAACTCTCTCAAAGAGTCTTTTCCACCTCAAGATAGAACAACTGATCTTAAGTCTTGTAATTGTTGTCTCAGTCTTACCTAGGCCAACAGCTAAAATACTTAATTTCCCTCCTTAAGCGGCAATAAGCTTTTTGGTTATCCAAAATACTTTCCTTTCAACTCCTTAATTCGCGTGACAAAACCAAAAAGAAACAAAGATGCCTTTCCCAACTTAATGGAACACTGAAAGCACATCCTCCCAGCCAGCTGTGCTGAATCTATCTGCCACATTTCATCTCTTCTCTTAACTCCCTAATTATTGTTGAATTTCCTCATTCCTTCGTCACGGCAGACACAGTAAGACATTTTAATTTAAAAAAAGAAAAAACAAAAATGCATCACAATCACCATCACTACCGCCATCTGGATCGGTACTACCCTACCAGCAACGAGATTCTCAATTAAAATCCAAATTTTCAATTTCATTCATGCATTCCATTCCAGTTTCCTGCCGACTATGGGCACTAGGCTGGCAAAGTGAGAGCACCCCTCCCAGGTCCCAGCTCCAGTTTGCAAATCTGTACACGACATTTTTCTCTCTCTCTTTCGCAGAAACGTAGGCGTTCGTTCCACCATCTGGATGACTTTAAATTAACGTCTGTCTACCTTTATGCGACGCGAGATATGAATTCCTTTTCATCGCTCCTTTCCTCGACTTTCATTATTGTTTTTTTGGGTTGATTTTACGCGCGCTAGCTTGGCAGACAGCCTGCCTGCATGAGTGCCAATTCTCCATCGTCGTCGTCGCCTCTCATTCTCCATTCATCTCACTCACATGGCAAGCTGCAAGGTTTTACTTGACGTTTTCCTTTGCGCCATGCAGTCCAACCGAACGAGCGTGTGTCATTAAAAAAAAAAATTAAATCCTCATCGCAAAAAAGATCGCAGAGTGAATATGAAATCGTTTTGTCCGCTTTCCGCATCTTCTGCTTCCTTTTTGGGGGGGCGTTCTCTTGGTTCGGATTAAGCACCAATAAAATACTGACCTAAATTTTCTTTTGCTAATCTTCTTTTATTCTTTTTTTTTTGCAGACAAATTCTTGATATGAAAGCCGAAGAGGATGACAAAGAAGAACTTCAAGATGTGGCTCCACCACCGAGTTATCTTCAGATTGCCGGTGGAAAAGTATCACTTGTCCAGCCATGTAAAAATGTCACAAAGGATAAGGTGAGTGAAGATGTTACTTTTGGTAAGGGTATGGGTGTGTGTATAGGCTAACCGCATTGTGGTGGGTCACTGCTTGAACTTATGTAAATGGCTAACTAACATGCATATTGTGTTGAATGATAAAACCCTTGTAGAGTAAAGGATGTGGTCGCACTTAGTTTATCCCTTTTCACAAAAATGCACCGTGAGTATGGTATAACTCAGTTTTCCTTGTATAAGCTTATAAGGCGTCGAAATGTGGTATTTTTTCGACTTTAACTTAAGCCAATGTGTTCCTACTATCAAAGGTGTCCTTAAAATCGGAACAAAAAGATGGTTGTTATCGATCTGGAAGACCTATTTGCACTGAAAATCTTTCCCAACACACTTTTGCAATTTTAACCACAAACCAAAAAAAAAAAAATTTTTCACCCAGTTGGAAGCTTGATAATCTCCTCAGATACTTACTACCAAGTCTCAACGATCTCATTAGGTCCACTTTACACCTTAATTGCGAGCCATTATGAGGCGTAAGAATAGCAAACGAACTCTAGACCCTAATTCGCCGAAAAGAAAACACAAACACACCGAGTTACCTCACATTTCGTAACGGATGTCTGCTATCCGCCATCGAGACTGACAGTTACATATAAACCAACAAACAATCCATAATGATTCCCCTGTTAGACTCCCTGAGTGTCATCCAATCCGTGAAGGTTCATCTCCAATTGTGTCACAAAGTCTTGTCAACGACGGTGACAGCGACCCGATGAACTCGTAAAACGTCATGAGGAAGCAGGACCGACTCCACTCCAAGACCTAGAAATACCACTCTCATGAGATACGCGTATCTAAATCTGTGGAACGTAAATCCGAACACAACGGCTAATTACCTTGTGATGATAATGACCGGTGTATCAGTGAGGAGGTCGCTACGAACGGTGATCATCATCGCTTAAACGATCTTTAAGTGCTTCGTCGTTCATTCCACAGTTAGCCGCAGTAGTTGCTAGTCAAGCCATAAACCGTGTACATTACCTGGAAATGCACTCAACCATACACATACACATGATCTTTGGATCTTCAGATACATATGGTGCGACAAGCGAAACATCTCTTCATGTTAGGTTGGTTCATTGTAACCTAAAGGGTATCTCGAGGGGGGAATTTATGTTGACAGTAGCTGTCAGTGAACAATCGATACCACTTAGATTCGATTTAAAGTGTAATAAAGTGTAAACAACCCATCGAGACGGTGAATTGCGTAACTGCTGTCGGTTACTGTTGCCTGTCGTTGGTGAATGGTTGCGTGTCACTGAATGACGGGAATGAAGATCGTAAAATTTGAATTCCAACCAAACCGTCTACGACTGGTGGTCGTCAATTTTTGAAGAAATAAAACCAAATTAACGATTGCAATTGATGACTTTTTGTTGATACAACAACACGCTTTTAAGTTTCGATTAATGGCGATTGGCGACACAAATGAAGAAGGAAATTGAAGTGGAAGAGGAAGAGGAAGTGATGAAATATAGTGGTCACCAAAAGCAACAATTGTCATGTTTTTGGACGAATGGAAAACAGGTTTTCCCTTTCAATAGAATTTTGTCTGCGTTTTGTTTTGCTTTTTAGCAAGTTTTGCGATGCCAATTTCGTCACAGCACAAGCAGGTATTGAGACGGTAACAGGTTTCGTTGGCAATGACGTTAGATCACAACTATTTGACTTGTTCAAGTCCAAATGTTAAATTTACTAAAACTATCGAATAGATGGACGTGGAATAGGTAATTATGGAAATGACAGTGAAAATTGATGTGAGTTTTATGGAGTTTTGCTTATAAACATGAAAATTTATTGGTTTTTGTCTGATATTACGTGCTAAAGGGCTTAAGCTGAGACCAACTAATCAACTCTGCTTTTGTATAGTGTGGGCGTCCATTATTTCGTAAGTCCAGATGGATTTGATGCAAGTTCCAAGCTTGTTGCGCACCTATGTATCTTGTGTCAGATGGATTCAAGAACAAGGTATTTAGTATCCTTCCAGCTTAAGGAACTCTCTTTAATTCTTTTAGCCCTCATGGGACATAGTCTTTGAATACAGCTTTTAGAATCATAAATTCCATTTTACGAAAACTCTTTCTCTTTATTCTTAAGGTCATGCAAGAGGTTGCCCATTGTTATTGGTACAACTTGGAAAAGTTCGATAGGAATGCCATCAAATCTTACCGCGCCTTGTTACCTTTGATGGCAAAGTCTCCAGTTGTGGGCACATCGCCAGTAGCTCAGGACTTAAGCATAAAGTTCTTTTCATCATGAGCTCTACTACTCGTAACGATTTTCTTACATTCATCGGATCTTTCTAGAAGTTGTAGCACATTTGTCGCAGCTAAATATTTGCCCCTTGCACAGGGTGCACTGAAGTTCAAGTTCATCCTAGTCTCTGAAGAGTCCTTAGACTCAAAACGGATACTTAAGTCTGGAAAAACGTGTGAACGTTTCCCATACCATCTCATTACGGCATCTATCAACTTCAAAATTCGTTTCCAAGTCTCGACTCTCGAACTATTTCTACGCGAGTATTGCTGTCAAAATGGCGCGATGGATTCAATTTAATTTCTAATTTTCTTGTGGAAATTTCACCGTTTTTGGAAATTTTCTTTAAGTTAATTCTCAAAAACTTGGTAAGGAAAAGCGTGATTTGTGTTTGAAGAACAAAATCTCATCGAACTATGCTTGCTTTAAACTTCTTAGACGGGAATTCATGTCGTTCGATGTGCTGTCGAAGACTGAAAATAAAACATGGAAAAGCTGGAGAATCTTCTGATGGTTAGATGGTTTATTACTTAAAAATCGAACGCAACAAAAGATTTCCCGAATCGTGTTGACGATGGAACCTCTCCAGTCGTTCTAATGTGCATTCGACAACTTTGACTTCATTCATCTTTGAGTCAATTTGTCTGACTCATGGTTTGAGAATTGATTTCGCCATCGCAGTTGCAAAATTGTGGTAGGCCGTGAACGTGCATCATTTGATCGAATTTTCCATGGCCTGTGCAAAGTCCATTGAGCATCAGCCAAGCGGTATTCATTGAACCCGGATACTTTTGATGGGTCCATTCTGGTCACAACAATCAATTTTAGTCACAACAGCTTCTTCTTGGTTTGATGCTGGGATGTAAGTTGTGATTGTTGACACTCTATTTTAGATAAGTAGGTATTTTAAAAAGTTAATAACCCGTGCTGGCTATTGGCCAATAGCTCGTAGGATCTTCTGAATTCTTACCAGGCTTCACCAAAGCTTGATGGATTTGGTTAGGTCGGCGTGTCGTTCTTCTTACCGACTTGAACATTGTAGTCACCAAGTAAGGTTTTGGCATCACACTCTGAACAGACTTCATACAAGAGGTCATAGAATCCCTGTTTGATAGTCTCTTCAATATCTTAATTAGGAGTGGGAGCACACATAAGGCTGAATCTTGGAGATCGGTTTAAAATCATAGATATCTCGCGATTCTCTTAGGGAAGCTGTCAGAAATGTCAAAGCGCCTTTTTAAAGCACTCCTGACCCTGTCGAACCAAAGGCACGCAGTCCTAACACAAACTAATTTCCATGAAATATTTGCAAAGAAACCTTAAGCTCAACCGACCAAAAGGGTGAACGTGCCACTACCTAGTCCAGATGTCACCGATATGCATCTCAATCAATCTTGTCTCGGTCAATCGAAACTTATTTGGAAAGCAAACAAATTAGTAGGTGCATTCACTCAACCTATTAACACTTTGTCAAGCGAACAAAAACTTCCACCTTCCACATGCTACATGCTAGACCATCCGAAGTAGAAAATTTAATAAATTAACAACTTAGCCCCGAAATGGTTCTGGAAATCTACATACGAACACCGGTTCCGCTCGGCAAAGAACTTAATCTTCCCACTTTCATCGGAAGGGGAATTAATAAATAACCAACTTAGTCTAATGCAATCCAGCTTCCACAGCTATCCCCAGATTGTGGATGCATAATTTGAAACCAATTTTGTTTGTTGGTGGATGCACCGATGAAATTCCCCCACCCCCCCAAGTATCTGACACCATCCTCCACATGATACGTTTCATCTTCAATCTTTCTCGAATGCGCGCACGACCTGGATCAGCAGCACACGTCTGCGAGTATATATACCGGCAAACGATAGTATCTTTGATGAGCGCGGTTGGAGTTGAATAGGTTTAGCTGGTGAGACTAATTGGACTGCGGAAAATTAGGGAGAAAATTACTTGTACACCATGCCTTGGACGGACGGGAAGCAATCCGCTTTTGTTGTTATCTCAAGTCACGGTCCGCAACGCGCGTGCATTTTTCGTGTTTTTGCATTTGTCTGCATGCATTTTGGTGGTTTTATTTTTCCTTCCTCCATCTGGGTAGACACGTTCTTTGTTATTCTATGGCGCTGCCAATTTCGTCATTAATCTTCTCTAGCTGAGGGGATGGTTGGTGGACGGGAAAATGGTTTTTCAAAGATTCTTCCTTGTTCTCTTGTAATTATTGCACGAACTACTCATCTAGGAGATGGGTCATTGCTCATCAATCAAATTGAAGTTTTCCACGCAATGGGCGTTCAGGAGAGAAACATCATTTGTTCCTCGCTTTTGGAATTCTCAGGAGAATTTAACCAAAAAAAGAACAAAAAAACTGTAAACAATGTCAGCTGGTGCAGGTGAATGAACAATGGTTTTAATTTCAAGACTTTGGATGCGATAATTTCTCATTAAGTTTACCTTTCCTTTGTATCCTGGCGGAAAGGAATTTCTATTTAACATTTCGAATTTTGAATAATCTCGTCCTCAGATTGGCACCTTTCATCACCTCGAACACAGGCTTACTGATATATGTACTTTCGTTGAGACAAGGTGTGGCCCTAATTGTCTCCTTAAACCGAAGTGCACAGATTTGAGGACAGCTTCGGGAGGAATGATGTTTAGCATAGTCTATTACTTTAGCATCATCCGACATTTGGAGTCTTAAAATGCCAAAGTGGGTCTAGAACTGAGCCTTGGAGAACTCTGTCGCAGGACTCCTGTTGTGAATTTAAAAGACATTTTTAGACAATTTTTCTCAAAATTTCCCTTCGTGGGACATTTTAGACTATTTTGATCACAGTCTTGGTTTGTCCACAAATGAAGACGGGGTTCCGTGCTGCCCATTGGATACAACATGTATGGTGAATGGTGACATGAGGTGGCAAGACTCTGCTTAATCCATCAGAAAATGTTCCATCTTTCAGTCAGCAAGTGAACATGTCTACGAAAAGCTCAGGTCCCATTCTAGATTGCAAGGGGCCTGTTGGACAGACATACCAGGGGCTTCCTTTTGTATGGGAAGTCTGTAGCAGTTCTTCCCGTGCTTCTCTCATCCACTCATATTGGTACGTGTCTTCTTACTGGAGTGCACAAATATGCTTTTTAGAAGCTTCACTTTCCGTCGACTTTTGTTAGCCAGATAGGTTTCAAGTACAAAAGAAGTTTCCCTTAGGGATCTCATGGCCTTCACTGAAAGCTGCTTTTGCTTTTTTGATGCTCCAAAGAATGACGCTAGGTAAGGTTTCAGAGGTGTCAGTTTAACCTAATTTCAGTCTTAATGATACCGTTGTGTTCCCCGTCGTTTATGCATAGCTCGCCTCCCTAAATCACACCTTTGGTGGCACGGTTGACAAATCGTCCGAGTCACAGAACAAGTATACGCCTAGAGCTCTGCCGTGTCGTTTTCTCTTCTACTACAGCCACTGCAGAGATCGGTAGTAGGTACTTAGTCGCATTCTTCTTGGATGATCTGCCTGTAGGTTGTGGCCTGTGATGATGCTCTGATCACAAGTGCTGTGTTGTAGCCCATTTTTGGTAGTGCGTTCCATCTCTTTACGGTAAACTTCCAGAAGTCTAAGTGTAGATCGTGTTTTAGTACCTCTTTGAGGGTCAGAACTGCCTGAATGACAATTGTTTGGTTCTTGCAAGTTCATGGACATTTTCATAGCCGAGCAAAACAATGCAATGGAACTTACTAGAAAGCATTATGTCGCCTTCAAAAAGCTCCTAAATGCAAGGGTCAGTTACATTAGAAAGTGATGGCGAGACCCACTGCCTGTTTCAAGAACCACCTAACCAAGACGTGCCTAAAGTCAAAGCTCCCATTCTCATCGCTTGCTGATTTTCTAAATTTCTTTATCGACTCTTCAAAGATGATATGCTGGCTGCACTTTCACCGTGTCCAAGTGGAACTAATCCATTTCAATTTGACACCAGCAGTGTCAGTCGTTAAAAAAAAAAAAAAAAAAACTCCCAAAAGACGTGAAAAGCCATTTCCCTTGCCTTGCGCGCCCCATAAATCAGTGCGCGATCAATCAAGATCTTAAAAAAAAAGAAAATAAAAATCATTAAATTAAGTTTTAAATAAACCGTTTGCATAAAATTGGTTTCCGCTTGTGTTTCCGCTAATGGCAACGAACTGTGTGTCCCGCATCAAAGCTAACTGGAGATAAAGTGCTTAATTTTATCGCCATCATGGGGCGTATTTATAGGCCCAGGACTTGTTTTATGGCAAATTGAAGAGAGAATTTTTTATGTCTACGCATCGTTTGCATCTTGCGTAGAAGACGTCAAAGTGTCAAGCCAATGTCGACTTTCAGTTTTTTTTTTTAACGGTTTCATAGTGCAACGGGGAAAAAATCAGTATAACTGCTTAACAGGTCGTATAAATTGAAGAGCTTCGTTGGATGTGAACTTGAAATTTCTTCGTATCATGGTGGTGGGCATGAAGTATCAAAGTATCTGTACATGGATGAGGGTCAAGTGGGAGGTTGGCAGTCAAAAATAAACCAAAAAAAAAACTTGTATTGTGCTAGTAAAACAAGTTGGTAGGTGCTCTGATATGTAGCTGTTAATTATGAGTAATGGTTGGTACCTGACGGAAGTGAAGCACAAAATAGCTTCCAGCAGTGCAATGAAGGTTGATTGCCATCGATAATCGGATAAACTACAGGAACCCAAAATTGATGGTTTTATACTCACAAACATTAAGCATTTCATTAACTGTTGTTGGAGTGTAATTGTGGTTTCATTTCCTGTTATGTAGGCGATTCCTATCTGGTCGCGTCTCACCAAACAAGACACAAAGCAAAGAGGAAACTCTTGAAGTTGTATTCAGAATATAGTTCAAAAGACGCACGAAAGATTCAAAAATTTCAAGACTTCTGGTTGTCAGTTTATAAATACATCTACCACCCTGTACAACAGATACAGTAAGGTTCATTGTGATATCACAGAACCTTCTGAGGCTTTAAACAAAGTAGTGGAGCGCCTTAACTAACTCACAAAGGTTGTCAAAATCACAATATGCCAGGCACAGCTTGCTTCCTATAGAGAACACCGACAAAAGTTGTCAATCCTATCTGAATGCCTGGCAGTGTTGTGTAATGAAACTTAGTTTAAAGCCTTCTCAGCGAGATGACACAGTTTAGGGCTGGTATGAGACTTGATACCAGTTTTCCAACACAATTGGTCTCTCCAAATTGAGTTATTGCCTAGCATATAACGAGAGGCTTGCCGGGGTATCCTCCTTCCAGCTTATACTTCGACACTTCAGCCATTAAGAGACAAGCGACGATCTAGTGTGACGTTCAATGCTAAATCGAGATGGATTCCACAAATTGTATGACAGCTTATGTCTTTGACAGTTATAAGATTCCACATAAGTCAAGACAGAGCTTCTTTCATCTCCCTACGCCCAATAAATCGAGCAGCCGTTTAGCCTTTCATAGGAAACCACATCAATGACAAGTCGTTCATGTCAAAATTTACGAATTCATAGATCACCATCCGAGACATCCTTTATTTGTTGGTCCTTCTATTAGCGGAACTAATTTGATTCCTGCGTTCCTAACTTCCAACATCCATAAGCCCGAACAGCCTCATAATTAACCAAAAACTTTACACTTTGCTCTTGAGGCACAAATTTCGCATTAGTTAGTACCCTCAAGGACACTTTTGTGCAAAGGAAACGTTCATCAAACGGAAACGAAACCATTACCAACTCATCGAACAAATTATCAACATCGAACAACATCCGCAGAGCAACCAAAAAAAAAAAAAAATCAATAAACCGAACGAATGATGTTCGATTTGGAGTGCCGCACAAACAACTTCAAAAATTGATTTCATCCTTTCTAAGCTGTACATCCGCTTTTCCCCAAGGACACATTGCCACTCAGCAGTCAATCTGGCATCGAGATACTATCACCAGTATACCACTGAAGGCAAATTGAATTCGCGGGTACACAAGAGACGGTTAACTTCCGCGCTACGCGTGAACAAACAACAACGACGCATGGTACGCGTCGTCTCGTCCTGATGAGCTTTTCTCGAAATTGAATTTTCCATTTCCCAGTTGTGTGTTGTGTTTTCCTATTCCGATTGTGAATGGAAAGTTTGTTGCTCCTTCGGATTTTTCTATTGTTATTGCTTTGCCTGTCTTGGGTTTTGCTTCTTCCGCGGAATAAGGCCGCTTATTGTCTTTTTTTTTTTCTTGAAAATTTATGTTTATTCAAACAATCCCGCAGCCTATTGTCTCAAACTTAATTTGATTTTACTGTCAGATGGGCTCGCAATGGGTGGGGATGGGGAAGGACATGAACTGCGGAAAAGTTGAACGGATAAAAGGAAAAAAAAAAAAACGCCAAACAATTGAAATTATTTTGAGAGGAACCAAGTTTTCGTTTTTTTTTTTTTGCGACTTTGGAGGTTAGGAGAGGATACGATAAAGGAAATTTTAAGATCCTGCAGAGGGATAAAGGTTATTTGCTTTGGGGTTTATTGGGATTGACTGGGAGTTGCGCTGCGGATTTGGGGAAATCTATCGCACAGTTCAATCTGAGCAAACATAAGATTTAAAGTGAAACGGTTCTTCAATATCCTAAGCGTCGGAATCGTTTAGGTTTTTTTTCGTGATTTCACATATGTATGTGTTTCTCAGCTGTGTAGGTAGTGGTCTTTGGTTAGGTAAGGTGAATGTCTCTAGGCACACTTGCACCAAAAAGTAGGTCAATTGTGATGCCACGTAGAGGTAGAGGTAGAGTACAGGATTTCCAGCACCAGGAACCTTGCAAAGGAAGATACTATGGGTAAACACTTGGACCCGCACTCAAAGCTCTTTATTTTGTAAATTTTGAGTCGGGCTAGGTCGCTGAGATCTTCATGGAAGTACTAGCTCGCCATCATTTGCACTATCAGAAGCTTTTAATCTTATGTAGTCTTGCATATCTTCCAATCGGAATCGCAGCTTGAACACGACCAAGTAGCTGTCTCTAGGCACGGTCTTTCGAAGAAAGATTTCAAGAAACATCACGCCTCATGTATCAAAAGGCGAAGACAATCCCTTCCGATCAAACAAAAACAAATATTTGGCAGGACAGCTCATAGAGAGCCAGGGCCTAGCTTCTCACAGCCATTCATGTTGTACGTGTTACATTTTTCGCACGAATGGAAGGGACCTACAATTTTATTGCCGACTCCGAACGCCGGATTGAGAAGCTTTTTCGTGGCAGATTATACTTTTGCAGGTTTGTCGTGCCTACGAAGGGGTGGTGCCGCGAAAAAGCGTTTGATGGTTTTGAAGCTCGAACCTGTGTCCTCTCGCTTAGCAGACCAACGTATCTTCCAGTCGCCTAAATATGTTTGTGAAAACCTAAACAAACTGGGTTTCCCCAAATTAAATGGATTTCCAACTTTGAATACTCTCCACGTTCGTGCACATTGCCTCCAAATCTGCTATTAATTTCTATCCACACAGGCACAATCCGATTGGAGTTGCATTTTTCCCATTTTCTTTCGTTCCTAAGAGATGAAATTTTATCACGAAGAGTAAAGGGGAAAAGAATCTGCTGTAAAGCACTTCTCCCGATGCAACTCCTAGTTTCTGTAATAATCCAGACGAGAACCACGATGACAAAGTGACTACAGCATCAACGACGACGACGACGACGATGATGATGACGATGACGTTCTTAGCTTTAGAGAAAGATTGAATAGTTCATTGAACATCAAACAATTTATATGTTCCTAACGTAACGTTACTTTTTCGTATGCCCAATGCCCTGTATTCCTTTTCCTTGGTGAGCCATTGAATCTTGTACAACTGCATGTACCTACTTCTTCTGCACTTGTAGTGTTCTGATAGATTTCTGTCTGGAGAGTTCAATTTAATTTGAAAAAGAAATCTACGGGACAGATAAGGGAATATCTAACACAAATGGAAAATGAAAGCGAGATTACGGATGGCAATGGGAAATCGCAACTTAAAGTGAAAAAGAAGGAAAAATACCAAAATGATTGGGAATTGGTTGGGGAAATCTTAAAGTTGAATCTTTTTGTAGGACAGGTGAAATTTAAATTGTTTTTCTGGTTCAAAAAGTGTGAGAATTTCAGAAAGATAGTCTTCAAGTATGTGCCTCGAGAATATTGAGAGCTCATACGCATATGAAGCCCTCTTCTCGGGTAATGGAAACCACCCTGGTGCTGTCAGATACAAAAACAGACCCATTGTATTACCCTTGAGTTTTCAGAAAAAGGCGAGTAAGGGCTTCGATGATAAAAAGCTTAGGTAACCAGCACTCATCACAAAGGCCCCGAAAATCTGCCACCTGATACCTACAAGCAAGGACATGACAATAGGTTAGATAAGGTTGAAGTGGCTGCCAGCTGTTGCCAACACACTTAGACCAATGCTGGGTCCATTGTGATACCATATGGATCTTGAGAGATCTCCTTACCTACTTGTTGAACCAATAACAGCTTCTGATGAAGCGAAGTTAGTTTCTGAAATCTGTGTTTATCAGATCGTCTAAGTCGTTCAAGCAGAATTCACCTAAGTGGAGCTTTCTTTTGCGGGAGAGAGCTAGGCAGCTACAGTGAAGGTGGAGAATTGTTTCCTCCTCCTCTTCGTCCATGCAGCTTCTACAAAAATCGTTTGAATGTACATACACCAAGCCTTGTTGCATGCTTGTCTTTTAAACAGTGTCCCGTGATGACACCTATTACGGATCTGATATACGATCTGTGAAGAGAAATTTAATTCTTTGAGCGTTTCAGATCCAGCTGTTGCCAAATCTGCTTTGTCGCTGGACATGTTGTTGCACTTGTCCTCCTAAAATTTGTTCTCAAAGCTTGAATTTGAGTTTGCGTATAGCGATCGGTGTACCCAAAGTGCGTTTATCTGGAAGCATGGGTATAGTTTTTCCATATATCACGAGTTCGTCGGCCTTACAGTTCCCTTTCGGCACCCAGCAAAGGTGATTATTGATCTGGTCCACCATCTCTATAAGAAATGATCGGCAATCTAGAGCTACTAACGAATTTCGAGAGAATGATTCCAAGGACCTGATTGACTGTCCGAAAAGAAACGGATATTAATTGGAAAAAACGTCCTGAAGAATTTCTTCGTTGATGAATCAAATCGGGCAGCACACTTACTCCGCGAGTGAACCATTAAAACGTTGAAACTTCAAAATATAAATGTTTACTGCCCCCATTTCCATATGCTTTCCCCATTTTTACTCTGAAGATCTCATTCATTCAATTGCTTTCTCAAACACATCCAAACACGTCTCGTTTAATCGAGAATTTTATTTCATTCTTTTTCCTAGTATTTCTCTTGTTAAAGATACAAAAACACAAAAATGGAAAAGATAAACGTTCAACAAACCAAACCAGTCTTTCGCCACGTTTTTCCTATAAATCTTCTTCCCCACTCGTATCATACTTAACACAAAAAACAACGAAACGATCCTTAAAATGAAAGTCTATGTACACACTCACACAACGATCCAAGTCTTATTGCAATTGCATCTATGGATACTTTATTTTTTTGCTGCGAAAAAAAAAAAAGTCTTTCATTGAATTCTGGAAAAATGTCGCAGTACCTGGAACACCTATGCATGCGATATAGACAAATGTTAACGACAGTGAGATGGTGTTCACTTGAATGCTTTGTTTTCTTCGTCCTTTTTTCCACTCCAAGTTCCCAACTCCCAATGTGTCGTTTCATTCTCTTTGTATCTACAAGCACTTTACTTCGATTTTTTTTTTGTCATTTTATTCTCATGAACGACGCGTCGTCGTCGACGTCCCATGTGTAGGCACTTACCTGTCGGTTTTGTGTTAGGACTTTTACCTTCTTATTTTTATTTTTTGTAAACGTTCGCGTATCCAATCAAGAATTCTACGGGTATCCATCTGGAAGCCGGAGTCGTAGACTCATAGTACACTATGAGTATGCTGTTGCGCTGACTATAACTATTCAAGAATCCTGCACCTGTCTGTTCATTATTCTCTCAACTTAACACACAACTATAAAACCGTGTGCAGAGTATTCTTTGTCGTTGATGCTGTCGTTTGTGTTCGAACTGTGAACGTTGGATGAGATGGTGTTGAAATACTGCACCGGATGACGATTGTGGTATACTCTGAGATAAAATAAAAAAATATTCGCATAATAAACGTTCGACTAACAACTGTTCTTGTGTGAGTTGTCTTTTACCTTTTCTTGTTTTTCCATAAGTGAACATTACTCTTGATGATGACGTAAAGGGTGTTGCAAAACAAAACAAAAAAAAGTTGTAAAATCAAGTTGAAGGGATTGTGTAATGGTAGTTGAATGAACCAGCCATAGGGAGGTACTGTGTGGTTTTCCGTCTACCAGAGGTGGAACAAGTTCAATAGTTCTTACGGTGAATTGCATTTGCTTCAAAATTTCGGGGTCATTTGTCATCGGGTATTCTTCTTCGAGTCTCGATTCCAGTTTTTCAAATCGCAATCAAGATCATTGACACGACTCTTAAACCTAGATCGAACCTCATCTTTTAAACACGACACATAGCCCTAACCCTTAGCCAATGCAGGTGTTCTGTCATTGTATGACTGAATCTGAGTCCATTGCTTTCGAATGTATGCATCCAATTGCAAAGTTCTCTATGGAGTGCTGCCACAGTGATCGTAAGAAGTCTGCTAGGAGAAGACAGGTCCATCGATGAGACCCTAAGACCCTAAGAAAATGATTTTTTCCCACCTACCCCGGACCTGCTCGGAAAGTGTGAATTTTTTTTTCTCCTCTTTCCTTTAAATTTCTTTCCTAGATGGGTAGAACGGAGCTTCAAACTCGAGGAAAAGTCACTCCCGTCTTCAGATACGGAGTATGAGGGCCCCAGCAGCATCGAATGTGGCACAAAGTAGACCAAAAAAAAATGTTGTTTTCCAGCCGACCCCGGCCCTGCTCGGAAAGCGTGAATTTTTTTTCTCGTCTTTCCTTTAAATTTCTTTGCTAGATGGGTAGAATGGTTCTTCAAACTCGAGGAAAACCCACTTCGGTCCTCAGATACGCAGCCTAGGGGCCCCAGCAGCGTCGAATGTGCCACGAAGTAGACGTCAAAAAAATGATTTGAACATTTTTTTTTTAAATAAGAGCATGAATTTTAAGAATATTAGCGGCGGCCTAACTCTTTAAAGCTTGATGCCTGTAGCCTGATTGTACAGAATTATCAGGCTGCAGTAGCCGCTTTAACAACCGTTCCCCTTACTATCTTTTCGTGCCGTTCATATTGAACTTTGCGAAGAGTGTTTGTAACTACTCGTTTATGTAAGCGTCGACACATCCAGCAAGTATAATCTGCAGGAGTCCTGTTTTTAGGATAGGTATCCAGTATGTTAGCTAAAATACATTTTCCCTTCGTTGAGCTTCTCTTTTGGTTACCGCCTTACGGGCTTCTAAATAAATCATTTGGGCACTTGTCAAGAAAGTAGTCTCTTAAGAAAATCATTGATGGGAATGCCCTGGGTACCAAATGGGACCTGTTTATGTCTAGTTAGCTTGTCAGCCACACATTTTGTTATGGAAACTGTGGCATCTATCTCATTAAGTGAAGCGGGGACAGAGATTTTGGTAGAAGTTCCACTTCTCCACTTCTGACACTCATCTGCAAAAAAGATTCTCGAAATCATTCACAATTCCGATCTTATGCTTAATGAAACATATCTTGCCAACATTTTTTTTGCTTTTCTGGAACTCGAACCTAAGGCAGCTTTCTCAGCTTGATGTTCTAACCACTGAGCCACGGAGACCACCTCAAGACTTACCTATCGAAAAAGGCTATCATTTGAACCGACTTGAATGAAAAACACAACTTGTTGCCACATATCGCGTTTCAGCATGACCACGAAATGCAATCAGAGCAAACCAAAGTAGAATCCTCATCCACAGGTCCACCGTCCATCCTTAGTCAGCGAGTAAAATGTGTCTCATGTTCAAAGTGCATTGGACCATTATTCTAGTTGTTAACACCATTAACACTGACGTCCTTTAGTCCACTCTTCATCATCAACGTCAAATCATTTCCAATTATCGATAACAAGACTGTCAATGTCAACTACCCTGACTTTCTCACTGCATCCCATTTCCTTTTACACCCATAATCAGAAGAGAAACCCGCATCCTCACGAGGAGGGGGAAAGCCATCTTGATTACATGCATTAACCAAATTTGAGCGGATATGAGGATAGCCTATCGCCCATAATAAGATGTGAATCTCGTCGGAATGAACCCACCTGTGAGAAACCAATTATCTGTGATTTCTCACTCTAATCTCATACACACACGGACACAGACACACTATTCTATTTTTTTTTATCAACGATTGAACATCCACGAAGTGTAATCTCCGGATGCTTCAGCACATCCTGTAGATTCTCTACGTTCGTTCTTGCATCGAGTTGAGAACCAAAAAAAAAACCACACATCATCGGGTAAGTGACGCAAGAACATGACTGCAATTATATCGAATTACAAATGTAATTTCCAGGTGTTATCACCGGTATCGTTAAGCCCATTAAAAATGAGTTGCATCTTCGTTGAGTGTGCGACTCAGACCGTGCTTTAGACTCTTGTCGTGTGATGATCCAGTCAACTGAATGGTGCACCGAATTAGGTATTATATGTGCGTGCATGCTAGCTAACTGAACGGAACCAGTATCTTGTAACTGTTCAATTGATCTAAAGTTGGTGCTTGCGTGTGCTATAGTTGTTTGATCCCATAATAGGATTTGACTTCCTTCTTATGAAGTGGATCTATGTGCGTGTGTTTATAGTGTCTTTACCCGTTGCGTTCATTAGACAAGAGGTGCTTAGGCATATAATGTGTACAGTGGCGACTCAAGAGGTTTTACTTCTTAGATGTCTTGTGAATAAATTGTCTTCAGATGAAAGGTCGTACTTCGAAGCTGTGTTGGAAGTTAAACTTACGCACGAACAAGTTAAAAAGGCTTCGAACGTTAAAGCGTTTTCCTCTGGGGATAGACAAGGATAACAACCAAGTCTTTTAAAAATTCATAAAATCGGTCTACACTGACACTTTCAATCTAGGACCAGCACTGGTGTAGCTCTCTCTTCACCCTCACCCAAGGGCAACCTCTACGTCTGACAGTCGAATCGTTGTAGTTTTTATTTTTGTAGGGGGAAGTCATAATCATTCAGGAGGCATCCTGGCAACTCCAAGATCCAAGATGACAAGAAACCACCAAGAAACACCACAACATTACCCGGTTACAAGCCTCATCCGCATCGAAAAAAAAAATCCAAAGCGCTTTATCATGCCCAACAAAGTGTACTTTAGAAGGTTACACCTGTCGGTGTTTGAACACTTTTAGGTCTGCCTCTGCTTAGTAGATTCCAAAACCCGCTCTTTCCTCTTATAGTCGTTGTGAATGGTGTCAACAAATACCGTGAAAGTTGTGCCTAGAGCTGGTCTTTCCCTGTCCTTTCATACAGTTTCCCTTTCTTATGCTTTCCACCAGAAAAGATACCCTAATTTGGCCCTGACTGTACTTACGTATTAACAGTGCATCATTTCTGGCTTGAGCATCGCCTTGACTTGTGAAATGTAAAAAACAAGTTCCCTACTACCTAGCTGCTTATTGCTAGAAACATCCATCCCGTTGCTAGAAGAGTACACAGTCATATCGGTTAATGGGACCTTCCTCATAACGTTCACCTTTCTATCAGTAGGCCCTTGCCTATGTGCCTTATCCACCAGAATCACTGAAGCTTAATCAATCGTTGTGTGCCTTTTGACAGGCGTCAACCTTTGCTTTTCACCCTGGCAGTGCTCTGAAGACGCTTTACCTGTTAGTGTACATTTTAAGTTGCGACTTTCTGCTCAGTCTTGGAAAATGTGAAAGCTACTTACTGTAGACTTTTTCAAGGCACCCATAGGAGCTTTTTAGGACTGATTTTCTGTATGGACGTCCACTGTGCCAATGTGTGTTCTTTCCTTAGTGCCGACTACGAGCCTTTTCCTAGATTTGTTTGCCCGTACTTCATGCTTCTATTCGCCATGTGTGGCCTTGGCATGTACCTAAGACCTCCCGATCTGTTCGTAAAGCACCGTTTCGAGAACATGCGTTTTAAATTGTGAGGTTTGGATCATGTCCTCTTCAACAATTCTATAGAGAATCCAGTTACGCTCAGCATAACACAAGACTGTATGAGAGAACCACTTCTCTCGATTAGATTAAGTCCCTTGAATGCTCCATCAAATTGAATCTTCACTAGAAATCACAATCTTAAGCGATCTTGTATAACACATACATATTCCCAGCAATAGTTCTCCGTCAAGATCTATTGAACATCTTGAAGCCGAACATAAGCCGCTACTCCTAACTCAACGCCACACTTGAAGCATGCATCGGGTGCATTTTGAAATTACCTGCAACACCAAGTGCATTCATTGAACTTGATCCCGTGTACAAAGTCCATCCAACCGAACTCACCGCTGTTGGTAAGGGTTCCCAAGTAACCGCAACATTTTACACGAAATCCAATCCAAGACGACACGGAGGAGCACAACAATTCCTTTTCGGGGCACCGAGCTCCAACTGCGTCAAAGAAGACGACCACGAGGAGGAGAATATAAATCGGATTGCGCGAATCGGATTTCATTTATGAGAGGCAACAACCGAAACGGAAGACTTATGTGTACATGGGCTTTATACACCTAGATCATCAAATCTCCTCCTGACATGGTCGAGAGGATTTTGCTTCTCGGACAATGTTACATGCTGTCCGTGCAATTGTTGTTCATTTTCTTTTGTTTGGCCGTTCCACCATTGATGGTGGCTTCTGTTTTTTTGTCTTTTGAGCAATCTCTTTTGCCACCCCAAGGGGACTGCAAGCGAGTTCCGCTCTAATGCTCACCAGAAGTAGTTGCAGCAGATCGTACAGATGGCTAAGTGAATTGTTCTCCAGCAAGTGGATTGAACGACAAGAATCACTTGAGTTCCCAATAATTGGAAACGATTCCTTAATTCGGTGCTCAAAAGTGAAGAAGTTATGTCATGAGATAGCAATTCACTTGACATTTTTAGTCTTTTTCTCAACAACTGCGACGTTAATGGATGAAAGAGACACCCTTCGGGGACTTTGAACAGGCTTTCTTCTCCGATGGATGGTGACGGTTATTATCTGAAATTTTTTTAATTAATAAAAATTATTGACGTGGTTAGTGGAATTTTAAGTGCCGACATAGTTGTCGACCGTCCAAAGGAGTAAGCCGACGACATTCTCACCTTTCACTTGGGGAAGACGCGTTGCTATGTCTCCACCGAGTGCAAATTGTTGAAGTAAAGTGGAGTAATGAAATTACTGTTTTAATTACTTCTCTTAGTATGTGTAACTATTTAAGTGAGTGTCGGTACCTAAGGGGAAACTTTGTGAAACTTTTGCTTTTAATGATGTGACAAGGAAAGTTGAAGCAAAGATTACTTAACTTCGGATGTGGAAACTATGAAAAAGAATGGAAGTCTAACTCTGCAGAGTTAGGGAAATTGAAAGGGAAAACACTAGTCTAAACGTTGTCACAGCTATTCCACAAATAGTACTCGTACAGTCAAAGTGAACGATGTGTTACTGCTGCCATTTTGATTTGATTTGACACTATTTGGGATTCACACACACAGACGAAGACGTGGCGACTTTATTCTACAGATCATGTGCCTTGTGAAAACATTTACTGTGTCCATCAGCAGGTCCTTAGACCAAAAGGAACTCCATTCGAATATCACTGTGAATGCTAGCAATCTACTTCTGGCCATACTGATAGTACTTCCTCGCCCTCGTGCTCAAAAGCTGATCATATGCCTGCCTATGATGGAGTTCCCTGTTAAGACGTTCATAACTATGGAGACCTGGTAATGCTTTAGGATCGAGTATAGGCCAAAGAAACCTAGTCAAGTTGTTGCCATTTGATTTGCTTTCGACAGAGTATTGATGTAAATCATGCCCTTAACCAACAACAAAGGCGCCTTAACATGGCCAAAATTCCTACCTAGAGAGCCTTGTGTGAATAGTTTGGCATCCCCCTTTGAATATCGTGATAACTTAAGAATCAACAGAGTACGAAATTGGACTGTTTAGCGATCTCATTCAGAGATACGTGGCAGTCCTTCACTACCCTCTTGATTCTATTTTCCTGGATACAAGAGATATAAAAGCAGTCTGACTGCCACAATGGCTACCTGTGATTTCGTCTTGAAATATACTTACTTACTTAAGGTGGCGCTACAGTCCGGGGTGGACCTGGATCTCAACCAACAAGCATCTCCAGCCAGCTCGATCTTTAGCTAGCTGCCTCCAGTTTCGCACGCTAAGTTGGTTGAGGTCCCCTTTAACTTGCGTGCGGTCTTCCTCTACTGCGCTGTCCCTCGGGGGCGGATTCGAAGATTTTGAAATATATTGCAGTCATTTGGGAGGTTGTACGAGTCATTGATGATGAGCGACTTACAAGTAACTCCGGCGTCGGTTGCTATATACATTTTAGTCCAGTAAGTACAGAGTTCGATATCCTGTTATACCTCACACCTCAGAGGATGGGAAAAATAGAGAGCCTGGCATGCCAGTATAGCGACTTAACTCAAGACAACAACAACCACACTTTGTTCTAGTACCTACATCAGATAGCTTGCAGAGAGATGAAGGCGATAAAGCACACGAGTGAGGAAAACTGGAACTAAGTGTACTCCTACATGAAGGTAGAGCTAAAACTGAAGAAGAGAGAAAAGTTCGTCAAGGCCATAAAAGACTGGAGCCTTATAGAGCCTTTTAGAGAAAAGTGTCATCACCCTGAAGAAATGCAAAAAGCAACTCCAGGGTTGGATTGCTTGAAGGTAGATAGGTTTTATTCCGTTAGAGTTCTCACATTCCCACTTCAAATTAAAAATTTTGCATTCTAGAACAATCTTTAAGAGGTTTGTAAGAGTCTCGAGAGCCTTAATGTAAGATATCAGCACAGACCACAATAATTTGGTACCCTTTTAATTTTTTTTCCAAGCACGTTTTTTGGAACTCGTACTTAATCCATGTTGCTCAGCAGTCCAATATTTTTAGCACTGATCTCGAGAGCCTTTACCCCAACCACCTCTTTCTTTCCAGTGTACTTTCGTCGAATATGGGAATCGTCTTCCGTTCGTTTGATTTGAACGAGATGACATGCCTCATTTTATCGAGAGACGCCTTGAGCAAGTACTTCATTAAGAAAGTCATATCGATCGTGCTAATCTCTGCTTTTCCTGAGGGGAATCATCACCTTCAATGTCTCCTTCTGAGCGGCATTGGTAGTCAAGTGTTCACTACATCACGAGGAGTGAAGCGCATGGCACCAGCAATTCTAAGGCGAACTTCTGGGGAGTGTATTAAGCCGCTGGCGGTCGCCAAACGGCTCTAAGAACTTGGGTCGATTTCAACTTGTGTTTTTTAACACCTGTCCAGGGTTAAGTTAGGTTAAGTTAAAGTGGCAGACTGTCTAGACCAATGTAGGTTCTTTGTGATACCACATGGATCTGGGTATTCTCTCTTAAAACGCGCAGAACTAACGCGAGCTTGCTAAGAAACGCTGTAGGCTGTTTATACTGCCTGTTCGCCAAGATTGTGGAAGAAGCGGCTCTTAGATAAGCTATTCTTCAAGCTAAGAGGGTTGGACACGTATAACTTTCCCTTTCCCTCTTCGTCCACACAGCCTCTGCAAACATACCTGCCAATGGTATTAACACTCATTATGGTACTTCTAAGCAGTCTTTTCTGTCTGCTCTGACAGTGAGAGCATTTGTGATCTAACTTAGGAAGGCCCAATCAGTTAAGTGTCTTGTGGATCCATCAGTTCACCTTCGGTTGGTGATGCTGATCGCGTTTGTTTTGAGTAGTAACCTGGAAGTTACGCTTATGAGGGTTACACCTCTCACCAGGCTATCGCTTATAAATGGTGGTTTCAGACAGAAGAGCTTTTTACCTCAGAATACGCGATGAAGGTTGTTGCGTAAATTCGTAAACAAGTTAATCTAGGGTAATTGCGACATGTTAATCCAAACAAATTCCAAGGCCTAATCGAGAGGTTTTTGACCTCCTTGGTACGACTGACGTGATGAAAAATGCCTTTAATGTGGAACGAAGCCAGATAAGTTCATTGGACTGCTGATCATTCGTCTTTATAATCGAATCTCATCAAAAAGTCATGGCTCCGAATAGCCATGTCCTTTCACCTAAGAAATTTTATTCAATTTGTCTATTTTATGGCTTCTAAGTCCCCGTCCCTCAATGCACCTAAAATGTAGTTATAGACTGCTATTAGCCCTCTTCATCCTCACCCCTCTTTGAAAAAACAAAAAAATCTAAAATAAATCGCGCTGACCATTTAGTCATGCTCATCACCATCTATCCGTGCACCGTGCCTTATCCATTAACCAAAACTAAAAGTCAATTGTCCATCACCATCATCATCGCAACTGATGCTCCATCACCCCATATACATAGATACATACATACTAACTTTCTCTGCCATCACCGTTAAGTACTCTTAATTTAAGTTAATTTATCTTTGATTTGTATTTTTATTCGTTTTCTTTTTTTTTTTCTTCTTCTTTTCTTCATACACACACATACACATTCGTCCACTGAATAACAACAATCGGCAATTCATGACATGTGCAATCATTTCGCAAAAACATTTCTTATCTCCGCAGGAGGTCTTGGAAGAGCGGATTGTCGAACTTGAAGAGGCGCTCATACGGTTGCAGGATCAAGTTAACAACGTGAGTAGAGTCTTCTTTTTTTTCGTTTTCTTTTGTTGATTCGTTCTTTGTTTTGAATTTTGTTTCCTTTGCTACCCGGCTGCCGATTGGTGCAAACTTTTAACGCTTTAGTTACAGATTGCAGATTTATTTTTCTTTTTTTTTAGGTTAATTAACTTTTTACGTTGGTTGCTTTTTTTGTTTTTTTAAGGCTCATTGCTGCTTCAGTTAGCTTGTTCTCTTCTTGTTATCATCACACAAGTTTATCAGCCTACTGCACTGCACATACTTTTTCAATTATTTTCTTCGCTTTGCTTGTCTTTTGTATCTTTTGCTCGAAAGATGGATGGGAGTCTGTTGTGCACGAAACAGCGGTTCTCCAGTCTAAAAGAACAGAGTGATCGATTGGCGACATGCAAAGTGTCCCTGGTTTGGTTTGCCTGGCCTTTCCTTAAGCTTTACCCACCCTTCTTTTTGACCAGCATTCGTTGGTGATAATCCCATTTGTATTGGCAGACATAAGACTGTAGCCTTGTCAGACGGGTAATTCGATAAGACGTCTTAAGACATGTTCGTTACTTTGGCAACAATTAACGCGAGTTAAAAGTGCCATGGGGCGGAGAGGGAGGCAGAAAAATCCATCGGTTGCATACTACAATTTGGGTGTGTGTAGATGGGAGGGATACCTTGTATCTACAGGGCTAACCGATGGTTGTATTAATTAGAATCGATGGATGGAAATATTTTTTCTTTTTTTCTTTGTATGTCTAGGCAAACGGAATCCATTATGAATGGAATCCAATGGGAGTGTTCAGAGGTGAAGGTAAGTGCTCTGCGGAATCTATATCAACCTGTGTGACGGGAGCTTGAAAGGGTTTCTCCATTTACGTTGAGTGCATAAAATTGCTGGTCGTACATGAGGTTCATTTTAAGATACTGATGTCTCAATAAATTCGTCGGATTTGGTTAACGAACGCGGAGGAGTTAAGCGAAGTTGGGTGGTCTTAAATGGATCGGAATGGTGGCGATCAAGGAAGGGAATTCGAGCTAGATTGGTGGAATTTCTTTGACTTGGTCATTACTTATCCAGCATGGATAGTAAATGGAATCAGGAAGTGGATCTAATGTTGGTGTCTAGTGAGGTGTGATGAAATAAACTCGAAGAGAGTAATGTTCGCCCTTCTTTTGTGGAGCTTCTCCTGCAGTTCGGTTTGTTGTTTTAAAAGACCCTCAAATGGGTGGTTTTTTTGTGATCAAGAGTGCTTCAGGTTTTTCGAAGATGGGCTGGAGTGTCCTTCCCTTGGTTTTCTAGAAAACATTTCATCCAGAGGTATGCGAAGATCTCTGTATAGTTAGCCTAGCTATCTTTTGAATGCGGTTGTATTAAGTATTGAGACCCAAGATGACGTTCAAAAATCCAGAAAGAGATGACTGCAGACATCCTGTTTTAAGCCAGATAAAGTCCACATTCGAGCTTTCTGATTACAGTGGCTATAGGTTTAAGACCCAAATTCTTTCCGCAAGTTTGACGGCAGGTCCACACATATCTAGTTTCCATGGTGACCAGCTTCAACTTGATTTCTCTTTGGAACCCAAGATTGGAGATGTTTCTCTTCTATCCGGTTTATTTCCAGACTATTCTCTGCTTCAAGTGAATACCCCAAGGATGTGACCTGAAGTTTCCTCGATCTCTTCGCAGAATCTGAACGCTCCGTTGCTTCCTAGACCTGATTTCCTAAAGTGTTCACGAAATTTACAGGGAAGCATTCCCTTCCTGACACCCGGATCAAAACATCATTTATAATGGATATCCACCCAGTGCAGAGCCATTTTTGTGGATCTTCCCTTAAGGTACGCATGCTGTGACTTGGAAAGCACGGTGATTCTTCTAAAATACTTCGTATGTGGATGTTAGACTGAAGGTTTTTATTCCAAAAGACTGATTGGCCGAAAATCTTAACCAAGTCCGCCTTTTCCTACTTTCGACATAAAAACCACTCAAGTACGTTTCCAAAAAGCACTTATCAAATACACAGTAAGAAGCCGTTTAAAAGTTCAAAGGTTTCTATGGTAGATTTTGTCCAAACTCCCGCCTGAATTTCTCAAGAAAGTGGGGTTGATTCATGGTCTGCTGAATGAATTCAACTTCAGTCTTAGTTTACATTGGAGCGAGAATCATACCTGGTCTCAATATTGTACGTCATGAAGGACTTCTTACGTAATGTTCTTTGTTCAGGCGATGTTTCCATCTTTAGCAAGTACCCTCACACACCTGCCAACATTTGACAACTTAGTTTTACAGAAGAACAAAAACGCAAGCATGATCCAAGCTAAGCCAAGGAGCTTATAGGTACTTTATCTCATGAAAAGCATCACCGCTGACATAACTCAACGTATACAACAAGATAATGTTGCTGAACTTGTAAGTCAATCTTAACTTCACTTGAGATATAAGGACCTAAGGCCAAACATAATCTTCTGCATCACATTTTGGTTAGAAGCTTGTTAGCCTCAAAAGCTTGTTACTACATCTCCCAATCGATATTGTCAGTCTATCTGACAACGATGTTTTATAAAATCTATCACCCGCAGGATGGTGAAATGTATCGCTTATGAAGTTGCACAGTTCACCCTCTGATAGGGAAGTTGGTGCCTTGGATTACCAGTTCCTAAACACATCACACTCATAACTAATTCCTAACTCCCTCTCTGTCCAAACTCCGATATATCTCTCATGAAACCCACGTCGAACATTCAGTACTGTCCATGTCGGACATTGCGCATCTGTTATAAGTCCCAAAGCCTATGCTGCTACACACATTCTTGTTAACCATGCATCATGGAAAGCCGTAAAGAAACCTCTTTTTATCAAAAGAACCCCCATTCAATCGTATCAGTTATGACATGAAAAACCCTTCCGCCCTCAGACAAACCTCCTTAACTCGAACGGATATCGTCATTATTTACAGCAAAATGTCCGGAAGATATGTTCAATCAAATTACAATGACTACTGCGTTATGCGTGTGTAAAATGTCATCCCATAGCCATCTCACACACATTCTCATCGGCATCTCGATGAAAGTATCTATTTCATAGTGTTTATCTGTGACCCAACGGTTTCTCGATATGCCGTCAATCCCTTTGGGTGCTGTTTTATCCTTTTTTTTCTTCTTTTCTTTTTTGCAAAATCACAGCTGATATACTGACAAGGATACCCCCACAAGGTCCAATTTCAAATAACTTTCACTTCAACATTTGTATGGGTATGTGTGTATCTGTGTCTTCTTCAACCATCACCCTCATCTCATCTGGTTGTGCGCAAGAAATATGCACAAGATTTCCGAGTTGGTTTGCTTATCCTGCTTAAGGTCTAGAGCACTATTTGCTACCCACTCCTCCATTGGAATTCAATTCAATTACGCAGAGGAAATGTATCCGTCGTTCGTTCCGGGGAGACAACGAGCGGGGAGGAATTATGTTTAAGGGTGGTAGACACACAGGCATCATTGCATAAACAAAATGTGTGTTATTCCTTTCTTGTTAATTTCCTGTCAGGGGAGCCGCAGCCAAAAAAAAAAATAGAAAAACCAAATCCTGCGTGAGGATATGTTCGAAGGGTTTGGGGGGGGATTGTGTACATATTTTCGTTAAAAAAAAAAATACATACATCCTAACTGACTGACTGACAATTATATTCTTTTTTTCGGATGGATAGCTTCAGGAATTCAAAGCCCACCCTACCTACTCCGTTGATGAAGCCACATGGCATGGGGTTTTTTCGTCGAACCGTTTAAACCCATTAGACGTGAGGGATATTGTGTGTGTGTGTGTGTATTTGTGTGCACCCCAGCCAGGGGGTTGCCAGAATTCAAGCTTTATAGGCTGATGTCGATCGTTAAATAGTTACGACCACGTCCCGTAGTACCAACCACCCACTGAAAGTGTAATTGATATGAGAACGAGCCGACGACGACGATGGTCGTTATGTGAATGCTGCTGTTGGGAAGGGATGAAGCGTCCGTTTTTTGTTGTTGTTTGGAGTAATCCTCGCATCGAATTTGTGGGATTAACGTGGCTTGTGTGTCCAACTATTACTAAGCCTGACATCAACGTAAACAAACAGACAGGCAAATCGGTTAAGAATTTCTATTTGCAACAACTTCCACCCCATTCTGGCATCGATAAGTGTATCTAGAACAAGTCTGGGTATACGAGTATGTCTTGATAATACTTTTGACATGAGTGAATTAATCTGTCTACCCCAATGGAGTGGGATCTGAAGTTACTCGTACTAATGGCTAACATGTCCTTTTAACGCATTTAACGAAAGATAATGTATCGACCCTTCCCAAAGCACTCTGTATCTCTCTGGTGGTATCTCTGAGGAAGCTACTTACAAACAGGAAATTGAAAACCACATGTAATATTTTAACAGCGTAAAGAGGATGGGCTAGAGCTCCCCTTAAACTCCAAGTGCACCCTCTTTTCAGTTCGTAATGCCATTGCGGTTGCAGAAATTTCATTGCAAGAGAACGTTGGTTGTGTTTAGATATATTTTATGAACGTGGTTACAAAATTCACACACATACACACTTTAGAATTTCACAGACAGTCCTTTGAGAGGAGGTAAGGCTCCCAGTTGGTCGATGTAATTGGATTTTTGAAAATTCAAGTTATTACATTAATTTTGGGAAGATTCGTGACCGTAATTTTAAAGAGCATTTTGTTGACTTAATAACGACTAATATGGTCTTTGGATGGGTGATGGGCTTTGGTTTATGGGGGTGACATGGAGTAGTTATTATGTCACAAACCTTTTGATAGATTTTATGGGAAATTTATCGGAGTTAGGGTTGTTTTAACAAAATCAATTGCACCCTAACCACTGAAGCCAACCAAGAAAGACTTCGAAAGTAGGGTTGATAGCTTCCTCTCTCGTTTATTGTTTGTTGCCTAGAATATTCCTTCAGACCGGTATTCGACGTAGGATTTGGTTGATCTAACTTCTATTCCTTCTAGATCCCTGATGGGCTATAGGTCCTTATGACGACTATGATTTTGGCTGGAAATGTTGTATAATATTTTTAAGATGCTTATCGAACGTCCATCATCCGGTCGTTAAGAGTTGTTTCATACACAACCACCTCCAGTTGCACACTCCAAGTGAGTAGAGGTCTCCTTCGACTTGGCGCCCCCCTCAGGCGAGATCTTCCTCTTCTGCGTTGTTAAATTCCAGCGTTTAGGTTCTTAATTAGTAGAGATCCCTTCTACTTGCTCCATCTAATGCAAGGAAGAATCCTTTCCTGGGTTGTCCTTCTGAGTCAGGTTCGAAGACTGTGCTGTCCGAAGCATTGGTTTTCATTCACTCTTCTTTTCCTAACCATCTCAAACGTTCAATACGTCGCTGTGCAGCTCGTAAAATTCGTCGTTGAAACTCTTCCTCAATCCAATGCCGGTCAATGCGAATGTGACTGAATATCTTGTTAACAGTCCTGTCTTCAGCGTCATAGAGTAGGACTGGTGACTTGATGAGGGTCTTGTATAGAATTCTCATAAGTAGTTGTCCGGAATAGGGTTCTACTATTCGGTTGCTTTTTTAAACCCAAAAAAGAGATATCGTAGTTGGGAAGTGAAAACCGAGTCAAGGTAGACAAAGGCCCTTACTAGCTTAAAGTTATAAGTGTCCACTAGGAAGTTCTGTCCAATTCGTCAACTTTAGGTGTCCCTTCCTGTTGACAGCAAACATGTAGTTGGGTTTGCCTTTCTTCATTTTACCCGCGAAAGTACAGGTGACAGCTTGGTGAATTCTGTTAATGATGTCAATATCGTCGATATACGCAAGTATGATAGTTGAACGACTGTGATAGTTGCGATTGTGAAGTCACATATAAGCACTTCACCTTGCCTAAAGGGTTTTTTGACGCCGAAAGTGTCGGAGCAGCAAGCATTCACCATCGTCATTCTGCACAGACGAACGAGTTTGGTAGGGTTGCCAAAAAGAAGACATAGCTCCATGTAGATAATTTCTAGTAATGCTGTCATAGGCGGCCCTAAAATCGACGAAGAGACAACGGATGCCAAGATGCTGATAGAAGACTGATGCCTTGTGGATCGGACAAATAATGCTAAGATTCCATTCGTCAGGCATAATTTCGTCTGAATGAATCTCAGAATTGATGTGGTAGATGCCCTAACTCATCTCTAGCTGCTCCGAATAGCTCGGCCGGTAAGCCGTCAGTTTCAGTAGTCTTGTTGCACCTTTTAGCTTACACACACTCACTTCATTTGGATTAGGTAGACGGACGTTTCGGCTTTCATCATCTAGATTGAGTAGTTCGTTCTCCCTGAGTGTCCTACTGACTAGATGCTATGGTATTCTTAGGTAGGCACTGCTTCGCCCCACATCGGAGCTCAATAAAGTATCATTGATGTTACGGTCTTGACAAGTATCACCCATCGACTGTACCTCGGCTCACCAATCTTTGGCATCATCCTTGCCAGCGCTTTTTCAATTTTTGCAGCGTTTCCACTTGCATATGCAAGATGCTATTTGAAGGAGAGTCTTATTTCGTTCATGACTCCTAAACTGTCCGCTTGGAGATGCTGTTGTATTTTCCAATTTTTAACTTGCATTCCTCGGTTTTCTACTGCTGATGGGCACTACCTATGTTTTGTGTTCAGCTAGTTATAGGATCTTAGCCACGTCTGTTGCAGTGGTACCCCTTTACGGTCATTATTATGGCGACGTCATCTGCAAATCCTACTACCTTTCCTTCCTGACGCATCCATAACACTGCATCATACATAATTTTACAAAGCTATGGTCCCAAGACCGAAACGTGTAGCTCTCCTGCTGTTACATTACATTCTGTGTAGGTGCTTTCAGTGGTATGGTACTCCCTTCGTTCATATTCGCCCCCTGGAATCCCAAAATCCAATACGTCATACTAAGACCTGTGCTTGCAATTTTTTCATTAAACAATTCACCCCGTTGTCGACAGGCAAAAAGGACTCCTTCCACCTTACTGCTACCATCACCAAAACTAATCACCTTAACCAGTGAAAGTAAATTGAATCCTGCCTAACCAGCTAAATCCCAAGGCATACGCAATATGCCTCATTGCACACATTACAACCATCATAATTCACCCCACACCTTCCGGTTTCTCTGTTCCACCAATAATTTACATGCGAAACCAAATTGACCGAATCACGATTCATGCTGCTGCCAAGCCAAATGTCCGTTTCTCACAACACATCCCTTTCGACAGGATGACGATAATTGCCCCATAAACAGATTGTTTCACTTCTCCCCCACATTCAAAGACACAAAAAAAAATCCGTTACATTTATTACAGGACTCATTACCATGGTTCCACCATCTCATCAACTACTATACCCAACCCCCATCATTAACCAAATCGATTCCCAGTCTCTACGTGTGTGTGTGTGTGTTGATTATTTACTTGCCATCCCCGCTTCCTTCATTTACCTAATGGACTCTGATACGCAATCGAAATTAAGGTTTTTACTTCCCCCCACCTCAGAGGAATGCACGCTGACCATAAAATATAACAACAACTAGGACGTCTTTCATAGACGTCCATCGTCGGTCTTAAAATTAGAGTAGCTGATTAAAATCCGTCGTAACCAAGACCACACACCAAACGACCTGATTCATTTCCGTCCCACCTGCGAGGGAGTAAGTCGAAATTGTATTGCTCTAGCCGCCAGGACACATGCAGTACATTTCCGTTCGTCATTAAGGCCGGTCTTATAACTCAACCAACGCGTTGCCATCATTATCGGCATAGCGAGTTATGTCGTTACCATAGGCGCGCCATTCTTTTATAAGACAGGTGCGGACGGGAGGCACTAACCTCGTAAAGCGTCTTAAAACCCGCACAAAGAGGGTGCCAGCATGACAGACTCTAAAGGACCAACGAAACAACCACCCTTAATGACAGCATCAACTCTGCCGCAACGTTTAAGTCGTGTTTTTTTTTTTTTTAAGTTCCTTCAACGGGAATGGAGAAATTAAGAACTTCGAAGGGTGACAGGTATCAGCAACCACCCTCACACCGCAGGGTAAACAGCATTTGGACCATTTTCCTACTTGATCCGATTTAGTCAAAGGAATTGTTATCCTTTGAGTGACAGTGGAAGAAGTTCTTCTCGTTAAAATTGATTGGCATCGCTATGGAATTTCATTCCTGCCTGCAAGGCTCATTAAAAGCTCATTTGAGAGACTCTCCATTTCAAGGAAAAAAAAAAAAGAAATAAATAAATAAGACCGGAAATGGACCTGAGTGCATGGAGAATTATTTCCCTTTCCAAATGTACTACTTACTCAGTCCAAATGGAAGTGGAAAGCTTAACCCAAGAAGACTGGCAATGAACTAGTGAAAGTCTGGCGCGAAGGAAACCCCCCCAAAGGCAACGACGATTTACGATTATGATCACCGAAAAGTGCCGTCGTTATCGTCCTTTTAAAGATTATTCTCGGGTTTTGTTCGGCCAATAAATACGAGCATTTCATGGACTGCGTGTGTGTTTGGATGATTTAAGGATGAACTACGTCCGTAAGTGTAGTTTGAGGGCTTCGTTGTCGAAAACCAAAAACCAACCAAGGATGCTTGAAAAGAAGAGAAAATCTGGACAATAGATCATGCGATTGACACTTTTTTTTGGGGGCAGGAACTTCCATCCCCACTCCTGTGATAATTTATTGTCCAACGAAATGGAAATTTTTTGTGCTGAAATTCGCATAAAAAATTGGTTAAAGGACTAGCCAGCTTCGAGGAACTAATCCTTTGGAAACGGAATTCTTTTTGTTCAGCTGCAGTTTGATATCAAATTTACGGGTCACTGCTTTGCGATGAACTTTCTTAGTTTTGTTCCGAGAATTTATGGACCATTGTAAGCAATGAGGAGGGAGCAACCTGTCAGATGGGGTCTGGACTTAGTGGGGAAATTGGATTCTTTTTCGGAAATTCTCGACGATGAAGAGAATATCGATTCGTAGTTTGCGTTGGAAGAACAATTTACGTGGGTTATTCCTTCGCGATGCTGATTTGAACAAGAAAGGGTGACAAGATGGTGTGCAGGTTTATGGAAAAAAAAAAGTTCGGATACACTCCCACCAGTTATTGGGATTTTTATCCAAAAAAAAAAGTTGCATTCCGACCTAGTCCCAGTATAGTCACACGGAACCATCGGTAGTTTCCATCGTCAAGTGTGGTAAAGCATTCAAATTTCGTTTTATTAACATTTTATTGCCTCCACTTCCGTTTCCGCTGACGTTTTACTTTTGCCGTTGTCTGTGACGAAGTTCCTTTTTATCACATCTCACATCGGCAGCGATCTGTGGTGCTGAAGGCCGACAAATTTTCGATCAAAGTCCCCGATAGAGACTCTTGGAGATTGGAACAGATTTGTTCTGCATCTTGTCGCACTCGGCTGCAACTGGGGCTAAACGAAGAGTCCATCATAAGTGCCTCTGGAGCCATTTATGCAGTGACATTTGTATATGTCATCATTGGATACCGTGCGGATTGGGTTAAAGTGGTGACAGTGTGATGTAAGTTCCCCTCACACTCGGATCGTCATGGATTCATTGTATTGCTTGCTCTTCCCAAACAACGCCGAATTCAATTTGAACTTTGGAATGACCATCGGTAGTATGGTTAAAAGTTTACCTTTGCTGAGGCTTGGGTAGGTTCAGAAGAAGTGTGTCGTGTCCTCTTCCGCGCCAAAGCCTTTGTCAGGGGCTGACACAGCTTCTTTCTTTTACTTCTGTCGATTGTTGTCTTTAGTTGATTGTTGTAGTCCTCGTAGCGTCATCTCATTATGGATAAGTGCTCCTTTAAACCGAGGCAGGAGTTTTTCAATAGCATTTTCAACAGCTGCCCAATGTTCATCGAAAAGAAGGAGTGATGGCCCAAGAAGACAACACAAATCCAGCTAATGAAGACTGTATCTTATAAGATTTGTGGTCGAATCCATTCTGTAAGGCTGTACAGTGGCGAGGATTTAGTGAGGCTGCATGCAGTAGCACCTGCAAGATATGAAAACAAATAGACCGGACTTAAGAGCATTGGGAAACAATTCAACGATTTTTTATGGTCCAAACGAACATTTGTTACACGTCTCAATGTCAAAATTTCATTAACGTCCGAAGCGTCTTTTTCCTTGATTTTCCAAAAAAACTTGTCAATAAACCAATCCTACACCGCATCACAAGGACATCTCTGGATGAATTACCCTCGAGCTATCTAAGTGTCTAATCCATCTTGGTCTCCCTCGATCAAGTGCGAACAATTTGGTTCCAACTATGTGAACCAGTCCTTGAACAGACGGTATATCCAAGCAAACTTGAACTTGTAATGAAGCCTTTTCTGAACTTTAGTTTGTGAATGTGGCAGGAGCACATTCGATTCTTCATTCGAAACCTCATGTCGTCCGCGGTTTCTCTACTGTTCTTTGAATCTCTGCCCAAAGTACTCCATCAGGTTCAAGTTTCTACCTCTAGCACAACTTTTGGCTTCTATGGGCCTGGCATTGAAAATATGACCTACAGCATCTATGAAAAAGATCCCCTTTGCTCCTTAATAAGAGGAAAGATCTACCGAGCTTCACTTAGGTCCGACATAAGCTACCCCAAGCAGGACATTAAACTAGCATCCAAACCTCTTTTAAACATGAAATTGGGCCACAAATACTGTAAACTTAAGATATTTCATAAGGAAATGAGCCTAGTGTGTGTAACAGTGCACATATTTTAAAGACCTGGAGACTCACCAATCAAAAGCTGACCTCTAGGCTACAGCAGATCAATACATATTTCATTTTTATCACATCATCACTCAACAACAACCCGCCAGCGCCCTGTTTCCCATTTAAATACTTACTCCATGCCATTTGGCAACCAACTCCGCTCATGCTAATGACCATTTACACGCGTGTATTGAGCCGGTCCCTCATTCAGTCAACCATTTCGGGAAATTCTTTCCGACTTGTCGGACAAAACCACCACTCCAGCAGACTTAGCACACTCCGGGTATTTCCACTGACTCGTGTTAACAACCCCCTTAGAGTTATTGTGATCCTCCCGCCAGTCAGTCGGCGTGTGGCTGTGTGTGTTCAAATAAATTTCCCAACCCCACAAATTCATAAGGACAAACACACAAAATTCAAAACATTTCTTGTAAATCAAACGACAAAGGAGGCAAAAAAGAAAAAAACTGATTTAAGGACGAACGCACACAAATTGTTGCGCCCTGCCATTGCTATTTATATTCGGTTTTGTTTTGTTGTTGTTGCTGTTGTCCTTGGCAGCGCGGCTGAACGGTGGTTTAAATTCTAAGCCACCCTCGCAAAAAGTAACTCTCTGCCGAAGGACGATTTGTAAACAATTCATCATTATCGCATATGCACGCGTGTTGCCTTGAGGACGAACGAACAGTACACAAACACCGTGTGCCAAGGATTAGTCAGTTAGTTTCGGCCCAGAGTGGGGTGATGAAAGCACTGCAATACCCCAAATGGTGGTTATGCAAATTAGTACCTCAAAACGTCGTATAGAATAAAGGGGAATGAACACAAGTAAACTGCAATTGATGGGGTTCAAAGGACACTCACCCCCTATTCGAGTGAAAAAAAATAAAAAAAAATATTTTGTCGCTTGCTAATTTGAGATTTCCAAATGAAATCTCGCGATTAGCACGAATCTGTGCGCGTACTCATGTCGCGCGGCACCTTAATAATGCAAATTGATTCGTCCTCGAGTGTCATTCCCAGAAGGAACCATCGCCTCTGCCGAGGAGATGCTATATGTACACTGCCACGCGGTGTGCTCCCCTAATGAAATGAGCACGTGCTCATTTTGGCTTCGCTGTGTCGAGTGTCTAGCCAGGGTGTGATTCCAGAAGCAGAGCACAGTCTGCATATGCACAACGTGCCTGCAAAGGATAATAACAAATAAATTTTGCATAAGATGAGTGCAAGTCCTTGTGTGCAAATGTTCTTTTTTGTCCTTTCACTCGTTTGTATGTGCATGGGTTCGGGACAACCATAGGCGGTTCTATTTGAAAGTTTCACCAAGTGGCAGGTATTTTCCAACATTTTCCCTCTGGAAAACGTAGGCAACCCCAACCCCACTGCTCCTTTGACGGAAAGTTGAAAAAAAAAACAATTTCCATAGAGGAAGTGCCACTGAGCGGGTATGAAAGAATGCAGATCAAGGGAAGAGTCTTGTGATGGAATCATCATACCAGGAAAGGCTAATAAAGAGGGTGCGGAATAATACCGGGATTCCCTACTCCAAAGGAACAAAAGGAAAAGAGGGATCAGAGTCAACTGTAATGGAATGCTCTATTGTCCTCATCTCTGCTGGTAAGGAAGACCTATTTCCTGAGGACACAAAAGGTGCATCATAGAAGTCAACAGGAGATTGAAAAAAAACAAGAAGCGAATCACTTGCGATTATTAAAACAAAACGAAGGAGCTAGTTAATTGTTAGGCAGAACAGGTGACAGTGAGTAAAGTGGGAGTGATACCTGAAGCAGGAGTTTTTCAAACGTAAAGAGGTCCCATCCGTAGTTGAATGGAAACAATGACGCTAATCTGAGAAAGGATTTCCCGGTAAAAAAGACCGTAGAAAACGGGAGAAACAAAAGTAATTTTGTGATTTAAATCCTTTTTAAATGATTGCTGTGACTGACAGGAAGCTTTAAGAAGATCCGGATAGACGTTCCTTAATTTTTAAATTAAAAGTTGAAATCGAATTGGATTTCGAGTTTAGATTTGTATTTTTCAGGTAAACTTTGTCCTACTCACTCGTACTTGTTTGTTTTGGATTGAAGTGATGGTCGGTGTTCATTGATTAAGGGATTAGAGCATTTTCTGTTGCTTTGTGTTCCGATTCTGATCCTTTGCATGAATATACTTCCTATCCAATGAAATTGTGGTAAATTGCAAGTTTAACCAAACCCAACCCAACATTTTTTCAAACTGTTCCATCTTGAGGTGTTACATTTCACCCTGAATACATCCACTCAAGGACATATACCAGATTTCAAGTATAATCTGCGCGAAATTCGAATTTTGACGTTTATTCCATCACGAAGAATGAATAGGATCTGCTTACGCTCCGATCCGTATGAAGTTTCTGCTTGAGACAGGGTAGCCTTGCATCTTCGTCAATCTCGGGCCCTGCACTTCCAATTCTCTATCTATTCCACAAGCGTTTGGTTCTTACACCGAAACTTCGGTCTTCTTTGTCGTCTCGAACCTGGGGTCTGTGATTCTTAAATCCTCTCCGTGAAGCATTAGGCGTTTTTCTTTTTTAGTTCAGAGCAGAGCCTGAGTTGGAAAACAAAAATTCGTGTTTCTTTTTTAGCTCAGAAACATCAGAGCTCCGAATTCGTTTTTCTTTTTTCGTTCAGAGCGTGCTCAGAGCGCGCTCTATGAGCTCAGAATAATTTGACTGAGCATTTAGAGTAAAAAGCTGAGCACAGCCATTTTTCGAATTTGACAGGAGGGAAAACAAAGGAAAAAAAATCAAATGACGGCTAAGTGCTCAAGTGTGTTTCATAAACAAATCAGAGCGCTCTGAGCATGCTCGGTTCAGAGCACACTCGATGTGATCGAGCTCTGTTCAGAGCTCTGCTCTGAACTAAAAAAGAAAAACGCCTATTGTTATCTATTCGCTCAACTTAGTCAAACCAATGTTACCATCATTATCTGTCGTAAACGCCTCTAAAACGGCACGCTGGGTGGAACGGATGATATCAACATCGTCTGTATACCTCAATAGCTGAAAGGATTTGTTCAAAACAGCGTGATCCGCACAATCTGCTCCAACACCAAATTGAACAAGTCAAATGGTAACCCATTTCCTTGCCGAAGAGCTGCTTCCAAACTGAACGCTGCATCAATTTTCCCAGGATCCTCAAATTCAACCCTCACCCTGTAGAATTCCAGCCGATGAATGTTGTCGATGAGTCTCAACTGCAAATTCGTTGGTCTTTCCTAGGATCAATTTCAGTGTGAAGATATAGTCCATTGTGGATCTACCGGGCCGATAGCTACACTAGTAAATACGTATCGAGTAGTCTGTTGCAGGCTTGAATTCCCTTGCTCTTTATATGCGGTCAATGCATCACAGTTGTTTTAGGTTGTGCAAATGTCTTCAAGGATATCAGATGACGGCAGTAAAAATCGAAGATATCTGTGAAAGAGCGTATAAATTAGGAAAACAGAAGGAAGTGGGCTGATGTTAAACGTGCCAAACGATTTTGAACTTCCTCGAACACAAGTAAAACCATACATCTGCTTCTTCTACACACATGTCCTTGTTTTTCCAATGTCGGCCATCACAGATTCGTTGAAAATTCATGCAAATTTAACCAGAACCGTCATTTGTATGTCCGCTCCTGTACTTAACCCTCAAAACGAATATCGAAACACAATGCCAACCGAATGCGAAATGACCCTCAAAAACAGAAAATGTCCACGAAACGAAAAGAGGGTCCTTCTTGTTTGCTCTCGAATGCTCACCCTTACGTCCTTGTTCTCGTTCTCTATTCTCTTACTCGTTCTCGTTCATATCGTCATCGCGCTGTTCATTATGATTTAGCATGACATTTGAGTGTTTTTTATGCCACCGGAGGGTTGATTATTATTTTTTTTTCTGTGTGGACTGCATACACCGACACATTCTGACATAACAACGACTATACTACAAACCACTACCAGGATGATGATCAATTTAACTACCATAACTACCCTTATCTCTGGGAGTTCCTGCGACCCGCCTACACCAACAATTTCCATGTAAATAACACACAAGAAACCCTTCTCCACCCCATGAACAGTAATTTCCATCCACCACTTTATACTGGAAGGTACCACGTGTTGGATGTTGCACAAGGCTCGGTGGAACATACAGCGCACAAACTTCCTCGCATATCGTGGTCATGCCATTTCTACAACATCAACTGCGGGAGGAAAGACTTCGAAGGATATTTCAGCTCTTTCATCGCCAAGGGTTGTTTTTCTGGTTCAGTTTTCCGGCGGCGGTTTTTTATGGCACATCGCGCGGTGCTCTCGTGTCCCGTCTGTTGAGCTTTCACTTTTTTGCCGTCTTTACCGTGTCATCGTAGCAAGTTTTTCGTTACGGTTTCAGCTTGTGACGATTCAGGACTTTTTATTTGTCCCCAAGGACTTAATGCGGTTTCGTGTGCGTGTGTGTTTATGTGTGTGTATATTCAAAAGCAATTCTCTAACCTCAGGGGTTAAAATGACATTGATCTTGGAAAAATAAACAGAAAATGACTTCAAAAGGAATTCCCCGGGTGTCTGGTGTCGTCCTTCGATGAAAATTTAATTTCTGAACTGTGCACAGCAAGGTGACTTTAATATTTTCCACCCGCCCACACATAATGGGATGAGCAGCAAAAGTTGTCCAACCACAGGATTCGATTTCATTAAAAATGGTAAAAGCACACACGGTTACAAGGAATTTAATTTTTTTTTTGTGGGCCATCAGTACATGGCTCTTGTTGGATTTAATTATGTCACTAAAATTCCACACTTAATTAATTTGATCTGTTGTACACAATTGGTTATTATTGCATTTTTGAATTATTCTCGTGTGCTCGCCTAAATTGGATTGATTGACATTTTATCGTTAATTGAGGTTTCCAATTAAAAAACAAAAAAAATGTTATGCAGGCCAACCGTCCAGTGAAACCACGTTTGGATGGTTAATAGGATTTACATTCATTTCCGGTGAAACATAAACTTTTCAAATTTATTTACGAGGCATTTTTTTTTTTTTAAACTTTATTTCATAACGCAATTATGTGTCAACATTATTACCGATAATTAAGTTGTTAAGCTGTTTCAAGAGATAAGTATGAATTGCATTTTGGGAATTTTTTTTTTAATTAGACTTTTGTACGTCTAAATTGAAGTAAAGTTTATCGTTAAATTATGGCAACTTAACGACTTTTTTTGTTCTACTTTAAGTAACGCTACAACTAACTAATAACCAATTACAATAAGCAATAACGGAGAACGTTGTAGCTGATGATAGAACCATTAACAAGCTGTAACAAACATACATACATGCATCTCAAGCGTAGACAGATCCTAAAATTTGATCATGTTTCTTTCGCAGGACACGAGCATTAGTTGAGAAATAAGTAGATAGTGCTTTTAAGGCTTTACACGCCTCTTAACTTTTGATGGCGCTACAGCCCGGAGTGAACCAGAGCCTTTTTTTTTGTCAAGCTGTTGGAACACCATGCTGATGCAGTCAGACACAAAAAACAAGTCCATTGTACCACCAGCAGGTAGACAACCCTTTCATGGTATTTTCATCGTCTTTCTAAGAAAGTCGAGTAAGCGTTTCAGCGATAAAAGCTAAGGTTACCCTTACCAGCACTCATCACATGAGCCCAAAAAATATGCCGCCTGATACGAGCAAAGGCAGGACTGTCACATAGGAAGTGTTCCGCTGTGTCGTCACCCTCTACACAAGCATCACAGATAGTGGTGTCACTTAAGCCTTAAGATGCTTGGCAAAGACGTAATGTCCCGTAATAACGCCAATAAGTTGTTTGCAGTTTTTTCTGCTAAGGGGCAACAAAAATGCCGCGGAATTCTTCATACAGGCGTCGAGAAGTATCCGTTTAGTTTGCCTGCATCCTGAAGAGTCATGCCACCTTCAGTTGTGTAGAAACCCAACTATCGATAAAAGTCCTAACGTGGGTTCTGGGCCGGAGAAGTTCCTCTGAACCATACTTAGAAAGCTCATGGGGCAACTCTTTTTTGGTAATCCTGCTGTGACCAGGCATCTAGACCTGGTTCTTACACCCTAAACGTGTTGCTAAACCTTCATTTTCTAAATTTTAAACAAAAAGTACTCCCGTGTGTTGAACACTAAGGAACACGATAAGAGAAACGTGGGCGAATGGGAAACAAGGACGATAGACGAAAGAGACCTTAGATCTTGTGAATTCCAAATAAGTGCGATCACTGGGTACTTGGTAGTCTTCCATATTTAACAAACTCTAGAACTAGGATGCAAAGATGTCTATGATATGTCATTGTGGCTGAACGAAGTTTCAGAGTTTAAACAAATAAACCACTACATGCCACTCATTTTCAGTGACCTACTTATCCTTTACGAAGGTCGAGGAATTAGGATGTTTAGTGAACTCCGCCACTGACTCCATTTCATTAAGAGGAACCCCTGGACGGGTCCAGAAAAGATGTAGAATTCGATCCAACTATCCACTTCTAAGCCATGGCACGTGTTGGAATATATGCCGGTTTAGGGGCATGCGCACTATGTAATCAAACCAGAGAAGATGCTGCTCGATCGAATTTCTTGCATATTCTGATGTTTCTCACTCGATCCCACCAAGGGAATCTCATTTCCGCAACTTGTATCCGCGATCTTAGTCTTTCGGTCACTTACCAGATTTCATGACCACAAACAACGGTTTGAAGGCCACATCGGCCTAGAGTTGGTGAGGATATGTTATAAGGAAAGGCAAAGCTAACATAGCACTAGCTTTGCCTTTCCTTATAACATATCCTCACCAACTCTAGACTGCTCCCTCCATCACTAGTGAGTAAAGCCCCGAGACATGGTTCAATAGAACTCCACTGACATGCAGAATGCACTAAACAGAGATACTGGCAACATCAGCACCGATGACTACAAACCTTTTCGAGTATGCGCTGAATCCAAGGGACTAAATCATCCTCGTAAAGCAGATGACTTAGTCTCCTCAAGTCTCCTAGTACGAAGCATTTTCTGTCACGGCTACGCTGTTATATCCAGTTCGACAAAGGAGAGGTAACAAAACCCACCCCTGGCGGAGTCCAACGCTCGTTTAGCCATACAACGCATTTGCATTTTGTAACAATCATCCAAATCCACAAATCAACTGTAAACAGGTTCTGCATTCTCCCAGACTCAAGCACTTTAAAGTTGCACCGTACGTAATAGGTTTCAAGTTTCCCCATGGGTTATGTCAAGGCCCCACTAGAAAACAACTGCGGTCCTGAATTTTCTTTAAACTTTCACAAATCACATCTTTCACTACCTTTAAGTCTTAAATTCCTCTGAAAGATTTCTCTCGCCGAAAAAAATTTCAAGAATCTGTCCAAACTTTTCCTTGACTGACCACAAGGAAGCCGGAACAAGAAAACTTGTTTATCTCATCGCAAATCTGAGAATCATTTCATTTTTCTTTCGTCTGCAAATTCATCTACTACACCACTATTTCCAATTATTACGTTTACCCAAACAGAAAGCAAACACTTATCTCCTTAACTCCTCCCCGTAAGGACCTCACTTAATCAAAGTCTTTTCATGGGGGGAAAGAAAAGAAAAGAAAAAATCAGCAGACAGCAAGAAAAATAACAATTTCATTCCCATCCTTATCCTTGCGGTTTGGTTGCTGTGTTTGAAAATTGAATAAAATTGCCAAACTCATCGTCCGCATCAAGGAGTGATAGCTCAGTCGGTTGGTCGGTCGGTGGTCGTCTTTAAGTGGAAACGATGTAAGGAGACGATGTAGTTTTTACTGCCACTGCAGGGTGTAACCACTTGAGAATAATGCATCACTCAAGGATCTATCTGCACTCCCTTAGTAGCAAAGTAATGGAGGGGTGTGGGTTTTTTCTTTTACACTGACGACACATCCTGTCATTATTCAAATGTCAACCGGGCATAACAATTTAACACGCGTCATTCAACAACATCACATGGCATGACAGCCAGCAACAGCAACAGCAGAACAGCATTGAGCCGGAAGGAAAAATTAATGAATAATAATTTCGCGTTAATTCCAAGGCGAAAATGTGTCCAACAATGCTCGTGGCATTGTTGTCGCATGTTTTGGCAGCCGAATATCCTTCGAAGGAGGCACGAGTCGTACGCAACTAATGAGACTTTTAAATGAACATTTAAAGCTCTCACGCGAACAATGTCCTGCGTTCATGCTGTGTGATTTATTTTATTCCATCATCCCTTAGTCGACGACGATATTCTACCCCTGAACTTAGGGGTTATTTTTTTTTTTTTCAAGACCATATCCACACTAAAACTCGCGCATTTGTAACAATAGTACAGTTGGAGGGTTGTTTCAACACATTTTTTGCAGATGTTCCTCGGACGACTTAGTAAGGATTTTCATATACATATCCCATGTGGCTTCCACTTCATCCCCTTCTGTGCAACTTCGTCCTGAATGAATAAATAATTAAATAACACAAGCAACAATAATAATCATCATCTTCATAATCTTTATGAAGGATTTCACTTATTCCATGACTGTGCAGCACAGCTCTTATTCGAGGGTTAATCGCTCAAAAATCCGCGTACACACTTCCTTTTGACAAACCCTCCCTTGTGTCACGTCGGTGGGCTAATTTATTAATGCACAAATGCATTATAATGGATTTCCATCTTCGCTTTGAGTGGTGTGTGTTCAAAAATATTTTCAATCCATCGGTTAGTTTGGGGGTGGTTTTCCTTCATATTTTTTGTTTTGTTAATTATTTTTGTTTGTATGGAGGACATTCGTCCTCATACTGACGTTCTGTTCTGCCTCGTTTCGTAAATGGATTGAATTTAAGGATTCATTGAGTTTTTGGAACATCAAAGGGTTGTTTGAATCGTTTAACGATTCGAGTTTCAAAGTTGATTACGAATTGGAGGTTGGGGTTAGTCGATTGAATCGAGTCGGAAGAGGAATGAATATGCGAAGGTTTATGACCAGCGGCGGCGGCGGGGAGGATGGAGTGTTTTATTTGATTAAAATTGTTTTGTTTGGTGATTTAAATGTTGGAATGATGGTTTTCGGGTTTTTTTTTTTGCAGTCAAATTGGGTGCAAACTGATGGACGAAAGGAAGTTTTCGTAGTTAAAATTGCTTTTTCCTCCTCCAATTCGCCATCGTGTGGGCCCTGAAACAGGCACAGAGAGAAATATTGAAACAAAACCACCCAATTGGGTGCCTTTTTGTTTCTCTTCCACGATTCATAGGGATGGTTTTAGCCCTTCAAAGTAGGCAATCACCCTTGTGTGCTTCTTCATATTGCATCTTCAGTAGTCATCACAACGCATGATAGCTTCTAATTTGAATAAAGTCAGCGGAAATATGTTGTCCCTTTGGTATCTTTGGAAGACTGCCACTGTCGACAGACTAAACTGTCCTGCCAAAATTATTTAGTTGTCTTTTACGGCAACGTCCATGTCAATGGAGTTCCTGCTCAATGTAGCCCCCAATGGTGATGCATCTCATCGTATCAATTTCTCAGACTAGCTAGAGTGGTAGTTCCGCCATTCGACATGTTTTCAAAGAAAATTCACAACCCGTGCCTAAAGGCTAATCAATAGTTTTTCGAGTTCAGTGAGATGTTTTTGAAATGAAGTGACGTTTCCTTCAAGTTGACGTAAGCTGCTACCCAGTTCTCAGGAGTAGTTTGTTCAGTTTGTTGTCAGTTTGTCTTCAGGTATCACAATCCCAATTGTACTCCTTGGCTTCCTAAAAGTTCAGCCAGCACTTGTATCTCTTCCTCTTATCCTCCTCCTCTATTCGAAGAAAAAAGGGAAACAACATGGTTTTCCGTTTTTGATGTGATGACATGTGATTTATGAACGCAGTGTCATACAACAAATTGTATCATTTATTACATCAAACGGTAAAGCAAGTAAAAAAAAAGATTCAGAGTGTCATTCAGCGCCACCACAAGCACATATAGGGGCGCATCCGCCCTGAAATTGTCTCAGAAATAACGAAAACGAAGGAGGATAAGGGCGGATTCGATTACAAAACCACTTTGGTGGTACGAAAATTCCCATTTCGCTTGAGTGAAAAATACGTACACATTACAGACACGCTCTGTTTGTCTGTGTTCGCTCTCCTGGTATCCCCATTAAATTAGTCTCACTTACATACAATGCGGTTGGTGGTGGCAGATACATAGGGAAGGATAGAGGGAATTGATGTGGTTACGATAATGAGCCTTGTGATCAATGTGAGATGATAAAGCATGCATCCCGTACCGTATTAAGATACCATTAGATGCACGCTATTCTCTTGTTTCTCTTTTAATCGAAATTCATTAATTATCAAGTTTTTTTCTTTTATTTTTTTCTTTGCAGAGCCAATGTGGGTCACCGACTTTCGAGAGGGATCTCAGGGAACAACTAGAAAAGTAAGTAGAATAGAATTTCTTAAAACTTTAGACAACTCGCATGAAACCCCTCGTTTGAGCTTCAATGGAGCACGTACTTGAACGTATTTAGGAACGAAAGTGGTCTATTGATCCTTAGAGCACTTAGAGCTCTTCATACGATGTCCAAATTTTATTCTCGCCCCACAGAAGAAGTCCTCTTTCAAGATAGGACCTGGTCATGTAATGATCTTATGTGAAATGCGCTACGATCCAGCCAACAAAAACTGGGCTCGATCGAAGCAGACGGGTTTTTTTTTCAGCGATGGAGTCCAAAATTGGTTCTCACTAAAACCACCCACCCTATTCCCTGTAGCACCCCTGATTTAGCATTTCTTCAAGGTGAAGGTTTAGACTTCACCGCGTTATTTGAATTTTACCAATTTTCCTTTTTCGAGGACTTGCTTCCTGTTACCATAAATAAAGATCTCGGCAAGGGCTATCATCACTTGGGAGCAGCAACGTCCGTGTTCTAACTTGTCAGACCAGCAACCCTTGAAGGGTCTGCGCCTGAACTGATGCCGCTTTCTATCCTTCACAGTCCCGAACACGATGCTTCCAGCTTACTAGACCGTTTTTGCCTAATCTTTAAACCGGAGGTTCGGTCTCCTTTTTCTTCGTGAACTAGATGGCTGGGGTTCGAAGACCCTCATTCGCTCGATGTAGCCGAGCCAGTGTAGTCGACGAACTTATACAGCTGGTAGAATTCGCGGTCATATCTTCTCCTCCATTTGCCCTCCTCGCTGGCAGGCCCAAATATTCGACGTAGAATTTCTTTCTTTTGAAGGATCCCAAGATCTGCTCCTCTGTCTTACTTATCGTCCAGCATCCATAAAGCAAGTCCGTCAAGATCAGAGTTTTGTGAGCATGATTTTGGACCTTCGAGTAAGGAATAGAATCTTGAAATTCTCAAAGCCATGGAAAAGCTTCCTGAACCTATTCCACAGTCTATCTTGGATCACTCGGTAGAAACCGAATTTGTGGAAAAGCTTCGCTGAAGTTAAGTCTGTTTGGAACGATACCGTGGTTGCAAATGTCGATGTAGGTCCTTTCCATTCGTATCATGGCTGTGTACATCCATAGTTCTATTGCAGATTCGGGAAGCTATACCTACAGATCATCTTTCTCAGTGGTTTCTTGTCAGTTTTCCACTTAAGCTTTGAGGCGAGAATAGATGACTTATGGATCAATACTTCATCACATTGCATTGCACAGCTCCGAGTAGGTTCTGTCGAATTTGATGTAAGTCAACTCCCAAACTCCAACACTTCAAGTCGTTCATTGCATTGGTTCGTACAAATGTGCCCATGGAAGGACCTCCGATGCTTTCCACATCACCCTTCGTTTCCGTCATCTGTTTATGAACTGAATTCAATGAGGCTTTTGCGGATAACCACTCAACATATAGGCTTTCATATACAGAGTTTATAGGCTAACTAACTTCCAATTACGTTTTTTTTGTCCATAATTTCCCTGCTCCAGAGCAAAACAGAAATGGAAAATCCCGGAAAATTCATTCCGAATTCTAGAAAGTAATTGTGTAATGTGCACCGCAATCCAGTGGTATAATTGAGACTCTCCGTGTGTTTTACTTTTGGCCAAGCTGCATCCATTGCCACCGACAACTGAACTGAACCCAAATGCAATGCGGCCGACCAACTTGTAATCCAAATCGTAAATGGATCTTCCATCCCATCCCTCGTAAGCCGCACCACTAACCCACTGCAGTATTAAAAGTTAATGCAAACGTAAATCGATGTGGTATCGTGGACTGAATTGGCGGTGGCATTGTTCCTCCCGGAAAAACTCTAGAAAGAGTTTTTTTTTTTAAATTCCATGGGTAAGCAGAACTTTTCTAGTCACGACCAAGGAAGAGGAACACAGGCGGCAGCACATCAACACGGTGGGAGTGTGTATATGTCTGTTGCAGTGCTGTACACCCTGAAGCTGAAAATTTTCTAAGTGGCTCATTGAATACTTGGAAGAGAATTTACATGGCTGTGGCTCTTTAAGGCACTTTTTTTCGGGTCGGTTGGGTTGCTGGTCGGGCGCGGTTTAGTTCGCTTTGGTAAAAGTTGCCACAACGGCGACGGCAAAGACGATGACTAGGACGAGACCTATGATGTGAGTGGAAATTGAATTTAGCCTCGAAGAAGTTTTCATTTTAGATGCCAGCAGCAGCACCTATATTTGGCCTGGCACCGGGTCGAGTATCGGTTTGGGCAATTAGGGATGGAAAAATGGCGAGAACCAGAGGATTTAACAATTATGGCAATTACACTACAGACACCATGTGATTAATGTAGAGGGCTTTCCTTTCGTCGTCGTTTGCCCGTTCGTTCGTTGGGTCGTATGCCTTGTTTGGTTTAAGGATTCGCGGAAGAATGGGCAGAGATTAATGGGTGGGAGGCAGAACATTACGAATGCAATTTCAACAATTGTTGTTGGCAAGTTGCCCTTCGGGAGGTAGCTCCTTGGAGGTGTTTTCAGCAGAAGTCTGTGCTGTACATGAGAATGTAAATGGGCACGAAATTCAAAGGAAGTTGTTTGGTGATTCTGACCTTAAACTGGCTCATAAAATCAAGCTTGAATGTCATTATCATAAATCAGAGGGTGAATGCCAGTTTATGATCTTCTGGCAATCATCAGCGACATTCTGTCATATCCATTGGATTGAATCGTCTAATAATAAATCTTCAGCTTCTAAATTTAAACACATGCAGCCATACAATTGAGAGATAAATTGATTCAAATTCCAATCTTAAAAGTTCAAACAGATGAGAACCTCTTCACATAATTCTTATCGACCTTCAACAAGACAAACAAGAATCTTTAAACTTTTTGAAGAGTCCATCGAAGCACTTAACTCAAGCTAATCCCCGAAAGTTCAAACTCATTTGGACAACGAACGGAAGGAAATTCTTTTGAAATTTGGATATAGCCAGTGGTCACATGTGTTTAATAAGCTTTTCTGAAAAAAATTCATTGTCAGACAGTGGAATGTGTTGAGTAAGAAGAGATTTGTAACTTGATTATTGTTTACTTAGGCCTAGGGTGCTCCTATGGAAAGGTTGATTATAATCCGTATTTTGTACAAACATCTTTGAGAAGTTTCACAAAAATCACTCGAAAATGTCTGGACAAAGATGTTACCTGTTGTCTGTCGTCTTATTGCATCACGGTCATTCGGTGACCTTAGGGTTCTCTGTGTCTTACCACATTCTTTTATTTTTTCGGTAGATTATTTATTTTGTGAAACATGAGTATAAATTACAGTCGCTTCTGAAAAACCACAAGGAATTGGTCTGCAAGCGTATAATTTAGACTCTTGTCCAGCCAGCAAAATGTGCTTATGTGATAGTTTAGGTTAGGTTAGATTGAAGGTTTTGGCGGCTGTTGCCAGTACACTTAGACCAGTGATAATTCCATTATAAAACCACATGAATCTGGAGAGATCTCCTAACCAACGCGTTGAACCAATTGGAACTTCTGATGAAGCGAAGTAGGTTTCTGAAATCTGTGCTAATCATATCGTTTTAGTCGTTAAAGTAGAATTCTCCTAGATAGATAGATTAAAAATCGAGGTGGTCCAAAGTCCCTTATCGCTGCGGCCACAGATGGGCCTCTTAATGTCCTCTTAATTAAAGCTCCTCCATGATGCCGGAGTGTGTGATGAATCCGGCGATGTCTTTGGGTGAGCTGGTGGTTATGTCTTTCACCTCGAGGTAGTGTTTACCTAGGAATCGAAGACGTGTTCTTGTGAGGCTGTAACAGTGACAAAGTATATGTTCTGTTGATTCTTCGTCCTCGTTGCACATTCTACATATGTTGTCTTGTGCTATTCCCATAATCATAAGGTGTTTTTTAACCCGGCAGTGGCCGGTGAGAAATCCTGTGACGATTCGAATCTGACTTCTTGTTAGTTGTAGAAGTTGTTTCGTTCTTTTTTGGGAGGGGATTGGTATAAAAGCTTTAGCTTGTCTGTTACCTTCCGTTGCTGTCCAGTAATGTTGTGCTTTGTCTTTTAGCCAATTGTTTATACAGCCTTTTGCTGTGCTTGTTGGGTGGCCGCAAAATGGTCTTGGCATCATAAAAGTTGATGCAGAACCTTTTCTGGCTAGTTCATCTGCCTTTTCATTACCGTCATATCCGCTATGGCCCGGTACCCAAATGAGATGGACTCTGTTTGTGCTAGCCAATGCTATGAGTAATTGGAGACAGTCCCAAACAAGTTTAGAGTTGACTTCGCAGACGTTGATTGCTTGGAGTGCAGCTTTGCTGTCAGAAAGAATGTAAATGTTCTTATTTGATAGAGCTCTGTTTATATTTTCTCTGATGCATAGTTCTATAGCGTGGATCTCCGCCTGGAATACTGAGTTGTTCGTCTCCATACTGCTGTAAAGAGATGTTTTGGTGTGTGGGTTGTAAACTCCAGCTCCGACTCCTTCATCTGTTTAATACCCATCTGTGTACCAGACATGAGAGTCGTTTGCAAATGTTGGTTTATTCTGTTCCCAGTTGTAACGTTCTGGAAATGTTACCTTGAAGTTTTTGCTGAAGTTGAATCTAGGTATACATCTGTCCGATATTGTTATTCCGAGTAGCTCATTTTTTGTTATTATTCTCCTAAATGGAGCCTTTTTTGCGCGAAAGAGCTGAGCAGCTACAGAGAAGGTGGGGAAGGGTACTCCAAGCCTTGTTGCATGGTTGCCTATAAGACAGTGTCCCGTGAGAAATTGAATTCTGAAAGCGTTTCAGATCCAGCTGGGCCAAATCTGCTTTGTCACTAGACACGTTATACCACTTGTCCACCTTTTGAAGATGTCACTGGAACACTCAGATTTGAAGACTGATCCAATGTACTACTAGATGGCTCTCGTAGAAAGATGTGTACACAGCTAAGCGCTTTAGAGATCAAGAGCTTAGGATGTTAGCACTCACCACATCAGCACGGAAGGTTCTCCACCTGGTCCAAGCAATTAAAGTGTTCTGCAGTGTCCTTACATTCTTCACAGACGTCGACACAAACAGTAGTGTCGGTTAAGCCTAGATTGTATGTAGATTGATTGCAAAGATGGAAGTGGTCTGCGGTCTTAATTCATCTATATGTGCTCCACCGACTTGAGCTTTGGTGGATTAGATACTGCACTAGTGTATTACCTTCAGTGTGCGTATAAGACAGATGTTCCTTTCTTTTATGTATAAATGCTCCACATTCTTCGAGGAGGTCCGCCGAAGTTTCGTTAGCTTTTCTGGAAAATCTACAGTCTTCGTTCGATTCCTGAGATGCTCTTTGAGTCTAAAATGAGCTATTTACATGCGAAGGGAGTATTTGCATCTCCGGTTACAGTTCCGGAAAATCTCTTTGGCAAGTCTCATTTTGACGAGTTCAATGTGTTCCACTTCCTTTTTTTTTAAGTTCTCTTATTTTGTGTGGTCCCAACCAGCGGAAAGGTCTCCAAACCCTTTCTCTAGTTCATCGGCCGCTTCGTTTCTCCCTACACCCACGTGGTACCCAGTAGATGCTGATTCTGTTATTCTGGCGTACCCTGCTTATCTTGGTACTCCCACACCAGTCTCATGAGAGCCTTGATGGCGGCCCGCCTATCTGTCTATCACTCGCTTGAGCCTAACGCACTGAGGTGTACGTTGTCCGCAATCTTTTGTGCTAAGAGATACACATCAAGAATGCCACTGATTCCATGCAGACATCGGACCGCCTTTGCAAGGTTTTGCCTACATCATGTAGCTTGTTTATATCCGTACTGCAGCAAGATAGTCTCGTGCCGTGTCAAAATCGCTGAACCTTAGCCTGTTCCCGGAAGTCTTACTTTTCCATTTAGACAACGATAAAGTAGCTTCAGCGTTTCTCATAAATTTTATCAAGGAACTTGGAGAATTGAGCCCCGAAAGCATCATCTTACATTTACGAAGGTTTTGAAACCTCGTCTCGTGTAAGATCTAGCCTTCATCCACCCAATTTATCCCATTCTGCTTCAGTGGTATCATCTGTATCTTCTTGTTGCCTCTTGCAAGTTGCAAAAAGCAATCTTTTCAAACAACTCCAGCCCTCAATCTCATTATCTTAACGCCTTGAGCTAACGTTGAGGACCATTATTCTTTTCTTAAATTGCTTGATAAAATAAACAATAATTATTTGTTTAACCTTTTTTCTTGTGTCATTCCAGCATGAACCGAGCAATGAAGTCGAAGGATCGCAAAACAGTACAAGCATGCAGAGACAATAAAGCGCTTCAGGTAAACATACGAGTACATATCTCACTTTCCAGCTTCTCTTCCTCGCCTTGGTATCCCATTTAACTTTGCCTTTTTTTTTGCAATTTAATTGGATGGTGACACCATCAGAGTACCATCCACGACTACCGCTCCATCAGATGTGCGCTTCGTAATTTGCAAGAATGTCTCCTCCATGACGGGATGTGTAATCTCCGGGTTAACTACTTTTTACCCCTTATGGCTATAAGACATAGAAAGAAAGACTATCGTTGGAACAGTTGAACCCAACCAAGTAGTAGTTGAAGGAGGACCAAGAGGAGGAGTATCTACAAACGTGAATTAATGGTCGAGGAATGGGTTTTTGAGTTGACTTCGATGATGACGGTCGAGGTGATGGTTTTGTTTGGTGCGGGTGTGAGGGTAACTGAAGCTAGAAGAGTCCCATAAACATGCATGTCCTTAATTCAATCTGACCCCCGGGAGCTGTTGTGGTTCTGGATATTCCTACCATGTGATGTATGGAGACTCATTGCTAGCTGACAGTGTAATAATGGATTTAGTTAGCGAAACGTTATAAGTGTGTCTGTTGTCTGGAGACTGTATGGCTCTAGGCTGTGGTCTTGGTGGATTTTTTTTTTTTTTTTTTTTTCATTAATGGAATGGGAGGTGTCGGGGGCGGCGTGTTATGTCATTCGCGGTTATTGAAGTTTCCTCATAAATATTTAGTTGGGGTGTGTTCTTTCAAAAGTGCTCTTCAGTGCAACGGAAGAGTAAACACCATGGCTGTCACTGTGGCGAGGGGGAAAACGTAATGTCAGATGGGACAGCACTGTGAATAGATTTGAAATTGTGTGTCAAGCTTAAGAAACTGTTGAAGATTTTTGTTTTAGTGGGACACTATATTGACACAAGCTGGAGGTTGTTAGTCAATAGATTTCCGGGATCTGAAGGAAGAGACTTTTTAAGATTTACTGCAAAATCAACAGGAAATTTGTGTGCCAGTACATATGTATGCACATGACTTGGTTTTTAGGAATCTAGCGAAGGAGTCAATAAAGTTTGCGTGTCACAAGATATTCTGTCCACAAGTGTTCCTTTTTGTCCTTTTGATTGCCTTGTAGTTTCTAAGCGCATGGAGGCAAGTCACTACTACTGACTGTGCACATGCCAAAAGAGTACCTACCTATGCCGCATGAGGTTGGTTGGAAAGTGTGGTTAATGCTTGAAACTTAGGCCTTGGAACACCATAACTAATGGTGCCACATGAGTTAACACAATCACTTGGTATTACATCCTTAATTCTGTTTTGATGCTACATATCGTCGAAGTGATTGAGTGTTTTGAGCCGTGAGTCTTCTCACTTCCAAGTGCACTCGAAGATGGTTTATTATCCTATTTTAGGAACGTGGAAGTCGTACCTATTAGTTTTCTGCGCGAAGAGTTTCAGCTTTTAGTGCATTTAGAGCAAGGACAAGCTGTTCCTTGAAGTTTGACGCAATGAGCAGTCACACACATATATTTACGGGAAAGCCTTTTTCACCATACAACCGGCGCATATTCCAAGATAGGTACATATAAATCCAAAGGACGATGACAGCACCTTTGATATCCCCGACTCAATATGTTTTGACCAAAGAGGTTTCCTACCCACGATCACTCTGGATAGTGACGTCCTGATAATCCTTCTCTTGAAAAGAACAACTTCAGTTTTGAGAGAATTGACTGAAAACCCATTCCTATTGTAACATATTGCACAAACGCCTTAGCGTTGGCGTAAGAGCTATTGAAAGGGCTTAAGCATGCACCATATCTGGGGAAATAGAATGGCACCTTGTGGACAACCCCTAACAACAAGTTAGTTGGGCTCTACATTCACGTCATTTTGTGGCACAACTCAAGTCTTCAAGTTTCAGTTGAAAAAAACTTTCTACACCATCGTATGTCGATAGCGCTCTCAATTTCTCGTTGTCTTTTGAGAAAAATTGACCCGATGGCACCTCACAAAACTGTGTATTCATGGATGAAAAAATCCTTCCTGTGTCTCCTGTAAGTTCTCAGTATCCAAGGAGCGCTTATTCTGCTTATTCACGCAAAATGTGCTCCTTTTTTCATGCTGTTCTTTTTCTAAATTCGTGCGTTGAGCCAAAATTTGACCCAACTTCTATAAAACCTCTGAAAACCTCTGCTTTCCTTCTGCGAATGTGTACGAACTCTTGATAAGCAGGACTCACTGCAGATTAGTTCAGAAGGTTACTTCTTTCAAGGGAATCACAGTCCAAAACTTTCTTCGCAGGTTTGGAAATGTTGAATTCACTTTTCGCTTAGTTTTCTTGGAAATATGGTCACACAAACACTCTTGATTTAAATTGTGTCCCAAGAAAATGTGTACAATGTCCTTGCTCTTATTTCTTTGCCGTCATTCGCTACCCCCATTTTCATCGCTCTACTCGCCGAAAGATACAGTCCCAGAAATAGATAAATCCTTGTTTGTACAATATTTAGGTTTCGTTACATTTTTTCCTCAGCAAAGTCAACATTTCATCTGTCCTGACACAGCCGAGGGGAAAAGAAAATAAAACTGCATGCAACAATGCATAAATGATCAAAGACAGACTCTGTGTGTGTGTGTGTGTGTCATTCTCATGTCAGCTGGGAGCGATGGTTTATTTAGATATTTTATCTAAACATGTCTACCGAAGGCAAACACAAGAATCTTCAGTAAATAGAAACTCCAAAGTGTATCTCGCGGTAAGAGGGTGTTGCACAACTATCTACTCGTACATCTCTCCCTAGGTTTGCTATATTTCATTGAGACATTTTTTTTTCAACTTTCGTTCACATATGTATCTTCATTCATCCTGAAGTCTTCATCATCAACGTAACCGTTTCCACTTTTCTTCATGGTTGCGCATATCAAGTGCACCAAAGTGCTAGTTGGGCACACTTTAGATACGCATCGACTTGAGTTTACAGTTTGAACGGGCTGCTGAAGCAAATATTTGACATTTATCTGTGGAAACTTCAGTTGCGTTTGTCAACATAATGTTCCCGTTGAATGAATAATCAAATAATGTCCGGGCGGGGTCCGGACTCTGTGAAGACTTTCATTTGGAACCGATTCAAGATAGATGGAGAAAATCGTGTTTATGGCGTGGAAAGTTCAGTAAGAAAACTAGCTCCTATGGCTTCCTGGCAAAACCAGGATCCTGACCGATCTGAGATCAGCCACCTCTACACTCTAGCTAGTCGATCAATTAAAGCCCGGAAGATGAGTCGAAACAACCTCACTTGAAATTTTTAATGAAATATTTTGCATCCCACCTCGACTCTACACCACTTCTAACCAACAATGTATGCAACTATTACATAAATTGAAATGCAATCCAATGGAACTTTAATCACCTCCCAATTCGGTTGGGACATTCCATTGAGATAGAAAAACAATTGGCCGCGAGCGCTTGTATCGCGGTAGCGTTTCCATTTGAATGGACACGCGACTATTGGAACTCCAATAAAATGTCAATTACGCTGCTTTCGTTCAATTAAATGCTGGAGTAGCAGTTGCACAAACAAAAACATAAAACAATTGCGCGCAAATGAGCCCATGAGCCAGTGGACTATGTCCTTGTCCACCTCCCCGGGCCAATGGACAGAGAGTATGGCACACGGTATGTTTGCTGGTTGGCACCTTTTATGCAAGCTGACGACTGATCTCCTTCTCTCGCAGCCCAAGCCATATAATTATGTGCTTATTTTTACATTTTCCACATTTTATGCTGTGCTATCGCATAAATCTAAATTTTATTGCACATTTGCCATTTGCATATGCATATGTGAGTACGAGAACTATAAACAAGGCTATGAGCACAACTGCGACCGATTTCAACAACTGCAACCGTTTTCAGTTTTTTTTTTTTTTTTAACTATGTACGTGAGCTGAATTTGTTTATACACTGTGGACAGGAAGTTTAAGATCACTTAGATATTTTATCTGACAGATAGAAGCTTTAGAACTCAAAGCGATATTTGGTGGTACAGAAACATGAAATTTAGACAATTTGGCACCCTTTAAGTTTAAGATATTTGCAAACCATCAGCCGGTTAAAAGCTGAAACAAAAATATGCATTATGCATTTGTAGGATGGCCTTACAGTCTTACAGTCTCATTAGACACTTGTGCCATCACAAGGATGTTTTAGCCTATATTTGATAAGACTAGGACCGCCAGACTTATACAAAAGGATAGAAAATCCCTCTCCACCCTTGTAAGTGTGATTACAAGTCATAACACTCTGCGGTACCACATGAAGAATCTACCTGTTACCGAAGAAGACATATGTAGAGGCTGCAGAGACGAGAAAGTCCATGAGGACACAACCCACTTCCTCTGCCATTGCCCCTTTACCATCTAAGACACTAATTCCTCGCGCGACATTTCTTCCGGGATCTCGAGGAACTATCTGGCAAACCGGTGAACGACCCGAACAGCTTTATTAAATCTACAGGATGGTCTGCACCACTGACGCAGTAAGTCGTTACTAGTACACTTTTTATGCGGGTAACGTTTAAGGGTAAGATTTCCCCCTAAGGGTAGCACAATGAATCCTAGAGACCTAAGTGTGCCGCAGAGGATCTTCTCTTCGCCGGCCCACGTACCTAACCTAACGTACAGTCTTGAATGGTTTTGTGCTTCAGACAGCAAGCCTTTTTAGTCAGATGTGCACATCAGTTGGCAGAAATTGCCCATCAATTGCGCCATTGAAAATCAGGACTTGTGCCTTTGCCTTTGTATCTTCTTTACTTAATTGACAATCTTAAGCTTCAAAGGCTAAAAGTTTTGGATTCAATTTTCTCTAGCTGATCGTACATAGATTGTAAAAAAATTAAGAACAATCATAATAAAAACTTCATACGACTTCAAGCGTAGTGTAGGCCCACAACTTTGCATCAAAAGCGTATTGCAAAGAGTCTCTCCTGATTGGATTTGATGGGAGAAATGTTTGAAACCTCATAAGCAGTGACTAGATGTCCCAAAAGCATCATCGCTTATTTTATCTTCTAACTCGTCGTTTTGAACCTTTTCGACGTGCCTCAGCTAATGCAGTCGTTTGGCATTGACTTTTTGGTTAACTTTTTTCATCAACCTTACCCAGCAAGCTCACCTGAGAACTCATTTCCGTCGAAAATGTGAGTTACTTAGGTTTCAAGTCGGCTTTGTTTATGTGGGTCCTGGATGGTAAAATAGTTGTCACTCACACCTATACATGGACTTCCATCTACATTCATGTTTTTATTTTTTATTTTTTTTTATAATTCACTAGCGCTAAAGGGGTTATGAATACCATAATGATGCTATTCACACAGCGCTAGTGTTGGTGTAGTGATTTTGAAACTTCAGTCTTTTTTTGCTCCAATGGTGGTGTCCAGAATGGCTGGGGAGAATTATTGTTACTGTTGCCGTTGCTTATAATTCACAGTATTTCTTTCGAACATCCCGATATCATTAGTACAATCAACACTTTGAAGCCATATGACCACCCTACTGCCAGAGTTTCCAAGTAATTACCGTAAAAATAGTGTAGTGGACAGAATACAGAATACACATTCTCAATCCAAAAGTGCAACCGTTCAATCATTATGTCATTCACCTCCCATTCAACTGAGCGATACCACGCAAATTGTCAACGTCCATGACATTGCAAACAACCATAATTATCTCAAACAATGTCCTTAAACTTTCCATCAACACTGTTGTCTACATCATAATTGTGTTTATGTCCTAAATCAAAGAAAAAAAAAAAAATTAAAAATAGATTTCTGGTGTGTTGTGTTTCTATGAATTATTTTTGAATTTATATTTTATAACGTTTACGCGAGAATGAGATCGCATGTTTATTAGTGTTACGAGTTTTTTTTATCGGCTAGCTAGGTGTACTAACACTGTACAGTCATATTGCTTTGTTGTGACGTATCCGTGCGAGAGTCCTTTTCAATTCAAGTTCTTTGGTTGGGTTGTCGGTGCTTTGGTAATAAAATCGTTCGCATAACGAGCTGCAAAATCCAATATCAAGCGATAAGTGCTTGAACAATGGGAAAACAGGGTGAATAATCGAATCCGTTCATCGTGTAAGTCCATCATAAATTCAACTGGGAACAATGATACCGTAAATGTAGTTTATATTTATGTTTTTCTATGGTGAAATTTATTTTTATGATTTGGGGGTTTGTTTGGTTGTTGGACTTGCGGATAGGACGCCAAGTTGGCACGATATTGAAAATGAGTTTTATTTTTCTACCCAAATGTGGGAAGAAAAGTATGAAAACGAATGATCACAGTGACACGGAAGGAGGAACGATATGTGAGTGCTATGGTGGTCTTCGGTATTTCGATTTAAATTGTTGGATTGTGCATGTTTTGTAATCGAAAATATTTCGAGTAAATGAAAACCAATTCCCTTTGAAGGATACTTGCGTACAAAGAATTTCATTGGTAAGAGGATTTATTGAGAAAAACACATTAAAAGGACGAATTTTTTCAGTTAGTGCTTACTTAATTTAATGGACTCCCGCTGCCTTCAGTTGATTGAGATCTCTTTCCACCTGCCTGCGCTACCTGAGTCGCGGTCTTCCTGTACTGCAACGTCCCTGTGGGGTATATTCATAGATTTTCCAGACTATAACGCTGATGTGTAACGCTCTTTCTATTGTAGACTCTCCAACTACATCGATGTCGGTGAACAGCCCATACAAATCGTCATTGTATCTTCTCCTCTTTCATTGGCTAGTCTATGCAGATGAAACCAAAAATCATCCGAAGAATTTTTCTCACTAAACAACCGAGTGCGACCTCCTCCATCCTTGACTAAGTCCATGCCGGACTGAGATGATAATTGTCTTGTAGAGTCACTCTAGTTGTTCGAGAGAGGGCTCTCCTTCTTAGCCACAAGCTTGTGTTGTTGTCTGAGTTAATAGCGGAATCTACAAAGGCAAAGTCCCTAACTTCCACAAAATTATATCTATCTAGGTTGACGTTTTGTCCGATGCATCAGTGTTGGGGGTCCTTTTTTTTTTAAACGCCCTGAAGAATCGTCCACGACTATGATTGCACAACCCTGCGTTCATTTGATGAACATTTCGATGACATTTGGGCAAAGGTGCGTCATAATCACGTCAATCTCACGTTGGATATAGGCCCAGAGCTCGGAAATTGCTTGTAGTTGTCTACCATAAACCTGAAATTTCATAAATTCCCATGAAACTAAGTCGCATGGCATTAAATCGCATGATTTTGCTGGTCATGTGGAGTCAACTGTCGCAACAAATTAATTGCTTCCCTTGCGATGTGGCTACGCCATCCTGTCATTCAGGTCCATACCTCTCTGTTGAGGCCGCGAAAACTCGCTTATCATGGTACATTTCCACCATCATATTACGAAAATTACGAACTAATCACTCCCCATCTGCCCGAAAACCGAACCAAACAATGGAGCGTCGAGTATGCGTCAGTCTTTAATGGATCGCTGAAGGACTCCCTGCACTCCAAACCCTTCACTTCTGTTTATTCGCCAAGCTAAATTCCTTCGCAACATCGTCGTCGATCTCTTGGTTCCCAACTTACGAACTGTCAGCTTGAATTCCTGCATTTTCCACTGACCAAATCGACTTTGTCCTCTGATACAACTTCTCCACATTTTCATCCACAAAATTACACTTTTCTAATCTCACAGGCAAAGCCTAACTATGGGAATTGTATGAACGTGATGTGGAAGTAATTCAAATCATTTACCATAGCTAAATGTGTTACACCCATTCCACTCCCACTTGCTTCAGCTCCAATTTGGTGTCCAAAATTACTTATGTTGCACATTTTATGAGCTCTGAGACACCCAAGGTTAGCCGAAAAAATACATATCATGTCACAACTCTATTCCACCCAGCCAGTCGGCGAGTAATTAGAGTAATAAAATCAGCACACCTACTTCGCCGCCTTCGGATCTAATTTTAAAATCGCACCTCACAATGCCCCCCCGTGCACTTTCCTTGACGAATAGTACAACAGTCGCCCCACAGCCATGTGTCCAATATCGATTTAGAGCAAACCTATCGGATTACCATCGCCGACAAAACCGAAAAATCTCTAAATCAACAACAAAACCGCACAGAACTGCGCCGCCCATATGGTTCCATGTTGGCTGCGCCTCCACCACCATCACCCGGGCCAAGTTCCTTGCGAAAGTTCATCATGCACAGTGCATACATATCTCACAAAGCATGCCATTCATGAGCTCCGCGGAAACCGCGGGCATTGAATATAAAACATCGACACAATGACCACCATTAACAGCATTATAAATGGACGACTGGCTGCGGGACCGACCTATGTTGCATGGCCCACACCACTTGATGTGCTCCATTCGACGTTGCTGGTCTCAATCTCGGTGGTACAAATAGTTGAGTTTAGGTCAATTCAGTCAACGAAAATCAATCGACTTGAGTTTGATCGATCACATCAAACACACACGGTCCAGTGGATTTGACAGATTTGACAGGTGACAAAAATCGCACACTTCACGCTGATCGATGCAACAAGTGCTGGATTGGGCTGTTAATGGTTCCAAATCAGCGTGAGTAAATGGGTTGTGAAGTGTTTTTTGGTGGTGCCTCGGGATATGAACTCTATGTCTGCCACAACGAGGGATGGAAGTGATTAAGACAAGCTCTTAAGCGGGTCAAGCACTGTGGTTTCATTAAGCAACACATTGTGACATCCCATCGGAGATTGTCAAAAAGCGAAGTTCATTTGTTACCAAGAATTTTCTTTCGGAAACTAAACAGAGACGGAGACTCTGTGAAAATGTCGGGAGATGTTTCGTCATTCTCAAGACAAGGATTTGCCTGCTGACAGACATGTCATATACCAGTGATCAATCTCACTTGTTGCATGTCAAAAAAGTTTGAGGTTTAAATCTTAATACTTTTCGTAACCATCCTGCCTGAGCTGTTGTCTAAGCGCCTGCCAGTGCCACTTTCAAGCGGGCACTACCATTTCCATTTGTAAAAACGTCTTCGCATTCATTACCACCCAATTTGTAATCTACCGTGCTACTTACAACCTTAAATATTATTTAATCTCGGTGACGCAACATACTTGTGAAATAAAAAAAATTCTCTTTTCCGTTCCGATTGTGTCCAACAAATTAAGAAAATTCTTTATTTCCTCTCATTTTAGGCACGATTTGCCCGCCAAGAGGCACTCCTCCACAACATGCAACAAGAGAATAAAGCACTCACACTCCGCATCCGTCAATATGAACACTGTCTGGACGATGTAATGCGAAAAGTTGTTGACGCCATCGTATTGGAGGATAGCCTACGGCAGGAAGTTTCCGTGTTAAAAAGTCGTGTCTATGAATTGGAAGCACAAAACGCTGCCTTATCGGCAAGTCCGGCGAAGGGAAAGGACGAAGGCTACTGTACAATGAGTAGTGGTCAACCGCAGCCATCGAATGGACATCTGGAAGATTTGCCTGAGGAACCTGAACAGTGGCTACTGCCAGCTGAACCATGTTCCACAGAAATGGAAGACTGGAGTATGTCGCAAGATGAGCTGGGTGCCATAACCCTGGATGATGAGGTTAACGATCAGGAGCACGAACGTGAGCATGAACACGATTGGATATGGAATACTAGTGATTTCCTTAATTCCACGATGATTGCATCACAATCGGAGGGTATATCAAAACTCCTGCAACAAACGGTAAGTATTCCTGAGAGCACTTGTTATCCTTTGGGCATATTAATGATAAATTTATTTTGTAGATTGTTTATTCGGAGGATGAGGATGTAGCATGTGTTGATTTCACCAAGGACTACTATAAATTGGTCAATATCCCATCGGGAAGTACACGCAGTTTATACTCATACCTGGATGCGGAAACGGATGATGAAGATGATACTACGTCAGAGAATTGTCGAACTAGAGGTCCAAGTCCAACGCCAAGCGAAGCAGGACGAGCACAAGTCACCAGTTGCTCCTCAAGTGAATCGGAGGAGCATCCGAGGTGTATATTGGAGCTGCCTGAGTTAGTTAGCAGTTGTAGTTATGAGGAACCAATATGTATTATTTTTAAGAATGAACAACTCTCAGAGGTGGAGTCATCAAAAGGTGACAAAACGGAAGCAATAACGCCTACAAATGATACACCGGTTTCTGTGGTGGATGTGACGACGACGACGTCGATGGCGGTGGAGGTGGCGGTGGCGGCTGGATCGACACCAACGGGTGCCCCACTAAATAGTGGGCCAGCGTGGCGGCGAAGTAATGGCTGGAAACGACTGCCTTCACTTGAATCTCCCAAAAAGGTTAGTGAAAAACAATTATACCAATTATGTGTAAGACAGGAATATCAGCTTTCTTATTTGGAATCCACTGACGCTAGTATAAGGCCTAGCTCTCTCCTTAGTTTTGGATTCATCATGGCAGGACGTCAGGATAGTGTACCTATAGAATTCTAGTTTGCTTAGATATCTTTCACTTTTACCCAATAGCTAGCTTTTTTTGCTTAATTTTTTCAAACTTGCATAAACCAAACCGAATATCTTTCTTTTTATTCAATTTTAGGACAGCAAATCCGAAAAGCCATCACCAACTTCTTCACCATCCACTCCACCAATAAGTAGAATTCCAACATGTAAACAATCATCGCCAATACGAAAATCAAAAATACCTCCTCCTGTTCCAGTCCGACGTTCCTATGCAAGTTAATAACTTTGTTTCTTTGCAAAAACAATTAACAAAACGAAACAAACAATACATTTGCAAAACAAAGCGCTCTCCTCCATAAGCATTAGCATAAAAAAAAAAAAAACCCACTACTTCATACATAAAAAGATTCTTAGGATTTTTTTGTATAAAGAAAAAGACTTAATTGTGATATATATACATGAAGAAAAACATATAAAATTATCTTTACTAAACAAAACACAAAATATCTTACAACAAAACACTGCCGACGCAAAGACAAAATTTTAAACCGATAACTACCGCGCTCAAACTGCAGCAAACAAAACAACCACTTAGCAGGGAATCACACCAGTTTAGACCAATAACTCTATCGCTGAGAGAATGAACACAAATGATTCGTGTACATGGTAGCAGTTCAACTGGTCTAAACTATGGGGAATATTTTTATGAATTGGATTTATTTTGTTGTTAAGATTTGTATATATTTAATATTTTTCTCTCCAAATTTAATTAAGAAAAAAAAAAACCATAACATTGTGAAGTTTTTTGTATCAAATACAAGTATAATATGTTCTCTTAAATATTTTTTTTTTCTCTTGCTTCTTCTATACTAAACATTATATTTAAGCAAATGAAAATTGTAATATAATTTATAAAAAGGAAAACACCAGCAAATAAGTTTCTTGTCTGACATTTTTAGGGATTTATATTTTGTTACTAAGTTCTTGAATAATCCTGCGCCCGTATAAGAACAACAAAGTGTTGTAGAAGTGTTGTATCCATCCTGGAAGTTGCATGTAAATTGTTTTCTTTTTCGTAGAACAAAACGAAATGCAGGACATTTCAATTTTTGTAGCGATAAATTATTATGTAACAAAATAAATTATATAAAATATATTCTAAAAAAAAAAAACAAGAAGACGACAATACAGTCTTCCAAATATACAACACAAAAATTAAGTTTCTTTGTAAATTTCTCAAAACAAAAAAAAAATGCAAACACCTTAGGTAGTAGTGAGAAAAGAAAAATTAATAAAAACATATTATTGTATAAAATAAAAGACTTGTAGAACATTACACGAAAACACATGTTGAACAAATTTATATATTTAGGTATTAAATTCCTTCTAGAGATACAAACCAAAACAATAAACAACTTCCTACTAAATAACAATTTAATCAAAAGTGGTTTCTTCCCCAAAAAAAAAGGAACACGAAAGATACATTAGTACATGCAACAGCACTGTCTAATACAATAGAAATAAAATCCAACACCCGTATAAGGCAACATAACCAGGAGAACAAAACATAATAATTTTTAATATTAACTAGTATTTAGTATTTATTTAATATTTAATAAAGTATATATATACATATATTTGAGTAGATATCTAGAAGCGATATATACATACATATAAAACTAATTTAATACAAAAATTCCTTATTTATAAACAAAACAAAACAAATTCAGCAGCCTACACAAAAAATAAAAATAAAATATTAATGTACTATATATTTAGATATTAAATATATGAATATCTGTATTTTTTATAGTAGCCAGTACAAAGAGAATAACAGAAAAGAAAACATTTAACAGAAAATAAAATGAAAAATTCATTGAAATAGTTATAAAATTGTATAAAGTTTTGTGAAAAAGATAAAAATGCAAAATTTGTAGATAGATCGTATGCGCATTGATATCAAATTTATTGTCTTTCTTTCGGTTGAGAAACAAAGAAACAAATAAACTAAGATGATGAACCTTTTTTAAATAACAAAGAACTGTTGTATTGTTTTGATGTACTTTCTTGAGTTTAATTTGTCCTACGGTCTAATCTAGAAAGCATCTTTCAAGCTGATGTCGAACCAGACAGCCAGACAGCAGTTATGAGCAATCAGAAAGTGGTAGCCAATCAACTCTTCTCTTTTTGTAAGTATTTCGATTAACACCATACAAACGGAAAAAATCCACAATAAGATATTTAATAGAGACAAATGAAAACTATATACACTGGGACATCAAAGATCACGTTCTCTGTTCACGAGTCGTCTGTAATTGGCTATTACAAGAGTTGCAGCGACGATTGGCATCTGCTTTACAAATGTCCTGCCCTAGCCAACAGATGCTTGCGGATTCCTTTCCAAAGAAAAACACCAGAAACGATTATCTTAAAAAATACAACACATTTTGCCTGCGACTACTTATGCCTCAGCAGGAGAAGAAAAGCCATTGTAAAATGCATGGGGTAAGAAAAAACACGAAGGCACTCATGAATACCTTGCTGCCACCACTTAAGCCTTAAGCAGAGATTTATTGAAGTCTTTTATGATGTAATCAAAGGAAGTAAATGATACTTCATCTTGCTGTTACAGCAAGAACAAAGAAGCATCTCATTTCCGCAACAAGACACTCTACTGCCACCGGACGCCACAAAATGAGCCTTCCAAACTAGTGACATAGAAATAAAAATTAAGTTGCCAGGATCTCGCTCTCCCCAGCAAAAGAACGATCAAGATTTGGACGTTATGCCTGTTCCCGACGCTGAATTTTCATTGCTTCATTATGTACCCTATTCTTAAGGTTTAAAAGTGTGTCCTTTAAACAATGTACAACACGTAAACTGATCCTTAGTTCTAAGAAAAATAACCTGTTAAGTTACAGGGCAATAAAAAACTAAAAGAAAATACAAAAGAACTTGTTTCCTTTTACCGCAGATTCCAGTCTCCTTTCCCTTGAAAATTCAGTCCTCTACCTTGAAAAGTCCTCCAATCCATACAAAATCCACCAAATCCCGAAAAAGTCTGAAATTTGAAGTCATGCCCGAAAAATCCATATGAATTTCATGAAAAATTTTCAGAAAATACCAGGCCACCAGAAACTCAGAAAAGGCAGTAGGTATCCATCTGCACTAGGAAGTATGCAACACTCAAAAAATTATTTTCTTAGCGCCCGAGTACAAAATATCATGGCATACCACACGGGCGTTTGCAAAAACATACGGCCGTGTGGTATGCAATACGAAATCCACCTTTTTTCGACGAAAAAAAACTATTGCAGATCCCAAGGCCGATAGAAAAATCATACAGCCGTGTGGTATGCAGTAAGAAATTCAGATTTAGTGTGGGCAAAAATATTATTGCATAGCAGACGGCCGCAAGATTTTTTCTCAGCGGTCGTGGGGTATGCAATGGTATTTTCAAATCAAATGTATATATTGTACTGCATATCGCACGGCTGTATGAATTTGCAAACGCCCGTGTGATAGGCCATGATATTTTCTAATGCTAAGAAAAATATTTTTTGAGTGTTGCATACTTCATGGTGCAGATGAATGGATACCTACTGCTTTTTCTGAGTTTCTGGTGGCCTGGTATTTTCTGAAAATTTTTCATGAAATTCATGTGGATTTTTCGGGCATGACGTCAAATTTCAAATTTTTTCGTGATTTGGTGGATTTGTATGGATTGGAGGACTTTTCAAGGTAGAGGACTGAATTTTCAAGGGAAAGGAGAGTGGAATCTGGGGTAAAAGGAAACAAGTTCTTTTGTATTTTCTTTTAGTTTTTTATTGACCTGTAACTTAACAGGTTATTTTTATTTAATAATAGACATCAAACGTTAGTGCAACTCTTGTAGTAACCATTGATGACTGCTTATTATGAGAGACGATTCATAAACAGAAAAAGTAATCTCTAATAAATATTACAGTGGATTTAGTCTTCATCCGTTTTATTAGACTTTTTGGCAGATTCTTCTGTTTATGTAGTGTTCGTTAAAGTTCCTTTAAAGAGAAGAGCAAGGGAGCACTGAGTTCTAGAATAAAGCTACCGGTTTTCGTTCTTAAGGTTTCACTAACAGGTTCTTAGTGGTTTTGATTCAGATTGCCGCTGACTTCAGGCTCATAATTGTTGTCTGGTTGCTTGATCGTTTTTGCAAACTGGATGATGTCTTTGATTTCGACTTGAAAGGCGCACTGAAAGAATAAGTGAAAGAGTATGGTTTACAAGGCAAGTCTGTTGTATTCTATCAATAGAAAAAGGAATGGAAAAAAAATGCTTCGCACTCAAGGATATACGTACGAGTAGAAGAGTGTATGTATACGTTACCAGATTTGATTTATTACCTTGTGGATATCAGAGTAAGAATACTTTGTTTTACCATACTGCAATGCCAGCAAATACTTTTTTCCTTTTGATGGGACCGCAATCTAGGGTGGACCTAAGCCTCAACACACAAGCCTCTCCATTCACTTTGTTGTTGCCCTATTAGCTTCGTATGCAGAGTTCGTTGAGTACCTCTATGTTGATCTTTGATCTTTAAGATATTGATAACTACTCTTTTTGACAAACAACAACAAAAACCAGCATTTTCAGTCGAATTTCGCCACCTAATATGGTAATTTTGTGGCCGCTACTGTGTTGTCATAGTAAACATAACCCATTTAACCGTTTAATATTTGAAAACATTCCAAAAAAAAACAAATGTCAAAATAAATTCTTGACTTCATAAATATTTATCAATCCTTTGGGCGGCATCAGTTATGGAACAAATAGAACTAAACATGGAATTTCTAAATGTACAAGATAACGAAAGTGAATTAATCCTCGACACACCGAATCGTAATGAAATTCTCAAAGATGGACCACCAGAGAGCTCTAAATTTAACATCCTTGGAAGGGGCTCTTATGGTGTGGTCTTCAAAGCTGTCTATGGAGGTTTAAATTCAACACCATTATACCGTACACTACTCATTTTCTTCTTATTTACCGGCTCTTTTAGGTAAACAGGTTGCCGTAAAAATAATGAAAAGCATTTTGAACAAAAAAGCAGACGCGATCAGTAATGAAGCCAACATTCTTGGTTGGCGTCACCGTAACATTGTGCAGTTGCTTAAGGTTAGTTCGGAGAAAAGTGTACAAAATCTAAAGAGAATTTAAGACAGTGGTGTTTTTTAAAGATTGAATCCACAGCAAACTATGGCATCATCATAATGGAACGCTTCCCTGGTCAATGTTTGCAAATCATTTTAGATTCCATTGATCTACCGCTTGAACATAGAATTTAGTAAGCCTATCATAGATTTTGGGCATGATTAGGAAATTCTTTGTTTTGCAGCATAACATTGGATGTGACGAATGCCTTGGTGTATTGCCACAATCATAACATTTTGCATTTGGATGTTAAACCCCAAAACGTTTTGGTCGCCTTCTCTAACCCGATGTTTACAAGAAAACGAAAGCATGGACGTTTATCAGCTGGAAACAATCGCAAATACATTTGTAAATTATGCGACTTTGGTTCTTCGGTTGTGGTGGGACTTGGTCAAGAAAACACTCGTAGAGAGGTTCAAGTAAAGATTACGTTTCCTTATTCAACTGGTATGACTTGGTTTTGTTAATCTTTCAGGGAACTGTACGCTATATGTCACCAGAAGCGCTGAAAGAAGACATTCTCTCACCTGCTGCAGATGTCTATTCATTGGGCATAACAATGTGGCAGCTTAAGTCTCGTCAACTGCCATTTTCGTGGATCGAATGCAACGAAAGTGTCGCCTACCAAGTGGTCAAGGGTCATTTGCGACCCACAGCTAGACCCCCACAATCTAATAATATGAACGTTCAACGCATAGACTGTAATCGTCATAAAAACTGCCTGTGTGAGCATTTCTCTTCAGAGATCTCACACAGATCCGTGGAGCACATACGAAGTATCTTGCAGAAAACAAAGACGCTATCACCGTTTCAACCAAAGAAATCGTTGAATCGTCAAAATCCTGAAAAACTGAAGAATCAGATATCACGGAGTCTAATTGGAACATTTCAGAATACCTTCATCGAACTGAAAGAAAATCTTCTGGTAGACGAAATATCATGTGATATATCCGAAGAGGAATTTAAAAGTGATTTTCCACTGAAGGACTTATTTAAAGCAAGATCTTATTCAATTCTGCATGGAGCGGAGATTTCGTACGAGCAGCTTTTCATGTCATGTTGGAACAGTGAGGTGTTAATGCGGCCTAAGACGGTTGATGTTAAACGAAAACTAACAAGTTTGTTTCTGCACACAAGCTAACTATAAAAATAAGGTTTCTTATTTGCATTTAATTTTGTTTTATTACTTGTTTCATATTCGAAATAAAGTTGTTTACCTCCCTAATCTTTGTTTTTCTCCAGAAACCAGATTTCCTAACGTAGGTAGTAGCTTAGATCGATCACGAGTCGAGGAGGTACTTCCTCTTGTTGCAGAAATCATTATATACAATACCTAAATGCTAAGTATGAATGTCTAGAATGTATTGTTAGCACATTAGTTAGTTTAGAGAACTGGTCTCTTTTTTTCAATCGAATTAACGCTTTCGATCTCTTAAGATTGAGGGTAGGTAGTGAAATTGGTTAAGACTCAAACATATTTCTTTTACCATCTTCCGATAGACTTCCTTCTATGATTTTAGCTTTTGCATTAAAGTTGCCTTTCCAGAGTCTTGACTAGAAAGCTTGAGAATAGAACACCAACACTATAAACGAAGTTACGTCTTGGGAAGAGGCGAAAACGGGAGTGGTGTTTTTGGTCCTCTGGGATGAGACAAAAACATATGAGTAAAGGTTTCGCATGATGTCTTACTAATGAGACAGACATTGGTAGAAGGATACCACCAATTCGCACCTTCATTTTCTACAGACAGTGTTGACATTTGCGGTTGCCTATCTGCTCACTACGTTTTAAACGATATACAACTTCGAGTTCGCTCCACCTCTATTCAGTCTGTCCATGCTGTTTCTAGACTTTTGGGTAAAATCAATTTCCATAGTTATTATGTACTACAATCTTTGTAGGCTCTTTACTTTTTTCGAACATCCTTTCATAGTCAACAGAGTACTCCTAAAGCGGCATTGCACAAGACTTGATACTATTGTTTTGCTCCTGCATCGAGTGCTTTTGTGTAATGCAATCCTCCATTACCAGTGTTTTTGAATAAACAGCTTCCTATCATAGTTCCATAAAGCAGTAACGATTTAAAGGTATCTACAGTACTTGCGCAAATCGTAGAATAACTGAGGTTGGATATTAGCTTGAAGAGTGTAGAAACAGGCAACAATCTTCCAATGTTGTTATATAGGGTATGTATTTCTTGTTAGCTTTGTTTATGCACTCTTTTGTTACAATAACTCACTCAACTGAACTTCAAACAAACACACTTTATACTTCTTAACAATATATTATAGGACAATAATATGATATAAAAAAAAAAAATCAAATCAAATGATAGAAAGGAATACAAATATTCTACTTCACCCTTCTTCACTTTATAAATATAATTGTCCTATCAATTTCAAAGTCACTTTTCATTTTATTGACTTAAATCCTAGGTCCAAGCTCAACAACAAAGTAATACTTAGTTTTAAAAATATGTCACAAGGATTTATAGCAAATTAAGAGAACAAAAAATGCATCAAAATAAAAGCAAAGCTTATGGACAGTGACCGAACATAACAACTCTTTTTTTTTCTCTCTCTCTCTCTCTCTTATTCTCTTTCCATCTGTCTAGGTCAGGCGAATGTATCTTACAATAATATTGCATCTTTGATAAGAAACTAATACCCAATATGGTAGAGTTTTAGCGAGCCTAAATATTTAAATATATATACGTTTATATAATTTAACATTAAAAACGAAACAACTACTTGTATAGTTAAACATAATTGAAAACAATTCATCAGGTGGTTCGTTCAGAGGCTAAGAACGCGTTCATTTCAAACCGATTATACATATATGTGGTGTAGATAGGTGTCTGTCCGGTGTACACACTTGTGAGCAGAATCGTCTAATTGTCGTTCACTATGTTAACTAGTCTAGAGTTAAATTAAATGTATAGGTCTACTCGTAAGAATTGGACTATAGTTTGTGTAGCATTTCAGTTTCTTCGCGGAGTGTCTGCAAATGAAAACCCATATAATATCAATTGGAAAAGAAATATCAACTGACTTACTTGCAATTCAACCTGTATCCGCTCTGTTATCAATTTTCTGGCTTCTGGCTCGGGGACATTCCGATCTTTCATGTCCTGGATAAAGTCAGTCATTTCAATCGGTCGACCCACATTCATTGTCACTTTTTTACGCATTTTCAGGATGTATGGTTCCACGTTTGGGAGAACCTTATCCATACCTTCGTGCCACACTGGCAGAATTATAGGTATTTGCGATGATTCATAGATCATTCGCCCGACGCCCCATTTTAGTCGCATAACTTCTTTGGTCATGTTCACTTTACCCTCCGGGAAGACATGCACCCAATCACCGAGTGATAATTTCTGTATACACACGTCAACTGCACTTTGATACACACCAGCACCACGTACCACTGGAATGCATTTTCCTATAAAAAAAAAAAGAAAGTTATTTACAAGCTTAACACGGACACCTACGGAAGATGTTTGCAACTTACCACTCATAAAAAATAGTGAATGAAATTTATTTGTGAAGCATATGTCATGGGCGGCCATCGCCCATCGTATTTTCACTCTAGAGCAAACATGTTGAAGTGGAAGAACTCCTTAAAAGATAAGAATAAAGAGGAAAGAATTAAATATAAGGAAGAAAAGGGGTCTTAATAACTGACAGGATATGATTTTATGCATCGCTATCATCAGTGGAACCTTCCAAGGAAACAGAAGAATGACTTGATTATCGTAAGCGTCAGCGTGATTACTTAACACGCCAAGAAAAGGAAGACTCGTTTACAATTTAAAGACTTAACGCTGACTAGTCGTTGAAGGTACATCTATACCTCCAGGCTGACAATCTGGGAGGCGTGTCGCACTATTATACACCCCAACAAAACATAACTATCTTCAAAAAGAATAAAGCCGGTTATAAAGATCATTAATTCGTCTACCTCATCCTCGAAGATGGTGGAACAATGTAGGACAGACATCACCCGTTTGGGCGATTTGGGCGATAGTTCCGGTCGAAATGGAATTGGAAATGAGCGACCTGACTGGCTAGGCGAGTGTCAACGCTTTGCAGAATCATTATGGAAGATGTTAACATTCCGATGGAAGCTGTGAAGGAAAAAATGTTCTCACACTGTCTATAAATGTTCAATGCCATATGATGGCTAGGATTGCTTTCTGGAGCGACAATGCAATAAAACATACTTGCAATTAACGCTGAGCACACAGTTGAGGAGAGAGCCTCAACTAACTTTGTGTGTAAAACAGAAAGCAGTTGACAAAGTCTCGAGCTGACTGAACAGTCTTGTTGGTTTAGGACCAGTTACACCTAGATCTACTTACTCGATAGTAAGTAACCATGTAACCATAGCAAAAAAAAAAAGTGTTAAAAGGATTTTCTTCAAATGAAAATATGATATATTTAATTTCATCACTTACCCCATAATCCTGGGTCATCGAAGCATGAATGATGATTTGATACTGTTATTAATGGGACACCTGGTGGTCGTTTCCCCACCAATTCAATCAGTCTCTCTTTATTATAAACTTTTGTCCTATTTAAAAATACTGTAAGTGCATAAAAAGAATACAGAAATGATGTTAAATAATTTAATTGAATATAAATCGTATCAATGTTGTGATGACAATGGTGATGATGATGATATTAAAACCAATTGATTAAAATCGACCTCCTTGGCACATTGCCATCGGACGTGATTTTATGTGACTATTTCGGTGGGAGATTGAGTGGCTTTTATGGTGGAATATGTCCCATTGAGAAGATCTTATGGCTGTAGTCAACAGGCGCTTAGGCGTGCCTACTCAATGGTCATCGTGACGCCCAGACATTTTCTTTAAAGAGTACAGCTGGTGTGAGAAAAGAAATATTCTGGAATTCGGCATACGGAACAAGTAAAATGAAAGAACCACGTCTAGTTTAAGAAATTAAGTTAAGCCATTGCACCTAGATTGGGATTTTGTAGAGAAGTTTAATGCCATAAAAACAAGTCTACTTTGGGGCATGGAATGAGTTACTTGGAAGGGCGTTTGAGAGTGTAGTTGGTTGGGAACCTTTTATGTATCAACATTGTAAAAACTGAATGTTTGGTAAAATAAAGTATTTTTGTACACAGACAGCTTTCAATTAGTTGATGGTTCTTAAAAATTTAATTACTCAGGAGATTAACTAAAAGTACTAAATTGTTTTATTAACAAGGAAACCAATGCATAACTTCACTCTGATGTCACCACACCACAAATGAATAAACAGTATGACGCAACAGTTGGATACGTAATAACATCGTATGAGTACATCTACATCTGCTTATTTGGCAACTAGTTGTTAGACAATTTATTATATCGATAGTAAGATCCTAAAATCATTCTTTTCTGAGCACCGGATAAAAGCTTAACTCTCTCAATTCAATTGAATTTGGCCTCTTACATCAAAGCTTTTACTGCAATTGATGTAAAGCTAAGGCAAAGCAAAACAAACTGAAGTAGGCACATATTTCGAGTGGTAATAATTCAACTATAGCTCAGGGATTTGCATTGCACCAGGCGCACATGATAGGCTGCAAGTACGAATAGAAGGGACAGCTTTTTATAGACAAGTTATCGTGTACAACAGCAGGCATTCTTCAAAAATCACTCCAACCATCATGCGCAAGGTAAGAGGAAAAAACAAAAACTGCATCAAACAGACGGTTTCTATTTGAATTTATCATCAACCAATTTTGCCTATTATGGAGATTCTCAGGTATGGGAATTCGACATACAGTGTGTGTGACAATACACGCTGCGTTTAATTTATTCAATTTTGGAAAAAAAGAGCTGCAGCACAGAAAGACCTACCGATCCTGAACGACGACGGTTCAAAGAGCTTCTCATCACAAATATATGCTGCTAGAGGTTTGTCATTTTTGCCAAATCTTCATTTGGGATTTTTTTCAAGAGATAGCAAAGCGGAGACCATATTATGTGGGAATGCCCATACACAGGTTCCTGCATAACCACAAACTTGGGTCACTTTTCTGGTCAACATCAGAATGGAGGTGTCATTCCATTCCAAGATAGGTACCTTCCGACTTACTTAGAGAAGATAACCTTTCTAGTATATGGTGTATAAGAAATATTTTAAGATTCCGGCCAAATCGTATCTCTAACGACAACTTTTGTGAGAGAACGGAAGGTGAGCCAATAGGCACAACCATTCGACACCGATCATATCATGTATCTCTAACAAATGAATGGAGGAGAATAGGTACAAGAGAAGGCTTAATAAGGACTGCATGGCGAAGAACAATGGGGGGGGGAGGAATCACGGTAACTAAGAAAGAGTTTGAATGGGCCAAAGCACATCGTTATAAACAGCATGAAATGACGCGTAGGCGTAGTGGAGGTCCTAGGACCCACAAAAAGAAACTGTGCATAAACAATAAAGAAACAATTTTGTAGCACAATGTGTAATTTCCTGCACAACAGACTGCAAATACATCAAAGGGTTAACCCTCAAAGTAACAAAGGGAACACAACCTATAATAACCTACACCCACGAATATGTATTTATGTAAATATCTCAAAACCTTGTACAACTATATGAGTATAAGCCAAAACAAAGTAAATTGCAATAGGTCATCGACTATGCCACCCTCTTTCATGTTTACCCCGTTTCTTAACACCTCTCTCTCATGGGTGTTCATAAAAAGTAATCGCTGACAATGAACCACGTTTGTTTTATTCCCCAACCCCCATTCATGGGTGACATTAAATTTATTAAATTCCATTACCTCGAGTCGGATCGCAGGCAATCATACCACCGTTGCGGCTAGCAAAAGAAGTCACGCGACATTGGTTGGCATTGGCTAATGTCGTAATCGGCAGGGGTTGACTGCAATTTATTTCACTGCATTCGGTGGCGCTGTTAGAATATTGATTGTACTTTGTCTTTGCGTTCGTTCTTTTTTTTTTCTCCCCACCCGTTCCTTCCTCTTTGGACTGTAATGACCCATTTCCATTTTGTTTTCATTGTTTAGCATTATTGCTACGGAAGGAACTTTTTGCTTCTGTATACAAGTTTCATAGCAACAGCATTTTATTGCACCAGTTCTTTGGCCTCATTCGATAGACTCCCCCGTTTTGGTGTCACCGAGAAGGGAGAAAGAAAAAATTAATGATCTCATTCAAAAGTAGAATTGACAAGAGGTTATTGCTGTGCTCCAGGGGTACTTAAACTGATGCTCTCGGGGACACGTTTCTTCCATCATGGAATTCTTTAATGTAACTTCCCTTTTTGGTGAATCATTTAAGGGTCTGAGAGCTGAATGAGAATTCCCGTAAAGTCATCCTTTGGGTTGAAATGGATCATGTGTGTTGTTCAGTTGCGAATTTATTAAAAAAAAAAATTACTTTGTCTCTTGGCACCATTGTTCTGAGGACATGAGGTATGACTCAACAATGAACCATCATCCCGCTTGGAATGAAAAGAATTTTATTAGGGGAGGCGCTCCACTAAACATGGGTCATTCTGTAAACGTATGCTTGATTGTGTACAAGTTTTATTGTTGGCTTGGGGTTGAATTGTTTTTGTTTGCAAAATTTTTTTCATTATCTAAAGGGATAGGCACTGCAAGTTTAAAAATAGCAGAAGAATGAGAATTGAATTGTGATTCATCCTTAACTAGTTGTGCAAAGATTCGTCCTGCAATACTTGTTCCGTGTATGAAATTAAATCAAAACTTATCGTTAGACCTGTTATGAGTACCATTGGGAGTGAAATAGTTCTTTAAGGATCGAAAATGTGTAACTTTAAATCGCAATATATGTAGCTGCATCGACTTTATAAAGATAAGCTCCTCCGCTGCTATGAAATGAAATTACTAAGAAATGACTGCCATCACACATGAAGCCCAATGTTTAGGAAACACAATTTTACCCTACACTAGCATCCATCCCTAGGAAAACCACATGGAAAGGGGAGTTGACTAACCTTCACAAGTTGTAACTACTAAAATAAAAGACTAGACGGAGATTTGCTAGAACTAGTCATCCGTCTGTACAGGGTTACCATGGAGACCTTTAACGTCAAAAAAGGTTTAAGATAAGGTGATGCGTTGCACTTGTGCTAAACTATAAAGTCAGCACCAGAGGCATAATCTTCCAAAAGTGTGTGAAACTACTTGCGTACGCCGACGACATGAACATCATTGACAGAACACAGCGAGTTGTCTGTCGTCGGTTAGTTAAACGGTGAACTTTGACTGTCGACATTGACAATTCGGACAGAATATTACAGTGGACAGCTATAACTTCGAAGTAGTACAAGGCTTTGACTATGATATTAGTTCTGACAACGACATCTCATAAATTGGTCGCCGTGGCTCCTGGAAGAGGAGTGCTTAGGCTAAATCTAAAAATTCGAAAGGAATAGAGAAATGCACAACTCAGAGGCATAAATCCACGTGATCGGAAGGTGCGGTAAATAATAAGCACGGTGAGATGCTGAGAAAGAAAGTTGGCAAGGCGATGGAACTTGCAGATCCTACACCGAATAGAGCACAATAAGGACAATGTATGTATGTATATTTGGCACGGCAGCTCATGGAGAGCCAAGGCCTAGCTTCTCACAACCATTCATGTTGTGCGTGTTATATTCTTCGCACGAATGGAAGGGACCTACAGTTTAGTGCCGACTCCGAACGGCGAATTGAGAAGCTTTTCATGACAGATTGTACTCTTGCAGGTTTGTCATTCCTGCGAAGAGGTGGTGCCGTGAAAAAACTTTTGGTGTCTCTCGCTTAGCAGTCCAACGCACTAACCACTAAGCCACGGCGACCACAATAAGGACAATATCCGAAGAAATTTCGGGGCACTGGAGAGTCTATTCGAGATTTGCTTTAGAATCGGAAATATCAAGACACAACTTAACTGGACAAGGTGTTTTACTCTCAATGAACACGAGAATGAGGCATAATAGATCTTCTAGGTAACAGAGCAACGCATATAAATATATTTTACCATTACGTGACAACTGAAGTTGCTATAGCCTTTGAGACACACGTGATCCCTACAAGTAAGACGTGAATAATTTGCCGGAAAAAACAATTTGATACAAACAAACCATATAATCACGTTTATTAAGTATTGCATTAGAAACAAACATCTACACCTTCAACGCAATTATACCCACATTTCCAGAAAGTGTAACCGATCTGAACCCGATCAAATTACCTCTTACAATGCATTGTCCCAGTTCTACTTCCATGCGCCAATTGCGAAGAAAAACAACCTCTCCGGCCATAAATAGAATCAGCAAACCTACTACTGTCGACGATTCGTCAGAGTGTATAAAAATATTAATTGCAAAGCACAGTATCACCCCACTAACCACCTCGTTGCCGGAAGATCCCCTGATCACCGCCATCATCACATCACTGGCATTTGTGCTATTCTCAATTGAAGAAACATGTCAACAGCACACACAGCCTAAGCCCAAGTAGAATAGAATACTCTCCCCTAATTGAGGCGAATTATTCGAGACCAAATAAAATTCAACAAATATGTACACCATAAAAGAGCAGAGAGCGGCCGTAGCAACTAGTTCATTTATAAAATTTAAATATGAGATTAGACTTTAGATATGGAAAAAGGAATTTGGTGACAAGCATGATGCTAAAAGGAATGAACATGAAAACGAAATGAATTAGAAGATGAATCTGAAAGCATTACAGAGGGATGGGCAATAGACTTTATAAAGAAGGTTCTTGTTAAAAGTACCTAGATGAGGAACGAATTCGGTAAGCTCAATCTCGCGGCAGTTGTACGTCCTATTCGTACATACGAAGTGCTAGTATGTTTGACAGTTCTGAGCAAAAGGTATAACTGAAAGGCACTCGTAAGATTACAAAAAAACGGCATGTATCGACAGACCAAGGACCTTATGTTAATATCCCGCGGAAGCACTGAATGCCACTAATCGACATTTCAATTGAATCCTTTGAAGTAAGATTTACAAGAATCCAGGTGCTGGACTTCCAAAACATACTATCAAGACAACGTTCTAAATACGATGCCAACATTTCGTCATCCCGAAACTGAGCTTCAGAAAAGATTTCCCAGACAAGCTTTCCTTTAGTTTAGAAAGTAATGGAATATCGGGCTCACTGAAACAGTTCCCAACTATCAAGACTGACAGGTCCATCATGGACTGCGGGTATTTACTCACACAAACTAGACATGTATGTTTGTGAATCCAAATTCATAAGTCTGTCCGACTCAGCAAGCGTAATCCAACCGAACGTTGGTACTAGCACTTTTGAAAGGATGTCCGGCGAAAAGAATTCATCGTACCTAGAAAAGATACCTAACAAACTTCACGGACAATCAAGCCGTCATCAAAGGTCTTAGGTCGGCAAACACAAATTCTAAGCTAGAAGAACAGTGTAAAACAGAACTTACTTGTCCAAGTCGACAAACTGCACATTACACTGATATGTTGTCGCAAGTCGTAGGAACATTAAAGGCAAAGAAAATTTGACGATCTGGTGAAGAATCACTCGGCTCTTAATAAATCTCTTGGGGAATCTGAACCTGGGAGTGGTTAAAAGCCATTTTTTTGCACACTTCCTGTCAGAAAGGTGTGATATCTCGGAAGATTTGATGCACCTACCACTTGCTAAGGACGAAAGAATTGAGAAACATGAGAGCTCATTGGTCCATTAAGGAACCAAGCAAAGATGAAGGGGTTCATAGAAATTAAAATCAGTAAGAAGATGCAATACGTTGGACCAGTTCACCCCCTTCCTAACATACTTGTATGTCTCTACACTGTAGAGCAAATTCGGAATGCAACGCGGGTGATTCTATGATGCACAAAAAAGCAACTAAACCTACACTCACCCCTTCAAACTCTGTCAACCATCGCATAGTAACCCTCTGGGTATTTATCCATTCCCATACAATACCAGTGCCTTCAGATGCAATGCCTCTCGTCATATGAAAACTACTCTTGAATTTTTTTGCTTGTCGACATTGCAAAAAACTACGTCGCTGCGAGATATTGAGCTGTCAGGACCAGAGGACTCAGTCTGTAAACCGTTTATTAAAGTTTTAAAACTTCACCAAGCTGTTACATGCCATCAACAGCAAATTTGCAAATTTTAAGCAATTATTATCCAATGTGCCAAATAGTTTTACCCAATGAGCAAAACTTTTATGACTTTTGGAGGAATTATGAGAGTGCTTAGAATACTTGGTATTCTTGGGTCAGAGAAGATATTTCGTTAGAAAGTTTGGATACACACAAGAAATTTAGTGCGAGAGTGTAAGAATACATCCCTTTACAGACATTGGTAAGCGAACGAAGTATAGACCTTAACACTTCGAGGCGGTGGAGTACCTCTGGATGAAAAGTTCCCTCCAGTTGACCCGGTGGCTTAAAATACATACCCCACGTAGAAACTGTTGAGAGAGAATAATCGATCAAACCTGAACGATCACAGATAAAATGTACACGACCAGTACATGAAGTTAAGTTCAAAAGAGTTTCTACAATTGGACAGTGGGAGATGACTTAACTTAAGCCACTTGCTATAGCTTGTTTTGTATAAAACTTGTCATCAACAATATAAATTGAACCCTGCCAGTACGGTTGCCGGTGCTTAAGAGGTTAAGGTTAGTACGCTGAAAAACTGAGCATACTAACTGAAAGAAACACGCTGTTCCATCAACGATAATAGCAATGCCAAAAAGGTTTAAGACAAAGCGGTCTTGTAGTGTACTGCCAGTACGACCTGATATCTGAATAATTTTTCGACCTTCGACACAAGCACTCGCAGTAATATAGCACTGACCACTCTCAACTAACAAATGACTATCGATTGCGTGAACATAAAATATCATTTGAGATCTACGGAGTAAGTTTCTTAGCAGCACCGAAGTCGAAGACAGAAATGAGTCTTGGACTGCAATCAACGTAATGTAGTGTGACTTCATGCTTATAGCCTCTTTCAGATTATAAGACTCCAACGCAATAATTTGGCTTCGAACATGTACCATCCACATGGTTAAGATAGAATCTTTAGAGAGCAGTTAGTTCAGTTTTGTATTGACTGACACCTCTTCTTCACCCAGAATAAAACGCAGCGAAATAATGAATGCTTGTGGTGCCTTTGAAAAAATTGCAGCAGAGTATTTAAAGCCTAAAGTAGAGGAAGCGTATAACTTGACTTCGAATTGCACATCAAGCAGATTGGCATTGTTTAAAAAGCCGTCAGCTGCAATGGCATAGTAAATGATTGCTGGCGTTGATGACAAAGCTCAATTCATACTGTTTGGACAAAGTGTTTCAACACATGACACAGTGTACGTTTAGCGTTACCTAATTTTTTTCAGTTGCACGTGAAATTGAAAGTCATGACGTACAAGACTAAACCGGGTCATAAAGTGAATGAATCGCTCCCAGCAATACACACCTAAACACTTTGATTAATTTAAACGACAGCCGTGCAATCATTCGTCCAATTTCAGATTCATGATCAACTGAGTATACCTACGTATAAATAGCGGTCATAATAATATTATAAGACGCAAAAACGCGCCAAAAATTTGAATTCACCTGCTAAAAACCGCCGCGCTGTAGTCAGATGATCCGATTTAATGATAAATCATCTTCCTCTCCCTAATAAATAGAAAAGCTTTCAGCGCACATTGAGAGAGCAAGGGCATGCGGAAAGAGTAAAACCACAAGCACACACCAGACTCTCAGTGTCACATCAATCCCACGAGTTGGTTTGGTTTTTTTTTGTTTTTGTTTTTTTCTGGCAAGGACAGTGTCATTGGCATTGGCCTCGGCCATAAGCTGTCTATGATATGCACTTTTATAACACACTTAGAAAAATTGATCTCTTCTTCTTATTATAAATTTCTCCACGCTCCACCCCTAACAAAAATAATGAGCAAGCAAAACAGATGGATGAGAAGATAAAATGAGAAACAAAAAAAAAAGGAAGAATCTAAGTTTTGAGGACAAGAGTGTGTTTTACATACCTAAAATGATTTTACTAAATAATCCAACGGCTGCCACAGCAATCGTACTCGCAATGTACCATAAATTTGACGGATGCTTTATACGTGGGAATATCCAATCGATATTGTAGCCCATTATTATCCTCTGATGGACGTTGTACTGTTGCTGTTACGTTGTAGATAGTTGGTGTTGGTGATGTTGCGGTATCCAAAAACAAAATAAATTATATTCAAATAAAATTAGAAAATACATCAACAAATTGTCGCGATAATTGTTCACACTAGGTATATCATTTTTGATTTTTTAATATTTTTTTTAAACTACAAGTAGAGCTTGGAAAAAATGTCCTTTTTTTCGCACAGTTATTCTTTAATTTCACATCTATGAAATCTTGTTATGATTTTATTTAAACCTTTTCCGGGATGAGGAAGATGGAGTACTCTCTTGAACGGAATTCGTTGCAAGAGGAAATCAACAACCATAGAAAAAAAAGGACAACGAGAGGATGGAGTGTTTTGATGTAGTATATCCTTTTCTTCTCTTTGTTTTGCAGCAAAAAGCTTCTTTTTCTTTTCGAGGCACTTTGGGTGAAATTTGGAATTTTTGGATTATCCTTAGAAGATTTGCTGCGAACCGGAAGATGAATAGTGATTTTGATTTAAACAAAAATTCTTCCCCTTTGTACAAAAGATTAAGAATATGTTCTACATTAAGGGGGGATGCACACAAGGCAATGCCACGGAAGTCGCCCGAACGAACAACGACGAACACCGATAGTTGTGAAGCTTTTGACAGCCATCAAGAGACTGTGTTTGCCTGCCTGTGCCAGTGCCAATGGGCTGTGGTGAAAACATTCATATCGTATAGTTTATGCTTTGCGTCTGTGTACTGAGCAGAGAATGTTCGTTTCACTACGCATGGGGGTGGTTCTGTTATGGGGCGCACAAAATGGGGTGGTGATGGCTGAAGCACTGAAATAACGCTTTATCCATTGTTAAACACGTTTTCTCCGGGCAGTTTCAAGTGAAGGAAATTCAAATCATTTTGAATTCATTAATAATTCTGTGAAATTCGTTTGCATACATAATATCTGCTACTACGATATTACGTTAGCATGAAAATTTGATACTATGGGCGCACATGAACGGTTATTGGATCGGAATAAGAGTCAATATCATTCACTGCAGCTAGATTGAGTGATTCAATTTTTAAATAGAAGGGAATTATCAACACCGCTCTTAATTGCATTGCGGAGAAATCTAGAAGCGATTTCCTAAAAACAGAACTGAACATGAGCAGATCACAGGGGTGATTCCTGATTCCTTATGTAAGGCTGCACCACAGCTGCGAATGAAGTTTTATTTAAGCAACACCAAGTTCAGTGTGATTGTCGTTACTACGTTTGAATGCTAAACGAACTGACACAGATTCAAGCCTCAGGAAAGCAAACAAAAAAGTTTTCCATGGAACCGGGCTATGGCAAACCTCCGAGGATGTAATCTGGAATGTTTAAGCTTCTCGAACCCCCGTTTGGATTTGACAAAAAAAAAGAATTGTATGTCCCGTCTATTTGGACGAAAAATAAAACACGCTCAACATGAGTGGTTGCGGGAAGGTTAGGTACTTTACGGGCTATTCCGCCAAATATTTGTAAGTTATCAGTAAGAGGACGACGTATCTGCTTATGGACCGATTACGAAGCTGAGTTTGAAGCCAAAAATTAGATTTGTGATGAGCTTACAAGGCAAACAATAGTTAAAAACTTCTACAGAATTAAATCTTCGATTAAGGCTTCTATTGATAACTAAATTCCTAGCAAACACTTGCCTTTGTAAAAAGAGATCTCAACCAACTTGAAGTGGGCAACTGGAGGCCCAACTGCTGGTGAACTTTTCGGTATAACACTTTACTCTAGGAAAAAGTTGTATTCTCGTTTGAGTCCAGTATCGACACACTGCCTTTTCGAAAATTCTTTAAATAATATCTAATCCGATGACAAAAAGTGATAGGTATTATCAAGTTCACTAACCCTTAGGAGGCGACAAAGCTTGCTACATCACACACAACACACCGTCTGATGAATTAGACAGACTATGCTCTACGCAGGAGCCAGCTTCTCTATCAGACAAAGTTCTCGTATCGATTGAAGCATTCAACAAACGACCTTGACCTTTGTACAGTAACAAAGAAAACTCAGCGCTTAATCTGTGCAGGCAAACAAAATCGAAGAATTCTAACGAGTAACTTTACTATCAGCAGACATTGCATTTATGCAAACGTAGCTGTGGTAATGCTGAGGTGGACAATCTGTTTTCGCACTTCCTATAATTATATCCAGATCTCTCCACAAGAAAACGTATGGATATAGGATAGTAATCTTTACATCGCTTGAAGATGCTGCAAGAATGCATCCACAAAAGGTAAGCAGACTCCCACTCTATTGGATCCCAGGACGTAGAGGTATTGATGACGATGAAAAGGACGAAGAATTGATAAGAACAGGGTCAAAGCTGAACAAAATAATGCTCGATCACTTAGTTATGGCCGCCTAGAGATACTTAAATCTAACAATGGATTTTAGGAAGCTTGGCGATGAGAGATGGAGGGTATCAAAGAAAGTATGACCACAATGTAACCACCGTACGTAGCAATAGTGATAAGCATCTTAACAGGCAACAACATACTAGCGACCCTTCTTAAAAGAATACGTTTATGTGCAACTAGCTTTCCAGGACATCGTTGCACAAAAAAGATGGCACGAGACAATTCCCCTGCAACTGCCAAATTCTTTAGCAGAACCAGAAAAGCACCTTTCGGCATATGAAGATCCAAAAGAGGCGGCACGATACAACACAACCCCTCAATTTGAAAATCAAAAGCTCAAATTCTTTCTTTTGTAATGAGAACACATGCAGTTTTTCAGTACCCCTCATCATTTCACTTAACTATTTAACATGGTCATTCTAATTAGTTCAACGACCGATCTTATGTCATTCCGTTGGCGAAATTAATCCCCACATGCTCCGAGTCTGCAAAAAAAACTTCACATTCGTATGCGTAACTAAAGAAAACAAAAGCAATCAAGTTCATAAACATGTTTAACTAATGGATGGGGACCTTTAGGGTGAAAGTGAGTACACAGTGGTGCAAAATTTTCGTTTCGATTTTACTCAATTCGAGGTTCTTTGTGAAGGGCAACTGTGCTGCATTAAGTGGTTTCATTTTGTTACACAATTTTCACTGCAGGTAAGGAATTTCTATTTTCTAATTGGAAACACCCACTTAAACTTACTCTCTTCCATATTATTGGATTCGATTTTGTTGATTGTGGAATACGCAGGTACACTGCCGGTTTTAATCCAGCCACTGGGATTCGTTGAAGTTGGCGCACTTTGCACAAACTCGCACTTATAAGGAACCACATGATGAAACACAACTGATTATTGCTTTCGTTGACTAGATTATGTATTATTTGATAATTATTCGATTAAATTTCGCAGAGCACAATCACAACAATTGTCTTTTCACCCCAGTTGACTGACAGCGACCTAAGAGAGATGAAAAAAAAAAAAAAGTAAAACAAAAAAAGAGTAGCAAATGTCAAACTGTTTTTAGTAGTGTAAGTTTGCACGTGCAAAAATAAACCCATACATGGAGAAAATTCTTTGCCAGAGATTTGTATTTGCTTCATGAGAAAGAAAAGAGCAAGTCACCGTGTGAAGAGGATAGAGTTAGTGGTGTATTTATAAATTGTAGTAGACGATTTATAAGGTGGATGTCTGAGCTAGATTGTGAACTACAACAGTGTGCTGCGAGTTTGTTTATACTTACATATGCCAGCAGAAATATTTTTCTAATCAGAAATCTTAAAATTTTCAGTAAAAATAATTGAAAGTGGTGTCACAGATCAGTATCGTATTGTGTTTTGATTATTTGTTCGTAGTCAAACTGAAGTGTTCTTAATTACAGAGCACTGCGCGTTTTAATTGGTTGGCCTTTCGAATACAGAAAAGCTACGAAATATTAAAAATTATACCTTACAGTAAATTATACTTTATAAGAATTAGTCGCCCAAAAATTGTTATTATCATCTACGTTAGTACAAGCTGAAGGCTCAATTCGTGATCCAGACCTGAATAATGCTTAGCCCCACAATGCAGGGAAACATTTGGTGTACTACAAGATGTGTAGACATTTTTTCGAATTATTCCAAATGTGCACATCTTTTAATCTTATTGCGTAATTTAGAGTAGATAGCTTTGTGAAAGACAGAATGCAGTCATTGTACATCCTTATGGTATTTCTGCTTCAAAGAGAAAAAGAGTTGAGAAAAAGAGTAAGAGTTGTACTTCCATATTTTACCTTGAATATGAACACCTCTATATGAGAGTTTCAATTCTACATGAATCTTGTAGATCTTTGCCTCTATATGGAAGGAGTTCCACTTTTACATCCACTTCTCCTACCTGTGTAAGAGTACCACTTCTTTTTGGAGTTACTTCTATGCAGAAGCTGATAGTTTCACTTATTGTTGGAGATCTGGAGATGTTAGTTCCACTTCTATATTAAAGCTAGTAGTTCCACTTGTTCTTGGAGATCTCGAAACTATATGGAACCTGGAAGTTCGACTTGTCTACTTCTATGTGAAACCTGGAGGTCTCGTCTCTATAATTGTGTGTCTGGTAGTTCCACTTTTCCGCCTCCATATGGAACTTGGTGGTTTCACTTCTCCTGTCTGTTTCTTTATGGAACTTTTGAAATCCCCGCCTCTTTATGGGAGTTTCACTTTTATAAGGCATCTTGAAGATAGTCACTCTAGCCTTTTGGTTTGAATTGATGGTTGATAGACAATGGACGACCTTCCGTTCAATCCACTATGTACTGTGCCCCAAATCAGAATCCGACTTTTGATTCCAACCCCATCTTAAATCTACCCTTTTGGATCGTGACTAGGATTCTGATTTGGAACATTATCCAAAAAACTGAACCCCGACCCAAATGTGAGGACTTGGATTCGCATAAAAACTACTTCCGTTCAAAGTGCGTCTACTTAATTGAAGATTATGTTGTTGTTGTTTTTGATTTTGTCATTTAGATCATAATAATTCAAATCAATATCAACGCACCGACAAAATCTTCTTATCTAAAGCACTTCCTGTAGCGTAAAATTTATAGTGATAAATAACATTCGCTAAGGTTATCTTACCAGTATAAAACCTGATGTGTCTTTGGCTTTGGAAACAATGTCGACTAAAATGTTGATACCTGTTGTTAACTTCTTAGTATTGCTGTTGCAAAATGGCTTTGCTTGTAACGTGGGAGACTGCTCAGAGCATATCGATTAGCCGCATATATGCGTTCTGACGTCTACCTGGTGGACAATCAACAGTACTTTGAAACGAGTGCCGATTGGGGTACAATTCCATTCAAATGGAGATCAGATTTTTTTTTTTTTTTTTTTTTTTTTTTTTTTTTTTTTTTTTTCCCGAGGGTAGGTGAAAATCTTACATAGACACTATGAGGATAGTGTCTCATAGTAGTGTCAGATTCCTACTGACTAAAAACACCTCCCTTCGATTTAAATTCGTTCGATATTGCAACTAAGTTAAAACTTATCAAGCAATTTTTTTATCACGAAATAAAACGTTTGGCAGGTTACTTTCCAATGAAAGATCCTGCATGTTCCGCAATTTAATCGCGGTTCGTCCTTATCTCGCCAAGTCGCAAGGTTTTGTTCTTTGTAGTCGGCGAAATAAATTGCTATCATCCAAAACAGCTAGGACTGTATTGTTAACATGTCCCATTATTCGGTTTCTATGTTTTCGCGCGAAGCTTCTAGTTTCCGCTTCGATTGCAGGAATTCCGAGATCTCTGTGGATATCGTCGTTTCTGGAATACCACGGTGCTTGGGCAATTTCTCTAAGCACTTTATTTTGGAATGTTTGTATGATATTCGCATTCGTTTTCTTGGTACAACCCCAAAGTTGTATACCGTAGGTCCATACCGGCTTTAGCACTTGCTTGTATAGAAGCAGTTTGTTCTCGGTACTGAGCTGGGAATGTTTTCCGAGTAACCAGTACATTTCTCTATATTTGATTTCGAGTTCTTTGCGTTTCATTTTCACGTGGGAATTCCACTTCAGTTTTGCGTCTAGTGTCATTCCCAGATATTTGGCTTCGTTAGCAAAGGGTATTTGGGCCAAGTTTAGAAAAATTGGCAAGTCATTCGTTTTTTTATATGTGAAGTTCACGTGGACAGATTTAGTTTCGTTGAGGGCAATCCGCCAGTCCCTCGTCCATTCGTTAACTTTATTCAGTGCGCTTTGCAGTTTTGCAGTCGTTTCTTCGACTGTTTTACCTACTGCAAGGATAGCGGTGTCATCGGCAAACGTAGCAAGGGTAGTGCCATCTTCTTTCGGTATATCACGAGTATATAACAGATAGAGAAGCGGCCCAAGAACGCTTCCTTGCGGTACGCCGGCCGAAATTTCTTTAAGCTCCGAGTATTCGTTTCCATGTCTAACACGGAAGAGTCTATTCCCGAGGTACGATTTTAGAATATCGTATAGGCATACAGGGAGAACTTGTCGTAGTTTGCATTTAAGGCCATCGTGCCACACCTTATCAAAGGCTTGCGAGACGTCAAGAAATACGCTTGAGCATATCTTTTTTTCTTCTAGTGCTTTCTCGATTACGTCAGTAATTCTATGCACCTGGTCAATCGTCGAATGCTTACTCCTGAACCCAAACTGGTGGTCAGGGATAAGACTGTTTCCTTCTATAACCGGTTGAAGGCGCCTTAGTAATAGCCTCTCGAAAATTTTGGATATGATTGGAAGAAGCGAGATTGGTCTGTACGATTTTACCTCATTTGGCGGTTTTCCTGGTTTTAAAACCATTATAACTTCCGCAACTTTCCATTGGCTCGGCACGTGTTTTAATCTGAGTGCGGCATTCATTATATGGAGAAGCTTGATTAGTGCTTTCCTAGGTAAAGCTTTGAGAATTTCTCCGGTGATTAAATCATAACCAGGAGCTTTCTTAGGTTTTAAATTCACGATCTCCTGTTTAAGTTCTGTTAGCGTTGCACTTCTGAGTATTAAATCGTCAGACGGTAATTCCGGCCTGTTAATGTCGTCGTAAACCACTTGACCATCGTGCGGTTTGAAGGTTTCTTCCAGATGAGTGGCAAAAACGTTCGCTTTTTCTTTATCTTCCCTTGCCCATTCATTTTGATTTATTTTTAAAGGCGGCGAGGGGATTTTGGGCCTTTTGGTGCCTTTTACAGCTTTCCAAAGTGAGTAATTGGAATCTTTTTTCGCTGTAAGACTTTCAAGGTAAGAGCCTATCGCACGGTTCTTAAAATCCCCAATTGTCTTCTTCAACAAATTGGACAATCGATTCAAATGTGCTTTGTGTTGCGGGGCACGACTCTGTTGCCATTTTTTACGCGCTTTCCTCTTTTCTCTGACCAAATCAATTATTTCCGGAGGATATCGTAAACCGAATTTGTCCGGCGTTTTCCTTGGGTTGGGCGTATTATTCCAGGATGCAAGCTGTATGATCTCAACGAAGCGGTCAACTTCCACCTCAAGTTCATAGGGTGTCGTGAGTGGAACGCTCAGTACAGTATTCTCTTCAGTTTCGTTCTTAAAGCCTTCCCAGTTTGTTGTTCTACCAGTAAGTCTCGCTGGCTCTAGGTTATAGGCTAGTTTTTCGCTCAATGTCAAAATAACTGGGGAATGATCAGACGACAGATCAAAGCTCTCTTCAACTTTTATGTGATTTGTAGATATTCCTTTCACAACGAAAAAGTCGATCAGGTCAGGTATTTTCGAAGGATCAGCTGGCCAGTAAGTCGGTTTGCCCGTCGAGTGGAAATCACAGCTGAACTCCATACCTGCCCCATAGAGTATTCTTCCTTTTTGCGAGATGTATCTAGAACCCCAGAACGTATGTTTCGCATTAAAATCGCCGCCAATAATGAAATTAGGTTTCAGCGATTTAAACACATTAGTAAAATCACTTTTTTCTAGCGTGTAACGCGGAGGACAGTAGATAGATGCGATTTTAAGAGTACGCTGATTGTTTTTAACTCTAATTGTGCACAGTTGCAAGGTTTCAAGCTCTATCTTCAGGTCTTCGAATTGTTCGATGCAGTCTTTAATATACAAAGATGATCCGCCTCTCGCTTTCCCCGAGGGGTGACAAGCGTGGAAATCATTATAGCCTTTGATTTTTAAATGCGATCCATTTTTCACGTGGGTTTCAGTAATCAAGCAAATGTCAATATCTTTTTCACGCATGAATATTTCCAATTCATCGAGTTTTTGCAAAAGTCCGTTTGCATTCCAAGTACATATTTTTATCATTCGTTTTTCATTCATATTCTAGTTGAAGTACGCGTTTTCCGTGAATTACTTTCGAGCTTAACTAACCTATCGAGAATAATTGTATTTATTTTGCTTTGCTCTTCAAGTTTGGACAGAATAACTGAGAAAACGTGAGAAACAGGGTCTGTAGAAATTTCGGCGTTTTTTGGTTTTTCGGATGCCGCGGCCTGAGCGTAAGTCTGCACTCCTGCTGTCCGAGGACCATTACCCGATGGCTTTTCTAATGGTAACTTTCCAGTACCGTTTCTTTTCGGAATAGGTGTCGAGGACTTTTCTGTTGTCACTCTTTCTCTCACCTTTTTGCGCTCAGAACCCGGTGGTTTTGGTTTGAGTACTTTCTCCTGAGCGGTCTTACGCTTTGATTTAGTTAGCGGTTTTGTATTCTGAGGCTTTAGGAGCGCATCTCTCCGTTTTTGCAACTCCTTAGCTACTTCACAGCCTCTATAATTTGCCGGATGCTTTCCCTTACAATTCGCACAGGTTGCGGAGGTTTGTTTGTTTACTCCACAGTCTTGGGAGAGATGATTTCCGGCGCATTTAACACATCGCGGTTCTTTTTTGCAATACATTTGCGTGTGATTAAATCCTTGGCAACGTTTGCACTGCGGAATTATTCTTATATTTCTACGCATGGGCTCAATTTTGACCACGATATTTAGTATAATTTTAATTCGGTAGATATCGTCGATATTATCAGACTTATCGAAGGTAAGCATAAAAAGCGGAAGTCCACGTCTTATCAAGATGTCCTTGTCTATCTCCGATTGTTGCTTCTCCTTCTTGATGATATTAACGGCATCAAGAATTTTAAAGCCTTTGGCTTGAAGGTCGTTCATAACTTCTTCTTTGGTGCATGAGGGGTGGAGTCCCCTTGCTACAACACGATGTGGCCTTTCTGACTTAATTTCGAAGCTATACCACTGGATCTTCTCGGTATTAAGCTTTTGGGATACTCTGCGGTAGTCGTCGTGGTTATCGACGTTAATTTTCCACGCATTATTCCTCAAAGATGTAACCCTAAATTTCGACGTTAACGTTTCTTTGAGGAGGCTGTGCAACATATTATATTCCGCTATCCCGACGACGTTTATTGGTGGCGGTGGACGAGATTGCGCTCGAAGTTGTTTTTCTTGCGGTTCTTTATGATTATCTTCTCTAAGGGGTTCGACTTCGGGCGAAGAACCGGCTCTTCGTTTCTTACTAGGTCTTTTCTTTGGGACCCGATTCGTTTCGCGTTCTAGCTCTTCTTCGTCGGTGTGGTATTCCGGAATAGCTAAGCGTGTTGGAGTACATTCGCGTTCTTTCTGCAAATGTGTTTCCCTTAGGAACTTATTTTCTTCTTTTAATAAGTCTATCTCTTTCTTAAGATCTTGATAGAGTAGATCCATTTCGTTAAGCTTGTTTCGGAGTGCTTTATTTTCTTCCTCGAAGCTTTTATAATTCTCTGAGTCCCGTTTTTCGCGCGCTGGCGCTCCCGGCGGACTTCTTTTCCCGGAGTTATTCGATCTTGGTGGAGGAGATCGAGATACCCTTGAGCTTTTTGAAAAAGGGTCATTGGATTGCAATAAGTGGCTCTCCCCAGAATCCGTAGAGCCGACCTCCGAAGAGGGTGGATTTTCCAGTAAAGCTGGACTGCCACCTGGGGTATTATATCTTTTCGTTTTGTTCATTGCATTTTTTGTATACACTATATACTCGGTATACGGAGATTGGATTTTAGTCGCCTCTTACGACAGGCATGCCTACCTCGGGTATATTCTAAGCCCTACCCGAAGATCAGATTTGACTTTTCTCGTACAAGGCCCTTGTCATCTCACAGCAAGTTTGCTTCAAGACAAAAAATATGACGATCTAGTTACGGATTCTATTGGCATTTTCTTACGACTTGCATCCAAAAAGATTAAGCCGACAAACTTACAACAACTCATCATGAAAGGAAATTCCGAAATAAACCAATACATTCTTGTAAATGTAATTGCTTATTTCTAAAATATACATTTTGTTTTGCATTTATTTGTCGCCTCTTATTTACTGCAAATTTTTAAAAACATTTCCTTAAGGTTCCGAAACTCGTCAACAACCAGAATCCAAGTTCAAATCCTTGAAATATTCTTTGAAACAGAGGCGTAGATCTCCAAGGTTCCATCCTCAAGTTCATGGGGACTGGATTTAGTAGTATACGAACAGTTTTATGGATGTCGCTTATCTCTTCCCTATTACCATCTTTTGCTGCCTATGTCTTGTTCACAATCAATTCTCCTAAAAAGAATTTGGGCAGACACTGCCAGACTCATGGCGTAAAGCACAAGGGATTGGCCAGTTGGAGATCATGCAGTCAAACTAGACATCCTGTTCAACACTAATTGCTGCAGTTGCAAAAGTGAGCATAATAGCCAAGTCTTTTCCATTTTGCCTGCAGATGTCTACAGGTAGGGTCGCTGCGTACGCCGATTATATTGGCAACATTGTTAGAATTTAGCGATCTGTCACCGCGAGAATTAATGCAAAAGCGGTCCAAATTTGCTTAACGTAAACGAAGGCAAAACAAAGAGTGTCAATAAGTAGGGACACCCAACATCGATGAATAGGACAGAGCACCACAATGGACACCTAAACTTTGTTTAAACTTATCCCTGCCATCACTTCTGGGTACGGGTTTTCAGATGTTTCTTTTAAACTGACAATTCAGTCGAAATGTAAGGCCTTATCCGGGGCAACTAAGGACACTAAGGACTTAAGCAGCGGCGGATGAAGACATCCTAGGCTAGGACATGTAGAACGAATAGGCATGACTGCGCTGACACGCAGTCTCTTAGAATCGAATAGGGGAGGGACAATATAGTAAAGGAAGACCACGCCTTAGGTGATGCGAGTAGAAGAGGACCCCAACCAGCATGGAGAGCACAACTGGAGGAAGATAGCTATGAAGCGAACTAACTGATGAGGTATTTTAGTTGAGGCCTAGATTCAACTCGAATAATAGCGCCTCCAAAGTAAGTAAATCAAGATTTAAGAGCCCTAATTTTGCAATAACATACCCGAGGTCATGTGAAATGTGCTAATTTACATGAACCACTATTGTTGATGTCCGTTTCGTTAATGAAATCACGCCTAAATTAGTTTAACAAAATAAAGTGTAGTTTATTTAATCGCGTATGAATTGCAGCTTCCTATATAGCTTTTCAATAACAATAAACACTGCAGGACCGACAACAAAATGAAAGCATTTTGCCAGTAAATAAAGCATGTTTTCCTTTTCTTCACTTTGTTTCTCACAAAAGACTCAAGAAATTGTATAAATAGAGGAACACTTTCGCTTTCACAGCTCATTTGTCCGTCGAATAATGAAAGCAAACTGGTTTAAGAGAGGATTTCATAAAAATGCCCAAAAAATAATTAAATTGAACGTAAATTTTCTAAGTGACAAAAAATTCGATTCATCATCAGTGTGGCGTCAACCTAATAGTAAAATAATTTTGTACTTGAATGTGTCTACGTACTTTGCTTAAACATTTGTGAGGTTTTCTGCCGAATGGTTGTTGTATGTGCTTTAATTGCGTATAAAAAAAAATTAAGACAATTGGGAATGTTACTTCCTTCGAATTCTGCTTAAGGAAATTTCTAATTTTAAATGATTTTCGTCCATAATTTGGAGGATTCACACAAATAAATTTTGAATTCATTTCCCTTAGCTGTTATTTGTAGTTGACAGTTGGGTAATTGTAGGGGATGTAGCTCAGTGGTAGAGCGTTCGCTTTGCATGTGAAAGGCCCCGGGTTCGATCCCCGGCATCTCCAAGTAATTTTTTTTTGTTTCGTTTTTTAATTATCACCATTCTTTTTCAAGCTTCTTGACGAAAACAACTTATAGCCGAGTCCATTCACCTTAAGTCATAAAACTGCAATTAAGCACCATGCTCGACCGATGGCACTGATTTGTATTTTTGGCTGACCGTAACCGAACTCTTTGGAATGGCATTAGCACTTCCTGAACCTTTGCTGAGTCGACACCAGTAAAGGTCTTTTGTATGAAATGATTTTGGAAAGCAAAAAAATGCTCGTTTCACAGGGAAACCATGTGACGGACGCAGCGGTGGATCGTGATTGCAATCAGTACACGCCTCAGCCGGAATACCAATAAAGGGAAGGGGTTTGCACTCTGAATTGCAAACAAATGGTCAACGATGATGGCATTCAGAAAGAATTCATCGGCTTACAAGAGAAACTAAGAACCAAAGTATGTCGGAGGATAAGAGACTCATAAAGTTGAATTTATTGGAACTTCTACTTATGAGTTTGTGTGCTGGATTGGGTTCTTAGTCGATTGGTGGTAAATTGAATTTATTTACGTGACGGGAATGTCATTAATCAGAGGAAGGTGCGAGAGAACTGTGACGTTTGAATGCTGAATCATTCCGTGGTTATTACGTCGCCATAAGATGGATGCGAAGACCGAAGATTCCCTCACTGTGTTATTTCAGTTAATGTTTTTTTTTTTACTAAAAGTATAAGTTGAACAGTAAAGAAACTATTAGGGAGCGAGTTAAGGTCTAGATTCTACCAAAAGATTTCACTCTTCTTAACTTAGATTGGCGAAATCATTAGAAATGCCAAACCAAACGATAAAACCACCTACAATGTATGAATATTTTCAGGCTAAACTTCAGCATCAGGGTGAATCAATACATTCCCTTACGGACAGCTGGGTTTCTACAAGATCAACTCTAAAATGTTGGGTTGTTGTTGCAATATTTTAACAGATCAAGCTCTTATGTCATACAATTATTGAAGGCAATGAAGAGCGCTAGTAAGCTTCATAAGAATTGGCTCTGAGATGGATCTGATAATGACCGATGACTCAGTCCTACCCCCATTAGAACTTCAGAAGTCCAGCATCACTACGAAGTCCATAAAATTCGCGAACGAGAGATAGACTTCATTCACAACATACTGCACCTCAAGAATACTCTGGACAGACCTAAATAAGATAAAAACAAAGAAAATCATCGCACTCAACAGAAGCTCCCTATCACTTCTTTTAGGTATTATGGTCACAGGTCACAACCTACTGGCGGCCCACCTTAAGAGAATGCGTTTGAGCACAACAGAATTATCCAGAGGATGTGGCGACACAGGCGCTGAGGAGGACACATTCAACCTCCTATGAGAATGCCCAAGCCTTAGCAGAAACCGAAAGACAACCCTCGCAGAAAATTTCTTCAGTGATTTGGGTGAACCGTCAAGCAAGTCACCGAGAACCATCCTACAATTTCTTCGGAACTAGGGTTGGTTAAAGGAGGCCAACTGATAAAAATAATAATCTATTCCATCTATTTTAGGTATCCCACACCACATCGGGGAACACAATGGATCCATTGAGATCCAAGTGAGGCTAAATGCAGCCACCCCTACAACCTAACCTAACCTAAGCTCCATAAGATCAGAAAATTTCATTTAAAAATTTGCAATCAGAGCAATCGCTAACAGATAGGGAGAGCACAAGTTGCATATTTCTCTGGAAAAATATCCTAGGGTATAGAGAGCCCTCGGACTTTTCATTTGTTAAGCTTTCTCTCTGGTCAATGCTACAACCTCAGATTCCATCTCCATGAATACAATTTACGAAGATAAATACCGAGTTTGTCTAGAGAAGAATGAAGTCTTTGTATACAAGGTAGCAGGTGAAAAGTAAAAGATACTCCAAAGGAAAGGAGACAAATCGTTGAATAAAAAATGCTACGATTGTCGAATATTTTACTAAACTCGAGTTACCCTCTCATAGATCTACATGTGTCGCATATAAGATCCAATCCAATATACTGTGTCAGAAGCCCTTCTGATAGAACACTAACCGGAACGTCTTAGTGTGGCTTTCAGCCCGACAGATCGATGATAGACCAAAACTTCACACCAAGGCCAACCAATGTCAAACGACAACAACGATATCATCAGCCTCGCCCAACGTGCTGTCATAGAGACAAAACCAAGTACATGTGTCAACAAAGAAGCATTTGTCGACCGCTGAGGACATAACGTCACTGTTATGTAAAGAAGTTTACCTACTTCGGACGGAGTAAACATCAACTCCACAAATGACAATCATAGGAAACCGCAAATGGTTTCAAAACTTCTAACCCAGAAGACGAAATGCATGTTCTGCAAAACACACAGCCCCCACGTTCGAAGCGACAATGAAGAACAGACCTACAGAGACTCCAGAGCGGATGGGTCTGTAGAACTTGAGACAGCATGTCCAAAATCGAAAAAAGATGGAGGTCTGCAGTTAATTATTTCATTAAGAGACTAGCGTCGGATAGTCTAGCAAGCAGCTATGTATAGCAGATATAACGACCTTGGACAAGTCATGTATTTCTGAATCACCATCACCGTCTATCTAAAAATAAGCCACAAAAGCCTCTGACTCAATTCAAATGCTGATATATAGCTATCATCCACGGTTACTACTCTAGCCACAAACAAACTTCAAGATGTATGTACGTACAACTTGCAAATAATGATACCGCCATAAGTCATAATTAAACTTAAATTATTGACAAAAAAAAATGAATATTTCATTCAAAAAATTAAACGTCCGTGTCCCGTCAATTTACCAACCATTACCCTCTGATTAATTTCCAAAGATTCTTTGTCTAGCGATGACACATCAAAAACTTATACAAACTCTTGTGTGCCACACAACGACTCATAAAAACACTCTTCGTCTATTCAAAAGCGCAATTTAGAATCTACAAAACCTCAAATTCAATTGTTATCTCAGATAATAGTTAAAAACTCGAATAATAATTAAGCAATTAACGATCCTTTTGTATTGTGGCACATTGTGTGTGAGACGATTAAGTGCTTTATGTACCATGACTTCCATTTTAGCTGATCCTCTTCACAGAAATAACCCCTAAATCATTATTTCCTTCTTGTCAAGTTTAATAAATCGGCGGTTCTTCAACAAAAGCTACAAGAAACCTCAGACAGAATTTAGCGGAAGCTCCTTAGTACCCCCTGCCCAAGAGTAAACAAATCAGTCAAAGACACGAAGACGAACCACAAGCGAATGGCAAATAAGAACCTTTCAAACGGACACGAGTGTTTCATGTTTCATTTGAAATCAAAATAATTAGAGACAATTATTCGTTGAAGCTATTTCCAACAGCGCAGCCGGTCGGGTTCGAATCCAACTCTGAAACCGAAACCGAAACCGGATATCGCTTTAGCACACTCGTGTGCTACAGATGGGTGCCTTTCAATGTAATCAACTTGAGATGACTTCAAATCAGAGTACGATACCCTGTTGTTCCGAGGAGGGGGATGCGGATGGTGCTCAAAATTGATTTGTTTTTTATGTGCAGCTCTTTTCCTTGCATACGACTTGGGTCCATAAGTGTGCTTTAAAAATGATCTCCAATCAAGACGAATACGCATTAATCAAGTCGAGAAGACGAGTGCACATGATACCTGTACATGGGCAGCTGCATTATATTGATTCTAATGGAATCGCCATTAAGGCTGTTAATTGATCAATCAAACACCTTTATAATGAAACACTAATTTGTGTCGGCGCCTAGATAGAACGACTTTATTTAGGGTGGCTAATTGGGTGCTAGTGGATCGCTAAAGTCTTTTCGTTCGGTCGCAACTAAAGCAGCATCATCTGTATTCCTCTTACTTTGACTTGTTAAAGCCTGCTTTTGAGGTTAACGTGCAATGTAATACATTCTCGATAGTGAAAGGTAAACAAATATGAATGACAATCGGTATCATTTTAGAATGAGGGAAATTTACGTATGAAAAGAGGTGCCCCGGGTGGCATGAGTTCTTTAACAGATTACAGAATTGCGTTTTAAGGTACATAAGCCTGCCTATCAAATCACGAACAATGGATACTAAATGTCTTTTTTTACAGCGAACTTAGATTTGAATAAATACCCACGTAGGCGATGTTCTTTGTACAGGAATTTCTATAGAACCTTTGTTTGTTTAGAGAAGACTTTTTAACCTCGACACTGTGAATATGCTCAGTAAGTCGAATTGATTTCAGAGAGTGATTGCAGTTTTCCAATGTTGGTAAAAGGCTGCTGGGCAAAGTAATTTAGGTTTTTTAGATAGGCCTATCGCTAGTAGAGCCTAGTCACTACAGAATCAGCAATGCTGTTGTAGACCTTGTCGGCGTACTTACAAGACACAAAGGATAGAACACAAGAGCGAACTGGACTGAGATTAGGACGCAGGGAATAAAGCATTTCCACAGAATATGCAAAATAAACAATGGAAGCTCCATTAGTCTTTCAGACACAGCCTCAGGGTTTAGGAAGAAAAAAGAGTCGAATGATACATTCTACGTTGTAGACTCCATCTGGACGACCTCTGAAGCCGGTTGGAGTTGAACAAAAAAAAAAGTGAAACTCGAGTCGACTCCATATTATCTGAACTCCCGAAGAAAGGATATGTTGCGAAGAACGACGAAGGTAAAGAAATCTTCCGATGGGAGATTATCTTAAAACAGAGACAGCTGTCAACCATAAAAGCAGAGTAATCTTTATACGAAAGACTAAACCATCATGGGAGGACTGATTTGCGAGAGAGAGAAGACGATTTTTGTCGCAGAAATTGAAGAGTCAAAAGAAAGTCGGTCAGAAGCGAGAAGACACTCCATCAATAACAGAGCAAAGCAGGAACTCACGTTTAAGAGACCGAGATCACAAGGAATGCAAAGACTACTGATAAAACTACGACAGCGTACCAATTTTTAGGACAATTCTAGTCCTGTACTTGTGCCAAAACAAATTTACGGTAACACCACCGACATTTATGGACGGCAGATACCATCGAACTGCAGCGAAACTCATAGCCTTGAGCAATGAGGAATTCTTATTGTAAATTTGCAAAGACGCCAACTTACAAGTTGTCCACAAGGAAGAAAATCTGGATCTTGAACCCTTAAAGGCCGACCAAGCAAGAGACACCAGAAAACTTGTTTCGTTTTGTGTAAATCATGTGTCACGTGAGCCTCACGGCAGGAAACATTTTAAAATCGACCGCAAATATTAGAGGGATTGAGAAACTATATATAGCTGGGCAATCTCTAGCTCTGAGCTCCCAGAGAAGTACTAAGTTGAAGAGCAGTCTTTTGATTTAGATGACCACAAAATCGGTACTAAAACTGGTATATCTTCCGCTTGTAAGAAGGCAGAGAAGACATTACCCTGATCGAATGTCGAATGACAACAGGACAACTCGCGGCTCTACAAAATATGCTTCCATATCTCATACACCGACAACGTTTTATCTCATAAAACTATGGACTTGTTCTAAATATTCACCTCTCAGCCTTACAAGTCACTAAAAAAATTTTGTTAGATAAGAGGTGAAAAAATGAAGAGAACGCCACAGACGAAGCCTTGTAGGCATTGATAACATTGAAATAGAATCGTGGTTGTTGTTTCTGGTACAACTCGCACAAGAGTTTTGATGATCTTGCGTGACGGCTATGCTACGACCCCTGTCTCATGGATATGCCGTCTGATGCAATGAAATCAGAATAACGTCTACTGTGCAGTTTTTCAGTGGACTTTCGTCGTGTTCAGGATTAACTTTGGCAAGACTCGAACCTGGAAATGTATATGCAGTCGGGTTGCCACAGGCTGCTTTAAAACTCATCTTCATCTGTCTTCCAAGCTAATGTCTGTGGATCACATTTTAAGGAACGGCAAGGGAAGAAGTTATCAGCTTCTGTAGCAGCAGTCAGTTGTAAAATAGTTGGAGAATGCAAAACTTCCCCGAATTCTGTCGGAACACTGAACCAGATTCAGTCTTGTTTGGGTATTGAATCGCATTCGTACATTCACAAGAGGACTTCTCAGGGTTTGATGTACGACAAAAATGTATTGTTTGTGATCGCGTTTATTATAATGGATCGTGTAGAATAATTCTGGCTTACTCTCTGAATGAACTCATAAATGAGAATGAGGACAGAATTATCATTATCGCATCATTCACAACTTTCACAAACAGATAAACACGTGATCCAATTTCAGTCGTCCACATCTCGTTTTATAAAATTAAAATCAATAAGGTTTCCAGGAAGAGAGGAAGTCAAACTTGGTAATAAACAAACTTGTTCCTTATCTTTTTCCTTCCTCTTTGGCGGATTACATTTATGATTGTGGGTTTTACTAAATAAGTTTCAGGTTTTTAGGTCAATGAAAAGGATGTGCACACTTATAATTTTGTTTATTGGAAGCAATTAGTCAAATCATTTCTGAGTAGGCTCTTTGGGTAAGGACGATCTGTAATCGGATTTGTTGATGACGAGTGTTTTGTGAGCAATACTTCTGCGACTGACAAACTGTTATTCTTAAAAATGAATAGCAACCATTTCTTTGGTAAATTAGGATCAACCATTTTTTGCCGTGCCGTGCCAAATATACATACATACATACATTTTTTGAAAGACGTAGGCATCTCCCTATCCCCTACCTTTTGAATTCACAACACATTTTTTGTACATATTATCTACCTACTTAAACTGTAGTGAAAGACCGGTCTTAGCTACATATCTAGCATATCTAGTATCTCCGTAAACTAGTTCAGTTGAGCAGGACAAATAAAAATAAGTGTAATGGACTGCATCAAAGCAGAAGTAATACCCGGGTTCCTTGCAAAAACACTGTAGGCGTCACAACAAAAAGTAATAGAGATTTACTCTAATGATTTCTACAGAAGCTATGCAAAAAAGGACGAAAAAATTAGAGCTTAATACATTCTTAGTATAAGTTTTGAGAAAAGTTTAATTTTTGAAATTTGAAAAACAAATATCTCCTCGAACGTGGACAAAATGCCTTCCTGTTCTACTCAAAAAAAAAACATCGACAAAGTCTTAATTTAAAAAAAAAAAGCTTAAAAATTTCAAGATCAATGTTAATGCACTAAAAACAACAAAATGATGCTTAACACTTCTGCTTCATTCATAACGTCAGAATAAAATTTTGATTGATGATGCACTCTAAATGTACACTTCCCCCAAATCAAATCGATTCCATGATACCACTCAAATTGATTAACTTTGACACGAGAAAGACATCAGTCAGTGCGATCTTTTGGTGTTCCAAATTGACAGATGCATTGACAAATGAATAACATGTTGACAGTTTGTCTGTCATGATAAATGGTAAATTTTCTGTTTATTGTGCAAATGTAAGACTGACTGACGTCAGTTTTAATCCACAAAAAAAACTGGAATATCAATAAAATAGGTCAATAACAAATAAATTATATTTAATAACTGTCAAAAATTCGACTGGAATTTATCCTTAATCTTAAAAACAAGATTGTTATTGCTTAATAAACAATTTGACACGTGATAAAGACATGTTTTGACAAATGGTCAATGTATAGGTAAATATTGTTCGGTTTTATTAAAATTCATTTCATTATAATATATCAATATTCGTTGGGGGTTTTTTTTTTTCTTCAAATAAGACTGACCTTGACCTAAAATGCTTTTTTAGGATTCTAAGAATTTTCGAATGAATTTAGTCTGTGGTGTGTTTTAAAATTGAAACAAGTTGTTTGCTTATAACTTGTGGTTTTAGAATCGTCGTCACTGTGTAATAAATGTACCTGTCTTCGACGGGATAATAAAAGTTATGGATTCTTGAATAGAAAACATTAAATTGAGATGACTGCTGGTAACTCTCTCTCATCTGAACAACGATAGTTGGTTTGATAGTTTTCAATCATGGCGGAGTGTCAACAGAAAAGAGGATGTGTTGGTAGACACCAATCATTATGTTTACGATGTTAACAACTTTTATCGATGGAATTAGTTCTTTCTTCAAACCACCTTTAGGTGGAATCCCCTTATCAATTGAAATAAATTATCAATAAGAATTAATTAACGGGTAATATGACCACAAAACAAAGATAATCTATTCAATTATGCAAAATGTTGAAAAATTTGGTCAGTCAGGCTCATTAACTGTTAATTAACATGAACAGCAGGTATCCCTTATTGGGTTTTTGTATTGTTTTGACTTTTCTATTTTAAGTGATTATTAAATTTGTATTAAAAAAGACAGCCAATGAAATTCATGAATAAATAAGGATCAAAACAACCAGATAAGGGTGAGAGAACTTATGATTGTTTCTTCAAACATCTCTCAAATATGTGATACGAGTATCTACGCAATATTTTTGTCTACCAACACATTCCATCGGGAAATGGTAGGTATCTATCATAATTGGAGTGCATTATTGGAACTTTAAGCTTCTACAAATCACTGAAAGTTTGTTCTAGAGTTTAAGAGTAAACTAAATAGGCTTTCCCAATTGAATCTTACGTAGATTTCAGATCACTGGTGAATTGCAGGCGGCGAAATCTCAGACGATTTAACGAAACATGACTCGACGATTGCTCTTGTGAGTCCGGACATTATTTCAGCAGAAATTAGACACTGGATCGACCCTCATATGGTCTTGCTCCAAAAAAAGGGATGGTCTAGCTTAACTTCCTTCAAAATCACATAGTGTTTTGTGAAAGGGTCCGATAAGAACGCTGCAAGACTCCTTCTCAACCTGGGGAGAAAGTCCTCTCATATTAGTAGTCGGGATAATTACTAGAAACAATATATGAAGGAATCGCAGTGCCAACAGGGGATTCATTGAGGACCTATCGTGTATATCCAGTCTTGAAAGCAATGAAACGATGGAGCACCTCCCCTAAAAGGGTCCTGTTTTCGCGAGATTAAGACTGTACTTATATTTTTAGTGACGATGTTGCGAATATGGACTCAATTCAATCTCTTTTATCTTCAAAGTACAGATGCAATAGACCACCACCTCAACCCAACTCAACAACATCTCAATCTGTCATTGGTATAGTGTGAACCATCGGCGTGGTAACACCTTAACCCACCAGAGCCTCATCAGTGATAACAAATGACGAGTTAGGATTCTGCATTTTATTGCAAAATACAGTTAACACCCCTCAAGCTAGCAGACCATTCTGAGCCCCGACAATTCGTGAGTTGTATTCAAAAGAACCAAAAGTAGGACGCTGGCTCAGTGATGCAGCGCACCCTCAACTGTGCCGGTTTTGGGATACAGAAAACCCTCGACTGATCCATGAGAAAACAATGCTACAAACAAACGAATAAGTGTTTGATGCAGTTTGCGGGCAGCTAAAGCTATTGGGTCGTACTTCTTCAAAGATCTGGGAAGAAATGCAGTCACAGTGAATGGCATTTGCTATGAGACCATGTTAAGAGAGTTCTTGTCGCTTCAATTAATCGATATACACTGCAGTATACTGCTCTAGAAATAATACGACCTCACGAAGACCCGACATCAATAAGACCCCAAGATCGTACGAATTGACATCATCCGACTTCTTTTAGTGTGTTTGTGAGCTCAATCAAGTCCCAGATCCAATGAGTGTTTGGTGGGATGTTGCCACGTTTTTGCAGAAATATGATCTATAGCCACAGTTGTGGAGGACATTTAGCTTGAAAATGAATCGCGCTATGAAGACATCATCAAGACATCAACCCTCATCCCAATGTCACCCAAAAGATTACATCAATCGACATTTCCGACAGTTTCTACAAAGCGGTACCTACAACTTCTAGATGAATTTTATGATGAACTTTAATCGTAAAGAGTCCATTCAATTAGAATCTTAAACCCCAATCTAACATTTCAATAACCCAAGTCGTAAACGACAGTATACCGACCCCTTTTAGAACGCAATCAACTGGCCAATTGCCTCAGAGGCGAGCACTAAAGTCGCTTGCAACTTCTATGTGCAGCACGCATTTAAACTGTAATTGAAATAAATTTCCATTTTATGCCAATTTAATTGAACTCAATTGCCCAGTTAGCTGATTGGTTTAGTGCAGCTCCCGCCTTCCACTTAGGCTACATTGATCCGATTTTATTCTCTCAGAATTGGACCGCAAATTTAAGCAACACAAACTTAATGTCTACTTAATGGAAGATTGGCAGACCTTACAGCTTGGTGGTCCAAAGCACTTTGTGTGTTCTGCACTTAGCCGCTGGCATTGTTCTCAGTCACGCTTTGCCTCTTGAGCTCCACAATGAAGAGTATTCATGTTCTATATCTCCCTCGGCTGGGAAGATGAAACTGAATTGAACATGTATTCGAATTTAAGTGTGGAAATTTCCATTTTAGAACACTTGGTGCAATGAAATTTATTGATGCTCTCGTTGGGTTCTGTCGTGACATCAACGGCGGATTGAATAGAGCGGGGAGTTGAGTGGTGGTAGGCTTAAGAGCTTACAATGAATTAACGACTTAAGCAGTTGTGTTTCTTCGGTATGAGATAGTGGAGCCTCTTCAAGATCTAATACATTCAATTTAACTCTGGAAAGGTCTTTACAGATTGAAGTGGATTCAGAGTTTTGTTTCCTTGTGTAATTTAAGACTTTTTGGTGCCACTGTCGATGGAAATCTAATGATTCATCTGAGAACTTCAACTCAGTTTTTGACATCTTCCTGGAATAGTACTGTAGCCTGTGGGCTATATCTACTCGAAATGTTAAAGACCTTTGCTTAAACCTTGGGTCTAATGCTGTTGTATTCATCGGTTATATGAAGAGATGAAGTAACGACGAGTTTCAGATGAACTGGATGGTAATTGGTTGGTAAACTCCAAATTTGTTAACTTTATACTTATGCATGCAAGTTCAGATTGCAAATACGCAGTCTAATGGAATCAACTTTTCTAATTTTTCTAAGGAAAATATGATGCGAAGGACACATAAATGGGCCAACGATAGAACGCATACCAAGTTGAATACTGCTCTTCCGACTTACTGACCCCACAGGCCTCGGATAGTGGACCTCCTCAATTCACAATACGATCCGAAACACAATGCGCTATGATTAGAAAGGCTGCTTCTAGAACGTGTACTCCATTGTCATTGAAAATGGTTGCGAATAAGTTTTTTTTTTTTACTTCAAACCCGTAAGTGATTGCCAAAGCTGTAACCGCAGCAATACCGAAAATGACTACGTCCACAACATGCAATTACAAAACGTCTTCCGACTAATCGATCCTGCAAAGCACTAAACGCATTCGCAGTTCGCATTTATCACATATTTCCAGTCAGCCGTCGTCGTTGAAACATTTACAATTCAAAAAAAGACGAAGAAAATCGATCAGTTAACGAGGAGAAAACCTAACTGACAACAATTGCATCGAACAAGTAAATTAGTATAGTCCTCGAATCTTACATCAGAAGTTTTAAAAAAAGGAAGACGAAACCTTCATTTTACAGTCTTATAATCGTGCAATCTTGTTTGAGCTACAAAACTAGCAGCAAACTGCCTGGGATCAAAAAAGATTAAAGGTTGCGGTATGATAGTCAAAGACGTGTTGTGCAAGTGTATTTCACACGAGTTCTAAGGACCTAGGTTTATTGCAGTTTCCGGACGGCGGATTGAAAAGCTTCTTATGACAAGTTGTACTCTTGAAGGTTTGTCGTTGTCTGTCGAGAAGTGGAGCCGTGAAAAAACTTTTAGCTGTTTTTCTGAGAATCGAAATTATTTCGAACCACGGCGACCACACTGACACAATCTAAAGCGGTTTCTACAGTCAACAGAACAAAGTCCTTTGGATAGTAAACGAGACTAATTGGACAAACATATTCAAATGGATATGAACTACAAGTGGAATGAGAGCGGTTTAAGTTTTCCTTCTTTTTTTTTTTATGTGAGGGTTTTGCATCATAAATGGACATAAAAACAGGTCCATTGTGCTGGATTTAAAGCCTTGCTCAACCCTTTAACTTATGCTCTCAATTCAACTAAAAAACTGATGACAGTCTTCCATAATCTTTTATTCCCAATTGCCTAGTCTTCCACTGTTGCTTAACAACTAACAACTTATAGAAAAAGAAAGTATCCATCATTATTTTTGTTGATTGATTTGACCTTGAGAAGGTAAGCCTAATGCTTCATCATCTTACCCATGTTCATCACAAATCATTGGCACTAAAAAACAGACAAGTCATTTTGACGAAATAAGGAATTCCCCTTCAATTCAAATTCTAACAAAACAAATGGAAAGCACAAAAGAAAACTCAAAAAAACGTAAGTCTCTCAAAAGAATTCAAGCTCATGCACAACAAAAAAAAAAAGAGACGAATCAACTTAAAGGAGAAAAACCCAAAACATGGACAGAGATTAATGAATCACGAAAGAGACTTAATTCTAGGGAATTTCCAAAAATTCTTTTACTCAAATCCGCTTTATTTAAATATAGTTTAGCATAAGAAGAGGAGACCGAAACTAGTCTGTCTCGTCTAGGAGAGTAGACGTCAACGCCAACGGCTGACGTCCGTTGGCGCCAATTGTTGTACATCAATAGATCTTGCCCTGAAACGATTCCTGAATCTTTTAGTGACAGTGATTGAAGAGAAGTTGAAGATTGATGGGATTCGGAACATAAGACCACAAGGCTGTGGAACATAAGATGTCAACATTTGGTTAATTAACATGTTTAGAGATCGGCTTTGAGAACATCTTTGCGTAAATAAGCTAATTTTGGCTTTTAATCGGGTGCTGGAAGAGAATGCCAAAAGTCGGTATGGTTTTATGACAAAAATGCGAACATGAATGGAGAAGGTGTTTTATGGAACAACTTTGAGTTACTTTTGAGAAAAGGTATGTTTTATGTATAAACAAGACACGCGCGATACGGAAGACGGATATAGTTTTGAAAGATAAAACTATGATTTACATATTAGCCTTGAGGTCTTCTTTAAATAGGCTATTATTTTTGGGATAGAAAAGATGAAGATGTTCCAAACCATTTTACAGCTCGAAAAGTGCATTTGCAATAAATGAGTAAAGGACCTTAATCAGTTTGCATAAGTACGGTCACTCAACGAATCTTTGAACCCTTCACGTACCTTACGACAACAGCCAGGGGTTCACGTAGGCTGGTATTTATGAATCTTTTCTATGGTATCTCGGTTTAGCTCAAGTCCATACGTCAATAGCTCATCTAAGGCGCTACTGTCAAGAATCTTCTGTAAAGCTGAAAGAACGCTTAGTTTTCGAGTGAAGAAATTCGTATTCTACCGATGGGGATAGGGAGACTTATTTATCTTTGTGATGAAGCCTATCCAGAGAGAGAAGAGAGGATTTTCCTTTTTTTTTGAAGACTAGCCGACCTTATTTTGTATGTGTTCCCTACTCAACGCTTCCACAATAGAAAACCAAACGATGGCTGATCCCTATTTCAAAGCATTATCTGACTTAAATAGAGCTAATCTTAAGCATTAGGTTCTCGAACTAAATTCAAGTGCTCCAATCTAGACTTCTTGAGTAACACAACCTACTTGTATCTCAGGCGATAGAATGATTAAGTGGATGGAAAATTTTGCTAAACGTGCAAAAGAATCTCCGATTGGAGTGTACTCACACAAAAAACTCAGTAAACCCAATAGGGGATCTCCAGTCTAACGGCGGTAGTAAGACTGATGCTCACCTTTGGCTCTATTGGTATGGTTGAACGCTGAAGAGGAAATAGTTACAAACCGTGCTACACTAGATATCATCAACACACAACAGGTGAGCTCCAAGTCGTAAAGGCCATTGACTTTCAAGATACTCAAGCAGTTTTCAAACAGGGCTACACTGCTCTTTACTGGCAAAGAAACCGTGCAATATAGGCTCCATAGAATCTCTATGCAGTGCATCCTCTTCAAGATCTGTGACGATCTTTCTATTTGACTCCTTTTTAGTCTAAGCCTGGCATTATTGTCTACATGTCGATGACTGGGATTTGTACTTCTAAAAGCTCCCTATTGGAATGACGACGCGTCTTATTAAAGTTCCTATTCTTATACGTATCAGATCCGTAGAAAGCAATCGCACCGTCATCTTTTGTATACCCAGGTACAATACCAACATATTTCGGAACTCCGCAGTTCGCCAAAAGTGTAGGACTCTTCTTGCCGAAAAAGAGGAAACAATCAAAAGATCAGTTCAAACAAGCTATTGATGAACACTAGAGAGCGTAATCCAATGGAGTTCTGACGAAAGTAATAGCTGAAATATTTTTGAACTGCATTAAAGAACACCCTTATACAACTGTCAACGTAGCTCCAGCTTCCGTTTGGATTTCTTCGAAAGGGTTGAACTGTACGAATATTGTCTCGGTAGATGGTGGCATCGGGAAGAAACATTTTGGATTGGATATCTGACCAAAATCTGGAAAAGTTTCGGTATTCCTGGACAACTTTTACGCTTATGTAAGAATACTGCCGATGTTTTAAACAGTGCAAAAGTATGAACTTTATCAAGAGCGGATGAAAATGCACTTGAAATCATTAAAAGAAAAGTTCTACGTTTAATTTATTGTCCGATCTATTCTACCACGAACTGTAGGAAGTAGCATCAATTCAGGCCAATATCTGTACAACGATTAAGATAGCTAGGCAATGTAAAGCGGATGAACACCGAAACTCCAGCCCTGAAAAGTTTTGGACTCCACTCCTAAAGAATTACACAGAAGGGGACGCCCTCATCTGCGATGGCATCCGCAAGTGATGGATGACCTCAAACAACTCGGCATACGCAACTAGAGACAATTGCCTAAGGATCATGCTGTCTTAAGAAGCATAATGGGTAACGGTTAATTCCGAACTGTAGCGCCATCTCAGTAAGTAAGATAAAGACTGCTGTATATTATTTGTTTCTCATAAAATTCTTAGGGCTTTCCTAAGTCTCTAAGTCAAATCTAAGAGGAAGACGAATCAGCCGAACATGCACTATGTGAGAGCGTGGCTCTCTGCAGAGTCAGGAAACGCTTTCTCCACAAAGAATTCCTAACACCGGAGGGCATTTGCAATGCCTCGACTGGAGATATCGTCAACTTCATTAGGAAGATAGAGAATCTCCTTGTCGAACTGGCTCCAGGCACAGTGTCATATGCGTTTGTCGCAAAACCTAACCAATAATAATAAATAAATAAGTCAAATCTAAAGTCTACAACTCATGAGTCTGCTACACGTGTATTCAGCTTATGAATTCTCAAGATTGACATGCGATAAATGGAATGATCCCACCACTCAACACTCCTACATTCGACGTACAATATTCAAACAGAATCAGTTGTAATTAGGAAAGGGCTGTAGGAAACTGTGATAAATCTTTTTACTTTGACTGAATAAAATTAATTATTTTATTTTCCCACGTTAACTACACCTTAATTTGCATATGAAATTGTTAAATAACAAATAAAGTTAAATGAGTATTTAAAATGATGACATGTTGATGTGTCATAACGAGAATGTTGAACAATAAAACAAACATGTCACTTGTACTTAATCACCCTTATACTTAAATTTTATTACTGATATCTGATGCTCTTTAGTCAATTAGAACGTGAGTGCATCTAATTATTTACATCACACGTAAATTTGCCTCAGAGAAATAACATTTTAAACAAACAAACAAACGAGATGTACCTAAACCTAATACCAAAAGCAGTCAAATTACAAAATGATGGATGCAATTTCCTTCCGCAAGAAGATACAAACGTGCTAGAAATCAAACTTACATAAATCGTGCAATAAAAGTTTTCCTTGTTATATACTTGAAATAATAACACGCTAAAGGTTTCTTCAGAGTTTTGCTTAATAAAAAAAATCAGAAAGGTGAGCTCGAACCTCCTATTGCATTGAAATGATATGGCAGATAGAAACAATTGTGAACTAATGGATGTAGAGTTGTAAAAGAGTCATAAAGATGCGTTCTACATCTACAATGCACGCCACATTGTGTGCTTTAACTTAGCACCAAGCTGACATAGTACTCAGGTTAGTGGATATACAGTCTGTTCAACAAGAAATGGTAAACGATTATTAGAGCATTCACATGTAAATGGGTTAATTTGGAAGTCTGAGAGGAAGTCTTCATTTCTGTTTCATTCACGCTGTCATAAGAGCGATGAGTGTGAAATATAAAAATACGATTCCAGGCTTTCTTTCTACACACTATCCCAAGGAACAGAAATGGAGTACAATAAAGACAGGCATCGGAACTACAAGAACGTGAATAATAATCGGGTTAAAATGGACAACCACACAACAGCAGGAAAGATGCTCGTCGAAATGTGCAAGCAGTATCCCACACTGAAGCTGAGGCAAGCCAGAAAGTAGTGTCCCTTTAAAGAGTGCTATAAACGAGCCCCTTGTTGGTGAAAAACACATTCAAAAGCGACGTCAGATGGCTCAGGAGAATGTCGATCGGGATTGGAGCAAATTATCCTTACTTCCGGTTTTTCTTTCCGGTTGATCAGCCCCATCAAGCATGTTTGCTCAGAAAAGAGTGTGTAATTTTTCCAACATACTGTTGAGCAGCCTGCAAAGCTGCCCGTTTGTTTGTGCTTTAAGGCACACGGAATTGGGAGCTCCAAGAAAATAATGATCGCAGTAGGCTTTGTACCCTTACTTACTTACTTAAGGTGGCGCTACAGTCCGGGTTGGACCTGGGCCTCAACCAACAAGCGTCTCCAGCCAGCTCGATCTTTAGCTAGCTGCCTCCAGTTTCACATGCTAAGTTGGTTGAGGTCCCCTTCAACTTGCGTGCGCCACCTAAATCGCGATCTTCCTCTATTGCGCTGTCCCTCGGGGGCAGATTCGAAGATTTTTCGGACCGGAGCATTGGTGTCCATCCGCTCTACATGACTCAGCCACCTCAGTCGTTGGACCTTCACTCTCCTGGCTAAGTCGATGTCGCTGTACAGCCCAGCTTTGTACCCAGTGGAAGAATTAAGTAGCATCAATATGCTAGGATTACACGATTGACGAAAAAGCGTAAAAATAGCGTCAATAGTTTTACGCCCGATTGATGTAGTTTTGACAGAAGCGTAAATAGATTTTTCCCCCGATTTACACGATTGACTTAAAAGCGTCAATTTTGTCAACGTAAAAAAAATTGTGCCTTTACACGATTGATATCGATTGGACTTCAAAAAGGCGTAAATATTGACACAAATCGTCAATCGTGTAATCCCAGTTTTAGCTTGGATTTTCCATCAAAGTTACCGGATACCAATTCAATAGAACAATTTTTTTAATTCAAATAAAGTTTAAGATGCCCGGGAAAGAAGTGACAACGATGCTTCAACTTATATGCGAGCTGCAACAAAAAATAGGGAGATCATTTCCTCCAGACTACGCCAACAAATTAGTTGAAAGTGAAAAGCATAGATGGTAGCGAATAATGGGAGATTGGACTAAGTAAAACATGCTATGCACATAAGATATATGTAAGTATACTATGCGTTACAACCCCTTACCATTTTTACTGAACAGATTGTACTACATATCAAGGCTACAACTAGAAAACTTTAACTGAAATTGGAATGAAAAATGTCAAACCACTACCAATGCCCAGTCTTTTTGCTAGCATACGAATCTAGTAGAGTTTGAAATAAAAATACACTTACTTGTGTTTTTTACAGTGACACCCCGTGCCACCAGCATTATTTCTGCATCGTCTTCGGTTCCAACCATCACCATATGATAAACGCGCCATCTACTGCAATTATTCACAACCATAGATTGGCCAATCGAAAAACTGTAATGAGAAATGGAAATGAAATTAATTAGAATTGAAAAATCGATTACAAACGTCTCTAATTAGGATTTGGCAAGTGCTTGGCACTACTAGATAACTATACAACTCCTCTTTGAGTTTGTGCTGTAAGGATTTTACCAGAACCAATGGAACATTGCTTGTTTTAAAAGATGAACATGTACTAGCGCTAGAGCAACATAAGTGATTATAAAGGGTCTACATCTACTTCCTCCATCTAGTCGGCAGTGGACGAACTTCTCCAAATGGGATCAACATTCAAAAAAAAAATACTGACTGCAACAAATTAACTGCAATTATGAAGGACCACCCTTACCCTTTTCTGATTGTGGCACAATTAAACCCCTAGTTTACCAAAGACTGTCGAAAAGCACATTTAACAAGACAAGAATGGCGCCACATAAGAGAAGTTGCACTCGAACTAGACGCACAGAAGAGAAGGTAAATATACCGACTTCTCAGAAATATAAGGCATTGAGAGAAATATACTTATATGTCAAAGCCTGTACGGGCAAAAAAGGAAAAGCCTCATATTAGCGTCTCAATCGATGCTGAGGATACCGTCAAAAAAGACTGTTAAACGATTCATCAGGCTTAAAAGATGATAGCCATTATTCCCGTCTATTGGCCTCTGTGCTGATATTAGTAAGGTAGAACCCTTACAAGTACCCTGTCTGATTCGAACTAGACACACTCCAGGGACACTCTTCTTCGAAAATGTTGATCAAACGTCTAGCGAGAAAGAATTTTCATCATCGATGACTTGAACGAACCATCATGTCGACTGTAACTTCGATGTAGTAAGGGACTTTGCCTGTATGGGGTCTTGCAACAGGAGGTATCATTTCAAAGTACGGCATTGTGCATGGTCTGCTGGCTTCAATTTTTGTGTCAACTGGACCTTATAAGCATTTAAGCTAAGATCTTTATGCAAAATGCCCAATAGGCCCAATTCTTGTGATCATCTCGAAATGGACACACCTGGGTTTTCAGTCACACTCTTAGCTAAGGCGGCGATTTTTTCAGCTGAACTTGCCGAGTTGGAGTCTTCACATCACTAACCTATCCGAGATGTTGAAATTTATCGAGTAAATTATCAAAAGTGGATAAGGATGTAATTAGCTGTTTCAAAAGATAAACTTGTCTGCATGGTGAGAACAGTGAGAAGATACGATGATTTCTGCTCGGCGGCACTCAGAAGATGTAAAATGTAAGAATTAAGATTTCTAGTACATAAAGAGTGGATACACCAAAGCTATGCAACTTATTTTAGTGGAAGTCTTTTTCTGTATAAAACCCCGATGGCACAATAGCTGCTCTCCAAAACTATATCTCTTCAACAATATCATGAACGCATCACAAGCTTCGGTGCAAAAATGCTCACTTCTGGGAAACTGACAACCCTTACATTTTTTTACAAAACACCCCTACATCCCCTAAAAGTCATTGTTTAGTGACCGTGCTACCTTCATATGTGTAAACATAATGAGGCGAACCAAGAACTATGTATACCACGGAATCATCTTATAACTGAGACTTTGGCACGAGGTACATGTGATTCTAGCATCCCTGAAAGCCAGTGCCACCTTTTGCATAAAAATATCTTTAAACGAATCAAATAATTATTTTCTGCAAATGAGTAATGCATCTTGAATCGCTCAATGGTTAAGAACATAGTACTTTACATCACTTCTATCTTTTTTCCCAATCGAATACGAATACCTTCTCTAACTAGATAGTAATATGATATCCGGCAAATCCCACACAAATAAATCATAAGCTTGTGGCACATCGTGATGCATGACGACGACAATATACTCCTTCAAGTCAAGCCCATTAAAAATTTTCCTCAATTGCTACTTGCAAGCACACTCCACATCTAGCAACATCTCATACCATAAACAACATCTCAATCGAATACAATTTACCAGTCCATGCCGGTGTTTTGTTATTTCAACCATTAAATCGCTACCAAATGTGGTCGCCTCAAATTACGTAAGTCATCTTAATTTACTAACCAACAAAGATCGCGTCGCGTCAACACTCCACTTAATCCACGCATCAATCGCGAGAACTATCCACACCACAACCATCATCATCATGTCTATTCCGCACTTGACCAAGACCCTAAGTTACTTAAATCCGATCCAGAGTTCAAGCTAACGCCACTCGTAAAATAAAAAAATAAAAAATATCTTTTGCCTGGCTATACTCTTAGTGTTTATTTCACCGGATTGTGCGTGACGCGCCTACCTGTTTACCTGCATCGACGCTACTTGATCAAAATACCAAACACCGCGTTGCGATACTTGTTTCAGTTGATGATCATCATCGTCCCAAAACCGCGATCATCATGATGCTCAACTGATGATGTCATTGCCAACTCTGTGACGTCAAAGTCCAATCGTGAAACGTGAAATTTTATAAATTGGAGAGAGCGTTGCGATCCTCTTCTCATTTCACACTGAATCGCCGACTCGAGTAGTAACGTAAAGTTTTTATTTTCTGTTTCTGTTTCCCTCCCAACAACTACGAGTATCTTCTCATCGTTCGAAACGTATTTTATACAAAGTGCGCAGCATTCGAGTAAAATTAGTAAATAAACCACAAAACATAAAAACAACGCGAAGAGAAAAGTCAAAGAAAGTTTCCAACAGGTCACCCCAGCTAACTCTTTTCTCTAACTGCAACTGAACGTGTTTCTGTTTCTGTTTTTTTTTTTTTGCATTTGAGTGTGCGCAACCCGATTAAATTGTGCATTTTATCTGTGAGATACATTCGATTACGATTACGATTTCCATTTGCGTGGTACTCTTTTAATTTAGTCCAACAAGAGTTGTTTTCATCAAAGATTCGCGGTTTATTTGTCATCAGACGACGACGACGTGAAGAAAGTTCACCCAAAGTGAAATTAATTTACCGTGTGTAACAACAACAAAAACCGAGATTCGAGAAACTTTTTACGCTTGAACGTATTTTTAGACCGTGTAGCAAGGAGTTTTCGGTCGATTTGTCGGTCTTGAAGTATAAATTGTCGGGACCAGTTAATTGGTTTTAAACTAGATTTTAATTACGCTGTGAACATATACGTACATATTCCTCTTAAATCAAACGAACAAAAACAAACAACAGAAAAGATGGCATTAAAAATAATTGCGACTTTGCTAATTTTGACCGTGTCTCTGGAGATGAGTTCCGGCTCAGCGATACCGATCTGGGAGTTTTTGACACGTAACGAGAAGGTGAGTTCCAACACTTTTAATGGAGTTTTTGTTTGTGATTCGAGAGTGGGTGGTGGGCTTAAATTTTTTTTTTTTTTTTGCTGAAATGACAGCTCTAGTGAGGTGTCAGAAATGTATCTATTGCTGACGCTGACGATGAAATTATTGATTTACTATGACAAGTGTGCGGGTAGAGATTTAATTTGTTTTCTCTTTGCGGTTAGTAATGCAAAAAAAATAAAAAACGGATTAGAGGGGAACCTACACCTTGAACATGCTTTGGCTGTGGGTCTTAAGGAAGTGATCCTCAATGATTTATTGTCAGCTCATATGGACTATCGGTGGCGTTCAGAGAAATCAGTGTACATTTTCACAAATAGTTTGTGGGTCTTAAGTAGTTTATACATTTGTTACACTGATGGTTGAGATTGCACTGCCGTTAAGCCAGTTTTTAGTTTTACTTTAGTGACTATGTATCCGTCCATCTTTTTGAAGACTTTTTGGCTTCCGTTTAAATATTCGGTTTAGCAGCGAATAAAAGGCGAGGGTATAGCTTCTCTCAAGCATTTGTGTTATGTTTTTGTGCTAATAGGAGAACTGCCGGGCTGGAATAGTGGATTGGTAACGTGAAAAAAATTGTCAGGGATTCGAACCTGAGTCTGCATGCTTATGACCACTTGTTTCCAATAAATTTTATGAAAAAGAAACGACCTGCATGATTTGTTATGTTCCTATCATTGGCCAATCAATGGAGCATATCGTGGCAGCTGCTTTGGAAATAAGCACAACCTCAGCGCTCGTTAAAGGCTTTGAGAAGTATGTGTGATTCAGTTGTTGTTTGCTTATTTTTGGGAACTCATACATATTATGTGTAAAGAATTTAATTGTTTGAATAAATGACTGTTCCCCCTGCTAACACTGGCTGGCTACTGCTCCTTTTTGTTCAAGAAAAACCAGAATGGAAGTAAAGTCACTAGAGAACTCCAGAATGTGTATGAAAAAGGGCTTAGCGAGTTGGTTTGCAAAGATTAGAACCGGCAATTTGGTCCCTTGTTCGAGTAGGCCAGAAGAGCCAGGCGATAAGCTTTTTAAGTCCATTGAAACTTGCAAGAGAACCCAAAGTAAGCCATCTGACCATCCATCGACACCTAACAAGATGGGAAAAGTCATTAAGTTGGAAGAATGGGTTCGACACCACCTATCGCAAAATAATTTTCCGCAAAGTATCAATGCTCAGTGTTCTACCCTGTGCTTCTCAAGCTGTTTACGACTCAAGTTAGGTAGGGAGATATCATGGTATAGAAGGCAACTGTTATTCCATACATGTGCTAGGGGTTTTAAGTCATCATCGGTGCAATTCACAAGACAAAGGGAAGCAAACTTATCGATCAACAAGCAAGAACTACCAGGGGAAGAATTTTTATACGACGAAGCAGTAGAAATCAAATCACCTTCATCTGTGGTCAAATTGAACGTCTTAAACGAAAAAAAAAAAAAATATTTGGCGCGACAGGGACCTACAGTTTTATTGCCGACTCCGATCGGCGAATTAAGAAGCTTTTTAATGACGGATTATACTCTTGCAGGTTTGACATGCTTGCGAAGGGTGCCACGAAAAGCGTTTGGTTATTTTGTTGAGGCTCGAAACTGTGTCCTCTTGCTTGGCAGTCCAATGCACTAACTAGACAAAATTATTAAAATGACTGACAAAAATGGTCAATCGTATGAGAATAAAGGATTTGTGGTGGACATTGGATCGCAAGAAAACCAGCGAAATTGTCAAGCCAGATAGGCTACAATTTGTCTTTCTGTTGTGAAAACATGCCAGGAGACTTCAACTTACAAACACAATGGCTTCATAACCTAAGCTTATGTATTTACTGCAATCTAGTGCACACATTTTAATGCCATTCCGTGCTGGGCCCGTTGTCAATTCAATACACCGGCTTATGAACGAACTAGACTTAATGCACTCTGTCAATGTCATTTACCAAAAAAGCAAACAATAAATGGGGACGGGTGTATTCATAAACGTCAAAAATCTGCGCAAGTACAATCGAATTTCTTTTCTCATGCGTTTTTGAACGCTACCACTTCCCCGGAGATTTTCCTGCAGTCAGAATAATTTGTCTAACCTTACTGCACGACGCGTCGCGACGCTGACAGCACATTGACGTTTATGAACAAGAGGTACTGCAGTTCGTCTAGGTAAGTTCGACTGAAAATCTGCCTTTTTGAACGCAACTAACGCAGTTCTTTGATAGTCTGACGTTTATGAATTCACCCGACACCTCGGCTACAATCACACTTTTCAACCATAGACTCAAAAAGGATTACTAAAACACCATAGAGATAACATCCCCACACTAACAAATGTCATCATCGGATATAGCGCCCTAAGCAGAGATTAATTTCAAAGAGGTGAAGGAGCTTACTTCACTTCTATTTGTCCTCCCTTTAAGAATAGTACTCCTTAGATCTAAATAATCTAAACCAAGATCTTCATAAAAAAAAGTTGATGATCTCAGCTTGGTATTCTAATAAAATCCTCGACTGAATGTACCTTATCGAGTCTCACTTTCTCGTTCCCACTAATCTTTTCACAAATTTATCGATTCTTCTACAAAAAGTGCTCTAGCGAACTACCAGCTGCATTCCGCCCCTGCAACATTTCACCCGCAATGCTCCTCATGCTTCGAATGCACATCAGTTTACCCTCAAGCCTACTTTCTGACGTACTGTCAAATATAGAGATTCTTTCTTTAGTCGTACCACACGGAAAGATCTACACAGCTCTGTGTTCCCTCATCACTACAACCCACAAGCACTTAAAGCCAACGTTCATCGGTACCTCCTTCGTCTCTCCTCTAATTTCCCTAATACCCGTGCTCTAATTTATGGGTAGTCATAATCTCTTTAGCGCGCGCTTATTATAAAAAAAATAATAATAATAATGACACCTGTAGATCCTACACGGAATACTTAGCAATTAAATCCATTATTGGATGCAAAACACTCTTACTACTGGAAGATATGAAGATATCGAAAGGCAAATATAATCTAAACGACTGCGACATTAGCTTATTTAGATAGCAGTTAGCAATATTGTTTAATGAATCCTGTCAAACGAGTGGCGTCATGTTTTTGATATTTTTTATTTTTTTTAAATATTCATTCCTTTTGTCCGTGCCTTTTTTTAATCTAAAATTCCAATCTTTCAATTTGGTATTTAAAAAACCAGTTCAAACTAACTGTCCAAACTGAGTTCATAATCCTTTATCTAAATTTACTCTTTCAATTGCATATGAACCGGATACCATTTGGAATTCGACCTTGTGTCTCGCAAAATTCCATCTTAATATTCAAATATATTTCACCACTTAACAAATATTCACAAATTTCATTTAAAAATTTCAACAAAAACAAATAAACATAAACAATCTACTTTCCAAATCATCGCTAATCTTCAAACGCTTACGCTAAACAAATCCGGCAAATCAGCTTGAAAAACTAGCCTAAACTTCTATTGACCTTTCTAAAAAAAAGTCAATATAAAAAATATTTCAAACTTTTTTTTTCCATTTCTTTTCATTTAATAAAAACAAAACAAATAAATATGAGACAAGAAAAAAGACAAAAAAAAAAATTCGCTATCAAAGCATAAAAAACAAGAAAAGACGTCAAAATACAACTAGTGACGGCTTCCAAAGCAAAAGGCAAAACAAAAATCCGCTCAAGTTCGTTACCACTCAATTATTGTGTGGTATACCTCTTCGCATCGTCTATATAGATACAGATTTCCTAGAAACGATATTAAATGTTTATTAACTTATTATTTAAATTATTGGCACTATAGCGTTACACTATACGCTTTGTGTTATCTGTGGCATCCGATAGTGTGGCCGCCAGCCACTCTGGTGAACCTTATAATAAATTCATTTGCATTCATTTGAAGGACAGGGTGCCGCTGAATTAAGTGCAAAGATCAAATGATAACTGGATTGTGATTGAAATTTAAAGAAAAATAAACCGCAAAAAAAAAGAGTTGTTTGCTAACCTCTAGAAATAAAGTTTGAAGGATCATAGAAATGTATTTTCTACCAAGGCCTTGAAGGCTTCTCGAAACGAGGTAAATTACTTTCATTTACCTACAACTACAACTTGATTTTGAACTTAGGGCTCAACGAACAAGAATGTGCTTCTGCACATACCTCCAACAACCTGTATATGGGCTTTACCCCTTGATCTTCAATTTCGCCCATCCCTTGGTACAAGTTAAAATAAGATCTGCGTCTACCCAGTTCCTTTGGATTCAGTTCCGATACTATCCAGGTCGAAACCCTCAACGTAAAGCTGTCGGCACAAGTGATTTGTCTTAAGCCATGGATGAAGCAAAGACAGACTTTTTTATGTTATTACACAGAGCTTCCATTTTCAAACTGGACTAGTGTAAGTTTTGTACGAGCCTTGCTTCTTAAACTTTTCACTGCCGATTTTTGACTCATCTGTGGTGGAAGGAAAAGAAGCGCGATAGCCAACTGCGTTCTTTTTGCGATTTAAACACCGTACACCGAGCTAACCAATTTAGTGTGACAACTTTTCGTTTTAAGGACGTTCACCAAACAGAAATTGTTGAAGCCATGCTCAAGAGACTGTAAGCTTAATCTTTGGTAGATCAGTCAGTGCTCCCCACATCGGCACCTTATTTTAGTGAATTAAGCTTGGTCATTGGTGTCTTGATTGAGGTCTATTCTCTTAAATAGGCTTTTATTCTTCATGCAGATAACAATGAGTAGACTTTGTAGACTGCAGTTAAGAATGCTTGACGATGATTTTACTAAGATGAAAACAAGAACTTTAGCCTCCAGCTGAAGACTTACTTTTCAGGGGAAAAGACATCGATCAGGTTGTGACCAACTAAGGGAACCAACTCAACGAGATTACGTATGTAGGGTTCTAGTCATCAATTACTGATGGGAAATATGTCCAGCTGAGCTGCTCTCAGCTTTTAGAAACATTTTCTCTGTCGGCGTATTTTATTTGAGAATACTAGGAGTGGCTTTCCTACCAAAACTTGGTAGAGAAGACTATTCGCTAGCCAAAAACATAAAACATTATAAGTCTGACTTCCCTCAAGCTAAAACAATCAGTGAAAGACTAGTCGGTTAAGATTCATGTGAGTAAAGTTGCTTTACGAACTTGCGAGACGTGTGATAACATTTCTGCTGAACAGTTTCAACATGTTTTTGTGATAATCTCTGCTCTCTGAGAGCTTGCCACTGGACATTTTTGACGACTAGTGTACGTTCCAAGGATAAACTTTCAAAACTGAGGCTTTTGACTTCACGATACCGAAGAAATTGGTTGAAGTGTCTCAGCAGTACTCAGAGGTATCACAATCTGATTTTACAATGAAGCCAGTATGCTGAATAGAAAACCTTTTTGTTCAAAATCTAAAGACTGTCCTAGCATTGGGGTGTATGGGTGTTTTCGACAAGACATGGGGTTTGACTTTAAATTCATGTGAAAATGATAAGGCGCTTCTTAGTAAACTTTAAACTTTTAGTTCAAAAAGGGAGTTCCCTTAGAACTGCTGACCCTGGTCCGGTCCCTTTAGTATTTATTCTACGGACAACGTATTCAAAACGATCTTTTGTTTAAAACAAAGTGGAGCACTGGCGGAACTTATCATTCGACTCCTGTCAGCAACATGTCACCAATAATACATGAGTCCCTATACTCTGTATTCCGATTCTATGGGCAATTCGAAACTCAATTCATAAAATCCGTATAAAATTTCCGTTTTTGAACGTTTGGAACTTTAGATTTGGAATACTCTACTCTACTCTACTCTTCTGTCTCAGCCTGGAACTCAATGTAGTCAATGTTTTTCGAGCAGCTAGTCAAGAATCTAGTGCTGAAATCATTCATTTGAACTGCAGTTGAAAGGTTCATCTGTTACGGGCTGAAGTTAAGTTCTTGCTCAAACCTTTTGGCAACTTCCAAAAAAGTTCGACAATGCAAGACCTTGCTGAATTTGGTAGGAAGGCTGAATTGATGTTTGGTTCTCATGTCACAATACAATTGCGGAACAAATTTCACCGACGAACTAGACAAGGTTCAGAGAAAGATTTCTCAGGGCATGAGCTTTTTGTTGGAGTTTTCATTGATACAAAACCTGATGTCATATCTCTATACGTAAGCGAATTCTTAAGAAATTTGCGAATTCGATGCAGTTTTTCAGCAGAAAATACTGAAAACGTTCTGCTGGGTCCTTAATTAGGAGATTGACGATGACATTGTAAAGCAGACTGAGACTCGATCTACATATCTCGATCTAACTCCACTTTTTTCCTATGACAACACCCTGTATAACCATACCCACGATGCAACATAATATTGCATTTCAAATAACTCCCCATCTAAACAGAATGCTTCCTCTCTCCCACACGCCCACTGCCGCGATCTTTATCGTGTGTTGCAATACCTCGTGGTTGTTGTGAATATTTGCACGACGAACAACGACTGACTTGATCATTAGAATTACAATGGAAGCTCACATAGAACAGGGAAACAACAAAAAAAAAGTGAATTTCCATTAAGAACGTACCTCTCCAACGACGACAAATAAAATTAATGATTTTGAGTACGATTCTAGACATGATCCAAATGATGAGTGTGTGTCCTTAAACTGTGTCCATGTACCACTTGCTGGAATCACGTTTCGATGATCATCGGGATTCTATTTCTAAAAATATCTATGATTGCGATGATCATCGTCGTTGTTGCACAAACAATTGCACTGTCGGACGCTAAATAATGTATCTATCGCTGTAGTATCTACTTCAAACTGAGAAACTCAATGAAAATACCCCCGGTCTAGACGTGATATGGTTAATTCGTTTAGCAACATGTAATTCGAAGGTAAAGCTGTGTAGTGTACAGTGCAAACGAAGTGAGTTAACAACAATTGTTTTTTTTTTTTTTTTTTAACACATGCCCTCATGCATTTGATGGTGTAAATTTGTTGTAATTAATGCAGTGCATGTGCGGGCTATTGTTTAATAATTTTTGATTGATTTGTTGATCTAAACAACAGGAAAAATCAATTATTGATTAATCGTGCTCGTTGCAAATTGTGCAAATTATTTAAACAGGTAACGTATTTCAACTGCTTTGTTAACCAAAAAATTAAGTCATACTACGAAAGGAAGATATATCGAAACCATTAGATACTGGCGGTAGCCCTGTGATATATGTCATCGAATGCAACGTGGTCTAGCTACTGCTGGCGCTGGTGATAAATAGTATGTCATGCTGGTGACAATACCAGCATTTGATAGACTTGTTCTTCCGATCTTATGAATTAGGGTTTAAAAATATTGTGCTAATACGTATGTGGATTGGAATCAGCATGAGAGTGTGCGCATGCGTGAGTCTGTATGAGAGGTGCACACTTTCTGTGACAGCGATTTAAGAAACAATAAACTTTTCAATAATATTAGAACAAGGGCCTCAAACAGCTAACACTTCTTAACCAAAAGTTCAACAAATGCCTTTGCTGTTCGATTGAGCAGGCCTTGAGTCAGGCAAACATGATAAACATCAGAGTTATACTTTGAAATGAAACAGCTTACTTACTTAAGGTGGCGCTACATTCCGAGGTGGACCTGGGTCTCAACCAACAAGCGTCTCCAGCCAGCTCGATCCTTAGATAGCTGCCTCGAGTTTCAGACCAGAGTATTGGTGTCCATCCGCTCTTCATGTCTCAGTCACCCAGTCGTTGAATCTTCACTCTTTACTCTTCACCCTTAAGTTCGTCGTTGTTTCTCCTCCTCCACTCACCGCCTATGCAGACGGGAACGATAATCACTCGAATAATTTGCCTCTCAAAACGGTCAAGAGCAATCCCATCCATTTTTGATAAAGTCTATGCATCTGCGCCATGGAGCAGGACTGGGATTTCTAAGGTCTTTTATTGGGTCACTTTTATTGTTCGAGAGAGGGCTTGGCTAGTCAATTCTTAGCCCAAAGAAGCAGGGATTGGCAAGAGTAATTCTTCGTTGGTGTCGTTGCCTGAATTGATAGTGGAGCCTTGGTAGACAAAATCCTAAACTATTTCAAAGTAATATCTGTCGAAGGTGACGTTCTATCCGAGACTTCGGTGTTGGGTGTCCTTTCTTGTTGACAGCATACTTATATGAATGAAAAAATTTAGGAGTCTGCACGCAAACTGTATGTCCTTTCCATTTACGCATAACATGACTAGTCGAAGGAAGATAGGTCTCTACGACGGGCTGTCATGACAAATATTTGTTACAAATAAGGCACACACCATACTTTGTAAAGAGAGGACCGACTCACGATTGAGGGCCCTGGATTAAATTGGCTCTTGACAAACTACGAACACACAAAGTTCGCTTCAGAGTAATTCCCTTCAAAACTAAACCATTACCATCAACAAGGTATACATTAGTAGGTACAAGCCCCACCAAAGCTGAAAATATTCAACGGGGTACCAGAAGGCTGCGGTTGCCATGCATTATTATTAAAAAAGAGTCTCTGGGACAGCAAATAACTTTAAGTTGTGGGATTTAAATGGCGGTATATACTTATCTGGAGGAGAGCAGTTTAGAAGTTGTCCTCCATGCATAACAGGTTCCAAAAGAATCATCCATCTCGCTGAGCTCGGAATGATATTTCATTTACTACTCATGGACATATATACAGAAGATGTGTAGCTTTTAGAGCAACTTAAGAGCTAAGGGAAGCATATTATTTGTAGCAAATTTCTCACGAAAGGCACTGCAATCCAAGAAGCCGCATCCGTTCTTTCAATTTATACAAAACATAAAGAGTTAGGAAGCAAAATAAGCCTTGAGAATGCCAGAAAATAGTTGGTTCAGCAATGCCGCAGATTTCTTAACAAGATCAGAGACAGATGCAATTTATTCTTATGCTAGATGAGCTGGCAGGAGAAGGTACCATTCCATAACTGAAGAAAGCCATGACCCAGTGCCGATTCCACCTACTTTGACTTCTTCGGCGCCTTGAAGAGTAATTTGTATCGTCATAGGCCATTGCTTGAAATTAAAAGTCAGACATGCCAACGATTTTGCAAAAAAAACTATCGAAATGAGGAAGAAACAACCATTCTGTGCACCTATCTTACTTTACCTTCTTTACCAAGCAATTTTCTTTTTTTTGACATTTGGCAGCTCTAAGTTCGATTTTGTCGATACCAAAGAAGACAGAGATAGGAAATGCGTCTACAAAAAAGAAAAAGGGCGAAAGTAGGAGTGGAAACGGTGACTGCAAATGGAAAGAAGCTCACGTTGATGGACTGCGAGGCTGATCAGAGACATTGCTTAATGGACGTGGCATGTGTAAGTCAACGCATACCTCAAAGTAGGGAGTTAAGCCTGCCAATATGTGTGAATCTCTAAAAGACAACGCAAACTACATATTGTTGACAGATGGGCAGCAGAAAGAAGCTGGCAAGAAGCGGAGATAGAGAACATAACTCCACAAAATGTTATAAGAATGATGACCTTAAAGAAAGATAGATAGAACTAAATATGCTTTTACATATATGTAGAGTGACAGTTCAGTATTAAACCTGAAGGTGCCATCCGACTGTTTCCCTCGGAACACGACTGTTTCCCGGAACACGGTACTATGCAATGAAATCATTAAAATCGGAATGTCATCGCTTAAATCCTCGTAAACATTGAAATGTACAATGAGGCGTTATGTCAAACCTAGAAGAGCTTATACTTCACATAAACTGCCAAGTCTAAGGTTATGATGAATAGTTTACGCTCGAGTTTCTTAAAACATTTGTGACAACTGCACAGAGGTGCCCTTCAACAATAATATAAAATTTCCAGCTTCTGCGGCTTTAGAACTCGTCATAACTCATACCTTTTATGGTTACACGTGTCATGCACTTTTAAACTGATGACTCAAAGAAGTCAATGGTTAATCTATTGTTTAAATATCTACAACCAACAAATGCAATAAAAATCAGTGATTTCAAATTAAAAATGATAAAAATCATTTAAACAAATTGCTAATACTTTCTAACCCATTAAATGGAATGGCAATCAGCCCAACGAATACACAGGTAAATGAACTCCGAAAAATTCACTGGAAAAGGTAAAAAGAAAGTGCGGGCCATTGACTTTCATTATCATAACCATTTATTTCTTTTGTGTATACAAATGTATCATCAGTGAAAGATGTAAGCGAAGGCATAAGTTAAGCACGGGCGGTTGGTTATATAATGTCTCTAGATGATTTTGACTTTATGGAGCCAATGATGAAGTGGTGGCCATCAGGTGTGATTAAGATATCATCAAGTGCAAGTTTTATTACTTGTAAGATGTTTTGTTTTACAGTTACTCTTGAAGTACGTACCTACGACTACACAGAGAGTCAAGAGGAAGTAATAAAAAAAAACTAAAAAAAATATTCATATTTGCCTAATGAGTCTCGCACTTATGACGTGACAATTTCATAATACAACGGTGAAGGTTTGACAAATGGAGAAATTTCTAAACCAGCTAACACCATTTAAAAACTTGAAATGTTGGCATAAGATTAGCTCTTCCTGAATATTAATGATAAACAAATGTATGCAAGGTTACACAAGGCTAAGCTGTCAAAGTACGTATGTGAACTTCACGATTTTTGAACCTCGATGTCCATCCTACCTAACCCAAAGATTTCACAAAAAAAGTTCCAACTATTCTCTGAGTGATGCACACACATGTCCAAGTTCAAGTCAGGAATGCACGTCTCTAATTAGTCAGAAACAGTCAGGTTTCCATGAGCAAGCCTCTTTGCACATCAAACTCGTTGTGTTTTCTCATTTATAAATCACCTTTGCCATCGAGATTAGGGCCTACAGTCGAAAATCATGCACTGGCTTCACATTTTCACCGATCTTCACTAAGGTTAGGTGGTTAGTTTTAATAAAACCAAACCTGCTTCAAAGTTCTCGTGAAAGCCCATTGAATAGCTTGCCTCAGCATCACGGATGGGCTGAGAACTTCTCCAACGACTGCGCTTCAAACCATGCTACTCCTTCAGCCGATAGACATTTATCGCATCCGTCCCTAATAAGAAGAGACTAAGGGCATGTCGAAATTCTATAACTTCACAGAAGCCTTCCTAAATCAACTGAAATGTTGCCCACACACTCTGGTGGATTCAGGGACACAATGGTATCCATGGGAACGAAATTGCGGATGAGTAAGCTAGGAAGTGATCATGACAGTACCTATCCATTGGTCGATCACTCAATACTGTCCTCCCTAGCAATCAGTAAATTCAATATAGCACTAGACTTTCAAAGACAAGCTAGCGTGAGATGGTGCACACTCTCATCATGTCGCACGTCCAGGGAACTCTGAACAAATAGTTGAAAAGGTAGAAGCAAGGCTCATTCTTGCGCTTAATAGGTCAAACTAAAGGCTCTTCATAGGAATTATCATAGGCTACAACCTACCCTAGGCGGCCCTCCTTAGAAGATTGCGTTTAAGTACAGACGAATTATGCAGCACAACCCATTTTCTATACGAATGTCTCACCCTATTTAGAATCAGAAAGACGGGCTTTAAGAAGCCACCAAAAACCAGTCTAAAATTCATTACGAAATCAAGATGGCGGACCGGTCACCAAAAAAAGCTCTTTCAGACTGGAAATTCCACGCTATGTGAACATAATGAATCCTTCGAGAACCGGGGGAGATGCAGTCATCCCTTCAACCTACCTATGTCTCTACAACAAGTTAAGCACTTCTTTATCCCTGCAAACTGATGTTCAGACTATTGCTTTGCTTTTTTTAAGTTTACGGAAATGGTGATGTGTGCCCAAACAGCCTTCCTTTTCAATGCCCGCCTTCCGACACACACTTTTAATCTATCATCATCTTTTTTGCATCTTTAGTACAAACCTCTATACCTGCTTACGTATGCATAAATTATTTAAACAGACTTTCCATGATAAATGGCGATTCACTTCAACAACACATCTACCCACACATGAGCTCATTTAAATTCCATTGCTGAATTGCTAAAAGTTTCAAAATGTCAAATTAATTGCTAACTTAAATATGCCTTGGCAACTTTCTTCCTAAAGCTACAAGTAGATTGCTTGCCAAGATGCGTGCGAAAGTGAAAGTGACTCTTGTCGGTATTCGAATTGATAAGAGGTAATTTCGTGACAGCTTGTCACTTCAATGAATAGAAGTTTGACAAGAGTATCTCATGTTGAGATTTCATTTACGTTGGATGACTACATTGGACTGATTCATCTGGTTGAGCGTTAAAAAGAAACTTTAAATGAAATCGGTTTTATTTTCGCTGAGATGGCACGCGTTGATAATGACAGTAATAGTCTAACAGATTCAAAATGAAACAAACCTTTCTGTGTACTGATAAGATCAAGTTTGAGGTTGTAAAAACTTCACATTTTGCTTGAAGGTAAGCAAGTCTAAACAGCGAAATCTAACGAGCAGTTAATTTATAAAACTAAAGGCATACCGACACCAGAAAAACCTTAATGGCAGAGCCGAGCATTGCAATGGTGGAAACGTCAAGGAATTAATGACGAACATTTGTCTAGTAGAGTGGAAGATTTTTGATTTCAAACGCCTTCAAAATCGAGTTTAATTGAGTGAAGTTCAAGTGGCAGGTTCCAGGATTAATACAGGCTAAGTTCAAGCAAAGGCAGTTAATTGCCTAATTAGATTTGTGATTGAAGCTTTTAAGAAGCTAATCTTGGTGAGTACTGATAACCTAGGCACTTCATCACTGAAGCAAAAGTATCCCGTGGTTCAATGGACCTATTCAGGTTCAAATTCAACTTCTGGGGAAACAAATAAGCGAAGGGTTCGGAATAAATGTCATATTTCAAGTTAAAAAAAAAGTTAAGCCAAAACTATGCGAGAGTATAGGTATTGGGAGCCCTGTAAACTGGGTCTAGTATCTTTCAAACATCAAGGCCTAAAAGCTTCTACACAATCAGCTCCAAGCTGATATGGGAACATCTTGATAGGATCAAAAGGATTAGCTTGAACAAAAAAACTTTACTCTGTTATGTGCTGTGTCTGTAGAAGGAAATAAAAATAAATCGGCGTACAGATTGCTCGGACCAAACTCTGAGGCGAACTGACTAAACTCAGAAAAGCTAAAGAACTTATCGGGAACTTCAACCAAATAAGTTATAAGCACTGCATTAGTCCGACTAAAGCCCTGCTTCGTATTTCGAGCAATTTATAGCCTTTGACTTCCAAATGCTCCCTAAGCCGATTGAACTGTTCCTTTAGATTAAGTATTTGTTGAGCTAGCTAAGAACAACATGGTCATCCTTCATTGGATTTCTGTACATTGTGGATTGGCGGGCAATGAAAAAGTAGACTCACTGGCCAAAGATATCGCGTCAACAACATTCATTGGACTTGAATCCTTCTGTGGGGAAGGCACTTTTCTCAAGACATGCAAAAGGTATTAACATGCAAGAATCTAGAGAAACCTCCTGATCAAAGACATACATCGTATGACCCTTGCAACAAATTCAAGGTGGAGACTCTGTCTGTCTACTCAGAAAGAGAATTCGTGCAGCGAAGTTATCCCAAATGGAACAGCTTGCTGCAATCCACTCGGAGAAGTTCCTTAACTTCCTGACATCTTCTGGAGTGAAATAACTCGCCTAGAAAAACATAAGGCAATGTACAATATGTTTCTGAAGGTAAACCGCAGTGCCAAAGACTGTAAACAACCTTCCCGAAAACACATTACATAACATAACACTACCAATAATTCTCCTCAATTATTCTAGACCCTATCCTCGAACATAGACTGAAACCTAATCACTACACCAACACCAATTTTTCGTCTGGTCTTTGGTCTTTGCAGAAGAGAATAAGGGCTCTTGATAATTATTTTTTACGGTGGCCTGAGACAACTCCCGACATTCTATCTTAACCCTTCACTAATTTCTAGACTGATACGACTCAAAATACCGGTCTACATGAGTTAGAAACATATGTCAACTACCTACGATGAGAACGTACAACATTTGAGGTGCGGTATAAGCGGCCATACTGCTGTGTCTAAAATGAAGACTGGTCACAAGAAATCTAAATTGGGTGTGCCCAAAGCTTAAAAATTTCCCATAATGTAAATTTAGACAAGTGTTGCACTTACAAGTTACTGCTTCCAAAGTTTACATACTTTACAATCATTTTACTTGGAAGCACGGTCAAAGTGTCAACATTGCACCTTTAAATTCATGTTTCAGTAGCCTAGAGATTAAATAAAGACCACAATTTTATGTTTAGCCCAAGTTTAACCCCCAGAGGTATATTTAGTGTCAAATCTCCACAGAAATGCTTTAAAATTAGCTAAACAATTATAATTGACATAAATTTGAAGTAAACGCTTGTTTCAATGTCCCAATCTTTGGGGCACCCCCATTAGGTATGATTGCCAGAAATTTATTTACAAAATAAAAATGTCAAAAATCTCTTCTTGTGATCTTGTTGAGACTACTTTAAAGCTGTTGGCACATTGATTAGGTTTCAATGCAAATACGGATTTTTTTTTTCTCTTTTTCTGCTTCGACTCAAGAGACATTTACACATATTTCGCTGCACCTTGAACGTTTGGGGACCGTACTCACATTTGACAATTTTCTTCGACTTGAATCGTAATGAGAGAGTTATTTCATAAGGTTATGGTACCGTCGTCGATACTATGCAATTGTACGTGATCCGAATTGGTTTTGCCAAAGATTGCAATCAACCAGACGACGATAACAATAAAAATTAATATGTGAACAATAATTCCATTTGCAATTGGCTATATAGACTTAGCTTAACGACTTAAAAAAAAATATTTATAATTGATTACTTTTGAAGATATTTTCATTGAACAGACAAGTGTGAACACAATTGTTGTGATATTTAAATGACAAAAGTCTGAAACTGGTTTGTATAACTTGTATCAAGTTCAATGTGAATGTTATAAAGTCAGATGAAGGACGTCTTGAAGTTTCTGAAAAAAATTTTCCAAAAGCGGATCTGGGGATGGGAATTCTTTTTATAGGTTTTTTTTTAAGTGCCTGTAAATTGAAGAACAATTGTTTTACAAAGGACCGACCGAAGATGACTTAAGTGGTTTATCTGCATCATTAATTGAGAATCTAGCTGCCGAAATACTTGAATATCTTTACGATCGTCATATAAAAGAATTACTGAATGAAACTCAATCCTAAAAACAGAACACCTAATTAGATTCATTTGGTCATAAAAGTTTTTTTTTTTTTACTACAAAAAGATGTGATTAGCATCGGTCAAGTTTTGGGTAAACCAAACAGTCTCCGTCCAGACGAATACTAAATGAAGACTTCATTTAAATTGTCCAGTAAAAAAGTTCGATCAATAAACAACGAGAATTCGATTGTATGACATTCAACGCAAAACTTCGTAGAAAGGCTCATGTCAAGAAAAAACGAGAGGAGCTCGATATCAAATATAGAAGGATCTAGTCGTGGCTAATAGGAAGACATTCCTGCCTATCAGTTTCTTACAATCTCCTACTTTATAGACAAGTACTTAAACCCATATGGACACATGGGGTTATACTAAACAGACTTACATGGACATCATCCAAAGATTCCAAAACAAAGTTTTGAGAAATATCGTCAATGCACCTTGATGCGTTCGGAATAAGGACCTCCACAGAGACTTGGGTATGGAAACAGTAAAATATAAAGTCAAAAAACATGCTAACAAAACATGGAGAGCGGCTCCGATATGACACGAACCCTGAGGCCCTCCAGATTCTAGACCAAACAAACCTAGTTAGGAGACGAAAACCCGTCGAATTAGCACAGCACTGAAAACGTAAAAATTAGAAAATGTACATTCATACGAGCGTTTTGGAACGACAACAACGAGCGTAAGGGGCACTCGGAGTGAATTCTATCTCCCAACGTCCTAAGTGGTCTAAATCCCACTTATATTCCATTCGCCTAGTGATGTATGTGCATAACTTCTTTCTTGTGAGCTCATGAGAGACGTGGGGAACTATCATTTTATACACATATGTAGGTACAACAAAAGTGAAAGAAATATTGCTTATTAGTCCCAGTGACTAGATCTCTGTTCACAGGCGTAGAACTTAGCCGAGCATAATCACTGGGTATCGTCACCTGGGATGTGTTATCTCTGGTACGTGCGGGCCCGTGCTGAGATGGAGAAACTCGGATAAAAAAAAAAGAAAAGATTGTCAGCAAAAGACATTTTCCTAAAAACTAAGACCATAGACCTGGTCTGACAGTACTTTCTCTTTCCAAAGTCGTCGATATCATGACTTCCATAACAGCTCTGACGATACCACCTCATCCTCTAGTACACAGGTACTCAAATTAATAGTTCTCCCTCATGACGTTTTGAGCAAGGCGCCTATAGGGTGAATCATTATTTGTTGACAGCACCATACTCGTTTATAATCAAACATTCTGATTCGAAACTAGCATCGTCGCCAGTGGTGTTAGTCTGCTGATGATGTCACTTTTCTAAGCCCTGATGTGTTGATATAAATAATTAAAATAAAAATTGCGCACTATTTTGTTAAGTATAAAATTGAAAAAGCTTCTATTGGTATTGAAGGTCTCGGTAGTACCTTTACCGACCGACCTTGACAGCGTGAGTTCTTTGTCGAATAACTCTACACAGCCATAGAACGAAACAGATTATCTTTATTTATAGACTGCCTCGATATCAATAGAAGTGATGTGTATCGATTTGGTATTCCAGTGTCTACTCTAAGAGTTGTTTCGGAGGCTTATACAACTACCTATGCATACATATGTATATATAATTAGCAAGAGAGATCTTTTTTCTTATATACGTGCAAATGGTGCTGAGGCAAACCGTAGTCATATTTCTTCTTAGAAGATCAGGTAGCCTAAAGTTGGCTTTGATCGACATTAAACAAGCATTGTCAAGAGGAATCACTTTGGTCTCTTTTTTCTGCTCGTGAAGTCATCGAGCTTTTAAGCAGCACTGTTCGATATTAAAAAAGGGATTTTGACGTCAAGCTGAAACCTGGCCAAGCCGAAGACTTGCAATTACAGTGTACTCAAAGCTTTAGGCTTTGTAGGACTGAACATTTTGGTAGATGCGACGAGGTTTCTGATAAAACGACAAAGCTTAAAACTTTAAGAGTTAAATATTGAATGGTGTGAGGCAAATGAAACTTGGACAGATTTTGCAACTTAATCCCCAGGCCAGCAACAAGGTTATACCAAATTCTCTAAGAGTCCGTGCTGTTCCTTGGAATGATATGACGAAGGAGAGACTTCCCTGTCACTTTCGTTCCATGGTAGGTAGGTAGAGGTGGCGGTTCAATTTTTTTTTTTTTTTATAATTCACTAGCGCTAAAGGGGCTATGAATACCCTTATGATGTTATTCGCACAGCGCTAGTGTTGGTGTAGTGATTTCGAAACTCAGATGATATTAGGTTTCAGTCTTTTTGCTCCGAGGGTGGTGTCCAGAATAACTGGGGAGAATTTTTTTTTTGTACTGTTGCCATTGCTTATAATTCACAGTATTTCTTTCGAACATCTGAACCCAAGTAGCACTAGAATGTGCATTTTTGTTACGACGACTCGTGTGACCTGGTTGATGGTGTGGGTTGTTGAGGATGTGAGACAGTCGGTGCCTAGATCCAGTCTGTGGATTCCTTCCATACAAATGGCCTGGTCTCGATAGATTTACTTAGTGCTAGAACCAACCTAAGCAGAGAGGAGCAATATGCAAGACTCAAGAATGTCTTACCAAATCAGTCACTTTACGGAAACTTGTAATAGAAAAACACCATCTTACCTCAATCGCGGCTACAGACAAACTTTCGTTCGGTTAGACTAGACGACACTGATACAGGGTGAAAGCAGATTTAAGAAACTTTATTCTCAACCAAAAAACCATTGCGACACAAACAAGGTCTGACTAAGCTCGTATAACTCCAGTGAATCAGTCAGAAAATTGCATGACATTGCCATAGATTGTTGGTGGTTTTAGTCATTTGGGTCCAACAGAATGCTCAACAGCATCCTTTTAATTTTGGACTCCGACTGTACTCAGAGTTGATTGCATTCTAATGAATCCTACTCAACAATAAGTCGACTAATGGAAAATTCTATAGAACACCTCACTGCTAAAGTATAGTCTTGGCGCAGCTTCCTAATGCAGCTCTCATTGTTCGACTCCCAAACATAACAAGAATCCAGTTCTAAGTCACTAGCTTAATGGCAAACAGTTCTTAATTCAATCAAAAGGAAGGTTTGCAAATGTCTTACTAACGGTTCGACGTAGCACAATAGTCAGCTTAACTAACCTAGCCTTCGTCGAATTATTTGTCTGACGTACTATCGTAGATAAATGACCCCCTACTGACTCGTAAACTTAACCAATGCCAGCTCCTTGGACTAACCTCTCTGATAGGAAGTCGAAGATTAGTGTAAAATTTAGCACGTCAAGCTTAAGCTGTTTTTCAAACTTTCTTGAGAGTACATAAGCTAAAAATGATGAAGGTACTGTTTAATATAAGCACGGTGAACAACAATGTAAGACTACAACTCTCTGTTAGGAACTGTCTGCACCGAAGTGGAGCATATTTGATCGAAATATAGTTGGTCATGTACCTAATAATGGTACCAAGCCTTGAGGAAGCTACAACCAATTAAACTACTCTGAGCATATTTGAGGGCCTATAATCAAGATGGAAGTAAAGGCACGAGCGACCTACAAAGTTGGTAGGTGCACTGATACTGCTTCTGTATGACTTGTGTCCCTTAAAGTTCCCGAAAACAACCACAGTTGCTGGTAAGATCATTATCCAATACAACAACCCAATTGAGTTCAAACACCTGAAATCTCTATAGACTTGCAGAACATTGGATATGCGTGTTAGTTTTTTTTTACGCAATTTAACTACTAAGCATTTGCTTTACATAACTAAAGTACCTTTCTAGAAAAACTGAAAAAAAAAGCTATAAATACCATCGAAGGCTTTGCAGACACAAAAAACACTATTGTTGCCGTGAAGAAATTCGCAACACAACCAAAGACCATTGAATCCAATCACTAATTGGAATGTATTCAGCGCACAGTTTTCATGATTATTGGGTTCGACCGACAGCCATCGACGCATGAATCAATTTCGAAAAAAAAAATAAATTTCAAAATGCCAACTTAAGAGTCTGCAACCAACCACCAAGAAAGTCCTTGGCATTCTTTTTTTTTTTTTTTTCACTTTTTCATTTCGTTTGTACAGTTCAAGTGTAAGCCTTTTTTATTTGGTCACGCATATTCGTTTGTCTTGTTTATCTTCGGCATTATTTCGAATAGAAAAGTGTAAAACGAAACCAAAAATGCAAACACATAGTTTCTGGGAAGGCAATTTCGTAAGAAAAAGTGTAAACACACGTATTGAGTGTGCAAGATGTAAAGTGATCGCCCCGGTATCGTTGTCGGAGGCTGGGAGCAATTAACACTAGGAGTATGCACTTACCTTCGTATGATATACATATATTAATGAGGGGAATTAGTTTGGCACATGTAGGCCTTAAATGTAGGTACTCGTGAAATAATATTTCTTTAATTTGCATTAAGTATTGAACGTCTCAATTACATGCGCCTAAAAATAAAGACGTCTCGTCGTCGGCGTGTGAAGAGCAAAATGTCGTTGAAACGAAACTTGAAAAGTCATTAAGGTTGAGATTTGAATTAGATTATTAGATGAAGATGAAGATGAATATAGGTGGCAAACGATTGCATTCCATCACACCTGCTGAATTGAGATTGTTTACAAAAAATTAATGCGATCTTTGTGAGTGATTACTTTCGAAAGGTACTTTCAATGTTTGATTGGTTAGAGTCGGTGCTTGACATACACAGATTCATCAGCACTGCGGGCTGGGTTGATAGAGCTTAGGCTAATGGTTCCTAGTAAGGGGGCTGCAACCCCTAGGGCATCACAATGGGGATACATTGACCTAAGAGTGACGGAAAAAGGACTTCCTTTCCCGCTAACTCTCCTACCTAACCAAACGTAACCTTCAATGTTTGATGACGTGCTCTTGAAAGAGAAATCAATAATTTTTCACTGAGCACCTCTTTTTGATTAGGATATGCTACACTTAACCTAAAAATTTACATAATGAGAGCACGTTCAAAATCACATATCGATCCATTGAGGATCTTTTCCTGTGACAATACATTCTTTAGACTTTCTGAGTATTCCGATAGTGAAGGACTCAAAAAAGTATCTTATTGCAGCCAACGTACGAATACCACAACAAAGAAGAATCCCTGTGAGAAGATACAACTTCGATAGGATGCAGTCATCAAAAACTTTCCTGATCGCATACACATTTCAAAATCTGTTATTAACTCCTATGCCACCAGTATTAAGTGCTGAAGAAAAGTGGCCGAAGGTGGTAAACATCACATTAGCAGACAGGCTTATACCCACTAGAGCTCCTAGAAGTCAACTTCAACAATATACTGACTTTCTCAGCATACGCCACTATCGTCTAAAACCGTGTCAAAACACGGAACAACGTTATCAAGTCGCTGGCCAGCAGTTGTTGGGGAAAAAACAAGGAAACGCTGCATATCACTTTCAATGAAATTGGTCACTCTGTGCTGAATTATGCTGCAGCTGTGTAATGCACTTACTGGACTGAAGTTTCAGGCATGTTATATCACCGACGGTCAAAGATCACAATATCATGCGCTCAAGACAATTTTGATTGCCCTGTCACCTGCCTCAACATTCAAAACAATTACTAACTAAACCAATTCGGAACATCCGCAAGAGCATTCATAACTTCCAACAGGACATTGACTCAGGCTGGTTTCACCTGCCTGCCAATTACCTGCTCTGCCTCAACCCAAAAATCTAAGACCGACCAACTACAACAATGGCCTACACGATGAAAAGAATATTTTCAACTGCCCGGCTAAACAAACAAACTTAAACTCAGAAACGATGTGAATCCATTGGACCTGACGACTTATCGACCGAGCTATTCAAACCAGCTGGAGGTGACTTGGTAGAGAGGATACACCAACTCATCAAGATTTTGTCAGACGAGTGTGTGCCTAAGCCTAATGAGTGAATTATTACCATCGCTGACAGGATCTACAAGAACTTCGAGGTTTGTTTGCTTTACCTGGTTCGACTTCTTTGAGCTGAGAATGCAACTAAATAGAAAGGCCCTATCCCAAACAACTAAGGAGACACCGTTATGATCCCAGTCCAACTCTAAGGCGCTAAAGCATAGCCATATAGCGAATGAAAAAAGATAGACTTTGTCATTTCGAGCAAAAAAATTCTTCATTAGCCAACAAACAGTTCCTAGGGGAAGGACAGGGAAACACAGTTTCCTTGAAGGTGGTAACTTCAAAGCAATTGGTCGCTCTGAACTTAATTATCCTATATCTACATCAGCATCCACATCAATCCTCTTCACGCCGAAAACTTTTCGTCAGCTGATTGTCTCCTATCAGAGTAATTTTAGGCCAAAATCGACCAAATTTGTACACTTCGGCAGATCCTAAGGAAAAACCAAAATAGTTACCCGATTTTAAGGCCGCCTATTGCAGCATTTATAGAGACAAGCCTATAAGTCTATATGTTTATCTTGATCCATGTCTAGATGACGATAGAAAATGCTCGTTGTTTCATCAAATATGGTAACGACCTTAGATCGTTACAGTTGACAGTTGTAATTTCGAGATTTGGTTACCTTAGCTCTGCCATCATTTCTGACAGCGACATTTTATCTGGTTTTGTTTCTTTGGGCCAACAACTAAGGAGACCCTATAGAAGAAAAAAGACTCTTATCATATGAATGGCGCTGAAACATGAACTCTTTTGAAGGCAAATGAAGATATCTTTGGTGGTTTCGAGCGTTAGCATTTGCAAGAGGAAATTCATGGACAAACTACCCGACATAGACCTAGGCGTATTGAACGTTTACGATGGCTAAGACACGTAGAGCGAATGGACATAAATGCTTCGGCCCACAGTCTTCGAATCTAACCCGGAGGGACAACGCAGTAAAAGAAGACATCGCCTTAGGTGACACATATAAGTAGAAAAGGACCCCAACCAACTTGGAAGCAGTTAGCTAAGTACCTAGGGGTTTATTTGTTGAGTTGAGGCTGAGTCAAGTTTACATCAAACTGCAACAATAATACCGAAAGCGCACTGTGAAAAATGTTTCTAAAGACCCCAAGCTTCCTTGGAACTTACATAGACTGCATCAAAAATATGGACTTAGGGTTGATATCCCTATTCGGAGACAAGAGATCCTATCGCTCCCACTAATTGATAAATATTTGAAAATGTGTCGCAGAAAGAACAGAACCTTGAGGTACACCACCATTAGTTACGAAAGAATTGGATGATTTTTTTTTAAAAATTCACACGATCTTATACAAAACTCTATGGAATATTTTGAAGAACAAATGTACAAAGTATGTAGTTAATTAACGATTCACAACAAGTCCATAATCAATTACTACATAGTAACTACAGCAATAAATTTAAAGCTTGCAAACTTAAAATCTTTAATTGCTTCGCTCGCGGCTGTTTTTTTTTTTTTTGTTTTTTTTTTTGTTAAATATCGTGGGAACAAATATCGACTACAATACGCAATTATATGGATAAATTTCTTCCCTCAATTACTCAATTTTTAACAATTTTTTTCCTTTTCTTCGGAAGATGAAGATTTCAAAGTGTGAAAAAAAAAAAAAAGTTTACTATTGGCCAACTCAACTGAACAAATTGTTAACACTTGATATTTGGAAACACGCAGAAGAAAAGAAAAGAAAAAGAAGTCGACCACTCGTAGTATTTGACTTAAGAAAACACAATTGAAAGTCATGTCTTTTCCAAAACCTATCCAGGGGGGTACACGGGGGGTACATAGAAGAAAAAAATCAATTGTGCTGGGGTTTGAATTTTTTGTGAAGAAATTGTGCGACATGAAGAAACCTCGCAGACAATTATGCAAGACAGGTAAATGATGAATTGGATATGCTGGAGATGAATCTCAAATTGTTGGTCTTAAATCAATGGATTGGTAAAAAAAAAATAATCGATTGGCAACCATGAAGAGACAAAATTTTTCATTTTGTTCACGGTAAAAAGGGCGGTATTGCATAGTAAATCTTTTATTTGATGTTTTGGTCATGGGAGAACTTTGCTACTAAATTGTTTCCGAAATTTCAAAAAAAAAAAACAGTGTTTGACCACTCCATTACTGTCGAATGGGTTCTAGAACTTATGTCCGCCCTGAAAAAAGTCTAATGAGCTCAATACTCACAAGAAAATTACGTCGACGAACACCTGATTCTTACACATTTTTCTTAAAAGATCTTGCTTCTGCAATCATGATGGCTCTACCTTGTATAAGCCCTGCGATTATCCTTCTTTGAGCAGAGCAAAGCAGAAAGCACCATCATCTTCTTGTCTAGACAAACAAAATTCTTGAAGATGCCGAAATCAGACACTTGTCTAAAGGCAACATTCAACTTCACAGAAAGAAGGTTGCCATCAATTTCGTTATCTGACTAACCTCTTACGGTAGTTCGACTAAGGTCCGTCTATACGGTGCGATTATCTGGTGGAAAACCCTCGAGAAAAAGGTCTATATTGGAAATGTTACAAAGATTCGATGATCAGCTTGTTTAGGAATGACGAGATCGATGAAAGCTAGTCAGCAAAACCGGTATTAGGACCAACTGAAGCCGATCCCTGGACAACAACTTCATATGATCACGCCTCAATTCTAACTCGACGAAATGTTTTGAAAATCTACCTTCTCCTGGGTTCCGGGACGCGTAGATTTTTCCGAAAAAGACAAATCGGAGAAAAAAACAGAAGAACCAGCGAAAAGCGGGTTAGGATGGATTCTTTACAGACCCTCATCGAGGTCGGTACACCACTTAGGACAATATTAAGGGAAATGGACCTCGATCCCATTGAGAATATGAATAAGCTCCGGTGTCAATTAGAGGCGGTTAGCTAAGGACCGGGCTAACTGGAGAAGCTTGTTGGTTGAGGCTCAGGTTAGTAAGTAAATAAGATACATGTGCTACAACTATAGCGTTATGGCCAGTGTTAGACGTACGATAGTCCTCCAGTTATAAGTGAAGAAGTAACTGCCGAGAGTCCCCATTCTTCTGTAAGTGAGGGCAGTTGACCGAAAGATGCAGATTAAATTCCTTCTCCATCCCTACAGCTTTTGAGACATTTCACAGAAATACCAATGCCGCAGTGCCCAGTTATGATGTCGGAAACGACCCGTGCTTCATGGCAGCTAAGCTGAAGAAGAGAAATAAATCTCTTCTTGTTATAGACCATAGCCGTTACGCATCTAGTCTAGTCTAGTTTGTGATAAGATGGCTTAGTATAGGGGAATGCTTATGAAGTATGTAGCGCCGATCCGTTCCTTCAAGTTCATCAACCCCTTCGTTATCTAGGATATCCATATACACTGGCATTAGCTCCTCGATATCTCGTTTAAATGCCTTTTGTAGCTTCTTACAGCATCCTTCCGATAATATCGCGTTCTCACGAATAATTTTTACAGTCTGGATGATGGCCGTGATTTAAGCTCGAAGGACACTCGTTTATTCTAAAAGAGCGGCTTACTTGCAGGCTTTAGTGTAAAAACCCCAGCTCCCTTGCGAACGTCTTTGAATAAAGTTCATTTTTTTACAATGATCATGAACATATTTTAGACTTGAAGCACGTCATCCCACCCCCAATTTGATAACCAATTTAAGATGATTTTTCATAGAACTTAAGTCGAACGCCCACCAATCTGACTTGAGTCTATGTAAGTTCCTCTAAACCGTCACAACGCAATTCCTTTCCAGATTTCACATAAACATTACGATGCGGCGCTACAAATTCTTTTAACACAATTATTTGGACAAACTTGTTATGGAAAAAGCTTGTCTTTGTCTCCAACCGCAAAGATGGTCCAAAAAATACACAAAAAAAACCAAATATTTGGAATTCTAAATTCATTTCAAGGCTTTCTCTAATTATCGAACGCAAACCCTGTCTGTCAGATGTCTTTCTGGCTCCAAAATCAACATATCCGTCTCAGTTCTTAAATCAACAAATATTTTGTTGTCTTTAGGCCATCGCTCACTCACTTGATAAGACACGACAGTCATTACTTTTCCTCAAAAAAAAACGGTTCTTGTCTGCTCTTCAAGTAAAGTCAACAAGATTACATTTTTTTTTTTGTTTGAATATTCATACGGATGTAATGAGAAAATACCCGACAAGCACGTATGTAGATACTCCATTCAAGACCGGTAGAACTATTCCATTGACTTAGCAATGTAATTCAGATACATATCACGCGCTCACGTAACCGCAGTCCAGAGCTCAATTTCACAAACATTTTCAAAAAATTAGAATATCAACTCAACCGTGAGTTAACATAACTTACATAGGTGTACTCAACTCATCGGATGGGACTTCCAGTTTCACATGCACAGAGAAGATGTCTGTCTGACTCATCATCATCATCATCATCAACAGTAGCAGCAGTAGATACATTTGCTCACACGCTACTGTAGACAGACTGAGACTATTTCAATTTCAAATGGCTTGTGGCCAGTTCCACTCTAGAAAATGTAGATTTATAGATCAAAGTACTGTAATGCCGGTTGCTCTGGATTTTTTTTTTTTGTTTTTTTTTTGCAAAATCACCACGGGGAAATACAAACAAAAACGAACAACAATCATATTAACATACTTAGCTGGAAATCTATTGTTTATAACAACCGTTCTCTTGTTTTTTTCTTGTATCATTGCAGATGTCTTATTTGTATTCAACATTCGCCAAGCTGGTGAGCGATCATTGTAAAACAAACCCAGATACCCGAACTATACCGGTTAACCATTGCAAACGTGATCTCCTCAACTATGGTTACGAGAAATTACAAACGTTCGCAGATCTTCAGTTGGACACATTGGATCCATATCAGCGAGGTGCTAATGAATTGAGTAAGTATACTAGTTGGGTTGGCTTTCTAAATGAAATTAGATACAAAAATTTGAAAGAAATTAGAACGAAAGTAGCAACTGCGTAGATGATGGCTTTTGGAAGATTCGGGGAATTTACTGGTGATGTCTGTGAATCATCGGACTGAAGTCATGCTTTGAAAAATTTACAGTGGGGCTGCTAATAAAAACTGGAATTTGAAATAAATTATGGGGCATCAGCAATGAAATTATTAATGTCTTGTCAAAGGTGGATTTGTTTTTTAAAGCCCTTCACCTATGGTCTTGTGTGAGATTGTAAACAGCTCGGCCATAAAACCTCAAACTTTGACAGAAAACTTCGTACACATGTGGAGATAAATACTCAGAGGTGTGCAACTTAAACTGCGTGAGCTTCGGAGCATATGATATGAATCCAACAAATCAGACGAAGTATGGGTCTTTACACATCGGAGTGACCAAATGAATCTTTGAATGTAGCCGTGAACGAAATCTAGGGTGAAGTGGAAAGTCATCTCTGGTCTGACCGGCTTGAATGAGGAAATGCCGAGGAACGTCAAACGCCATGTCATACATACATACTTACATACAAATTTGATGCGACAGCTCATAGAGAGCCAAGACCTAGCTTCTCACAACCATTCATGTTGTGCGTGTTCTATTTGTCGCACGAATGGAAGGGACCTTCGGTTTTATTGCTGACTCCGAACGACGAATTGAGAAGCCTTTTCATGACAGATTATACCCTTGTAGGTATAGGTAGGTCATGCCTACGAAGAGGTGAAGCCGTGACGAAGCAGACTCTGGTCTCGGGTAAGATTGATCGGAGAAGGCCAGCAATTCCACAGTCAAAGTCCGCCGTCGTCTTTCCTCCTGAAAACTTTGGAACGTTTGACTCACTCAGGCTTAGGGAAACAGGTATCGAGCGGCTGAATAAAAGTGGGATAGTATAGTATGTTGTCTCAGAAAAATATGGCCGAACTCCTCAGTAGAACTTCGTCAGATATTACATGAATTATGACAACTTGAACGGGTCACTGGGCTGTAGGAATCGATGCAGCTAAAGTTGATGTTGCCAGAAACTGCTACCTCTGCCTACTACGAGAATAATGAAATAAACGCATCTGTGGCCTAGTGAGGGCCACAATATTCTATGACGTGGGAGTTGAAAAACCAAATATACTCGTATGTCTTTTTGTAGAGAACTTTCTGAACAATAGTTCCCCGATCAAGACATAGAGTCTTAAAAAAAAATTTCGTTGCTGTGTCAGCCAACTTTCCCTTTGACTAACTGTTTTGCTTTCACTAGCGAAGACAATAGCTGACCTCATAGCTTGTTGTGACAAGCTAGCTAGACTTTGCCGTTTGCTCCTATGTTAGTAGAGCAACAACTGTCTTTATATCTTCATGGGACCTAAACAACTGGCTTAAGCATCTCAGGAAGGAGTAAGATAAAAATATCAAGCCTCCGTCTAAGGCTAGGTGATGTTGTTCAGAATTGACCGACCGAAACCAGGAAACCTCTGAGAAAGGTTGTCTTATAGAAATGTTTGTAAAAAGATTGAAACACTAGGTTGCACCAGTGATGAAAATCACTAAGAGCATCAAGTGTGACCTTCTCTCAGACGAAAAGGGAGACTTTGAACCTTCTGTTGAAGGCTAAGGTCAACAGATAGTGTCATGTCTTTTAATGGCTGACAAGAACTCTAAAGCAGGGAAACTAGAGGAAGATGAAAAGCAAAGCTAATAGGAAACATCGCGGATTGGCCGAATTGAAGATATGGGGGAATTAGTTTTAACCTAACAATCTTCATACATAAGATGGGAAACAAAGCCAGGCCAGCATGGCAGTATGGCCACTTGACCCAAGACAACGCCAAATGCACGTTCTTCGAATGCACAGCACACAATATCGCAACAGTTATAAGCACGAGTGCGGAAAACTAAAAGCAACTGTGCTTCCACATTGAAGAAGTGCTGAAGGTGAAGAAGAGATAACAGTATATAAATTCATCAGAAGATTGAGAAGATAGAGGCTAAGGAAAGTGGCACCATCCTGAACTCGTGAAAGAAGCAGTTCCGGGATTGGATTGCCTAACGATGAAGATGGTTTAGTCTGCTTTTGTAGGCGCAGATTATGGATAAGGAGTCTTGACGAAGGGAGAGCTCACTGAACGATGGCCTTCTATCTCCATTGCTATAAGTATGTAGATCGACTCTAACATTCTCAATATTTCTAAAGTTTCAACCTCCACGTATCATGTAGCCGTGCTCTAGCTTGGCGTAAAGGATTACTTATCCTTCTTCTACCCAAATACCCTTACCTGAACTAGGTAGCAGTGCTTTCTGGATCATGCCTAGTGAACGTCTCCTCCAAGGCGCAGATGATCCTGAACATGGAAGACAGTGTGTACAAAGAATGGGCTTCTAGTCAGTCAATCCTCTCAAACTGAGCTGATTTTAAGAAGGAAGTTGTTTTGCTTGATTCAACCACAATCTAATCTATTTAGGGGCGTCGCAACTCAATTCTCAAATGAATCTCACCGTTTAGGAGTCATCCAAGATTTTACATTTTTAGTTGAAGACTGTGCCAAATGTAGTCAAATTTTCACGGATAGTTAACCAGTCAGCCAACGTAAACGTTAGACTTCACTGCTCGTAAGGCAACATTCCGTCTGTTTACTGACTTAAGCTCGTGTTTATTTGTTAAAACAATTTCATTTACTGCTTCGAAAAATAAAAAAATAAAAAACCCAAGCTTGTCTCAAAAGCATTTATGATTTTTCAGATGCCAGCACTGACCCCTGCTCTTTTCATAACCGTCAATAGATTCTCCTGCAAAATCTTCAAGATTATTCAAGGCTACCTGAGGAAAGTCATAAATTTACAAATTAACGACGCAGAATAATAAACTTGGATTTATTATTTTTCTTTAAAGCCTATAGTCCAACGGTTCTAAAATATTTCCTTATCGGTTCATTCATGACATTGTTGCTCCACTCTCACTTTCAGAATCAATATGCTAAATTTTATATTTGGTTTTTCCCCAGTGTAATCCTTGACAAATTCAAGTCAAAACCTGCTCCTAGATACATAAATATGTCACCATTCACTCAAGAATCTTAAACTAGAACTGGGGCCCAAAATAAAAACAAGATCTTCGCAACTTCACGCATAATTGTGACCAGGAAATCAACATCGTAAAAGTGTTACAAACACACACACACACACCTCTATAGCTCTATCAATCACAAATCTAAAAACAAATGAAACGAATCAAATAAGTATCTACAACTGTGTTAAATTGATTAGTTGAGGCTCGCGAATGTAGCACTAGCACTGGCACTCAACAAAGTCGTAACATTTAAATGTTTGTCACGTTTTGACATAAAAAAAAAAAAAACGTAATCGTTGTGAAGCTTTTAAGTTTCTGGCGTGTACCTAACCTATACGTATATTGTTGTAGAGGAAGTGAAGCATTTGCGAGCGTATTGATGAACTATTGTTATTGGCTCTGGTGTAGATGGTTTGTTGTTAATTTATTTATTTTTAAACACTGACAAGCAAGTTTCGTCACGGATATTTGCAATAAACGTTCAGTGACGAATTTTTGTTTTCGTTTTGTCTGGACAAACAACTTTCACAGAAACTGTCGGTCTTGAAAGGGTGTTTTCTATCCCGAAATTGTATCCACAAACAAGATGATGAAAGTATGAGAAAGTACATGCTGTTGACCAAAAACCTATCCGTCGACCACTGTCTAGGACAGAACTTGACAATCGACAGCTAAAATGTTGAGGTAGTGAGGGAGTTCATCTACCTCGCGGCACGTTTTCTTCATATCGTGGCTCTTCCTTCATTTCCTGCGTCAAGTTATGGTCATAAAGATTGAATTCCAAAGTTGGGAAGACTTGCTACCCTACTGCAAAGGACAAAAGATCGATTAATCTGTCGACAGTTCTGTTCTAAGATCTTTAAAAGACTTAGACGTGGAAGTATTTACTTATCTAAGGCACAATTCCGCACGGAGTAGAGTCCACAATTGATATGATGGCTTCCACAGACCGTTTTTAACAATCTACGTAGGTCTTATCCCTTATGGATAAGGCTTAAGCTTAGATCCCACATAATAAACTCATGTTTAAGAGGCATAGCATAGAAAAACTAGTAGAGGAACACCTCAAGGCGCCGCGACTTCTTTCACACCTCACATGGCTTAAATGATATGGTTGACAAGATCTTCAACACACTGGAAGTGGAAGTCTTCAATGCGACGACCAATGCCAAAGACGCAACTAAGAGAACAACACAACTAAGCAACCGTTTGTTGGTAAAAGACTGTCTGCACCAAGATACAGACACACTTAGACCAGAAGTAGGTTCTTATTTCCCAGAAACTGGACGCAGATTAAGTTGGAGCTTTGTACAAAGCGTTGGAAGAACCTGACATTCATATTTGCCTAGTCACCAAGATTATTGATCGCAAGGCAAGTACAGAGAAGACAATGAGAAGTCTTTCCCTTCTTGTTCATGCAGCACCTACAGAAATCATTAGAGCCTTTTGGTATTGTCTTCTGATGAGGAAGTGACCAATTGTTATGCCTTTTATGGTGCAATCTATTCACTGAACTTCCCCTAAGTCTACCTCGAAGTAGTTCTGTCGTTTGCTGTAACTCCAGCCGAATCCAATTCAACAGAAATAAGAAGCTAGATATACCAGTGCTAGTAAATCGACTTTTGGATGTGAGTACTACCATCAGAGTTCACCTTGAAAATTATCCTTATGCCTGTCAGAGGTTAGAAATTTTGATGCCCTATGACGCAAAGCATGCTGAATCTATGGTAACAGGGTATTCGTTGAGCTCTTTGATACTTTGAAGCCACTACAACTTTAATACTGAACTTCCTCTCATGTATGTTAATTTTTGTAGTTCACTTCCTTAATGCTTTCCATTTTTCTCTTTCCAGTTTGGACAACAATAATGCGCGGCCACCCAGCTGTAACAGTTTCATTCAACCGCCGCCAACAACCAACACCACCACCCAGTTCACTGGTTGTCTTAACACACCAGAATTCCAACAACAAGCCATCATACCCAAAGAACCCGCTTTTCGACGAACCCGAACGTAAACATACCTACGCTATGGACATGGACATAGCCTATGGTTATGCACCACCCCCATCATCTGCCGAAGTCCTATACCCAGTGCACTCACTGACCTCCGCGCCACCCAAACAGACCACATACCTCAGTGGTCCGTTCGTCTTCCGTGTTCGCCCCGATGGCACTCCCATCGAGGAGGACAAACACAAACCATATCCCCGTGATGATGACCTCGAAGCTTTCCAAATCGCCAAACAAAACAAAGTTGCCACGATCAGCAGCAACAAGCAAAAGAGATTGGCCAGTCTCGCCGTTCAACATCTGTCAGTGCAACCAGCTCTCACTCAACAACAACGCACACGACGTCAGTCTAAGGTTGTCAATAAGCCATACGCCCTGGTTAGCACCCCATACTACAACCGCCGACTGGTACAGGTGTAAAGCACAAGGTGGCTTGCAAAAAGGTTAAGGCCCCAACCCCCACAGAAGATGACTCTGCTTCCTGGTTGTCATAATGACACACCACCATGGCAAACACGTGCACTGTCATCATTCGTAACTTGTAACGGGGCCTCGTAGCTATGCGATATTTTCTAAGCCTTATCAGACTGGAGTGCATGTTAAGTATGAATGCGAGACCGAGTGACTGAGTGAGTGCTTCGACGGGTAAATGATCTGAGTGCCTGTGAATTTATGCAAATTATCTTCATATGTCAAAACAACAACAACAACAACACTGAATTACATACATACATCTCTTCCAACCGGTATAAATAGAAAACCGGCTTATCGCCCAACCAGGAAGTGGAACACATCAACATCTAGACATTCTTTAGACAACCATTGGGTGTTCCACAAAAGTTAATAAAAAAACAAACTTTTCATTCTTATTGTTTACCCCATTAAGTTATTAATGAATTTATAACAATTAATTAATTAATTTTTTTTTTTTCTTTTTGCATAAGTATTTTAGTATTAAGCATTATCGGTAGGAAAATGTAAGCTCATTTATATATTTAATTATAGTTTTACAATTTAGCGTAACGACATAATATATATTTAATTGTGATGACGAACGATTTTTAATTAAATTTAAATAAATAAATTATTAAACAAAATTGAGTAGTTTGACGGTATAGTTCCTCTCGAGTTTAAGCCGGCAACATCGACTATCCATGTTTGGAGTTCTATTGTACAATGCAGCGTTCTCTGATTTCCACTATCCATGGCTTAAATATAGCAAAAGAATCAAAAGCCATCCAATAACTAAGAAAGCAGCGTGATGTCAGTGGAGCTTTCGGGAGTATTGAGACGGAAGTGGCGAAGATGGGTTTAACGTGTAAATGAGGGCAAGACCAAGTATATCTTGTCAACAGGAAAGGACACTCAACACCGACGTTTCCCTCGACAGATGTAACTTTGTCTACCTAGGCTCCGCTATCAATTCAGAAAACGACACCAGCGCTAAGATCAAACGAAGAATAACTCTTGCCAAACGCTGCTTCTTTGGGCTAGCAAACCGAACACCGGCTTCTCAGGAGCAAAAAGAAGGAACATGAGAAGCGCGCGATCAAGGAAATACGAGGATGCTGCTGTAGGAATGTTGATCAGAAGTTTTACCAGAGGGTAAAATTAACCTATCAAGGCTACAGAGTCCGAACGGAAGTCTGTAAGAACGATCAAAGGAACATCGTAGTGGAATCGCAGTCGATGCTGAGGATATGGAAGAATTATTTCTGCAGACTGTATAACGCCGACGACAAATCGAATGCCGTTGTCAGGCAGAATAAACCATTCAACTTGGACGATTCAGATCAATAATTCCGTCCACCCAACTTGGACGAAGTGAAGATAGCCATATCTAAGCGTAAGTCCAACAAAGCTGCTGGCCTAGCTATCGAGCTGTTTAAAGCGACTTGGTAAGGAGCAAGCACCAACGCTCGATGAATGGAACCTTGGCATTGTTTGCCCTCTGAACTGCGCCAACTTCAGAGTTATCAATCTCCTTAACTTCACCTTCAAGATCTTATCGGCCGTGTTGTGTGAACGCCTAAAGCTGTTCGTCAACAATCTGATCATTCTATATCAGAGTGGCTTTGAGCCAGGAAAATCCATCGTCAACCAAATTTTCACACTACGGCACATCTTGGAAAAAAACCCAGGAGTTCCTCCTCTTCATAGCCAAAAGAGTGACGGTTCAACGACTGAGGTGGCTGAGTCATGTAAAGCAAAAGGACAGATGCTCCTACCTGGAAAGTCTTCGACTCCACCCCCAAGGGACGGCTCAGTAGAGAAAACCGCGATTCAAGTGGCGCACGCGAGTGGAAGGGGACCTCAACCAACTTGGCTAACCGATCTAACTAAAGATCGAGCTGGCTGGAAACACTTGTTGGTAGAGGCCCAGGTCCACCTGGACTGTAGCGCCACCTTAAGTAAGTAGGTAAGAATCTTGGCTCAAGAAAAACAAGATATCTGCCACAAATATTCGAATCTTTTCGGACAGTCAAGCAGCAATCAGGTCCTTGGAATCATTTTCTCCAAATTTGTTAGTAACTCGAGATTACCGATCGTCTCTCATAGAGATGGCGGAGCAGTTCAATAATCACCTTCTTCTGGGTTTCGGGGCTAAGAGATCTTGCAGGGAACTGTAAGACAGACGAACTCGCCAGGAATGGAACGGGTATACCGATCACTACATGTAAACTTAAATTCAAGTTAAGCTATCGATCGAGAGAACAAATTCTAGGTGGACATTGACAAGTAGTAAAACGGGTCCAGCAACAAAACAAATTTGGCCACAGCTGGATCTGAAACGCTCTAAAACCTCAATTTCTCTCAACAGATCGCATTTCAGAACCTTCACGGGACAATGTCTAATAGGCAAAAGCATGCATCAAGGCTTGGCGTACCTTCCAACGATATTTGCAGAAGGTGCATGGACGAAGAGAAGGAGGAAACTATCCCCCACCTTCTTCGTAGCTGCCCAGCTCTCCCCCACGAAAGAAGGCTCTACTTTTTTAGAGAATTTTATTTTAACAGCCTAAGCGAGCTGACAATCCATCCTACATCCACATTCTCTACGGTCAACTCAAGGGGAACACAACGGACTCAAGCTAAACTTAAACCGAAGGCTCACCATCTACACCCATTCAACCATCAAACAGAACCTACAATCAGCGAACTAAAGATCGACCTCAAACGTCTTCCACAGAAGTCACCCTTTTAATCCGAAAAAAAACGTTGCCATCTTTGGAACAAAGAAATGATTTCAACAGAAATTTAGAAAAGCAGAGCTCTCCAAGGGCAAAGAAGTGAACCACACCACTCTTCCTTTCCGGATGAAAAAGCCTCAATAGATTCACTACACCAGGAGAACCATATTTTAGATCGTTAAGCCTCAATTGAAGACCTCCTTCGGTGGATCTGCTTACCATAGACTTTGAAAAGGCTTCTAACAGTGTGCAGCGCCTTGAGCAGAAGAGAAGCATACAATAAAAATGTTAGTTAGTTACCATAAGTCTGGTTGCATATTCTTAATGGTTATGCAAATGTCAGAAAACAAATAAGGTGGGACTGCAGATCAACACGACAAAGGCAAAAGCTTTAAGGCTTTCAAACTGCTCTGAGAAAATCGTCAACTAACTTCACCTAGGAATCACTACCTTGGCCGTTGATGTTATCAACCTTGCAAAAGCTGAGTTCGACATACTAGAATATGTTCCTGTTCGGAACCAAGCTGCGTCTACGTCATTCGCAAGCTGCAGAACTTCTTCTGCATTTACAAATTTTTTTGTCAGAATTCTACTTCGAACGAACGGCTCCAAATCATACAATCATCACACCATTCACATAGGAACTAGCAATAGAATCCACTTGGCCAATTTGGCAAAGACTGAGTCACTCTAGTTTAAGGTCAAGAGACGTATACATAGCAACTGGGTAAATCCCAAGATCATATCAGTGGTGATCTGTTTTTCAATATCCGCAGGCAGACATTGAATTTATTTTTATTTTATTTAATTCGTGAGAAGACTTCCAACATGAAATTATAACTTGGTGACTGAAAAGTTTTAAAAGTACGCTCCTTACGTGTCCGTCCAAAATAGTAATGCGTACTTTTTTATTCCACAGAAAATTAACTATCAATTCGACTGCGTTCTACTTCTGTTTTACCATCATATATGGTGGCAACTTTATGTATAAGCCTTTATACTTTAGTTCTAGACTATGCAACGTACATAATGTAGGTTAACATTCTGCGTTACCACACAGCTTTCGAAATCGACACTATGCTTGGGGGATGAAGAATGATCACAATTTGACGGCTTTTAGCTACCGTACCCAAGGTTAGTTCTTGGAATACTGAAATGTGAGGCTACTCTTTGACTTAATAAGTGAAGGATTTCGGAATGCTAGATTCTTTTAATTTTTAGAAATGAGTGAAGTAAGTCAGTTACGAAGTTACTCGTAGTTGAAACTGTACTATATCTACTCTGAAAAACTTAGGAAAGAATCCTAGGGGCATCTGTTGCTAACATCACCGACACACAGAGGCCTAATTGCTTGAATCCGGCCTGAGGGTACACATCACATCACGATTATGTGCAAACATAATGTTAGGCCCCAAAAACCACCTTCATCTAAGAATGAAGAAGACAATGTCTATGGCCAACCAACAACAATAGGGGACTTTGACTAAAGGGATAGCTAAAAGCCGTCATCATGACGCGAGCTCAGCGTTTTAAAAACATTTGCGACACTTGAAGCGTTTATTTTAAAGTAAATGAGCATAAGAGGAAGAGGAACAGTCCGCTGACTAAGACAAAGTTAGAAAGTTCATTTACCTCAGAGTAAATTATAAGTTCAATTATAAGACAACCTAGTAGAATAACGCTATGAAACCACCGCTACTTCGGTTCAGCCAAGCAATTGATTTTAAAGCTCATAACACAAAGAACCACGAAGGAAATGGTCGAGTGTTAATTAACCTGCCTGTGTGTGAAGAAGGCGAATGAATAACAATAAGCTGGGTGCCAGACCACAAGGATTTATCAGGAAACTCCAAGGAGGATGGGTTAACCAGAAAAGGCCAAACCCTCAAAATTCTGCCGGAAAAGGAAAATCTAGATATGCCTTTCGCTTTGAGCAAATTCAACCGCATATGGAAGACTTTTACGAGACGTGTCCAGTCTTTAGACAAATCCGACAGTTCTGCTAAAACGATTGCAAATAAACATAAGCATCGGTGTCCTCATGGGACACTATCCTATAAGTCTAGCGCTGAAAAGCTAAGCTCTTTTCAAACGATTTCTGCAAGAGCTATAGAGACAATGAGGGCAAAATGCTGTCAATAGAGAAGTACTCCATCTGGAGGCTCTTCTCTACAACGACCTTGACGACCTGTCGTACACTGACGTTAGAAGCATTCTCCAGCTGGTTTAATTATTCCTTCAGTTAGTTAGAATAGTAAAAGTATCTGAACACGGGTACAGACAGCTACCCTTACCAAACAGGATGAAGTTCAAGTCTAGAAAACCTCAGCTACATCGAACGAGTGGACAAGAATCAGCCAAGATAATCTTTGACTCCTAGGCAGCAGCAACAAGGAAGATGTAATTTTCTTTTTAAATACCAGGTAATCACGGACGCTAGCAGGCTTATGGCTAACTGGAGAGAACTTCCGTAGGATCAAGATCAATAGGGCCAGAAGGCCTATAAAGTGTGTAACCGCCTCCAAAACGTATTGGTCTTCAGTGAAAACGTAGTCCAATGGCCTGAATAAAGAACCGAGGACCTTAGCACAAACAGTCGACCAACGACCTTATAATTATAATTTTCCCAAGTAATTGACCAACATTAACCACTATAGCTGTCAGACATGCAATCAAACATTATTGTAAATAATTACTGACAAAATGAGTGAAGTCTTCTCTTACTGCCTTATATCCGTTTTGTGTACGCAACTGATGACGCGGATGAAAGTGTATCAGGTTTCGATGGCTATTTGGAATTTTTCTGCGAAAACAGTCCCTAAGGCGAACGTGTGAACGAGCTTAATCATAATTGATTACATGTCACGCAACCAACTAGTAGTTGGATCGCATTCCATCGATATGAATAATTCGCACATTTAATCTTAAATCCACAACGCATGTCGAATAATTGCCATTGGATCGAGGTGTGAATGTGAAGATTCACCAAAAAAAAGGTCAATGACTTGGTGTAAATGTTAAAAAAAAAACTCCAGAATGCACATAATCGCTCCAAAACAAACTAGTGAAAGGAACTTCCGGTACAATACTGCCGGCGCCAACTAATACACTTTACGTAACCAAAACCGAATACTAACTCATCTAGGATAAATCGCAGGAATGTTCACGTGATAGTCAAGAAACTTGAGCCAAATTCTTTGACCACCAATTTTATTTGCAAATTATTTAAATTTTTTAGGAAACACGGATCTAAGATGCTCACTACCAAAGCACGGGATCAATCCAAAGACGAACAGCGAACAGACGATGCCATAAAAATGTTAATTCCTTTGAGTTTTGTTACCGATATTTGGTAATTAAATAAAAATACTGTCGCCAATGTTGTTGTTGATGTCTATGTCTATAAAATTATTGGAAGCTTCGGAAATTCCAATCTAACGATAATTAAACGAAAAAATATTGTGATGCCTTCATTTGGCACCCATTAGAAGTTTTCTGATTTCGGCAAAATCTTTGAATTTTTTTGCAAAGATTGACTATTGTTTAAAAATGTTTAGATTACATCATAGTTCTCGGAGGTGACCTTAGTTAAAATGTGTTAAATGGGACAGTATTTTACCTTGAACACATATTAAACTGTTTCTGCGAATTGTGTGTCATAACGTATGTAGTCCACCCACATTTTGTTTGTGGAAAATATACGATTGTATCTAATTATTAATCGTTCGTTTTAAAATTAATTTTATAAAGCACGCTACATACAACTATGCATATTGTCCAATTATAAAAGTTGATTGTTGATTTATAAATCATTGAGGGGATAAAGGACTTCGTGTTAGATTGAAATGCGACACAAATGTACACCAGTACCAACACTGAAGTCTGCCTTTGAATGGACAGTGTCCATCCAGATTCTTCGAATCAAACCCAGAGGAACAATGCATGTGGGTAATGTACCTCAACTAACTTAAACTGGCGGACCGATCTAATTCGAGAGACGTTCGTTGAAGCTAAGATTCACCCCGAATTGCAGCGCTACCTAAGTATGTTCTGGCAACTACACATCACCCTAAAGGTATACTCCAATTTACTAAATAATCACATTCATCTAACATCATCAGTAAATCGTACGTAAGAAAATTTACAACTTCAAAAGAAACCATATGACAGCTTGTGACATTTGTACAAAAATTTAAAAAAATTTATTTTTCTGCTTCGAGGAGAGATAAACTTTTATTTTCTGCATATTCATGTGATAAGTTTTGTCACATATGTATTACTTTTAAAGTAAATTTTATAACGCACTAATCTAGACAATAAAATTTCACTGCTAGTCTCATCTTATATCAAAATTTCACCATGAAAGGCTTGTTTTCATTTCTTAAAAACAAGACTGTGTTTTACGTAAGTTTAACCGGTACGCTCATCGGTGTGGCATGCTTTATCAAGTAAGTTAATACCCTTAAATTGCCTTTGAATTCAACTGATACGAGTTATCCTAGGGATCAAATGCAAGGTGCGCAATATCGCAAAAAAGTATCAGCCGTAGGTAAAGTTTGTATCGTAACCGGTTCGAATACGGGCATTGGAAAAGAAACAGTTCGTGAACTTGCGAAACGAGGCGCTCATGTGTACATGGCCTGCCGCAACATGCAGAAATGTGAGGAGGTAAACTGGGAAATATTCTCAAATCTTCATTAATCATTAATCAAAGTCACTCTCCATAGGCTAGAGAAGAAATCATCTTGGAAACACATAACAAAAATATCTATTGTCGTGATTGTGATCTAGCGTCGTTAGAGTCTATTCGGAAGTTTGCAAATGCGTAAGCTTCCATCCCTGAAAGTGAATTTTCGACTTGAAAACAAAATAAATCTATTGTTAGGTTTAAAAAAGAACAAGGTAGACTGGATGTACTAATCAATAACGCTGGTGTTATGCGCTGTCCACGTTTGTTGACAAGCGAAGGTATCGAATTGCAACTAGGAGTCAATCACATGGGTCATTTCTTGCTTACTAACTTGCTGTTGGACGTCTTAATGGTATTTACCTTACAATTCATATGTTCAATTGTTCCAATTGTTTCTTGGCATTGTAGAAGAGTGCCCCAAGTCGTATTGTTGTCGTGTCCAGCATAGCCCATACTCGTGGAGAAATCAACGTTACTGATTTGAATAGCGATAAATCTTACAGTTCGGGTGACGCCTATAGCCAAAGCAAGCTTGCAAATGTTCTCTTCACTAAAGAGCTAGCCAAGAAATTAGAAGGTAAAGTCTTTGGCACACTTTGATAAGAACTTTCTTTTCATATTTGTAACATTGTAGGTACTGGAGTCACTGTTAACGCTTTACACCCAGGACTTGTAGACACAGAAATCGGCCGTCATATGGGAATTTTCAATAGTTTCCTAGGCAGTATATTTGTAAAACCTTTGTTTTGGCCATTTATTAAGACTGCAAAATCCGGAGCACAAACTAGCATTTACCTCGCACTAGATCCTGAATTGGAGAAAGTCAGCGGAATGTACTTTAGTGATTGTGAAACTAAAGAGCCGGCTGTAGCTGCGCAAAACGATGATCTGGCCAAATGGTTGTGGACAGTTAGTGAAAAGTGGACAAAAGTCAATTCTTAAAAGAACTCTTTTGATTTAATAAAGAGGAATATATTTACAGTGACTATAAAAAGAGTTGTTTCAATTGAAATCAAACCCAAAACAATATGACGAGCATAATAAAACTCAAGAATCGCAGTAAGCAGTATTATCAACGTTATCAGCAAGTTATCGTTGTATTTAATTCTCAAAACATTCAACAGCCGTGTAATTTTATACAAAACCCTGACGTTATTTTCTTCAAATCCATTATTTAATGAATGCACTAAGCAGTGTCTGATGAAAACAATGCTTGATTCCGTATATGGAACACCAGTGCTTATTCTATAACCCCAGGAAAAAGACTACATAAGTCTACGTTTAAGCCCGTTTCTTTGATGCACATGTTTTTACTTAGCTAATATGTCGTACAGTCCAATGGAACATGTCATAGCGGCTGATGCTCACTTTTGTGGGTTCCAATCAGTCGGGCACAGTGTATGAAAAACCTAGTTGGGAACATTTGCTCCCTGTATTTGCTCGTTGGTTCCGATTTTGATATATTGCTGCGCTTAAATATTCGTAGACTGATGCAGGTAAGAACAAAAAGTGGGAAAACTGAGGCTTTAACATCAAGGACTCTATTCAAAGTCATAGCCACGCTTTGAGCAATGCAATGGATTAGGGAAAACGTTGCTCATTAACACTGTACACTCTCAACATACGTATCACTGTAAAGGCTTCATTGTATGTTAACATATCTCAGCAGTTCCATTGCTTCGACTTTCGATTTCTAAGTTAAAGAAGTCAGGTATAATTGTGCGGAATTCTGAGCAATTGGACCAACCACAGTCTTAAAAATTTGCAAAACGATAAACCCAAAGGCACTGTCTCACAAAAGCCGACTACGGACCTAATGTTTAAGGCGATAGTTTGGATTCAAAAAAGCACCTATCGGCTATTGGAATGTCCAATGAAAGTGTTGAAGGAGCAGAACGTATCTACCACTTTTACCTTTTGTAGACGATTTATTTATCATCATGAAACTTGTCATCATAGAGGAGTGATAGCAACAGGCCCATCACATTTCGCCTTCTCTAATCATCTAATCTAAGGAAATCTAAGCCATATAAAGCGATCTACACTTTTTTATAAAACAACGAAAGTTTCCTTTTGATTATGATTAATAACAACGGCTGTGAAATGATTCGGATCGGCGCAACCCTACTGTCTACAAGCGAAAGCAAGGATTTGAGATGATTTCCTAAAACTCTATGTGGGAATCGTAAATCATTTGTTCTATTGGGCCTAAGTGAATCATACGGTGGTATCGTACATCTCGCGTTGAAATTGAAAAAAATAAGTACCAACCAACGCAGTCTAACCTATTGCCTACCAATTTAACATTTAATAAACAAGGTGTGACAGAAATAATTAACTAATTGCAAACAGAAACAGATGTGGAGACTGTAAATAATCAAGCGAAAAGTGCAATCAACAGTCACAGGTGTATAAAATTGAAATCGTTTGTTGAGAATAATTGAATACAAAACATGTTATATCGGGAAAAATATGTAAAAATATTTGAATTATCCCTATTTCAAATTTATTACAACATTAGAACCGAATAAATGTAAATGATTTACCCAATTTATCATCTTCCTGATTGGAAATTTGCACAAAAGTTGCAATACCCATAATGTTTAAAGATTTGTTGAAGAATTTGTGAAACACGGTGGCCGTGGCTATGGCTACACCAAGTGATTTACTGAACAGATTTGTCAGATATGATCATTGCCCAGCAAATAATTATTGATCGTATGCTTTTGTTAATAAATAACTTAAAACTAATCAATATAGGTACCTAATTTATGAGTTTCAATAAAATGAAATATTGGTAGTTTTTTTTTCAAATTTGTTCCTATAATTCTAAGATATTATGGTATCTTTTTTCACTTACCCCCTTCTCGAAATGAGACAAAAACCACTCAACTTTATTACACACACTTTAAATAACACTTTAAAAACACATTATGACACTTTATATATAATTAAATTTCAAATTAAAAATTGTTCTTAGTTAAAATTTCTGAAATAGTCGCCATATTGGTCCATATTACCGAAATCAAACATCTTCGAAAATTAACGGGTTTTATCATCATATAAATCACTGTTCCGTGAATTTATAAAGTTTCGTACAACATACGTAGGCATTGGTATTTGAATTTGAAATTTTTGTTGCAATTGAATGTTGCAACATAAATGTTTCACATCGGTTTTAAATAAAATTATTAAATAAAAGATGTGATGTCTGCATAAGATCTTCGAAATGTTGGTAATGCCAAATCTTAAAACAAATTGAATTCGAATTTTATATATTGGAATATGCGCAGTAACTGCATGGTTTGAATAAATTTTTTTTTTATTTAAATGCGAAATTAATATCAATTCAAGGAAAATAATTCATTATTTTTATTATGTTACTTTGTATGCACAATTGACGCAAATTAAGTTCGATTTCCAAAGCAATATGTGGATACTAATTCTATTTTTTTTATATGAAAATAATTTAAAATAAAAGATCTTAACAGTAGCTCAATTGTGGCAGTTTGACTTCTTCTTTATTCCAATTGATCGTGTTTTTTTATGGACATGGACTTCTGGCCCATAAAGGGTTTTTTTCTATGAAAACACAGCCATTTTACATTCCTTTTCGATTCGATATGGAAGACATTTGATAACCGAACTTCAACAGAGATTTGCATACGAAATTATTGACACCCCCAAGGAGGCAGGCAGTCATTAATGGGCCGTATTTTGGCCAACATATCCTTCAATATCTAGAATATTAACTCCCAAGTTGTTTTAGTCCGAGTCGCAGGCATCAAGAGCTTCCTCTTGTTTAACACTGAAGTAAATCTTAATAAAACAAACTTATATGGAGTTTTAATTAAAAAAAAAACAGTTGTATGATGAGTAGTGTTTTAATTGTTAATTTTTAGGCGAAATTCTTTCCATTTTCGATACAAAATTGTTAAAGATTTCCCAATTTCATCAGATAAGTTTTAATATTTTAATTATAATAAAAAAATATTTTTTTTATTTTTTATTAGACAATTTTAATACATAATTTCACTGCTGACTGTATTCATTTCGAAAAAACGTCAATGCTGTTCACGTAGCTATACCCATCTGTATGCTTCCACTTTCGAATTCTAAATAAAAACATTTTAAATTTTATAGAACAAGCAATAATTTATAAATTATCCGCTAGCATCAGACGAAATAAAATTAAAAAAATGAAATTTTAAATTATTATGCTGTGCCAGCAATTGCCACTTAAAATTAATCATGAAAACAAAATGCTTCAGTCGAGCACATTTGTCGCACAGGTAAACGGAACATCCATCTCGTAGTCCGCCATTACGTTTAGTGATGAACGTGTCCCTGTGAAAAACTCGTGTCGTTGCACAATCCGATTAAATTTCTACCAATCTAGTGCGTGAAATTTCCATAAAATAGTGAAAATAGATAATTTAATATCGTCTTTTATCATTTTCACAAGTAAAATGCAATAAATCATTCGGTTTGGTGCAAAAAATATGCTGTGAAAAAAGCATTTAGCATTCGGTTGTTCATTGATTTTTTTGCTGTGTGGGGTGAAATAAAATATGGCGTTCTGGTGATGTGTGTGCTACATCGAATGCAGAGCCCTCTGGGTGGCGCATTTGTTGTTTCAGTTACGTTCATTTGGTTCAACCTGTCTCCGTTTTCGCCGTCGTTGTCGTCGCCGTCGCCGTCGCCGTCGCCGTCGTCTTCATCGTTGTCGTGCTGCTAGTTCGAAACCGCACCAAAATCGAACATCGCGCTAAACTTTCGAATACACACGGTTGAGGTTGAGGCTAGTTCCATCTCGCTTCTGTTTTTTTTTTTTTTTATTCTTTTCTTTCTTTCATTCTTCATATTGTTGTTTCTGTTTTCGAAATTGTGTGACAGCAAAAGTGAGTGTCAGAATTTTTTTTTCCTTTGCAAGTATGTATATATCCGTGTGCAAATGTGCGTAGCCATCAGCAGCGCAGTTGCAAAAGAGATAAACACAGAATATTTGTACGCGTGTGCTGATTGTCGACTCGCTTGCTCGTGTCGAGCTGCATTGCATCTCTTTCTACGGGCAAAAGTGGGAATTCTTCAACGATGCCGCCATTATGGCTTTTTGGGATAAATTCGGCAAAAATGTTATTCCAACAAAATCGTGTTCCCGGTTTTGCTACAAAATTTGTGGCTTAAAATTCCATTAAAATCGGTTTAAAATGGTGCGTTCCTTGAAATAATCTTGTGGAGCATTCAAATACGGATTGCGATGAAGTGAAATTGTATGTTTTTGTTAAAAAGAAAATCAATTTTTGCATGGTTCCACCAAAAAGAAAAAGAAAAAAAAAAGTCGAGTCGAGTCGACATGGTTGGGTTGTGAATTCGCTTCGTTTTTCCCTGTGAACGAAGAAGGCGTGTGTACCTTCTTTCGAGTTGTTTTTTGTTTCTCCTCATTCTTTTTTCGTGTGTTTTCGCTTGAAATTTGTTCGGGGAAAATAATGCGAAGAAGCGAAAATAAAAAAAGGAAAATTAACGAAAATAGGGAATGAATGCACCGCGTGACGTTTTGTTATTTTGTGTGCGCTCCCACATACGAAAACAAAATAAATAAAAAAAAATGTCTTGTGCGAGTACCGGCGACGCACCTGTCAATTCTTTTTTTTTTACATTTAATTTTAATCTCTATTATTTGTTTATGATCAATGAGTGATGGCCAGTGATTGTAATTGGGAATTTGATTTCTAATTTAGAAACCTTGGATAACAACATTAGCAGCCGTAGTAACAGCAGCCGGAGTAGGAGCAAGGATTGCCGCCAGTTCGGTAAATTCGGCGGCAAAAATATCAACAATTGCGCCATTTAACCGTGGGGAATACCTTCTGTTTGGCAGCAATCCCATGCGGAGGAGAGGAATTTTTTAAATATATTTAAATAAGAATTGAATATAACATAAACAAAACAAAAAATTAAAAAATAAAAGAATTATGTCGAAACTATCGTTTCGGGCGCGAGCCCTGGATCCAGCCAAACCAATGCCAATTCACTTGGCCGAAGAATTGCCCGACTTGCCGGAGTACTCAGCCATCAATCGAGCGGTTCCTCAGATGCCAAGTGGAATGGAAAAGGAGGAAGAATCTGTAAGTACATCATACACTCTGTATTATCACAGTGAGGGAAACTTTGTTTACACACACGAAAGAGTAACATTTTGTAACGAAATTTATAGAGTTCCAAAGTCTAGCATTGACATCTTTCTCAAAACCATTCAAATTCAATTTGCCTACCATTGAAGATGTGTTATAATTAATTTTTTTGTAAATAAAGAAAAACGCTTCAATTTTGTCTAATTTCAAATGTAAACAAAGGGGAACTACTGTAGTAAATAAAATGTTTTATCTGGTGAGGGGGGAGAGAATCCATCAAAGTTGCACATACGCGTTAATTTGGTTTATCCAATCACACACTGTGTAGGAGTGGGAGGATGTGCAAAAAAGAAAAAAAAAAGTCTGACTAAGCAAAGGGAGTCAGTAACCCCAGAAGAAGATACGTAAATATACTTAAGTATCATGCGAGCTGTCTTGGAAATATGTTCGTCAAATAAATTCGGAAATGAATAATGGAATTGAGTGCTAAGTAATGAGTAACAAAACAAACATGCAGCAGCTGTAGTTGCAGTCAAGGTTGTTTATGAAGGTGTATGACATCCCAGAACTGTCATTTTGATCTGAAGTTTTACATTTAATGAGTGGTGAATCTTTAAATTTAAATTTTATTTATTTTATGAGCTATTGCAGAAATCTTTATTTCAGTTTAAAGTGCGTGTATTCAATGCCATTAAGTGTGAAAGAATGTCCTCTACGACTTGGAATAAGTCTGTGTAACCGAAACAAATAATTTTTTTATGGCATTCCCATGTAATTGGAATTTTATTTCACCAATAACACATATAGTATGCCTAAGGTCATCATTTGTTTATGGTTTAGCTGTTAAAATACAATAAATTACATGATCTCGGAGGCAAATTGGTGTCACCATTCTGTGAAATAATGAAACTCGAAATATTTTTGTTGAATATTTTCAATGTATCATACGATGAGTCGCACGTTGTTGTTTCAGATTAGCTCGTGCAAATCAGGTGAATACGCGGGTATCATCAAATATTATATATAATAGCTCACATAAAGTCAGGGAATAACTTCTTGCAACCATTTCGCACGGCGGATTAAGAAGTTTTTGTTATTCATTGCCCGCCGAGAGCGTTTTGTTTGCTGTGGCTGGAACTTGTGTTCCCTCGCTTAGCAGGCTAATGCACTAACCATTAAGCGAGCACAATGATAATGCAAACTCCAACCTTTCAGTTTTGTCGCTAAAGGCGACCGTAACCATATCCAAAGCAGTACGTCCTTGTAGGGAGAATTGCGAATTTTTGAGAACTACGGCATGTCCAGACGACAGCAGTATGTCGAGAACCCTGAAGGGTTTCATTACAGTCCAATTGGACATGATAACGCCATTAGGTTTCACCATTTTCTCGGAGAAGCACCTAATTGGTAACAATTTAAGATGTCTAGGGGCGTATCTGACTCGTTATTGGGAAGTTAGTTTGGAGTGGTTTCCCAGAAAATAGGTACACTTAGAACAAAAGTCGGTCATTTGAGATACCACGAATGTAGTACTTCTGACCCAATACCAGTTAAGATCAGCTATACCGGTAGTATTCAGATAATTTAGATCATTGAAGAGGCGTGTCAGGACACGTGTTTTTCCACATCTCTGCAGCCCCCTGTGGAAATCGTGACAGACAATGAGTATGTCTGCCTATGATGCAATGCACTGTGATAAATAGTTTGCAGAGGTGGGCTGCTTTTTAGTAGAACTAACGCTTTGGATGTCTTACAATCAGATAACCCTAGAGCTATTGTAGGTATCTAGTCAATATATTGGGGTGTGGATCAGGCACATTGACATGGTTAAGATTTCGAATGTCTTTACCTAAAAAGCCTTGTCCTCACCCGCACAATTCCCTGGAATGTCGTTATGATCTGTGCCACAATAAAGTGTGAGGAGGCATTGAATACAAGAGATCTGGTCGCAGTTTGACGGTCTGTGCAATGTACGAGGTAAAATTCCAACCATGCAGCGATCTCACCTATGTATCTACCTGTAAGTTTGGCTTAAAAGTTGCTTAAGTGACTAATGAGACTGAAGAAGTAGTGAATGTCCAGGTTTTCTGAAAAAAATCGCCAAAATCAACTTCCTCGTCCGAGGACAAGATGAACCCAAGAAAGATAACTTTTCGCTGACTTCAGGCGTTTCTATCTGTTAAAGTGTGTTTGCAGCTCATATTGAGGTCGTTTGCCGTGACACAGTTGATTTAGGAAGGTTGCTCTGTAAAGCCATGCTCACACCATTGACGAGTGTCTTCCAGCCTCGTTAGTGGCTTTTTGCATGCTATTAATGTCTATTGAGACAGTTTAAAGCGCTGGCTGAAGCAAGACACTTGAAAGGCTTTTTAGGAACTTAGATAGACTTGGACCTCAATCAACAAACCCCTGTAGGCCACTAGCTTCTTCGAGTTTCGCATATTAAGATGCGCTTCATTATTCCTCTGAGCTAGTTTCGAGGACTCTAGGCTCACCGTAGATATTGAAATTCCTAAAAGGAAACATATTTTGAAAAGTTGTCAAAGATATTCATTCGTTCAACACCTCCCAACAAGAAGAGAGGTGGAGCGAGAATAGCTCACGTTTTCTTTACAGACAGACAGAGTGTTCCAATGACGTATAGGCATTGGTTTGATCGTCAACCGAACTGGTTAATTGAAATTCCGTTCTAATTCGACGAAGGCGATTGTATCGATCATAAATTTCAACATAATGACAGAAAGAAACGTTTCACGAATAGAAAGTGAACTTTGAGGGCAAATTCGAACCACTTCGAGTGGGTCTTCTCGTTTAAATGCCAAACATTGGACACGTTCGAAATCTACGCAATTCCTGTCAAGACCTACAGTATTGAACGCGGTGGATAACGAGAGCAGATGAACAAGTTTCTTGAATAATAATGAACCACAAAATAATTATCACTTTACATTTTATTTTTCGACATAATCCCCTTGAAGTACGAGTAGACCAACGTTGGTCCAGGTTCTCAATTTCCTTTAAGAAGTAAATTTCTTCGAAACCCTTAAAATAGCTGTTTACAGTGTTTTTATTGCCTGGTTCGCTGGAAGAGAAATCTCTGTGCAGGAAGGACTGTTTTGCATTTTGGGAACAAATGGCATTTCCGGGTGTTTTTTCTTGAACACTGCTGCTTTCGACTGGCAGCATGATGTATCGTGCCGCATCATTTGTATCTCCATGGATCCACTGTGTTTTGTCGTTGTGGGATTTCCATAAGTAGTGCCTAACTGATACACACCGGATCCAGGCTGGCAGTGCGCGTCTGTGGCTATTTGTTCTGAGTCGTATCCTCTTTCGCATTTATATCTGTGTCTAGTGCCTGCAGAGGACGGTAGTTCTTGTGGCCTGTGAGGAAGACCGCAAGGCACGGTCTGCCGTTCCTCTCAGCTACAGATATCGCATTAACAAGGACGAATATGATATCATTGAATACCGAGCGATACGTGCCTTGCCACACACTCGTAGTGCACTGAGTTGACACACAGAGTCCATTTTTTATGATGGACTGGTTTACTCTTGTCTTGATAAAGCTGCTTTCACTCGTGCCTTATCGCACACACCTTGCAGATGTTCCTTATAAGAAAACTTCCTATCTCAGGTACTTCATGTGCGTTTACGATGCAATGTCGTGACCATTGATTGTCAGTGTGGTCAACACTGCTTCCATCTTGTGTTCAGCTAGATCCAGACCAACGGATTTCCTAACCACTCGTCCTGCTTCGTTACATGCCTGCTCCACCTCGTCCCACAATGATTATATCGTCCGCATAGCTTATGCGTTTTCGCTCCTCTGGGGATAGTTTGCGGTCGTCTAGTTGGCTTCAGCTTAAACTTGTCCATTTCAATTGGCATCAATTTCTTGCCACATTTCTGACGAGCTTAGGGCAAGACGTCTGAGGATTGCTGTACACAGTGATTGTCTGTAGTATGGTGACCAATGATTACAGTTAAATCCGCGTATACTCCTCTCATTAGACTGCAGACTGACTTAAGCCATGTGCAACACTATTGGCGACGCTAACTTGCTACCACTGGAGGAGGCTGTATCGACATGCCTATCGACAATATGTCATGTTCTGCAGAAGATATGAGGTAAGCTTCCAACCGTCTTGTGGGGATACAACCAATGAGAAACTCTTGGAAACAGACCCAAGGATTTGCTATACATGTGATGACATGTATGCGAGTTCCAGTTCAGTCTTTTCTCTTCGACAACCCCTAGATATTTGACCTTCCTCTGATGATGATAGTTCTGCTAAGATTGATCGCAAGACTTATCCCAGCGCTTCCCTAGACTCATGAGGCATACATCGTTTGCACACACTCCGTCGTCGAGGTGGTCTAAGAGGCTCCATGGAATGTCTCGCCCTTTGGACACGATTGTTCTCATCGCCTCAAATATCCCTGTTAACAGCGTTCAACTTGCCTTAACGTATATTTACTAAAACCATTTAAACGACTACAAACCTACAAAGCTTAAAACAACAACTAAACGTCCTAAATGGCTGTGGTATGTACAATTGTTGTACTAGAACAGTTTTGACAAGTAACGCCATCTTCAGATTGAGACTCATTGAGATTTATTTGTCGCTGACGACATACACATTTTTGTTTTCCTCAACATAGCTTCTGTGATGCTTGAGGCTATAATGCCTACGATCAATCAATCAATCACTATACAAACATACTCGATACAAGGCCGCCAACAGTATTCAATTGGGTAAGCCGACTACGTAGCTATTTATAAACTTCCCGAGTTCATTGATTTATTTTCGACAGACAAAAACCGTTTCGATCATTTTTGTCATGAACAAATGGATTCGTCTGGAAGTGTGATGATTTCGAAACTAACGGTGCCCTGTGTTTGAAATCAGTAATCAACTGTTGGTTTATCTCAAAGTGTGAGATTTGGAATGCAGATCTGGGTCGGCGAGTTACTCATTCGAAATCCTCCAAATCCAAACCAAAAAAAGATCATCTCCAATAGGTTGGGAAGATAAAGTAAACAGTGTTCTTTTGAAAAGATTCCTTATTTCGCCGCCATACCTCGTTGGAGACTAAGCATTTCGACTGTGAGTTCAGTTCCTCATTTCTTAATATCCTGCATGTCACGGTCTTGGTTGAACCTGGACCTTAACCAACAAGTCACTCAAGCCAAAGCTATCCTTTGCCAGCTGTCTCCAATTGTGTACTCTGAGTTGGTTTAGGTCAACTTCCATTTGCGTACGTCCTAGTCCCATTGAAATGGATACGAAGACTCAAGTCGGAGCGTTAGGTATGTAGGTTGATGAGGTGACTGCATTTTGTGATGAAATGTCTAGTCGGAAAGAAGGAAAAATCAAAAGGAATGGTTTTTAGTAGACAGGTCGCCGAGGTCGTTGAAAAAGTATTCACCAAGGCCGTCTTTCTTGTCTTCTAAGAAGAGGAAGTGGGTTATGTTCTCTTCCAATTCTATATTTACACAGCCTTTGCATAAGTCGTCTATGTTTAAACGCATTTTTCTAAGGCGGGCCGCCAGAAGGTTGTGACCAGTGATAATCCCTATGAAAACTGTTAAATGTGATCTGTTTAGCGCAAGAATGTGTCTTAGAGTTTTCTGGTGATGCGGCATGATGTGATGAGGCGCTCCATCTCTCGTCAGCTTGTCTTTGGAAGTCAAGTGCTATGCTAGATTTGACAAGTGCTAGGCGGGACAGTACTGAGTGATTGACCTGTGACAGGTCCTGTTCCAAACTCTTCCAAGCTAACTCAAGTCGGAGCGTTAGTGTTTATAAGGTGCGTTATCTTAAACGCTGGCATGTACACTTTTTCCCACTAGGTCGAAGTCTCTGTATAGTTCGTGATTGAATTTTCTCCTCTATGTAGCTTCAACACAAAAAGGAAAATAAATCGTATGAAGAACTGTTCTCACGAAGATTCCAATGTAACTTTTATCCGGGTTTTGGTAAAGTCCATATTTCTGCACCTTATACTTGGAGTCTAGGGCTGGAATGGTTATTAAAGTGTTGGCAGAATTAACTACGGAGCATATGTAGACAAACCTTCGCGACGCGTTGCCATCACAAACTTTGTCTTATTCTCGACACAAAATTGAAGAAACTGAGAGTCAGTCGTCTTGTCTAAATCCTCTGGTGGTATTTAAAGTTTGGTGTTAGTGTTCTTCCCAACTTTGTCGGAGCAGGAAACCTTTTCCATCGTCATTTTGCATATTCGGATACGTTTTGCCAGAATACCGAGGCTTGACATGTCACATATGTATGTAGTTCGTCTCTACTTACACTATCATACACAACTTTGTATCAATTTGGTCTTCTCCAGACTCGATTGTCGATTTTCATGTCCTCAATCTGTCCTGATAGGATGATTAATTAGTTCGTCGACAAAGGGTTCTAGGCGTCTACACATCACGTCCTCCTTCTTAGCCACAGACCAAACCAAAAAGTGCTGCATTCTCCTTACTGCTATCATTACAAAAATATGTATCTCATGTTCTCATCGAACGTAAGGGGCAGTTCCAGTAATAAAAGTGACGGCGGGTATTAACCCATGACAGTAGCTTGGAATTTTTTCTCGTTTTCTTGCATCAGACACGTCTATGACACATTGAACGCCCGCCCTGGAATGTTTGTTTTCTTCTTCTCTAGTCGATTCTTGATTCTTTTGCATATCATTGCAGTCTGCTGCCTTCCCAGTATCGTATTTCCTCGATAGACAATGGAGTAGTTTGTTAAAGGTCTCATACATGATACGATTTATCTGTCGAACACAGTTTGTTCGACCGTGTCCTCTCTATTTGCCACACACGTATGTCATTTAAAGGATGGATGTCATCACACATGATGAGATCGGTTGACAAACCATACGACATTGACACACACGATCAGATCGGTCGGACAGTCTTCAATATCTGCCCAACAGCCATGCTAGAGCGCAATAGACGTTTTATTGTTAGTAATTTTACTCAATTGTACTTGGCTCGTTTGTCTTCGTATGATTCTTCGTCTTGGGGCAACACTACACCTACTTGCATAAAAGCCTACACATGTTTTCTTGACACGGGGTTCTATGTTTGACTTACAATTGAGCTTTAGGTCGACGAAAATGGTAAAATACCCAACAGATGTCACAGAAGTTAAGTAGTTTCAAACGGCTCTCGATTAGGCACATTACATAAAATAACAATTGCTGTCGTTTTCGGACCAAACCGAAAGGGTGTCCTAACTACCTGACGGAAGCCAGAAAAGCACTGCGACCTAAAAGATCTTTTATGCCAATCAAAGTTCTCCTATCACTGGAGGATTTTGTGATACCAAGCAGATGAAGGCTAACTGTTGCTGAGAAGATATGTTCCTATCTGCCTTGAGCTATCGCGGGATATACACACATGATGTGCTCCACAGTTTCTTCATCTTCCAAGCAATATCGGCACATGTCGTTGCAAGGTGTGAGAATTTCCTGACATCTCTTAAGACAGCTTTTCTTGAAGATCCCAAGACTTGACCTTCAACTTTATGTGGTTGGTGGATAAGCTCTTCTTAAAGTGCTGCTACAGTCCAAGGTGGACCTGGGCCTCAACGAACAAGCGTCCCTAGCCAGCTCGATCTTTAGCTAGTTGCCTCCAGTTTCGCACGCTAAGTTAGTTGAGGTCCCCTTCTACTTGCGTGTGCCACCTGAATCGCGGTCTTCCTCTACTGCGCTGGTCCTCGTGGGTGGATTCGAAGATTTTCGGACCAGGTCATTGGTGTTCATCCGCTCTACATGACTCAACCACCTCAGTCGTTGAACCTTCACTTTTCACCCTAAAGTTCGTCGTTGTATCACCTCCTCCACTCACCGTCCATGCAGACGGGACCGAAAATAGCCCAAAGAAATTCCCTCAAAGCACCCAAGAGCAACCTCATCCTTTTTTGATGAAGTCCATGCCTCTGCGCCATAGAGCAGGACTGGGATTATTAAGGTCTTATGTAGGGTCCCTTTTCTTATTCGAAAGAGGGCTTTGCTAGCCATGCTGGAGGCAGCGATTGGCAAGAGTTATTCTTCGTTTGATCTCAGCGCTGGTGCCGTCTTAATTGATAGCGGAGCCTAGGTATCTGTCGAGGAAGTCGTTCTGTCTGAGTTGTTGGTGTTGTGTGTCCTTTCTTGTCGACAGTATATACTTAATCTTGCCCTCCTTGACCGTTGGACCCATCTTCGCTGCTTCCGTCTTATTTTTCGTTTGATCTCAGCGTTGGTGTCGTTGTCTGAATTGATAGCGGAGTCTAGGTATCTGTCGACGGTGACGTTCTGTCCGAGACGTCGGTATTGGCTGTCCTTTACTGTCGACAGCATATTCTTGCTCTTATCCTTATTGACCGTTAGACGCTTTTTCTTCGCCGCTTCCGTCTTAATACTCGCGAAAGCGTCACTGACACTGATCACGCTGCTTTCTTCCGACAGTAACAACTGTATGAATCGTATTAGATGAAGAATGGTTCTAGAAGTAACCAAGCTGAAGGGGGTGTGTTACCTTTCCAACGAACTGAACTAGTGCGTACCACCTCTCAGTTAAGGAATTCAACTTTTTTTTGTTCATTGTTTCGGCTTAAGAGCTTGCATTTAGGACCCCAACTGTTCCTAAAGTGCCCGCATTGATACAAGAATCTACAGAATCTCTTCCAAAATCTAATCACTGATAGCGAAACTTTCTATTACTTTGTATTTTTAAGACGACATAAGGTTAAGAACGTCTACCTACCTGTGTCTGGTGGTTCTATATCTTGAAATGAATAATTAATCAAATATCTACGACGTCGACTTCGTTAGCCTATAAATAAAATTAGTGCGAGGTGGTCATAAATATTTATTTTTGGTTTTGATTTTTTTTATTTTTTATTTTTGCTGACAAACAGAGGATTTTTGTTTGTAGGTCGTTCATATTGGTGAAGAATTTGTTTGGGAATTTAGCAAACGGAATGTTACATGTGATCCTCATAAAATAAAACACATATCCCAAGGCAATGTGATCCTGTAAAGGTTGCTCTCTGGTGTCATAACTCAGGTAAGCAGCTGAAGCAAAATGCGTTAGGAATTCATTCTGTTGGGCAATTGTTCAAGATCTTTGTAGGGATTCTTCCCACTTGGAGGTGATGGAAAACATACGAAGGGTGCAGGTTATTGGTGATCTGCAGCAATCAGGATCTGACAGCAAACTGAATGTCGTTCGATGTGCCTACCTTACCTGACTTACTCGTTACGTAAATTCTTGTTTAACCACAAAGAAAATTACAGTTTATAGTGTGATTCAGCTTAAGTACGGTATATCAGTTTAAATATTTCTGGCTAATGACTGGTTTTATGGTCTTCTTGGTGTACCTAGCTGAGTCATGTGCGACTTCAATCTTACTTGTGGGTGATATCTGATGGCTTTAGAAGACTTCCATACATTGCAGTCTTCAAGACATTTTCTACCTTCCCTTAACCTTCATAAGACTATTTTACGCAAGATACAGCTTACGTAGACTGGTGCTTGAGTCCATTGTATGTTGAATTAGAGCCCCCCAGATTGGGTACACGTAAAAGATTCCTCAACTCAATACAACTAAGGTCAACTAGATCGTCAAAAGAAACAACTATCAAGAGTCCGAAATCTAAAGCTAAATTGACAGGACATTCACAGAAGATATGACAAACGAATTTAACTACCTTCTCGTCCTTGCAGTAGTCTTATGTTTAAGATTGCTCGTGCTTCACACCGCCGCTTAAGTATTATCAGGGGATACATATCTTTTTGTCGATCAAGGGCCACAGAGTGCTGGCAACTCCGCATGCATCCAGTTGGATTCTCATTTTCTATCTGACTCTAGAGTCATAACAAAAAGTTGGTATACAGAGTCGCACAAAGGACATCAGCTTCTGTGCCGATCTTCGTTTTAGAAGGCTGACTCTTCTGTCCTAGTACTTATCCCCTTCATCCATTCATATCAATCGGGAATTCTAGTATTGAAACTCCTGGTAAACACTTCATTCGTGGACAGGTAGTCAGTTGATTCGTCAATGTTTCCGTACCCACACGGAACAGAGGCGTCACAGAATCGCGGTTCTTGAAAACAAATACCGACTCAGTCGTAGTAATAGTTAAGCCCTTCTGTAAGCACACGAAAATGTGGAACACTTGCGTTCGCTGCGTCGTTTTACACACACACAACACTGAATTTGATTAAAATCGAAATCATATTTTGCATTGAACAGTTGTAAAATGCATTTAAAGAGAGCATGTGGGACTGCAAGTTTCGTTGCCATGCACTGCGAAGACATGCCTTGAGGGCGTACAAGCTTTGGGGGTTTTTTTTTTTTTTTTTGAATAGGACACCCTGGACTTCAAACTGCAAATGTACTCCAATCGGAAGGTGATACGAAGAATTTGTGGATTTTTCCTAACAAAGACAGAGATTATGCATTCGCTTAGACCTGATGCAGTTAGGTGGTTGGCGAAAGGGTAGAACGCTAGTAAGTTGTGAAGAATGCAACGATTTTTTTTTTAAAAGTCGTTGGATGGGGCCCATTTGTTTGGTTTGTCTACAAAGAAACGGCACCTTTGATTGTATTTACTAGAGACCCAACAGTCAATGAAAGCCCCAACAGGGGAAGATGATAAACGCAACCTTGGGTTCTGAGAAATCCTTTGAGTTATCAAAAGTTTTACATTCTCGGACCATTTTTGAATGGGTTCAAGGATTGAGCAAAACCTTAAGCATAGTCTTTCTTCACTCCTTCACAATATGATCTGTAGCCATTAGGATAGCATAAGCATATTCCCCTTTGGAAGTCAGTTGCATGTTTTGCCCAATGAATAATGAAGCCCAATTCCACAAATGTCCGTAAATATTCGACTACATTCCTCTCCAGGATCGATGGAACTATACCCAAACATTTTGGTCATATTAGGACACTGCAGGTGGCAACAAAAGAGGGTCTTACTTTACTGTACGAACTTACTTTTTTTTTTTTTAGAACGTATTGTAGTTCTGGTCTTGGTAAGTGTTTGTTAAAAATATATTTCATCCTAAGGCACAAAAAGTTAATTTCTATTTCAACACTCTTACTAGATTTCTCTTGCCTCTGTCTCTCCTATTCAAAGATTATCTCTTATTATCTCTTCAGGAACACCATCTACAGAGGGCGATATGTACTGGTTTAATAATCCCAACGCCAGAGGTGTTTACATGTGATCAGGATTTCTATGACAGAAGCTATCCTCCCAACTATAAAATGCCACGGCAGATGATTCATATGCAACGTAAGTAGATCCACCAAAAATTCCATTACAAGCAAAGATTTGTAAATTGTTTTTTTGGTGTAAAAAAAAAAAAAAAAAATATGCAGCACTTGGTCTAGAACAGGATATACCCGACTATGACATGGACAGTGCAGATGAAATATGGGTAAACCAACAGAGTCGGCGATTGGAATTAACACCAATGAAGTTTGAGCAAATGATGGATCGACTCGAAAAGAGTTCCGGGCAGACTGTGGTAACGCTAAATGAAGCTAAAGCACTGCTCAAGCAGGACGATGAAGTTAGCATAGCAGTTTACGATTACTGGTTGAATAAGCGTTTGAAAACTGTAAGATCGCTAAGAGTTCCTTCTTCAATGTTTTTACAGAAAATGCTTAAAATTCCATTTTGTAAACTACTTTATAGCAACATCCGTTGATTCTCTCGGTGAAAACAGAGAATCGACCTGGCACCTCGGCAAACAATCCGTACTTAGCATTTCGTCGACGCACTGAGAAGATGCAAACACGAAAAAATCGAAAGAATGATGAGACATCCTATGAGAAGATGTTGAAGTTGAGGTATGATTTCTGTTTGCTGATAATAATGTGTTTATGTGAATTGCAATTTGTTTTATGTGTTTTTCAGGCGGGACTTGTGTCGAGCTACAACTGTACTTGAAATGGTGAAGCGACGAGAGAAAACCAAACGAGAACAATTGCATTTATCCATTGAGATCTTTGAGAAGCGAGTGCAGCTACGTGACTTTAGTGGTAGTCTGATGTCAGAGCTCTGTTCGACGATCAAGAATTCAAGGTATTTTCGAAAAAATCCTAATCAATCTTCTCTCGAATAGAAAATAATCATTTTTATTATTTTGAAAACAAATAGGCCAGCATTTGCACCATTATATACAAATCAATACTCACATAATCCATCAGCCTCGTCTACGAATCCAGTTGGAGGTCTTTTGCCGTCGAACACCGCATCAACCAGTGGTGGTCATGGATATTCTTCGACGTCACAGTACCTGAACTCTTCAAGTCTAGCAGTTGGTAAGTTTTATTCATTCGATGTCAACTATAAATCTGGTTCTATAATGTTAACTTTTACGAATCAGATCCAGTCAGTGCTAGCAGTAGTGGTAGTCGTAAGGAAAAAAGACAATACAAGAAACGCAAACATAAAATATCCCGTGAAAAGCAGTATTCCTTAGTTCAAAGTTCATCACCCGCGGCAATAGAATCGGCAATTGAAACCGAAGAGGAAGATCTCACAGGTAACCCACTGGGTTCCGAAGGCGAGGATGATGGACAGTTTGCATTTAGACGTAATAAAAGCTGCAATTACCACCGGGTAAGTACTTTCATACATGTCACACAGCCACCTGAATGTATGTTAATTGATTGGATTTTTTTTTTCTAGCCACTTGTTGATAATTATGGAAACTGGCCATGGGAATCGAAGAACGATAATGGTTTGGGCGATAAGAAGTACAGGTACACCCTAACATCCATAAGACATCCAAGGTAAGTGTGTGACTTAAAAACAATAATCTGATAAGAATCTGTTACGAACCGAGTAGAGAATTGAATAATGATTTTAAGCTTGAGCTTTACAGAATGTCTCAGTTTGTATGGCTTTCGATCGTGCAGAGAGAGAGTAACAACATATATCCAGACAAGATACATTGTTTTCAATTTCGCGACCATCAATTATTTTTTACTCATATTCAGCACGAAGGCATGTGTGCAATTGGTGTCTTTAAATAAAAAATAAAAAAATGCTCAAGTATACGATCGCATTGTCCTCAGACATTCGGTAACATACATAAGGTTCAAGACCTCTTGCCTGAATGTATTCCTTATGGCGAATTTGCATCCGATTAATGTTGCTTCTGTTTTCTGCAGCAGTCACTGTGCCTTCTTTTTTGAGCCCATCCAATCACAGATCTTGAATAGCAATGCCATCTTACAGTCAATGGCATCTGCTAACACTTGTAGTTCTTCATCTCGTGGTCTGTGAAAGGTGCCAACATTACACGTGCAGATCATTAGCTTGAGTCCTATTTAATTGTGGATGATGTGAGCATTTATTTAGCCGTCAATTGGGTTTACAGCTCAAAGAAGCAGAAAGTCAAATTTTCTCTATAAATACCTGCTCGAAACAACCTCTGTCTACCTAGAACCATGAGTAAATGTATAAATCTAATGAATTTTAAAATTGTTTACAGACCGCGTTGTATAGGCTTTGCACGACGTCGACTGGGACGTGGTGGACGAGTCATATTAGACCGAGCATCAACGAATATGGATGATTTTTGGTCTAAACTGGACTACACCATAATGGAAAGCAGTTCACAAAATCCCGCCGCATGTTTAATCGCAAATCCAGCCAATAAACAACAACAAACTCAGAACTCAATAAGAACCTGCCCAACAGCAACAGTAAACGTCGAGAACATCGATTATGAAGACGATGAGGATGAAAATATTTCTCGGGATTCGGTTTATGTGTCAGCATACGTGAAATCGTTGCCAATAAAACGTCCCAAACGTAAATGGGATCACAATAGCTTTCATCCCAAACATAGAACATCAAATAACAGTGAAAACAACCATAGTATTAGCAACATAAGTAATTGTCTACTAAATGAAGAAGAGATCAAGCGGGAGAAGCTGAATAATGCCGAAGACACCTGCCAATTTGCATCGTGTCCAGCCACCTCGTCCACATACTCAGAGGTTATGAGGCAAATTTTTATGGAAACACAGTTATTCGCGAATACTTGTAAATTAAATCCTAACGACAAAATTAGTAGCAGCAGTAGTAGTTATAAATTTAGTTGTAATAATTTAAACGAACAAAGTTACAATAGCATAAACAGAACTACACCCAACGTAAACGTGAACAGTTACATAGCCAATAATAATGGCAAGCCCAATGTGATAAGTGGTGAGGTCGCGGTGAAACAGGAGATGAACGACTCGTCTGACCTCAATATTCTTGACGATGAAAATGTGAATTTAGCCCGTTTGAGTAGTTACATAAATGCCAATCGAAATAATGCAGCGAATCAGGCAATGACAACGGCATTGATTAAGGCAGAGCCGGGCGAGATGGGTGGTTTGACGATCAACAATAATCAGTTGCCGAAGAGTCAGTTCACGGAAGCGAAAGATGTTCTGCGGAATAGTGATTTGGAGGATTGCTTTGCGCTGAGTGATAAGCAATTTCTGGGTCTGGTGGACTCGCCCAGTGCCTCACCCCCTGTGAGTAAACGACCAGAGATCTCCAACGAAATTTTGAGTGAAATAAGACGCGATTGGTTACACTTTCGACCGAAAACACCGTTACCATCATTGGAAGAAGAAGAACCAGTTGCGGCGGAAGGCATGGATTGTGTTGAGAAACAAGCAGTTCCACCTGCTGTGTCCTTTTCAGTTCAGACACCCATTTCCGTTGAGATGCAGCGCTTGAATCGCTGTACGAGTCCTCCATCAACGATATTCCAAGAAAACGGCATTAGTACTTCAGCAAATTTGTGGGACAGCATTTCTGACGACGCGATTTTCATAACGAATCCATTCACATATGCCGACCTGGAGCCCGACACGCAGTTGTTACCGTCGGTGTTTGCGGCGAATTATCTTAGTAAATCACCGACCAACCATAATTTAGACGGAGGTAGCCCGCACTCGGGAATGGATTTGAATTTAAGCGGTGATAGTTTGAATGATATGGGTTTCTCTCTTGGAGAAGACGACAACGAAAATATGCTGGATAACATTTTGCAAGAGTGCCAAATAGATGACTTGAAGACGCTCAATCAAACGACGAACTTTTGGAATGGCATTCTCGACGACGGCGGCGCTGGCTTGCTTGACTGCATCGAAGAAAAGAAACTGCCTAACGACACAACCAAAGAAGGTGGCGATAGTGCAGGCGTTGAAGTTGTGCTAGGCGATGAAAAGGATTGCACCAAGACGGCCATAAACGACAAATTGAATCACGTCAAATGCCACCTCGGCAGTTCGACATTCTCCACCATAAACGGACTGAAGGACGAAAATTTCTTTAAAAAAGAGGAATTAAAGGAGAAGCTGCCTGAGGTCAATAAGATTGAGCCACCCGATGAGATTATGGCATCGCCGCCTCCACCACCACCACCATCTGCAGCGACATCGACATCGACATCAACAACCACAGCACAACAACCCGCCCAACAGCAAACGCAGGTAATGCAACAACAAGGTCTGTTGCCGACATCTGAGTTCTCAGCAAACACATCCATAATACATCAATCTGGTCAGCGGACGGCTTTAAGATTAGTTCATCCACTGCAGCATCAGCATCAGCAACAGCAACAGCAGCAGCACCAGCAGCAGCATCATCAACTTCAACATAATCTGCAGCTCCAGCAGAAGAATGTGATAACGCCAGTTGTTACACAAGGCACAATCACCACACGTCCTCCAACTCTAACGTCAATGGCTACGACTAATCATACGGCTATTTTTGCAACTCAAGATTCCAACGGAAACGGCACTATGCCGCAAAAGATCTACATTAAGCAAAGCAACTGCAATGTTGGTGGCGTTGTTGGCGCCAATCAAGTTCCTAATAGTCTTAGTCAACAGAATGCAGTAATAACGTTGCCAAATCTAAAGTTGGAGAATGACGTTACTTGTGATACTCTGGGCAATACTATGATCACAAGTAATGGTCCAAATCATGGCGGTGGTGGGCTGGTCGATGCAGGAGGAGGAAGTTCTAGTGGTAATGGGAATATGATTACAACTGAGAACATGATCAGTCATCAGACGCCAATGATTGTGACGACTACAAAGCCTGTCCAACAGCAGCAGCAGCAACAGCAGACGCAACAAATTGTCTGGCGGCATGTTGGTCAAGGCGCAACTGGTATTTTATCAACTGATGCCGCGGCAAACAAGATAGTTTGGACGAGTCGACCAGCTCAAAAGAAACAGCTTAATGGATCTGAGGGTGAGTTTTTAGTATTTTCATTGCCGTCTTCCTATTTCCTCTGCTATTCTTGGACTTTTATCAAGTTTTTCATTCCTTAACTCAACTTTTTATTCCACAAATTTAATAAGCTTTATTTCTTCTAGGTTGGGATACACTTCTGTTAAGCCGAAAATTGTCACGAGAAAAAACGCAAATTGGCCGCCAACAACAGATACAACAGCAGTTTCAAGTGATGAAAACAGATGATGATAACAGCACCACAACAATGCTTGATAGCAATAACCAAGCAACGCAGAAAGCTGTAACAACCGGAAAAGTTATTAAAATGTCTTCATACCCAGTAGTCGTGTCTGAATTGAGTGTGCAACAGCAGCAGAATTCGGCCGCAGTAGCAGCAAATCACAACTACAGTTTACAGCCCTCATCGCAGCCAATCACAATGATAAGTCAGCATTCCAGCGGCGGAGTCTCAGGATCCGGTGGTAATAAGTTGATACTCAGTACATCAGGTCCATCGGGGAATATCACGAGCACTGGTAATTTCACAATTGCGACATCGTCTGGAGATGGACAGAATAAAATCCATTACAAGGAGATTCCGAATACGAATCTTAAGTTGAACTTTGTTTCGACTGGGTCAATTCAGCAGGGTAACATAGTGGTGGACACCAAGAATACAATGAATGCGCAACAACTTAACAATCAGCAGCTGAAAACAGTACAACAGCAGCATCAGCAACAACAGCAGCAACAACAATTACAACAACAACAACAACACCAACAATTGCAAAAAATGAAACGCGATCGAATACTAAACATAATTGGAGGAGAAACACCGGACAATAAACGAGTATTCTACACAAGTTTGCTGAACTTTAAACCGCTTCATAAAAACAAGCAAATCCAAATGCAAATCTCACCCGGTATGACCACACTTGTGGGGAAACACCAACTGCAGCGCATTGCCAACAATCAGACGATATTCACTAACATGCGACCCGTACCCATTGCCAATCAAGTTGTGAACACCCAAACAGGAGCAACAGTATCGGCGACGGGAACAACAACAGCAATGTTCACCGCATCTGCATCGCCCAAAACCTCAAACGACATTACCGTCAAAATGAATAACAACTCCAACGACATGGCCACAACTTCGTCCACCATCAATGCAGGAACAGCAACATCAGCCGCCACAGCGAACAGCAACTCGCTATCGGCTGGTATCAATCTTAACACAACCAATAGGTGAGAAAAGGGGAGATAACTAACGACTACTCACTGCGTAAGTCCTGCGCTAGCGGCGGGTGTATCCGCTAAACTACTCCAAAGAGGTTTGAAGCACTTGCTTATCGTTGTCGATGTTTGCGCGCTATTTTAAAACTGTTTATCGGTCTTGATTTCTACGCTTCCTCCCTCCAGCCATGGAGAAACGCGCCCTCAGTTCTCAAATTGATTGACCAGCAGCAACAGCAACAACAGCAGCATCCGCAGCAAATATCCATCCATATTTCAGTTAAACTTTCACACAAATATCACCGCCAGCATTTCCATTTACAAGGAAATACCTGAATTACACGAATAACTTCGTTCTTTTCATTTATTTTCTCTAAGACTGTCGTTGATTCAGAAACAAAAAAACCGAAAAAAAACAAAAAAAAAATAAATAAAATGTTATTTTATTATTTAAAAGAATTTTTTTTTACATAAAGAGAAACTAAACAAATGTCATACGTTCTTAGTTTTTATGTTAGTATTAATTTAATTTAAAACAAAAAAATGCAAACAAAAAAAAAACAAAACGAAAAGAAAAAAACAAACTTATTAAGATCTTATTTTCAAGATCGCCCTTGTAAATAGTAATATATATATATATATAATGATATACATAAAAAACCATAAAAAAAAAAATCAAGAAAAAGAAAGGAAAGCAAAATAAATGAATCATATTATGAAAGTAATCCAAATTTGAATGTATTAATACTTAAAAAAAAAAAGAAAAACTTTATCAAAATATTATATAAATCTTATTCAAAGAGATAAAGAGAAAGAAAGAGAGAGAGAGAGTAAGGGAAGGTAACAAAATAACATTTGTTCCGGTCTTAACATACTTCATATAATACATTTCTAATAAATGTTCTTCACTTAAACTCTCTACCTAATTAAAACTAAACGCGCATGGGGTTTGAATGTAAAAAATTTATTAAAACCGCTACCTGCTGCATGTGTGCTCTTCTTTTTTTTTTTTTCTTTTTGCCAACTTATACATAGTTTTTTGGATACGTGAAACATTTCCTTTTGCCAGAGATAAGATAGAGCTTACAACTTTAGGTACAATGCATTTTTGCACACAAGCTTTATCCAGCAGAATGCTCTATTCTCATTCAGCACAGTGAGGTTGAGTTGAGTTAGTTTTTCAGCTAATGTTTTCGTTAAGTTATTCAGTTTCTTGCCTTCAGTTTCGCACACCGAGTTGTTGGAGATTCCATTTCAACTGTCTTCCTCTGTTGCATTTTCCCTCATGCCTGAGCCATTTTAGTCGCTAGATTTGCACTTCTATGAGTAGATCGATGTATTACTCGTCGATACAAGCTGGAAGCGAATATTACGCGAATATTCGCTTTTGTTAATGTCCACGTTGGAGTTGCTTGCGAGTCGCGTAAAGATTTTTCATTAAGGAGGTTGAAGCACCCGTATTGCCTAGTTAGAACTGTGTTTCTACTACAAAGCTTCGCTGTTTGTCTCTGCAGGTCTCAGTTCGGACCTTAAAGCCTTGGTAGGCTTTAAATTGGTATTCAAATAGCTGTAACGAATTCTCAAAATTTATTTTGTTTTCATGCGCATTCGCTATTTTCTGAGATTTTTGTGAATTCTCCTGGGTGCTTTTTTTTTGTGTGCTGTGCGTGTGTGTCCAATTAGAATCCTTCATTCGAGGGAATAATAAAAATCTCCTTTGCGAGACTGTGCTCCCTTTCTTAGTCGCACCGTCGAGTGAAAAGTGTTGTGTATTTTTTCTTTCTGTTGTCTGGCAATTTATACGTTCTTTGTCTTTTCTATTCACGTAGATGTGTGTTCCTCTTCCTCCGTTTAGACCCAAAGAAAAGAAGGAAGCAACCATTAGTAGAAGTAGTAAGTAGCAAGTAAAGGAGATCCGTATCATGGATGAGGGTTAGTACTACCTACTCCAAGTCGGGTTATGTCTGGCAGTGGGTATTTGATCTTTCGTTCTGAAATGGTTCTTCTCAGCTCTTCTCCAACTTTGGTACTTTGGTGGACATTCCTTGCCACAGTAGCATCAAGTGCTTGAAGTCTGTGTAGGACCTGCTTGCGCTGTTACATTAGATGGTCATACACAGACATTTAATTAACTGTGAAACAAATTTCACGGCTTCCGCAAAAATACATATGCACTTCAGTGACTCAAGTAGGTAGCTACTAAGGAATTAGGTAGAGCTTCAGATCTATTTTCCTGAGTTTTTCAAGCTTTAAATTACATTCACAAGATTTAAAGTTTGATTTGTGGGCGATAATAGAGCTCTTAGGGTCATTACTCTGAGACTATTTTGTAAGGCATCTATACTTCTATTCAAAAGAATTGCATTTGAGTTAGCGTGTTTCAAGGAACATCTATGTATTGGCATCGGAAAAACCCCCTTTCATACTTTCCAAGCTTTTTAAATTTCCCTCCCTAAGCCATGTCCCTGTCAACCAAATATGAGACACAGGACATATTTCTTTACTCCTGTCATTGTATCAATTACATACAAGTATAAAGTTATATAACCATAAGTATATAATAAATGTTCATAACCTCTGATAATAAACAAAATGGCTATACCTTTTCGAACACGATTCAATTTTTTTGAAATTAATTTTTGAATGATAATAATTATTGTCTCTAACAAGTCGATAGAATTAGAAATGAGAAACGCTCAACAAATGTATATATGTAGGCATGTATGCATGTATTTTTTAAGTCCCGTATAGTATATATACCTAATTAATTGGATCGATATACTTTTAATATAAATACACATTTAAGCCGGTTTATTCAATTAGAACCGTTTCGAGAATTGTTATTGTGATTATTTAATTTAAACAATTTTGTATCAGGACAATAGCAAACCATTATTTATTATATTTTAAATTGAGAATTTGTTTTCTAGTTTTACAATTAAATGTATAAAAAAATAAAAAATTATATAGCAACGGGAGCATAGCTTTTCTATGCTGTATATATTCACGTAGAACTACGTCTGAGCGGTGAGCGATTAGTGACAAGAAGAACACTTTCTTCTTGAGCTAGAGGCCTGTAGCACATAATGCAAAAATGTCCGAATGGGTTGTAAGAGAATGTTCATATTTACTTACTTACTTATGATGGCACTTCAGTCCGGGGTCCTAGCCTATATTCTTCCCCCCTAATCTTCGAAGATGTGATCCTAGATCACGCGAAAACTGTTTTTTTTTTTTTAACAACTGAAGGCAACCTCATATCTGCTTGGCATAGTGTATGCCACGACGCCATAAAGCAGGACTGGTATGATCACGGTCCTGCATAGATTCACTTTGGTTGTTTGAGAGAGGTCATTACTGCTAAAAAAAAAAAAAACGATTTTTTGCGTTTGCTCTCAGTGCTGTTGTCGTTACCTAGTTAGTGGAGCCTAGGTAGACCAAGTTATCCTGTCCGAGATGTCGTCGATGTTTAGTTTAATTCTTTTTTTTTGATATGTCAACTTTTCGTCTCCATATTCACGATTATGTGAATGTCATCGGCGTATGTAGGTAATTGCACGGACTTCTGCACAATTTTCAAGAACGATGCCGTCTTAAAATCCTTGTGACATAGAATATCAAGATTCTAATGAAGCAGCGCGTATTCTTCATCATTCTGCATAGACGGACAAGTTTGGCAGGGATGCCAAAACTGGACATTGCTTTGTATAGCTTTGTATAACTGCTATCATAGGCGGCTTTAAAATCGACAAAAAGGTGGTGGGTATCGATTTGAAATTCCTGGGTTTTTTGTCCATTATTTGTCACTGACAAGCTGTCCTAGCCTAAAGCCTTGCCTATAAGTATCAATTAGATTGTTGACAAAAGGGTTTAGACGCTGACACAATACAGCCGATAGGATTTTTAAGGGATGCTTAGATGGTCTCTCGCCATTTACGAGTTCTGTTCGACAGTATCGTGCCCGGTCTGTTTTTTTTTTTCGAAAGCCACTGCTTTCTCGGTCTCTGTACTAACAGCAAGTGGGCGTGCAGCCCGCCACCCTAGTGTACATATATGATCAATGGGACAGTTGTGTCTCAAAAAAAAGGGACAAATCGCAGAATTGCGATGGTTTCGATTAAGTCATCGTCTTGTGCGTGCCTGCACGCTTGAAGCCACACCTCGTTCATATTCGTGACGTTGCCAGCTTACTTAGATTTAACTAGTTGCGCAGTTTCTTCTTCTCTAACGCCATGTAAATCATTGCAATATCACCTTGTTTCCTTCATTTGCCAGTTGTTAGGTCAAAAGAACCAGTTTTTTATGACCCTCAGTCGGATAAAGACATAGTTCTACGTCAATATTTCTATCACACTTATGGATACCAGAGCAGGGATTTCAATCTTTTTTTGAAAACTGCAAACAGGATTTTTGTTTTTGGTCTCATTTTTGGATTCATAAATGAAATATTCTAGGCAAAATATTTTAAAAGATTTTTTTTTAAATTAAGCCACATCATAACAAGGGATATGTTTTCTTTTTTTTTTTTTAATTTACAAAACTACTTAAAAAACAATTAAAAAAATATGGCACACACCTCGAAAATAAAAAAATGAAATAAAAATAAACAGAACACAGGACTTTATATAGAATTATTTAAAAGAATAAATAAATGTTTATACATAAGTGTATGTGTGTCTAATTTAAACATAATACATAAAATCATGCAGTAGTTTTATAGTTCTTATTATTATTATAAAAAATAAAAATGAAAAAAATTATTGTTTATCCGTGATTTAATGAGTAAACAATGAAAAAATACGCTTATAGATAAATAAACTCAGAAATTGTAAGTAAATTATCCATAAGTTTAATTATAAAACAGAGAAATGAAAACAAAACAAGAAAAATAATTAAAATTTTTTGTTTTTCAATTCATCTTTTGTTTATTATAATTCTTTTCTTTTTTTTTAAAAACAAAATTTATGAAAATATTAAACAAAAAGAAAAGATAATACTATAAATACTAACTAACATTATAAGTACGTGTAAATCTGTAAACTACTATTTAAGTAAAAAAATAAAATTAAAAAAAAAAAAACAAAACTTAGGTGAGATGAGATATTTGGATTTTAAATGTAACATAAATTAATATTAATAAAAACAAAACAAACAATTAAGAGAGAAAAGTAAAATTTAAAAATAAAAATAAAAGCTATTACAATATAATATACCATTATGGAAAAAACAAAAACAAAAAACAAAAAACAGAAAACAGAAATTGTATTGTTATAAATTCAATAATAAAGAAAAACCTAAACTCATTTAAATGGAAAACATTAATGCGATGCAACATTTTTTATATATACATATATAATTAAAACTTTTTTCAATGATTAAGAAGATAAACAAAACAAAATGCTTTTAAGGTGTTTTTATTTTATTTCAAAAGAAAATAAGAAAAATAATAATATTTTAACTTAATCACACTATGATTGTCCTTGGTTTATTGGCAATTATATACTATATACGAGTACATATATAGATTTGTTTTGAATGGTTTTTCTTATGTTATTGCTTTTTATATTTTAGTTTTTCTTTTTTTCTTTCAAATTGGCAATTCGAAGTTATGTACATTGTTCTTTTTAAATTCGAAGATGTAAAGGATGTAGGACATCATTTTAACACGAACGCAATAGGATTATGTACCCTGTAACTGTTTATGTCAACTCTACTGCATATGCCATCAAAGCCATCACATCCACAATAATCAGTTCCAGAACCGTGAAACGCTGCCACGATGAGCTCAAGGTACTCAATACTAATCATAACGTCTTAGTCATTTGGGTTCCGGGACATAAGGGCATCAATGGGAATGAAAAGGCGGATAGGCTCGCAAGCATGTATTCTGAGATTGATCTGACAATGACCAATGACTCAAGCCTACCTCCATTTAAAGTGCAGCATCAACGCAAAATTCGTAAAACTCGCGAACGAGAGATGGATTTCACTCACTACGTGCCGCACCTTAGGAACGCTCTGGACAGAACTAAATGAGAGAAAAACAAAAGAAATCATGGCATTCAACAGAAGTCACCTATCACTTCTGATAGGCATAATGACAGGCCACAACCTGCTAGCGGCCCACTTAAGGACAATGCGTTTAAGTACAACGGACCTATGCAGGGGTTGTGGCGACGTAGACACCAAGGAGGGCACATTCTACCCCCTATGCGAGTGCCCAAGCCTTAGCAGAAACTGAAAGACACTTCTCATAGGCATTATGACAGGTCACAACCTACTAGCGGCCCACTTTAAGAGTTTGAGTACAACGGACCTTTGCAGAGGTTGTGGCGACGTAGACAATAAGGACACATTCTACCTCCTATGTGAATGCCTAAGCCTTAGCAGAAACTGGGCACCCTGGGCGAATTGTCAAACAATCCACCGAAAACAATCCTACAATTCCAGAACTCGGGTATATAATCCGTGTTCTATTTATTTTAGGTGTCCCATACCACACCCAGGAACACAATGGATCCTCTGAGATCCAAGTGAGGCTGTGCATAAATGGAGCCACACCTATAACCTAACCTAACACTGGCAGTAAGGTGGTCATATGTCTTGAAGTGTTGATCGTAATTATAGTGAGGAAGCTGGAAAGAAATACTGTGAATTATAAAGCAATGTCAATAACACCAATCTGGGTTAGCCTTCAATATGACTACAACATGCCATAGGAGATCTCGAACAAGTCATATGTATTAAATAATAGGATACGCCGACGATCTAACCATAATGGCTAACACATATCGTACTATGGTAAAGACACTTGTTGCATTGTAATAATTGTATGCTCGCCCTAATCCACTGGACGTATACGGTCATCATTAGGCCAATTCAAATCGATGGGCGTCTAGCCTGGTGGCCAGCAGCGGAAAAAGACACAAACCTTAAGAGACATACAAAAATCCAGCGATTAGCATGTATTAGCACAACCAGAGCCAAATAGGTCACACTAGTATCGCTAGATGGGGGAAGCTGGAAATAAAAACTGATTATATAACGCCATATACTGACTTCGACCTAAACTTCCAAACTCTTTCTAGCATGATTAAGCTGGGATGAAGGAAGGTTCATTAAACCCGACAATACATGTATTTTTCACTGACGGCTCAAAAATAGATGAAGGGGTAAGTTCTGAAAGCTACTCAAAGGAACCCGCCATTGCCTGGTCAGTGAAACTTCCAAACCACGTCAATCCGTTCCAAGCAAAGGTTCTAGTAATAACCAAAGCCTCAAGAGAAATATCCTCAGTAATAACTCTGAGAGAAAACATTGACAAACTCGTATGCATCGATAGCCAAGTCACCATCATAAGCGTCTCATGCACAATACTAAAATCTTATTTCTCCAATCATTTATCTGTCTTTCTAGATAACGAAGTAGCAAAAAACTAAACAGTATCCGATTATACTGACTCACCTATCGTCCGTAGGGAGGGCCTAACCCCAATGAGTTTAAACTCAACCTAACACCTCTCTTCTTATGTAGCGCAACCTAAAACCTATTTTCTATATGCAACGCAAAGCACTATCCGCATACTGACTCACCTATCGTCCGTAGGGAGAACTTCCTCGCCCACCGTCCATACGGAGGGCCTAACCCGAATAAGTTCAGAAGCAACCTTAACTAAATGTGCCGCTACCTAACTTTGTAAATTAGAAGTTAACGCCTCGCGTTGTCGTCGGTTTAAGGTACAGACATGTGTTGTATGATGTGTTTGATGATATGATGTATCCTTTGATGTGTTCCATGGTTTATGATGTGTGTGATGATCTATCCCACGTGATTGCATTGCTAAAAGACTTAAGTGTTTTTGTTCAAGGGCAGGGGCAATGGGCAATATAATAAAATGTTGAACTAACCTGGTTCATCAGTAAGCAAGGTAAATGGCAACTTCTGATGATATTGTATCTGAAGATTTGCTGATGATGTATGCTATAATGTGTCTTATGAAGTCTTATGATGAGTATCATGATGTGTGAGATAGTGTATCCGATGTTGTGTCTGATGGTGTCAGGGTTGGTCTGTGTGAAATAGTCACCCCTATTCTTCAACTCGAATGCCGAGTCGTATTTTCTTTCGTATTAAGAGTCGTATCGAAATTAAATTCCTATTCTTCGACTCGTATGCGATGCATACGACTTCTTAAAAAAACCAACGTATATCATCGTAGTTATGCAAATGTCAAACCAATAAAACGGAAAAATAAACAGTTCGGGGGTGATTTTTGAAGCAGAGTGAAGTTTTTGGTGAATAAAATAAATCAAAAATGAATTAAATAGATTTTCTTAAATATATATTTATTTCTTGCTGTTCTTTCAAAAAAAGTGACTGTATTTTTGTTTGCTCATTTAGAAATTTCATTCTTTCATCTTCAATAGACATCGATGTTTTGTTCTCTAGCAGAAACCAGCCTTTCAAATTGACTACGATTCGTTATTTTCCTACGATTAAATCACATAAAAATAAAAATTTATATATTTTAAGCAAAAATACATGTATTTACATTTTTTTTTTCTTCCATTTTCCTTCACTTTCAATCGAGTCGTAGCCAACTTTGTATGCGAGTGAAATACGAGACAAATACGACCAATAAACGACCAATTGAATACTCCGTAATAGCGAAAAATTCAAGACTTGTATGCGTTGCGGTGCATACGACTCCTGTCAAAATTTACATACGAGTGTGTTCGTAAAATACGACTTCGTAATAACTAAATGCGAATATGGTCGCATCCGACTGTCGTATCCGAGTTGAAGAATTGGGGTGAGTGTTGTTTCCTCTGATGCTGCTGCACACAGAACCCAACAAGTTGGTGTTGTTTTCAGGAACACACAATGCACAATGTTCACTCACTCCCTCAAGATGGAGGTTCGCATAGGACATTATTCCTAAACGCATGTTAAATTGCATGCGGAAGAGAGTGTAAATGGACGATCGTAAGTGCGGATACGTCCAACAATAGCCGTGTTTTTTTGATAACTATACTCACTTCAGTCAAAAAAAACGATATATACTCACCTCATCCACAGTAGCAGCCGCACCAACCAATTGGTTTGCGGCTCGATTTCTTTTTCTTCATTTGACAGTTTGCAAATGTCAAAACCGAGGAAAAGCAACAAATACGATCGGCTAAAGGCTAATTTATGAGATTTTTCGCGCTCTGGTGGTCATCTTATGTAGTTCTATCCTCACTTGCTGCTACTGGAAAATTTATTCCCACTTGGTGTGTTGTTATTGCTTTGTGTGTAAAATCTTACTGGGCTGGGTATACAGCTATCAAAAAAACACGGCTAATAACAAACAAAAATTCTACCGCTCTCTATCCTACCTCATTTAGATTTCGAAAATGCCTATTCTTTCAATTTATAGATTTCTGAACCGAGTTTTTAAACAAACAAAATTCAAATTCCCTTTGCCCATACCCACAGATATGTTTGTTTCAGGAATCAAAAACATGTCGACAACTTGTACGGCGAAAACATACCTATAACTAACCTACTTACTCGTATATGTTATCTTAAGGACTAAGATTTTGTCGCTCGAATTTCGAACCCAGTTGATTCATCAAGGTCAACTATCAAGTCTCTCAACGGGTCACACTGCTGTCAGCAGTGATATACTTGTTTTTGTTCAACCCTTACCTCAAGTCTGTGAAACCTTCTTCATTGTGAATGCTTGGCCCAGCGCTGGATAGATTTTCTCAGTAAACAACTGTCCTGGGCACAAGACTTTCCAAACTGCCAGTAGCAATTAACAGAGCTTTACCTACACTACAATTGGATCTTTAAATCCAGTTTAGGAATTTTCTTGCAAGACTCTAGGCTTGACAATGAACGTTTTCTAGCTGCATCAATGCAACAGCACAGATTTGGTATTAAAGCAAAGAAGTCAGTTTGACGGCATTGTGAAATGTGAATGGAGATGAAAATAACTGCTTTGGTTTCAGAAACTCTCCTTTTTTCTGGCTGCTTGTCCAGTCCATAAGCTACTTACCTATTAGTTTATCTTTAAAGAATGGCAGCGTGATGGATCAATTGTGTTTTCCGTTATGAGATTCCCATACACCGCGTCTCCACGAGCAATATTTCATAGCTTGCCATCTGTCACTTTTCATAGAAAGAAAGACAGATAGAATGCTATGAAATTGAGGGTGGGCATTTCATAGCTTACTATTTCAATCGTGGAAATGTCGTCGAGGAGAGCACGTCGATGTATTCTCGCATTAGCGGCATTAAAAGAATTAAAAGAATTAGAAGAAAAAATGGAAAAAAGAAAACATAGAAACCAAACCAAAAATAATTAAAAAAGAAACAATCGTCGAACCAAAAATAATTAAAAAAGAAACAATCGTCGAACCAGAAAAAATATAACCAAAAAAAAACACAAACGTCAAACACAAATGACAGCCCATAGAATACTATCCATAGAAAGCTATGAGCCGAGCAATACATGGAAAGCCATTTTTCATAGAATACTATTTGCAGTCTCCACGAGCAATTTTCATAGTATGCTATCAACTGACAGATGGCAAGCTATGAAAAATTGCTCGTGGAGACGCCGTGATAAGATTACCCTGTAGAATGAAAGATAGGTTGTTTACTTATGGTTCGACTCTCTTAACCAAATCATGCCGAGGTTGCTGAAGAAGTGTAGGAGCGACCCAAACGCAGACCCTGCAAATCTGTGTCTACTGCACACACCAGCCTTAAAAAAAATAATATGCTTTGCAATGACTGAAGCCATACGCAGCACTCCCAACGACGATTTAAACGCTTTCATTAGACTTAATCGTTTAGAGGGAGGCGAAGTGTCCACTCAGGAAAAACGAAATCTGGCATCAACGACCGTTTGGAGCACTATTTCCTAGGATGTCTGAACAATGTCTACTATCAATGATGCCTATCGTCAATATGAGCGCCGTTGTCATCTTCGAAAAGAGATATGAAGTGACACTGTCCATCAATACCTTTTTGTAAACATCATTACGAGAACAAGGCATTGCAAATTAAAGAAAGAAATGAAGATGAAAACATCACTCTTCAACTAAGTTGATGTCCCGCCAAAAAAATCATCAACAAGTGGGTGAATCCCACTGAAATCAAATGAATTCAAATTATTTCCGTTGAATTCACTGACTTCAACTGATTTTATGTGAATAAGGTCAGCCCCAATGGATGCCCTTACTGTGCTCCTGCATCTGTTGTCCCTCGACCTACACACAAAAGATACCGCACTAGCACTATGCAGCGCAGTCAGACTCAAAGAATCTGGGTTGCCACAGCAACATTCAAGACTCGCTACCAAACGGCATGGTTACGTTTTCAACCGACTACATCACACCCAAACTAAACTTCCGGGAAACTTCCACGTAGAATTTCCTACCAGAGCTCAGTGGAGGAAAGTGTAAGGACTTCGACATGGTCATCTACTTACCCCGACGACGGCCCAAAGATGAACTGTGGGGGCCGATGTCCTCTCGGAATCACTGAAAAATCAAAATCATACCGATTGCTGGATTTTGCCAGCGTCTTCCAGGCGGAACTACTGGTAATCCGAGGGGCCAACACGCGACTCGAGCATGACACAACGCACAAACAAAACAATGCTATTCTCATAAACAGCCAATCCGCCATTAAAGCTATTGACTTGGCTACCATATCCTCCAAACTGGTGCAGGAGTGCCGGAATGAGCTTGCCCGCTTGGGCGAACGCTTCACGGTCACACTACTCTGGGTTCCAGGGCACAGTGACATCAAAGGAAACAAGCGCGCAGACGAACTGGTCAAACAGGGCTCAACTCTACATGGCTCATTCGCGGCAAGGGGCCACATCCCGCTAGGAGCGGTCAAAGGACAAAGCCACTCACACTTCCTCCAGAAGGCCAATCGCCATATCAAGGAAGATTTGGCCGACCTACGATAAAAATAGAACAACAGACGAGACCTGCTAAACAGAATCCGCCCAGATATGGCCAGAGTCACAGCGATAATCACCGGGCATTGTCCAATTGGAGACCATGCGGCCAAACTAGGTATCCCATACAATCCCCACTGCACTGACTTAGGTTATTTGAAATTCAAGTCTGTTTTGAAGAAAAGACTTCAAATCATTTCAAAAGAATTACTCTTCCAAAAGATTGAATTCTTTTACAACTCTGCCAACAGCCAGAGGCAGTAGTCTGATATGATACTCCTAAGCTGACTGGTCACTTCAAAATCACAGAAAAAAATCAATTAAAAGTGACAAAGGTGAGCTTAAAGGTTACATTTAAAGGACTGTCACACTCATTGACAGAAAATTTAGAAACTAACATTAACTACCGTTGAATTAACATCTTCCAACAACATCCTCAACAACATAGACCAAGCACGTACATACAGACGTACATATGCTACTCATAAGCCATTAGGAAAGCAACTCTACTTGTACATTAATTGAATAAATGTTACGATGCAGTTGACATCACCTATCATCGTGTCAATTTAATTCGAAATCGATTCGATACACCATGCATGGCAGAGTAGCGGCGACGATTCACGATGTGTCGCCATTGCTGCATGCATGAGCTGACGATACCACTTCGAAAGGTGGTATGACATTAGCTGACATTTTGACATGACACAATGCGAGTCTCGGCCAAACATTCAAATCAATAGAATGATCGGAGGTAACTTGTAATTAGGAGATATACACGAGTAAAGTTGACATCAATTACAAATGGCAGAAAAGTGGTAAAAAGGCTTGAAGAAGGGTTACTTAGAGAGACCCGGTACAATGATGATTGTCAAGAAGTGGGCAATTGACCATAATTTTTTTTCTTTTTCTTTTCCTTTATGGGGGACTAACCGATGGACAGACGGACATATGCATGGCGGAGGGACACATATTATCTTACTAATAGATGTGCATCGTCAAATTGAATATTCCTGTTTGACAGCAAACCTGTAATTATGTATAAAGTCAGTTGAAACTTGAAAGAAAGACATGTCGGCAGTGGTGGAAGGATTATAGAGGCGGACGGAGCTTTAAGTATAGATTTTCTGTCACAAGTTATTGAATAGAAATGACTTTAGTTGGAATATCATTGACGCTTGACGAAGGAAGCAAAGGAACTTATGTCAAAAATTTGCTGGTTTGATGGTTGTTTATTGACAGTTTGAGCACTTAAGGCAAGTAATTGACCATATTGAGTCCAATAAGTGAGATAACTTTATGACAAGTGATTGGTGGCCATGTTTGAAAAGATTTTGCTGTCATTTTTGTGACATTTGTATTAAGAAATGTTAGTCGGACCTTATTTCTTTTAAAATAAAAAAGATTCTCTTTGATACCTTAGGTAAGGGACACTGGAAGAATGATTTTGAGCTTCAACGAAGTGGGTCTGGGATCTACTTCTACACAGATGACTCCAAAACCGAATCGGAACTGGGTGGAGGTGTTTTCTCTAAAGATGTGATTTCTACGTATCTCCTTCTGTTTTGCCCGACCATAGCAGCATCTTCTAAGGCGTAGCTGAGTTATATAATGTGATATCTACACGGGAAATAACCATTTTTACTGACAGCCCAGGCCGCGATCCCTGGAATCTGTCTCGTTTAACTCAAAACGAACTCTTAAATGCCGCTTGTCTCTTCACAAGATGGCTGAACCATTCAAAATTCACATTAGGTTAGGTAAGGTTTGCTGGCTGATGAGTATAGTAACATCTTCATCACACTTAGGTCCATGTGGACCCATTGTGATACCCATGATATGTTTCCTCCCGTTGTGGCCAGAATATGACAAAGCAAGGACCAGCAAACTTCTAGAAAAGGCTGATAGGAGTTTTCTTCGAACACATAGACGAGCGATCGAATGGATCACCGTCAGATCTGCTCAAATTTGTCAAAGCCAAAGACACTATCACTACGGGAGGACACTTATTTGTTTTTTTGCTTCCATTAAGGATTTTTGTGCAATTTTGGCCATAAGATTGCAGAGTGGAGGTTTAACCGTACCATCTGGTCTGGGACCGAATCCTTTCTAGCTTATTCATCAGCTTTTTCATTGCCTAGTATCCCGCTGTGATCAAAGACCCAACAGAGTTTTACATCATGCTGCGTGACAAGAACCTTAAGCTCTACGCTGCAACACTTTATAAGCTTCGATGTTATCTGCGTAGCCATCTGGCTGTCAATAGCCGTGTTTTTTTGAGAACTGTACTCACTTTAGTCAAAAAAAACGATTCATACTCAGTAGCAGCCGCACCAACCAATTGGTTTGCGGCTCGATTTCTTTTTCTTCATTTGACAGTTTGTAAATGTCAAAACCGAGGAAAAGCAACAAATACGATCGGCTAAGAGCTAATTTATGAGATTTTTCGCGCTCTGGTGGTCAACTTGTGTAGTTCTATCCTCACTTGCTGCTACTGGGAAAGCTATCGCCACTTGGCGTGTTGTTATTGCTTTGTGTGTAAAATTACTGGGCTGGGTATACAGCTCCCAAAAAAACACGGCTATTGAAACTATTTGGGCGACTTTTCTCACTGCTAGAACCTCCGCCTGGAAAATGCTGCTGTGATCTGGGAGTTTTATGGAGCTGTCTCGTCCTAGCTCCTCGGAGACAGGACCTGCTCCTATGGCTGTGATTAAAGCCTTGGATTCCTTAGAAACTTCTTTATTATCCCACTGTTTTCTGCTTGGAAAAGCCCATGAGAAGGACCTCTCGAAAGCCAAGTTATAACACCAAAATAGTTGGATAGAATCTTGACGTGGCCATGCGGTGGGCAGTGCTTTCACTGACTGATTGTGAGAACATCTCTGCTTCCATTCCCGCTGTCGGTGTTGGTTTTACCGCACTGGTTGTTCCAGTTAAGTTAATCCTTTTACATATTTTTCTTTTTTTTCTTTATAATTCACTAGCGCTAAAGGGGTTATGAATACCCTTATGATGCTATTCACACAGCGCTAGTGCTGGTGTAGTGATTTGGAAACTCAGGTGGTATTAGGTTTTCAGTCTTTTTGCTCCGAGGGTGGTGTCCAGAATGACTGGGGAGAATTATTGGTTGTGTTGCCATTATTTATAATTCACAGTATTTCTTTCGAATGTCGAGTCTTCTGTCGCGTCGCAATCGTTTTGTCACATGTGTGTTTCCCATTGTTTTTGTGTCTTAAATCGAAAGTGTTGGCCTAGCCTTAGAATAAAATTGAAGACATTCACAATGGCTTGACCATCATTGCTCAAGTCAAATGGAACATTTGCCATCAATTCTGCACAAGTGGTCTTTGCATCGTCAAATATTTCCATTACCGTTAGAAATGTTCCCCAATGTCATCAACGCCATCTTTATGAACATAGAACTCAACCGTCTAATAAAAAATCAATTAATTAGTTGGGTGTCATAAAATCATTAGTCACCGGAACGAATCCAAGTGAGAGGTCAATAGAGAGGTCTTACCAAACTTGTTTTTATTTTTTAGGGTCTTCACTACCCACAATGCAATGATGACTTGATTCGACACACTGTGTTCTGACTAAAGGTTTATGTCTTCTAATTAAACTTGAAGCTTCCATTCAACATGGCATACCATATGGTCTAAGATTGCACAATAGCCATTGCAAAATGTTTTAAGTGTCTTATGCGACTGGGGGGGATCTCATGCAATTTGCAAACAATAAGTTCATACCCATCCGTCGAGGTCTGTATCTGTAGCTGTAGGTACTTAATTTATTTCATATTCCATTCGAATAAAGAATAACTCGCAAAACATTTATGAGTCCACATTAACCAAGAAAGGGGAGGCAGGCAGGCTCTCCACCGATCTTGGTTGGTCACCACCACCGGTCGGTATGTAGTTGGCAATCGTTCGTTGTAGCCTAAACGATTGCTTCTCTGGATTTATGTATGTTTCTCAAACGAAACAAGTTGTGGTTATGGTTATGAATCGAAGGCAACCAGAACGAGCAACTGGAAGGTTGAGGAGGACCTCTTCCAACCAAGTGCTCGTACTCGTACTCGCCAATGGGATGTAATTTATGGTATGACTAAATTAAATAATAGTATCTACGTTCTGGTTCAAGCTGAAATGCTTAATTGGCCATTTTATATTCTCCGTTGTGCGTTTATTGGACCGTGGTCCGACTTTGGTGGACATTTTTAGCACAATCAAACCTTTTTTAAAAACACAAAAATGCAAACGAACAAGGAGTTCGTGAACGGAACAAACCAAAATGTACAAATTGATTATTCAGCTATAAATTTCGATTGATTCATTCATAATCTTGTGATTAATTGTAATCGGAATTTATTCGAATGGATTATGGAAATTCGTGTACAACGACATCTAATTTATGTGAAATTTATGAGTATTAATTGGAATTTGTTGGAATTTTTATCGTGTCGCATATTTCATCTAATTTTCTGGTTCCAGTTCCAATTACATATATGGATGTAGGCCCCATGGGTGCGAGTCATTGATTTTTGAAAATTAAATTAAAAATCAGAACCGTTGAGGCTATTGGGCACTTTCTATTTTAAATTGTAGCGACTTAATTGATAAGGTTACTCTGAGCGTGTTTAGATGGTTAGAAATTGGAAAAGTGCAATATTGATTTTGGTTGAGTGGATGTCAGCTAAAGTCAGCATACTAAGACAACCGATGTCAAGTTAGGCAAACACTTTTACACTCATTGCCGTAGCTGCAACAATACACAGGAAAAGGAAACCCTATTCTACTTTCTCAGTGACTGCCCGGCACTATTCAGAACCAAGAATCTTACACTTGGCTATGCCTTTTTCAAGGAATCATCAGAGATCTCTGACATAAAAGTTTGCAACATCATGCAAATTGTGCTGGGTCTCTGATCACAGAGGGATACCAGGCAATGAAGTAGCGGATGAAATGGCCAGAAAGGGCTCAGCCCTAGACCGAAAACAAGCAGATGGCACGGTCAAACGTCCACTCTGTAATCTTAATGCCGAAATTGGTGGAAATCACGAATCACCTGTGAAATATCAAGAAGGCTGTGGCCAGAGTAGGATAAGATGAATACCAGCAAGGAGTGCTTACTGGCCACAACATGCTAAGATATCACACGAAAAAATTACGTCTGACCGACGATGACATCTGCAGGGGATGCGGTGATGAAGAGGCTCATAAGGACACGGCACATTTCTTCTATCACTGGCCAAGCCTCTGTCAACTCTGAAACAGAACCCTGGGCAAATTCTTCTTCGACTATATCGACGAGCTATCAGATGGATCACCGTCAAAACTGCTCAAATTCGCCAGGGCGTCCGGATGGCTACAAACAAGACGATAATACCACGATAGGAAAAAAATCATGGGTACCACAATGGGTCAACATGGACCCGCTAACCTAACCTAACCTAACATCATGCATTTTTATAACTCCATCAACATCCGCGTCACGTGAGTTGTGGTATTAAAAAAGCTGCATCAGCACTACTTGTGTTATCAGGCAGCCACATCTACCTATCTATTGGCGGCCCACCTTAGAAGAATGCGTTTAAGCACAAATAACTTATGCAGAGGCTGTAGGAATACCGACGTGGAAGAGAACACAACTCACTTCCTACACACAACAAAAAAGACGGCCCTCGGTGGATACTATTTCAACGACCTGGGCGACCTGTCTAAGAAGCCACCAAAAACCATTCTAAAATTCACTACGAATTCCGAATGGTTTAGGGAGGCCTAATGACCGTACTCAGACTTTCTTTTCTCATTGCCTTTTCAGACTGGACTAGAGATCCGATTGAAGGCTGCATCACGAAATGCAGCCACCTCTTCAACCTACCTACCTACCTAAGACCACAGACTAGGCAGAGTTCAAGTCGAGACACAACATAAGCTCAGAATTGGGAGCTCGAAAGCCTTAGCCTCAAGAGGAACCCCGCAAGGAGAGATCATATCGTCCCTACTATGGATATTAGTCGCTAATGAAATTCTGATGAAACTAAGGCACAACGGAGGGTGGTAACCATCAACATACGAGTATTCACCGACAGTCAAGCAGCTCTGAGTTCTTACTGCTGTTTTAATGATATCAAAATGAAACATAGTAAAACTATGTTGGGTACCAGGACATAGAGACACTGAAGGCAACGCTGACAAACTAGACAGAAAAGGTTCTTCTGAAAGATACATAGGTACCAAATCCTTCTGCGGCATTACTTATTCCGCGTATAGAAAGAACATCGGTGTAGCAAGATTCCTACCTACTATTTGTAACAAGAAAGTCTTGTTTAGCTAGTTCAGCAGCCGCACAGATTCCTAAGATATTAAGAGAGACACCGTGGTCCTTTATTAAGTGTAACGTTGTGTTGTTTAGCGATCTCCTTCAGAGGCACACGGTCATCTTCCATTGACAACAACTTTGACTTCTTCACTAACTTTTGCCATCCTCTAGTATCGTCCTCATAATAATCGTCCCTACATACAGTCAAGGCAAGCCTTGTGCCACAAATTTGGATCTTTATTGATTGGAGAATGTTGTGTGATTCCGAGCAAGATTAAGGAGGAACCGCAGGCAAGAAAAATTAAGTTTTGTTGTCAGCTTCGCACAATGCACACTCAGCAGTCTCTTGGTCTTCCAAACAAAAGACGTCACATATTCGAGGGGCTTTTGCCCAAGTCCCTTGAGATGGTAGTTTAGCCAAGATGTCTCTTTCTGTTTGAGGGGTTCGTAAACTTTTTTAGAATTGTCAAACTCAATTGCAATTGAGTGCGAGTTCCATTTTGAGATAGGTATTCTCTTGGTGCTCTTATGAGTTGATCGTTGACGAGTTCATCGGCAATTTCGTTGCTCCCAATGCCTTTGTGTCTGAGAACCCAATAAATCTTGATTTTATTGTGAGCAGCCTTGAGTCAAAGAGCTTTGGTTGCCAAAAAAGATGACAATCTGTTTCTTTACGAAGGTTTCGTCTTATTTTCTGTTGCAAAGCTCGATTGCACATATGTAGGTGCTTTGGATTAAAAGAAGAATGAGGAGCTTCAGTCTTGTGTGGACCTACACCTCAACAAACAAATATCTTAAGCCGACTCAATCGTTAGCTAGTCTGTTCGCACGGCCAGTTGGTTAAGGTGTTGGTCCACCAGGAGACGAGTCATTGTATTTAGACTCGTCGATGTCACTGAACAGCCCACACAGTTCGTTTTTGTAAATCTTCCTCCACTCTCCATTTATGCAGACGAGACCGTAGATCATACATTCGTCCATACCTCCGCGCTATGGAGCAGGACTGCTATGATGAGGTTCTTGTACCGGATCACTTTGGTTGGACGAGAGAGGGCATTCCTGCTCCTTCTTATTTTCTCCTGCTCCTTCCAGGACTCAGCCTGTATTGAGGTAGGCCCCCTAGTGGGAATATCGTGGGGGCTGTGGTTATCCCAAGCGGGAACATATGGTGTCCTAAGGGCACAAGAAGTGTTAGATAGACCTTACAACGAGTGCAGTTCATGCCTTACACAAGACTGCGATTTGCACTGGGGAAGTAATTCCCTGGGGTGCTTGCCGGCACTTCCCGGCTCTGTACTGTGGGTAGGCCCACTGTGAAATTAAGCCATCAAAACGTAGTGCTTCGGTCTCGGTGAAGTTTTTACCGATCTTGATGAAGCAGCGCGAATTCTTCATCGTCATCCTCCACGGACGACGATGGAATCCAGAAACTAGAAATTGCCCTATATAGCTCGTGTCTCTATAAATGTCGATGAAGCGATGGTGGGTAGGTATTAACTTGAAATTCCTGAGTTCCTTATCCAAAGAAATAGGCCTAAATCCACACTGATATGGACGCAATCAGGTTTTGGACAAAAGTCTGACACAATATCTACAGCAGATAGGATATTGTCAGCGATTTTTGAGGATCAGGCAAACAATTTTGAAGTGGAATGAAACTTCACTGTATTACCGCCAGAAAAACTCTGCCTGCGATTAAAAAAAAACCAAGATGGTGGACTCCTGTCATGAATGAATCAATGAAGTCACTGATACTGATGAACTAAAAATTCTTCCTACCTAATTCAATTAACTACACGAAGGGTTAGGAATAGGGGTTACTACGTACCTCTCCGTCGGTCGGTAGGTAGGTAGGTATGTCAAGTTTTACATTCAATTATAACTTAAACCACTTCGAAGCCCAAAAATAAAATAAAGAACCTCACCAATCGATAAAATATTCAATTGAATCACAATCAAGAATCAACTACTTGAAACGTAGGTAGATACCTATACTCGATTACTTTCCGAGACTCAATGAATACCCATACATTTTTCATCGAATAGCCTACTGTCTCGTGCAAAGTGTACCTACATACGTCCTCCTCGAAGCCATCTAAAATACCAGAAACGCTTTATTTGCTCTGCAAGCCAAAATGCCATTTCATTCCCCACTTAATTAACCTGTTCTCGATTTTCAACTCAAATCTAACAGAGAATTCAAAAGTATATATTACCAATAAGTTGTCGACAGAGAACGTGCAGACTGATTTAACAATTCAATACACAAAAAACAAAGTTGCAACCCTTGCAATAAAATGTGTGCGTGTAGGTACACCACTCGCTGTTACAAACACAAACACACACGCAATGCCTGTCAGAGAATATTTATTTGACCCCTCCCCTTAATCCGTATAAATCCCAACTTATGTGGCTCTTTTGCCGTACCAAACCAAACACGGGACGGGATATTATATCCCACTAATTAACAATTTTCAGGAGGAGAGCAGGAGAACAGGAGATTTCCTTTGAAAAAAAAAATATAGCTCTCCAAAGAAAGAGAGAGAGATAGAGAGAGCGAAAGTCTAATTGGGAAAACATACACACACACTCACTAGTCACTACTTCAAAATTCAAACAAGTTTTTTCCCTCTATGTAAACGAGTCATGTCAAGTCCATCCCTAATTGTCAGATTAAACCACGCCCTCTTGTGGCACACACTACACAACCATTCAAAGCGGGGAAGTTGCCAGACAACTATCCAGAAATCTGTTTATCTCTTCCCGTTCGTACCGCCTACCTTCGTTTGTTTGCGTTGAACGAAAACGACTTCAGTTAAACGACGCGGTTTGACAGCGAATGACGCGGCGAATACAGGCTTCTCGTTCATTTTGAAAGAAAAATTAGAAAAAAAAAAAATAAATAATGTAACCTACGTCACATGTGACAAATAAGTTTTTGAAAAAAACCGTAAAGAGAAAAAAAAATTTAGTTTTCGAAAAAAGTATCGCAAATGGTGACCCTTTTGACACATTTCTGACGCCGCGAACTATGACATTTGAGTGCCGCCGTCGGCAAGTTAGTTCAATTTGGTGTTAACGTATTCCGATGCGGTTGAGCGTGTTCGACAATAAATGACAACGTTAGCAACGTCACGTCTTTTGTTGCCACCGCCGCCACAATTGCTGCCCATTCTGTCTGCCGCTTCGTCGTCGTCGGAAGCTTTGGCTAACAAAATGCATCCGGATAAGTTATTGATGCACGCGCACGGAGTGACAAGTCCTAGATTGTGTCCCACGGGACAATTGGTCAACAAGGCAACGCCACCCATCGACGATGATGAGTTGACGACGACGACGGGCGAAATGAACGACGAAGTGGCCAGTGTGTGTGACAGTGAAGATAGTGAACTGTCAGTTGGACAGGAAGACTGTGATAGAAGTAATAATTTATTAGCGTCAGCTGATAGTGAAAGTGCGGGCCCAGTGTCTCGGCCGACATCGGCTGATGAAAATCCACCCCGCAGCACCCCGGTGACAGAGGATTTAGTCGATCCGTTCTCAATGGCCGCCCTTCGGATACCTGCTGTGCCTATTGTCCGCCCCAGTCCGACGCGCTTTCAAGAGGAATTCCTCCGAAAGTCGCACATTTACGCCGAGGAATTGATGAAGCAACAAATGCAGTTTATGGCCGCCGCGCGAGCTAGTGCATTTTCTCTGCGGCACTCCACCGAACAGGCAGCGGAGAGTATTCACAACTTTTCCGGAATCCATTCGCATCTGTCGGCGATATCGAAGATGACCCAGATGTCACAGATGAGCCAAAATGGCGGCGAATCGGCTCTTAGCAAACTGACCGCATTTGGATTGGTCGCCCAGACGGCGAATTCCTCGGCGTCCAGCTTGAACCAGCTGCAGCAGCAAATGCAGGCACATCTGCCCTTCATCAACAATAACATCCACGAGCCCAGTTTGAAGTTTAGCATAGACAACATCCTAAAGGCCGATTTCGGGCGTCGGATAACCGATCCGTTGATAAAGCTCGGCGGGGGTGGCAGTGGTGGAGCAGGCGGAAGCTCGCGAGGGAAGAACAGCAAGCGGGTGGATAAAAACGCAGCAAGCAGTGCCAAAGCGATGGGCGGTAGTGCAGCCACCACTGGATCGGCGATTGATCTAACAAACGTTTGTAGTGGTGTGGCGCCTACAACTACATTACCCGGTAGTCACTGCACCAACAGTAATGACTCCACGAGCACAGTGTTTAGTAGTAACTACAGTACACCGGTCAAGTCGCCAACTAGTGCATCGAGTGCAACTACAACCGCTGCATCACCGTCGGAAGCGGCCGGAGTTGAAAGTTCAGCAGAACCAGGTGGAAGTGGGAATGCCAGCACGAGTTCAGGCAGCGGCAGTGGCGGATCAAATGGACCGATAGTATGGCCAGCGTGGGTATACTGCACTCGCTACAGCGATCGACCTAGTTCAGGTTAGTAAACAAATTATGTGGTGTGGGTCTTAGAATCGGTCCTTGGAAGTTGCAAATAGGTCTGTCAAATGGAACACACCTAATTTTCGCTCTAATTTTTCCATTGTGGAGTTGTCAATGTCAAATTAACATTAAACTGTTAATTATTGTTGACAACTGGTAGTCTTGGAAAGTTTTTTTTTTGTTACCAATAGCTTGCCTTCCAGTGGAATGAATACAAAATGTTAATATACTTCTAATTAGCGACGTGACTAATTAACTGACAGTTCTTGCGTTGCGTTCTATATGGTAATGTTATTCATTTCGAAAATTTAATATCAAATTTCTAGATTGCGTGGCATTATGCCATTCACTTAGAGTTGGTATAGGTACCTAACTACCTGCCTTCCTCCACCGCCTTAATGTTATTGACCCTGCTCATTCCAGTGTTGAAAATATACAAATGAAGTAGTTACTTCAATCGCAAGAGCAATGGCAGTGGCAGTTTGGCTTACAACTTAATTTGCTTTTTTATTTTTGACGTTTTGACGTAATAAATGTAGTGTAACATGTGACGGAGAGGAGTTTTTAATTTTTTTGGAGTCTAAAAGTACACAAATCAGTTTTTTTTTTTTGAAGTGAAACTTCTTTAGCCAGAGTTACCGAGTGTAAAAAAAAGAAGCGTAACAAAAAGTGAAACATTTAATTTTTTTTGTCACATATTCGTAGGCGTAAATTAGATTAGACGGCGCATTCTTCTTCTTTTACATGATCGTTGATTCCCAAATTGTTTTGGGTCCGCCCTCCTAGTTCTGAGACGACAAAGTGCATCTGTCTTTTGGATTTTCGCGTTCCATTGAATGTTCCAAACCAGAAGACTGCTGGTCGTCCAGACTTTCTCGTTGGAACTTCAATGCTGAGTGATAGGGTTAGGTAAGGTTGTAGCTTGTAGGGATGACTGCGTCTTATGTACAACCTCACTCAGATCTCAAAGGATCCATTGTGTTCTTCAGTGTGGGATATCTCAAACAAGGAACAAGGATTATTATTGCTGATTGGCCTCTGTGAACCAACCCCAGTTTCGAAGGAATTTCAGGATTGGCCCAAATCATTGAAGAAGTGGTTCACCGCGGTGCCTAGTTTCGAATTTCATCTATTTTAGTCACTCCCGACCGTGCCCTTGTTTTAAAGTCCAGCATTCGGTGTCATATATGAACCAGAGCGTGCCTTACACTCTGCATGTCCTCATTAACCATGATGAAATCAAGGAACCAAGATATTTAAAGGTGCTCGTTGTTGGTATCGGGATTCTCTGGATCGTATTCGAAAATGCATGCTTATCTTCCAGTTTTCTTGTCCAACTGCCTATTTTCGATTGAAGAGATTCCAACGTTTCGGCTACTAACACGTGTATGCTTGTCCATTGTGTTTCATCCTATACAACTACAAGTTCTATAATTTCGTTCTAATTATTGTTTACCAAGCTCATTGTGCAAATAGTTGTTTCGGGAACCATGTGGAACCTAATTTTTATTGTTAAACTTGATCAACTTGTCGAACAAATGTTTTGCGAATCATAAGTGAGTTATAATTAGAGTTATTAGGGGTAGCGGCACTATTTTTTTTTTGTTATTGTTTGGTGATCAGCAAAGCGTTCTTGTCGTTCTTGCTCTTTCCATTTTCCCAATTTATTCGGGGTCGGGTTTCATTATATTGTGGTCGTTGTGGCTAAGTGATTAGTGCGTTGGATTGCTAAGTGAGTCTTCCATGAGCACGTGCCTCATCACCTCCTAGTAAGCACCATACATAGAGCGAGAGCGTAGACCTCTACAGCGACTTTGCTGGAGTTTCGTGGCGAGATTTTTCTGTAGGGCTCTACGTCTCTATACACTCCATTCAAGTGCCGACTAGAACGTAGAGCTCTACACATGTGTTTGCTGCAAGATGTGTATGTCCATGAACTTTATGTCACCCACCTACTGGCGAAATGTGTGCCTTCCCTTATCATTTCTAGATCAGTTGTTTCACTCGAGAAAGTAAAGGAACTTCTCTGGGTGGATGGTAGCAAGCTGTTCCATTTGGACAATTTCGTCACCAAGAATTCTCTTTTTGAATTGAAAGTGGGCTGTGCATTCCGTTGGGATGTGTAGAGACAAAATCTATAGCTTGTTGCAAGGCTCATGTGGTGTAGATATTCCAGTTTTGGAGGGTTCGACTCCGAGTCAGTCGTTTAATAGTGACAATACGCGGTTGAGTATTTCGCTTAATGTGGACCAACGTCGTCATGTTCAAAGAATTTACCAAATTCTGCTCCAGATCAGGGGAGATAGAGGCTGCCCTGACCTCCGATTTTCTTGTTGTTCGCACTCCCTAGGGTGACTGTGCTGCAGATTGTCTAAAATTGAAAGTTCCTTCAATGTCAAGGAAGTCACCAACTGTGAATTCTTTGACAGGGAGTGATCTTTGTAGTCGATGAACTATATTTCTATCATCCAGGATTCAAAAGCGTCATTGCTATAACGCGTTGTGTACGCTATAGAGACAAAGTTGTAAAGTTTGAGAAAAATCTCGCTTAAGAAGTGTAACCACAGAATGAGAATTCTCTTAAACGACGCATGCAGCATGCCCGATGGCATGCACATTTCATTGGGGCGTTGCATGGGGCGAAGGATTTGTTTTCTATGACGACACTCTTAGGGACTGGACTCACATAAGGTCCCTACCTCTGGACAGCTATCTAACAGCGTTTCAAACGTTCCTCCATCCAGGCACAGCTGCACAAGTTATTTCAGTTGTTTATTCAATCTGACTACAGTGGGACAGGGTGAAGGATGAAGGATACGCAGCCTTCTCGCTTAATTCTTCTTGATAGACCTTCACGTGGACGTGATCATTGGAGAGTCTGCGCCTTAACTTATGCCGAGTTATGCCTCTTTCGAGGCAGTTAATTCTCACGCAACAACGGTTTTTTTCTTCAACATGGTTGAGCCGTTAATCACACGCACAACCGCCAATCCATTTGGAAAAAAAGGTGTCGTCTTGCCTTAAACACGGCTGAATACATTAGTTCACTTTTCAGCGGATGCCGAGATGGCTTTCCAGCGACGCCACGTGAATGCGGCATGCCAACTTGAATTGTACAGAAACAAGGGATCGTATCTGGCATCTCGCCTGGTTGAGAGCAATCAGAACTTTACCCCGCATGTGGATTTCTATGCCATTGGACGAGTTGAATCCACCAACCCACCCTAGGGTGGCCTAAACCTTCATTAATCAATTGCTTCGAGTGATTCTTCGTTTTTATCGTACAGATGTCGCTGGTAGAGTTAACCAAAGAGTAAAGTTCAAAAAATTCGCATCTACCACTGTAATTGAGTACGAGGATCTATAGTTAGATTAAGACTATAAGATTGCCTGACAACGCTGCACCCTCTATGTACCCACTACGACCTCTCTATTCCAATTTGAGGAGTCAGTTAGGAGCACTTTCCGCTTCAATGATTCAAAAATGGACAACATTCAATGAAAGCAGAAGTGAACTGCCTCAAATGTGTTTCCTGCCTCGATGTTCTCATGCATCGTTATAATTCCCAAACTATTCCTATCATCGAATCAATCTACGCGTATGTTTAGCCACTGAAAATCCTTTTTTTTTTCCCCAAAATAACAACACTCCATCTTGTGGCTGAACTTGACTTTTACCTACAAAAACTGGTTGCGGTTGTTAAACAAACCTTTCCCCTATAGTTGCCCTTAATGACTTTTTTTTTGTTTTGTTTTGGGATTGCTTGCTTGCATGAGTTTGCCCGCTCTGTTTTCGGCAGGAAATTGTCAACCCCTTATGAGATCCCAAACCCATGTAACCATACCGATTCCATTGTGGCGGGTTGCTTGCTATCCTTTTCGAGTACGTAAAGCTATTAGGCACTTAATTTACTGACTTCCAACTGTGGCACTACAACTGTGAGTCCAAGTATTCTAAGAATGTATGTTAAATAGACAAACGCTAGGCGGAAGTGTAGTGTGTATTGCAGACACTCAAGCGGTTTTGGCATACACTATGGGGACATACGAACACTCGTACAGTCAATGAGTCAAGCCCTCGTAATGGAGGTTATGTGGTTAAGATTTATTGCCATTTTTTGAAGTTTTGAAATTTTGTTGTTGTGCAGAGGAGGACGTTGAAAATGGAGAGTGGTGGGGATAAGAAATGAAATAATGAGAGTGTTGGCTGATAGTCAGTTGCTCTCAAAATGTTTTATTAGAATCAGTGCATCTATTTCAAGCGACAATTTGAGAGAACGACCTTAAATTGAGTTGCACGGACTTTTAATTATGCTTACGTCTTAAGCTGTGCAAAGAACAGCTGGTATCGGAACCACAGGAGTGCTACGATTTAGTCCGACAGGAGCGCTTACCGTGCTGCTAAACATGCTACTCATCCTGCAAATACATCGTTTCTTGTGGTGCAATTAGACGCAGAGAGTCTGGGTTCTGCTTCGCGAAACCATCTGGTTACAGCAGTCCTCTTGAGACTTTGGCTTCGACCATAACTGACTACACGATGCCTAAACTCAATGGAAGAGAACAATAACTCGCCTCCTAATATCGAAATGCCAAGTATTGATCTTTACCGACGGCTCCAAGATGAAATGCGGCAGTGGAGTAGATGTGTTCTTAGCGGAAATAAACGTATCCAAAGCCTTTAAAATCTGTGCTCCACAACCTGAAGCAACATAGGAATCTTTATTGACAGCCAGGCTGCCATCAAAGGGCTTCATTCAGGGCTCGATTTAACATGACTTTCCTCTGGGTTTCTGATCATCATAGTAATATGGGACGATATGAGAGAGTAAACGCGCTAGCCAGATGTGGCTTAACCTTTGATGGTTTGCTTGCGGAGTTAGTCTGCTCCCCGATTGGATCGTCAAGGTAAGAATTCTCTAGCACTTTCTTTCGATTGTAAACTCTAGGTGGATCAGCCTATAGAAAATAGTGCCATATCGAGAAAGATATGGCCCACCTTCAAAAAATAAGACAAACGACCTAATCAACAGAACTCACACCGAGATGGCAAGAGCTGTAGCACAGGTCACTTGCCAATTGGCTCACACGCTGTCAAGTTAGCTGCAACACTACCTACTCAGGAAAAGGAAACCCTAGTCCGCGTTCAAGGAATTTATCAGAGATCTCTGAGATACAATTTTGCAGCATCATGAACTACTCCTCATAGTAACACCCATCAACATTTGGGTCACGTGAGTTGTGGTATCCGTATCAAAAAGGCGCATCAGCGCTATTTATGTTTCTGGCAGGACCTACCAGACAGCCACTTCTATTTACCTTCCTACCTACTGTATCACTCGGCATTGAAGGGGAGCTAAGTAAACCTTACCTCCTCCTCTAGCGCAGTGATTCGCCCCGCGGAGTTTCCTGGTTTGTACGACCGTCCTTGTCTGATTTCTATTTCTTTGGGGCATTCAGTGAACCTTCTATTTATTTCACTTTCCAATCTCTGTTTTTCCTGAAGGCACATTGGAGAGTTACAATCGACATGTTCCGTGTCTTCGTCGCATCCAGGACATGCTTTGCATTCTTGTGAGCCGTCGATGGAGGAACCGTGGCATGTCTTCTACCTTTGGGGGTTCTATCCTGGAGATTAGTTTGTAGGTCTATCTACTCTTGTGTGAGGTATACCATCGTTGTTGCCACATCATCAGCTAGGATGTCTATAGGGATTATACCAAGAATGCCATACGACGCCCTGTCCGACATAGTCTTATAAGCTGATATATTATGTAGGTATGGGTCCAGTATGGAGAGGCATAAAGAGCATTGTTGAGCTAACAACTCTAGCCAGTTATTGGTAGCCTCCTGGTGCTTTCTGTGCTCCCTAGTTTTTGGATACATTTTCGAAAGCGTCGTGTACATTTGATGTCTTCTTCATGTGGTTACCAAAGTCTGGCCCGTCGTCCAGCATTTCGACGTCTCAGTAGCCGCAAAGGTTGTTAATAATGATCCGAAGGGTGTTTATATGGTCGACACAGGCAAATTCTGAGTGTCATCCCGTAGCGATATCCCCGAGATCGGTCTTTAGAAGTCAATGGGGTTTATTGTCGGACCTCACCATCTTCTATTGTGTGTATGGGATTGCGCAATCTGCTCTCAAATTACTGCGTAGTTTAGAGTTCATTGTCGTTCATGTGTGGTTGGACTCCTTCTGCGGCTTTATTTAACTTGCAGCTGTCACATGAGGCGGTATGGATTCATCATGTTTGGGGAATTGTTAAGGAGTGACCAATCGATTCAAAGCTTTAGGTGTCTTCAGATTGTATAAAATCCCTTTTGGTGGTCTCTGATTTGGATCTGCTGTTTGAATTTGTAGTCTGCCAAGCCTCCCCAGCTCCCCATTTGCTTGATCCTTTGTTCTGTTTTCTTAGTTTTGAGCTTAGAATCCACAGATTCCAAGAAGTTGATTGGACAAGACATGGCGATCATGTCATTTGTATAGGCTTACTGGCAGCATTGTCATTGATCTTTCGTGCTCTCATTTGCTGTTTACACATTTCTTGACAGAAAGGACACATGATCGGAAAAAGTCGTGATAGTGGCTTGACATTGCAACTTTCCTTTGGACACTGCCATGAAAGCCTTTAACAGTGGGATCAAGTCGTATCTCTTGGTTGAGATCTAGATCATCGATTGACAACCAAAAATTGATGTCAGTTTACGTCAATTCCATGACTCCCTTCCCGCAACTAACAGATCGGCGCTAAAAATTCATACACGGTGTTATAAGAGGGCGCATGCCCACACATAGTGACGCACAGCTATAACCACGTAGCAAGAGGTATATATAAATCGTAAAAAGCCACCGTCCGTGTTTGGATTGGTGGTGACGATATTCTTGAATCACGTACACAAAAACTGCTTTACCGCACGTTGCAAATGAACGCATACAAATGTGAGCGCTAAACGCCGCCGCGTTGCCCGGTGTGTTGTTGATAATCGTTATGTTTTTCTAAAGATGCCTCCGTATTCTGCTTTTGGGATTCATACCTTGAAGGGAATTGCTTGTACATACGCTTTCTTAGAAGAACATAAAGGAGTTGGAAAACCCTGGTGATAGTGAAGGCTGTATGAAGCACTCCGAACATCCTGAAACAAAAACTGCGACAAGATATCGAAGAAGAGTCGAAAACGTTGATACAAGGACGACCAAAGTAGGGAATTTACTTCCAACGATAAGTTAATCTCCTTGCAAGGATGTGATTAACTGCTTCTACAGGGTGACCTCGCGCTTAAAAAAACAACAAAAAACTCACTCAGCAACACTGACACTCATATTGACACTCATTCTGCATTAACTTGCCACCGAATGTCAGGCATTTTTGCAAGCACAGTTATAATGGACGATATAAACAAACTGATAACAAGCAATTGCTAGTTGGCAGCATTAAGCAATCACTTTCGGTTCTCTAATAACGTGTCTGTATGTGTGTTTATGCCTTACGAGCTAAATTTCCAAAGGAAAACACACGAAAAAACCGTAATTGATGCCAATAGAGTTGTTAGCTTTCGTATTACGTACCAACGAACGCGACCGAGGAATGATTTTCCCGGGCCAGATAAAAGCCCGACCGACAAAACATCGACGAGTGGCACACAGTGCAAGACCATGTCGGACCATGTCATGTGAGAGTTTTCAACTGTTTATGGAAAAACACCGGCCAGATAGGCAACAACATACATCCAGGAGGGCAATAACTATGCGGACGATCTTTATGGTCTAACAACAGTTGTACCAGACGGGCCAATGAAGCCAAATCAAGTTGGCAGCTTAAGTAGTCACTCGCCGATACTCACTCACTGCTGTTGCAGCGGCATAAACATACGTGCGCTTGTTAGTGAGCGCAAAATGGAGTGCAACTTGTGTATAGCTACTGGCGCGGCGCTGACTCTATTAGATTTCTCCTTTGGGGCCACCAAATCAATTGGAAAAAGTGATAGTGGACTTGGTTCCGAGGAATTTCTTAGATTGGACCCATGGACTGATTACAGAGCTGCATATGGCAAAAGTGCTATGCTGTGTGATGGTGAAATTAATTTTTTGTCACTTTAGTGCGTCGATTATAGGATAAACGTTGTTGTCACGTCGTCGTTGGTCGTATACTCGTATATTTTTCTGGGGACGAAGGCGGGTGTGGAATCCGTGTTATTTGCTGCCATAAACAGAGATTTTGTTTTTGGATATCCCAATTGTGGGATTAAGACCGCTCTTTGGTTAGTTTGAGGGTGTAGCTATAGAGTCTTGGCGCATATTTTTGCACTTTTTTCTCCGATCAACCGATAGAATTTGTAATCAAGTGAAAGGAATTACTAATTGCGGTCCAATTGTAACCGTATCGCGGATGAGAGAGACACTCAAGTGAATTTCACAAGCAATTCTGGTTCGACTACTTAAGATGCCTGACCCACTGGAGATACCTACTCGGTGAGGCAATTAATTAATCAATGAAAACAGCATTTTAGTTGTGCTACTGTGTCGTGGTGACAGACACGGAACCTTGTCAGCGAAGCAGTGGGAAGGACAATGACATCTGTTCATTAAGTGATCGAGACAGACGTTTGTTTTTTTTTTTTTAACGAACAGAACTTGAAAAACGTGAGCAGGAGCACTGATGTATTTGAATTGGCACCTGTTTTTGATGGCAAAGCTTCAGTGGTCATCATGAACTAAAATGGAAGCCAACTAAGGTTAGGTTAGGCTAGATTGGCAGCCACACTTGGACCGAAGAAGATGTCACATGGATCTGTGATTTCTTCCAGAAAAACTACCGACAGAACCAGCCGGAGTTGAAGACTGCTTATGCTGGTGTCAGCTAGTTCTTCTTAAAGCTGAGAGGGCTGGGCACGTTCAGAGAAAGTGAACAATCGTCCCTTCCTGCCTACAAGCTATGGTTGCTACAATCCACATTTTTTGAAATCGGTTGCGAGGTTTTTCAAAATTGTTGGTGTACCGCAGGGCTCTTCTCTTTGACCATTTTTCTCTCCCTCTTCCTCACTCTCTTTTTTTTTTCTTTTTCCCCTCCTCTCACCCTCTCTTTCACACGCTTTCATTTGAATCAATTTCTGAAGAGATGTCAACAGTTTTGCCTTGAGATTTCAGTCATTGGATCAGCAGGATCCCCTAGCTCATCGTAGAAGTACGTCTCTAGTCCCAGAGCAGGCGACAAACGAACTCAGCTTTGCGCTTGTCTCTGTAGCTTCTGCAACAGTTTTTATGGACTTCTCTGAGACATATAGATCTTTTCCGGTTGTAGTTCCCCAATTTCGTAGCTTGCCTTAGTCCTTGGAGGTTATTCCAGATTCTGGTCCTGTTTTCTTCCTCATTTTTCCTGAATTCTTCCTAAAGGGTGTGATTCAATATTCCACAGAATGGTTTAGGCCAATGAAGGGTTCAACTGCCTCTAGTCCGGGTAGGTTGTCTGCTGCTTTGTTATCCTCGATTCCAACGTGCCCGGGTATCTTTGTTGTTTCTGCCCAGTTCGTTGAGGCTAGGACATTAATAGCTGCTTGGAAAGTTTGTTTCATAAACGTTACCAGTCTTAACAGCCGTCTGACTGTCAAGATACAGAGGAATGACTCATCCACCAGTGTTTCCATCTTTCAACATATCCCCACCTTGCCCTCGGTTAGTCTAAGGCTGTAAGGGAATGATTGGTTCTCTTTGCTCGCGAAAGACGACAGCTCCTGTGTGGATCTTTGTCTTGACGTCATAGGTGTAGAAGACGAGCTCCTCTTTGCTTGTCCAGTGCTCATTTGTGCGATCAACTTCGCTGCGGAATTTTAATGGGTGCTGGAGGATGGAGTGTGTTGGAATTCGTCACAAATTTGTTCGTAACGTTGACAGCCGTCTAGCTATAGCATTGTCATCTGCTATTGTTGAGGCAACTATAGTCATGGACCGCTACATGAAGTAGGAACGCTTCCTTATTGTAAAAATGCATCATTAATACGGTGGAGAAGGCATTCAGGGAAGTTGGTGCAGTTTTCGGTCGACAAGGTCCATCAAATTTTGAAGAAACTGCGTCGGTTATGGACTAAGGACCTTCTGTGCGTGTTCGTCCCACCTGGTCAGGGAGAGCACATCGCCCCAGTGAATTTAACAAACAGTAGCGAATCCCTGCAGCGAATTCTTACAAAAGACCTCAGTTGATGTCGGAACTCAAACCAGCAAACCATTCAAAGTGGCGACAGTTCCCAATACCCCAAGGATGAGGTCAAATCTGTCATATTCCAGCATATGGTGTCAACGAAAGAAAAGTGAAAATCAGTGGGAGGTAACAGCGTTTCCCGTGGGGAAAAAAGGAAGTGGAAGCTAGTTTTGGTGGGAAAGAATCCCACATTACTACTGAGCATGGCTTCAGTGGTGTCTTTGCTAAATTTACACCATCCAACCATTTAAAAAGAAAAAAACCGTCAGTTGATTCCTGGAGAGCTAAGAGGACGATGACGGTTTAGTGAAGGGAAGGATCTTTATGCTCTTTCAACTGGATGACTTCCTGTCTTATTTGTGGCATAGAGAATCCTGAACCAATCTTTAAAAGACCAATATATCCCTGACGAGCCAATGTGTGTGGACAGGCAGTGGAGTGATTGGGACGTACTTTTTTTGCATTGAGTTCCGGTGTCCTTAACCGATCGGTGCGGATCTTGACGACATTGGTTAGGTTAAGTTAGGTTAGGTGGCTGCTCCCGCTAAGCAGGAACACACTTAGATTAGAATGTAGGTCCATTGTGGTACCGACGACATAAGGACGACAAGATCTCTCACACTGATCAAGGAGCAATTGATGTGTTACGACAAAATTAGCTCGCCTTCAATTGGTCCACAAAATCGTGCAACTTGACATCCTGTGACTTCTTCTTGTGGCTAGTTAGGTCTTTGGTAGCAATTTCCGTGCTCAATGTCGAGATCCATCGAGGGATGGGTTGAGAATTCGACGCATCTCTTCGCAAACGCCATCGAAAAGTTCATCAAAAAATCACTAGATACGGCGACCATTTTGTTTTAAAATCAATTGCATCTTGTTTACTTTGTAAGTAAAGATGCGTTTCATTTGGAAATTGAATTATGCGCTCCTAGTGGGACACCAACAACTTCCGCTTACACACACCGTTAATCTCAAGTTCATTCCTGTACCTGTGTATACCTATTTCATTCATGCAAAACATATCTCAAAACCCCCTTGCACATTTGTGAAGCCATCAAAAACACTGCTCACGTTCTCACACCTCGCAACTGAACACGTCCGACATGAAATTGATGAATGAAGTTATTTCGGTAATCTGACACGAGTTTAAACGTTGCGCGTTGATTAATGCCCGAAAAAAAAAAAACAGGTTGCTGACGGTATGGTGGTCCCTGCCTAGTGGTAGACCGTAAGGTGACAAAGGCCCAGTCCCAGCCCGAGAGCTGATTGAATATGCAAAACACTTTCCAACAAAATTAACGCGAATCGGATAAAGTGCAATGATTTCGGACGCGATAGACACACATGTGTGTGTGTCTGTGTCTGTTAACGGTGAACGGATATAGACATTAATTTTGAAATAAGCTCTTACAAGACCCATACAAATATTAAGATTCGTATAATCACATTTACACTGCATATTCATTAGGTTTTCGCTAATGACCAGGGCCCTGGAGCTGGCCAAGCATACCCAAGATAACTCCATTGACCTCAGTTTTGTTAATCACTGTACTTTACTGTCGGATTGGGATTTGAATAACGATTTCCTTAATTACCGTAGCGGGTTAGGATTGAATGCTGACTGCTAAACCTGTCTTCTACCACTTGTGGGGTCTTTATTGGGATTTGCGATGACACCTGTAATTCTATCGAGTGTTAGATTATGTTGATTGCTCATTTGGAAATGAGGAAAGCGGGAGCTGATTAGTGATTTGAATGTTTACCTTTGGTGGGGATGAAATGCCACTCGTATGTGGCTGAGACAAGGCTTAGAAGAAGAGTGTAAGGAGTGTGGCCTTACCTACTAATGGTTTAAGGTGAACTCCCTAAACTTAAACAGGCTTCTATCTCACTGTAGGGATTGTAGGTCGATTTACATGGTTTCGGTTCATGTGCTCAGTGTGATGCAGTTTTCCATGCGCCATTATCTGTTCTGGAGCTGGTATTTGTCCTAGGCTCCTTCTCAGTGCTGTGTTTGGACTTTGGTTACGAGAGCAGCATGTGCTTTATGTCCTCAAGGGTGTCCACCCACTCCGGACGGTCTTTTGGTGAACCGATTAAAAGGCGAAAATCATTTCCACTTTAGGGTACGCGTCGGTGACAGTCACACCGATAAAGGCGGTTTTCTCCAAATGAAGTCGTTCTACCACTTTTGTTGTAGTCTCTGGACGGTTTGATCCAATTACAGAGATTAGAGCGATTAGACGCATGAAGCTTCAACTAGGTACAACCATGTGATTGCTGTGGGTCAGTGGTTATAGCATTCGATTTCAGTATAAGCTGACTGACGCCCAACGGCTCTAAAATCAAGTTATAAGACACGTCCAATTTTGGATGCAAGACCATGGATTGAGCTTAACAATTGAAAAGACGGAGATAGCTCTGCTGACTGGATGGCGTATTTTTTGAGAAAATAGGCTGGGTATAGGGCTCACGTATGTATATAATGGCAGCAGATCAAGTACGTTTCCGAATGGGCTGTAAAGCAGAAGCTAAGGAGATCAAAAAGACTGCAAGACTAATCGGAAACATAGCGAATCGGATAGGTAGGAGGTTTGGCGGGGAAGTGAAATTCAAGTTCACGCAATTCCTTACCGAGTGTTTGAAGGAGTATCTACACAAAATAGGAAACACAGCGAGCTCCAGCAAGACACCGCCAAACACACATCTTTCGAATGGAACTTCGATGACTTGCAAAGGAATGAAGAATAGAAACGGATGTAGGGGGAATCACACCAGACAACATGCGAACTAGTGGGAAAAAACTGGAACATTGAGGAAGAGCTGAAGATCAAGACAAGAGAACAGCACATACATCTTTCAAGGCAGTAGAAGAGTAGAAGCTAGGAAAAGTGGCACCAACCTAAAGTAATGCAAGCAGCAGTTCCGGGTTTGGCTTACCTGAAGATGGAGAGGATTTAGTCGGTAAGGGTCTGACATACTGGGGGGAACTTGGTAGATGCATGGAACAGTCTCTGTAAGCTCACTTAGGTTCAAGTCCTAGAATAACCCAACTCATGTTATTCTGGCAGTACCCCTCGGCAGGCAATGACAAACCTCCGAAAGTATAATTTGTCATGAAAAAGTCGGCAATAAAAACTATAGGTCTCTTTGTTGCGAGAAGCAAGGGCTCAGATACTAAATCTCATCTTAAGAGCCTTTCTAAGTCTTTCCAAGAGGTTTCCGGTTTGTGAGTCACCGGCAAGTGGCAAGTTCATGAGCGTCTGGAAGCTCTTGGTTTTAAGTAGTCAAACCCGTGCAAGCTTAGATTGAAGACTAGCAGCAGCTCTTGCTTCTTAAATGACTATCTAAGCTGGTTGTCTAGGAAAATGTCGAAGGCTTTGTCCGACACAGATCGTTTGTATAGATAGAGCAACACTTCTTCGGAGTTGGGAACACAAGTGTCAACTCCAGCTTTACTCTCTGTCCTTGATCTAGACACTCTTAAGCCTTGATCTTGATATTGAATGGACATTTTCATAAGCCCAACACAGAATGACCATTTTGAAGCCATCATTCCAGCGGGCATCAGCATTAATGCAACTCCTGTTGGCTTCTTCTGTATCTGGTACAGCGTTGTAGGATCGCGATTGAAGGCAGTTTTATCCGTTGTGAAGATTTTTTTTTTAGATTTCCTTAAGTTAGGTGCCTTCCGCTGAGCAAGAGCACACTGAGACCAGAGTGTAGGTCCATTGTGATACCACGTAGAGTACCGGATTGAGATTTCCTAGATAGAAATCGAAAATAGGAACGCAGCTTTTTTACTTAGGTGGCGCTACAGTTCGGGGTGAACCGGAGCCTCAACCACTAAGTCTCTACAATTAGCCCGATCTTAAGCCAGTCGCCTCCGGTTACCCACTCCCAATTGATTGAGGTCCCCCTATACTTGTGTGCGCCACCTTAGGCGAGGTCTTCTCCCACTATGTTGCACCTTCAAACCAGAGTGTTGGTGTCCCTTCGCTCTACAGTATTTTTTTGACTACGTCGATGTTTCGCCATTGAATCTCCTCTTCCAGAGCCCGTCAACGCAGCTGGCAGCTCTTAAGACTTCTACTCTTCTTCAACACCAATCGTTCCGTCACAAAGTGTTCCACATCCCTTGTCACAACATTGTTGCTGTTGACCTCATCTTCATCTCCGCTGGCATTTATTATTCCTGCGGTTACTGGGGATGGGGACACACAGCAAAAAAAAAAAAACACACAAACAAATAGCGACTGATCTTATTGTTGATCACTTAATGAAACAGAATACTTGACATGTACGAAAGCCTCAAACCCGAGCCAAGACTTGTGGCTTCTTCCATCCAATATTTGCTGTGGGAAAAGGACTTTGTTGTGGCCCCCAACAGCCGTACCTATACCTATTTCGTTGCTCGCAGCTTCTGTCAACCAGTCAATCTCTGCCTGGTCTGGTGGTGGTATGCATTATTCTATTGCAACTTTGTTAGGGAGCTCCACAATTCCATATGCGGGTTGTAGTTCATGTAGGAACGCCCGTGATTGATTGATCATAACCTGTTGTCGTGTCAACATTTCAATTCTCACCACAGAACGGCGCGGATGCGCGCTAGAGTTTGCATCATTGTAGGTACGGCGGGTCCCGGTTTTTTTTTTTTTTTTTTTTGGACTTGAAGTGGTTCTTAGAAGGTTTTCCTTTGTTTTTTGTTGGAATTTTTTTTCTGTTTGCACAAGTACTTGAGGGAGACCTTGGGCGAAGTTTTCACTTCGCTTTGGAACCACGTTAATATCATACTCTCTTCTCTAACGACTCTCGTTGATGATCCACTTTGAGCGGATCAGCGCGCCAACGTCAACGATTTCACATGTGTCGACAAGTTGGGCCCGACCATCATAGGTAGGTAGGACCCCCAGCCACAGAGAATCAAAGTCTCATGCGCACACACTTAAGTAGTTGTAATTCCATTGAAATATGAGTGATCGCGCATACGGTGAGGGTCTGCTAGCTAGCGCGAGTGAGTGAGAGACGATCGTGTCCGTATAGCACCGGAGAGTGAGGAGCACTTGACGGGGCTGGCGCAAGTGCAAGAGTCAATAAAAAAAAAAATGTTCAAGTGAGAGATGGGGTCTCAATGATGACGATCACGACGATGATGATAGTTGTTTGTGTTGCTCTATCCGCGGGAAGAATGTAAGTCAAAAGAGGAGTGTGTTAGGCTTAGTTTTGTTGTTGTTTTGTGTTATGTAAGCGCCATTGGACTGTCGGAGGCTAAGACGAAAATAGAGTTGCACTTGACATGGAATACATTTTTGACACAATTGTTCTGTTTTTATCGATGTGGATGATGACTCTTGTGGAGAGGATAAGAGAAGGATGTGTGTTTGGGGAGAAATTTGCTTCAGGGAAGAAACCATCATAAGTTGGCGAATAGGTGGCAGAAGTATGTCTTTTTTTTCACCTCTAAGGCGGCAACTGATCCCGATCTTTTTCTCAGCTGTTCTCTGCCATGTTTGTCTCGGTCGACCCAGTTTTTTGTCGGACTCAGTTCCATTGCATGAGATGAGACTTATCTGTTGACACTTTCTTTGTCGAATTGTGACGTCTCTAGATCTCATTCACCATGGACACAATGGATTCACCATGGACATCTGCAGGTTTAAAAGGACACTGGTGGTCAACTTCCTAAACAATGAAAGTGTCTTACTCCCTCGACTGTCGGTCGAACTATGCATGTTTGCTTCAATGATAAATTTTGACAGGGTAAGGCCAGTGCCACCCGAGCACCCAAATGAACGTGCAGCCATGCTAATATAAAACAGTACCCCTTAGTTCACGCGTCCTGGGGGAAGTCGCTTGACTAACACCGACTCCCATTTGACCGCAGGCGCTTGTGTGAACAGCTCCATTCCTTTTCTGTATACTAATGCCGCGCGGCCAAAAAAGCTCGTGTGGCACTGGTCTAAGAATTTTTGTCTTCACCGTGTTCGTCCTTAAACCGACTTTACTTGCTTTGGCCTCCAGGTTCTCCAGGTTTTTGTTAGGCGACTTAGGAAACGTCTTCATTTGATAGAACGTTGTTGAAACATCACAAGACAGGATGCACTCTTGTGGTATATGCTGCTTGAAGCGCATATCTTTGTTCGAAGCATTGGTCTAGTTCCCGAAGTCTGGTGTTAAAATTGTCTTTGGCTACCTATCTTTGGAAACATGCCATCTGCTGCGTGATGACGGAACGACGTTTGAAGTCCAATGAGCCTTAAGTCCAGCTTCAGGTGTCTGTTGCTATCCATTTTCTGTGGCATTTCTACTCTCCAGTGTTCGTCTAAGCTGGTTGAGTAAGAAGGCTTATGGGAGCAAAAGTAACATAGAGCTCACGCACCATTCCAATATCGACTCATTCCGGTCATCTACGGCCTTTTTAAGCGACGGGTAATCGCCAAGTGATAAATTTTTTTCGCTTTCAGTTTGAATTGACAGCGGTGATTAGTGAAGTGACTGACGTGGCAGGGCAACTATCTCCTGAACCTAGTCGTCCACCACTGTCCGGAATCCATTAGCTGAGTGTGCATTCTGTGTGAGAACTCTACGCGCTACGTTTTCCACCAAAAGATTGAAAAAGTCATGGCAACTCTTCTTTCCGATGACGTTGGTTGTAGTTTCCAGTTTTTCCAGAGTTTACTCGAGATTCTGAGTTCAGGAATCACCTATATGATGAATGGTGTCACATGTGGCCTTTAAGTCAACGAATTGGTCGACCTTTCGCCACGATTGTCTTAGTGCTTTGGTCCATAGACAAGCGATCTGGAGCTGGAAGTCACCCAAGTACGTGTCACAGCATTGCCCTGTTAGAGAACATAGAACTGATACTCCAGTGAAGTATCACAATGGGTCCACATGCGATGAGGTTGTGACTATTCTCATCAGCCCGCAAACCTAACTTACTCCAGTGAGAAGGAACTACCAACCACCTCTATAAAAATAGTTCAAGGCAAGGTTTACAGGGTATTTCTCGTCCAGAGGCTTCCTAAAATAAAGCCATTCGAAGGTTGGTTGCTGCTTGCTGGTCCGTTTGATCTTTCATTGCAAGATTGTGATCAACAATGATGGCCGACACTAGAAGTAAGTGTTGAATCACGATGAGCGTGCATCTCTCTCAAGAACCAAGGCCATCTAAGCTTGTGTTGTTTGGTTCATAGTAACGCGCTATTCCGTTACCATCCCTTGGTACAGAGAGATGATGGTTTACAAAGAGAACCTAACCAAGACGCTTATGGTGTGCTATTTCCATTGGAGTTGGTTTGGCTCGATGAAGTTGGAGTTCTAGTAGTCGTTTGAGAAGGCTGAAGTGAAACTATTTTTCAAGTTCAGTATGGCAGTCTTAGACTGTGTCACCAGTTTGAATTGATATCTTCTTGTACTGAGCCCGATGGGACGAACATAAAGGCCTCCAACGTCCTTCCTAACCTGGCGGAGACTAAAAATAAAAAAAAACCTCATAACTAGAGAACGTTGTGATTCCAAGGCTTGCAAGGTCGTGGATGGTGCATGGGGTTAACACCCTAGCCGAAGTGTTTTTTTTTTTTTTGTTTCCTTCGAACTATGGGGAGACATTTGAACAAGGTGTCTTCCAAGATCTTCCAAGAAAAGTCAGCACATGTCCGTAGGATTTATGCCCAAAGTTATTGAGATGGTAGTTGTTTGAGTATTCTAAGTATACTGTCCACGTCTTCTTGAAGTTGATCGGGAAGAGTTCGAGCATTTGTCGAGCTCTAGGATACCTTATGGTCTTTCCAGTGTAGGCCACCAGCATAGTCACTCTTTAAGTCACAGTTTCGTTGTTACAAGAAGGCTGTACATTCTTTCCTCGTCTGTGGCTCTATGTTTGAACTCTGGGTTGACGATAGGGTTCAAATACTTTAAATCAGAGGATGAGGTGCTATATTGATGGTTTAGACGTTTACTTACTGCATCCTGTGACACATATGCACTAGTTGTCTAACAAAACTGTTGTCGGGAAGGGAACACCTCACTGTTCCTGCAAAGGCAGGACAATTGCAAAGAAATTACTCTGCAGTGTCGTCAACTTCTACACAATTGTCGCAGGCATGAGATGCTTAGCAAAAGTTAAGTTTCGTCGCTGATTTCTCCCCAATTGTCCTGCTTGGCTCTCGCTACAAACACAGAAAGCTCATGGCTGACTAATCAAGTCATTGAAACACTCGCGATCAACAATTTGCCTGGCTCCTAATCTCCTGGCCTGGATGTGATATCCGCACGTTTATTTTGCAAAGCAACTCACTATTTATTTCCATGTTATCCCACGTGTATCTGCCCACCTAACAATATCTATCTACGCCCAGAATAATGTTTCCTCATTAAATGAGATCCAAAACGATCGGTAAACTGCCAACATGGGTGGTCTTTATACGTTTACAACGACGGTTTCGCCTTTATTACGGTTATTATCCAGCAGTGGCTCTCATCAGATAATCTTAATTAAAATAAAAACCATCTAAAGACGTGCGTATAGTTAAATTTGACGAGAACATGTGTGATGAGATGAGATTGAGACGCGATTTGGCTTATGCAGGAACTAGGATCTCAAAAATCATCGAAACTCGTGCACATTGCTGTCAGTTTACCTAAGCAAGTCTGACTCGAAGGACATGACTCGCGGCATGGATCACTTTATCGTCTGAACAGTGTCTTTTGTTCATACACCGGGTGCAAATCGAAATAGGAGCCTTGTCATGTTCAACAGAATATATGACGTAGTGGTTGAAGGGGAAAGGTCCATCAAGGATCTAGAGAGATCGCCTTTCCTACGCTTTGAACCAATTGGAGCTTCTGATGAAGGGAAACTTTTCTGACATCATTATCCTAAGTGGAGCTTTCTTTTGCGGGAGAGAGGTGAGGAATGATTTTCTCCTCCTCTTGGTGGGAAGGTTCTCCTCCTCTTGGTCTTCTTCTTTCTCTTCGTCTCTGTGTCTCCTGAAAAAATCAATAAAACTTTGGTCTAGCTTTCTTGCATCTAAATCTCTAGGACATTGCCCTGCGAGGACGTTGATGCCCAGTCCTGGCATAGGCCAGATCTGTGTGGATACTTGACATATGTTTCCATCTATATGCCTGACTTTGCTTATAGCATCTAGCTTGAGTCAGGGCTTACATGTAGCGATAGACATGCTCAAAGTGTTACGTCTCTGGCAAAGTGCTACATCTTCATCTCACATGGACCTAAGTGTGATGAGGATGTAGCCGTTCTCATCGACCCGCAAACCTAACCTTAACTTCGTCTCCAGCAAAATACAGGAATGTTGGCTCTTCTTTCGAGCTCGTCAGCCTTGCAGTTTCTGAAATACTGGCCTGGCACCCAGTGTAGGTGAATCTGAAATTGCTCAGCCATCTTCTAATGTTTCTCTTACACTGACGGAGGACAATTAACCCCAAAAGCAGAGTCTTGCTTGATCCAGCACCTGTTCTGTTTCCATACCGAACCGAGCTCCGAACATGTTACACGAACAATGATACCATCTAGAGACCTTGAAGTCTTTCTCTCTCTCTCTCCAGGTTCATGTTTAAAGCTTGCATTGTCGGCTTTGCGATATCACAAAGTTCCAAATCGAAGACCAGCCTCTGTTAATTGACACAATCAGCAGCAACAACCCTTTTTTGTTGCAAAGATTAAATCGTTTGTTTACGTGTTGCTGTCAAAAAGTCCTATCTGACAGCTGTTCACGCAAACTGTCATAAGCTTGCCCTCAAACATTGTCTAGTTGATCATGTTCATGTCCGACGCAAAACAAAGGCCAAGGACTTCGGGAAGTACTCTTGCAAATCTTAAATGCAAATCCTCCATGTCTCTCGTAACAAAGGAAATTGATTGTTCAATTAAATTTTGCCTCGAAAAAAACGAACGGATGAGTCTTCCCGAGCATCTCGAAACATCTGTTCACTGGACGGAGTAATAATATTTATTAAATATTTTGATTCGATTGCCCTGATTTCTGTCCCGGTCCTGGTCCGAGAGGTACTTGTGTCCTTCATCAATCATGGACCGCTCCCCTGAACCATTTGAATATAAGCAAATTTTCTCGGTGCCCATCAGTTGTGTCACTGGAATAGGAAGCCGGAGTCGGCCCAATTGCATGACGATTGTGCGTTCCGTTTTGACGGAAGATTTATGCATCTTGAGGTTTATTATTTTATTGCGATAAATTTATCTCTGGCCAAGGATTGAGATGGGCTTCCACGTTTAATTGAGTTTGCGTGTGTGCGGTGCGATGGACAACGGACATGGGATGTACGACGAGTACTCGTACGTATGTGCGCAGATGGTTGAAGGCCGAGTCGTATTACTGTGGCAGGACTTGGACCATCTTGCTGATGATGATGATGGATCAACTACATGACAATTTATTGCATGGCATAGGTTTGCATTCTTTGGATTGAAGTTGACCTCATGACTGGTTCCAATGAGTTCTGTGGTCGGACTGAGTTTGGTCTTTTGTGTGTGTCTCGTCGGGCGCAAGTGACATGAATGAGTGATTCAACCCTTTCGGGGTGCTCGAGAGGAGCACAAATATTTGCGGTTGATTTCCTCTGGATGAATACCTATATTTATGCGATATTAATTGAATATTTGGGTTATTATGCAGTTAGGGTTGTCTTGCTACTGCTCCAATCGTGGGAATATGCATACGAATTGGAGTGACAGGTGAATGACATAGATGACGGTTAGACGGGAAAGGAGTTAAAGCTAAAATGTCATCAGTTGGTTACCTATTTGTTCCAAAACAATGTCATTTACACGGCTGTCATGTGTCATTTGTTGTGGGTCTACTGATCAGAACTTGTTTAGCTTCCAACAACGTCTCAGTTGCCTGTCATTCTGAGAAAGGTTTGATTGTCAGAACTACATATAATTCGACCTTTTCCAACGCCTTATGGAGCAGGAACTGAGCATCAAAGTTGGACTCAATCTAGTGGTGAACCTCATAAAGCTTGCGGCTTAGGATTTTTATAGTATTCCCGTCTCCTCCAACTGAGCCGGAAGGCACCTTTTTTGGGAAAAAGGCTATGAGGTGGATCCTGCCTATTCTGATAGACCTCACGATCGTGCTTTCACCACTGAGCCATGTCGATGACTTTGGTCGAAGAGATAGGAGTTTAGATCTCTTTTAGATGCCTGGACTGTCGGAAAGATCTGTTTTTTTTTCGATCGTTACATCTAATGCATTCTCTGGCACATAATTTGATTGCATATACCTTTAGGAGCGGTCCGGAATATCCAAGCTGGACTGCAAGTTTGAAATTCGGAAAGTATGCATCCGGGAACATGATTTTAGATCCCATAGTGCACCACACTGACGGGAAATGCCTGGTGATTGGACCACAGTTGTTCCATTCATTGCATGGACAGAATTGAAAGGGCTTGTGCAGTTGATCTTGAAGTCCGTAATGCAAATAGTAAGGTAGGGCTTTAGATTTTCAACCAGCCCACCCGAAAGACAAAGGTTTAGGACACAAGCCGTGGCGAAGTTGTAACAAAAATGTCTTTAATACTTTGTTCAGTTGTCCTCCATCGGTTGGTCTTTGGCAGGTCAACGCGACAGTCTTATACTTTCGTAACGCAGTAAGTGAACAGGGGTTCATTTGTTTGATGACATGGCCTTTCAGGGCCAGTTTTCTCCAGCTAAGTGTTAGAGACTGACCAAGTTTGTCAATTGTTTTGGTTCTGGCTTCCACTTTTCTCAACTCCACAGGATGTATATGAAAACTACACTCTAAGCTACGCCCATCAATATCCAGGTCACGTGAGTTGTGGTATCAAAACGGCGCATCAATGCTTCTTGTGTCTCTGGCAGGTTCACCGGTTTCAACCACTTCTACCTACCTACCTGCTTCCACTTATTGTACGAATTGTACGCTCTGCAGCCTTTTAGAGCTGGAAGTGATGGTGGCCCTGGCTATGTGGTTAGAAAATTAGACTGCAGAGCAAGTTAGTGGCACCACCATGGAAAGACCGATGAAAAGGGAACCAAAAAGGTATTGGACTGCAACTTCATGGTTGATTATACCCTCTGCTGGTACCATGAAGGGGTTTGTTTCTTGTCAAAGTTTCCCTTGAAATTCATGCATTCCTCGGCCAGAATATTCCACTCAAGAGCACCTCCTCTAGGTCTGTTTCCCTAACAAATTTGAGGATGAGAGGTGGGTGGCATATCCTTATCTGACATTTGAAACTTGTCCAAATATTTCATTCTCTTGCTAGTCAATGCCCCACAAGACTCCAGAATATGTTGTAGAGTCTCATTGGTCTGCAGAATCTGCAGAGATGTTCTTCCATTATCCATAGTTTCCTCAGGTGTCCTTTGAGTGTACAGTGTCCCATTTGGAATGATGCAAGCTTTGGATCTTTTCCGGTTTTTTTGTTTGCCACAGTTTTTAGTTTTTAGTTTGGTTCAAGGCTAATGAAGTGTTCAACTGCTTCTAGACTGGCTAGGGTGAATTCCCTAATGCCGTCATCCCTGGTGAAGCTTGTTAAGTAAAATTATTTTGATCCAATGGATCTCTTCTTTCCGATTCCCTCTTTTGCCATACATAGGATCGTTTTATTTACGCTCCTCCTTCAGTAATGCAGAGGCATTCTACTTTATCGAGTGTCTTTCGTCCTTTTTGCCCATGCTATTGCTCCATATGTGATCTCACTATGGCAATGTGCATCTATCCAATGATGCTTCAGCTGCAATCCAAAGACTTACTAGCTAGGTTTCTAGATATCATGAGTGCGTGGGTGGCACGAGTCTTCGCATACGCATTGGATTTCTTTTTAATTTTTGCCATCTGTTGTTTGCTGTTTGTCAACAATTATGGTAGATGGCTCCGCATAGATGGCGGTAGTTGGTGTTGGATTTCGAAGACAATACATTAAATACATATGTATACTGAATGTGATGCAAATTTCGGTCTTATTTTGTAGTTTAAATAGTCCTAATGTATCTGTACGTACATATGTACATTTATTAACAAATTTTCTCTTCTTTTCTTTTTTAGGTGAGTGACAGGCCTTTGCAAAAGCGTTTTTCACATATTTATGGTGCATCTACAGAGGTATGTACCTATATTCTTACTTCAATGGCATTGGGAACAGATCTTTCGTTTGTCGAGAGGATAATCGGTTTGTATTTGGCCAATCTACGTGAATTTTTTGGCTGTCAGTGGTCCTACTTTCATCCGAAGGATATTTTGATGATGAGTATGTTCCGTACTATGTCTTTGAATATGTTAGCGGGCAGGCCATCAGCTTGAGAAGCCTTTTTGAATGTCGGTTATCGTCTTTCGGTATTGGTTGCATAGTCAATATTTTTAAAATTCTTTTTTGGCACGGACTGTGACTTGGGTCTCAAGGTCTTGATAACCTCTCTAGTCCCATCTCATCAGTGCTAGCAGATGAAAGTACACATGCTTGCAGGCATTCTGTTTCAAATCAGAGGTTGTGGTAGCACGGTCAAACTCGTTTGAGTCGATATTTGTAGGCGGCTTGTCGAGAAGTTGGAAGGAACTTTTTAGCGATTTTAGACTTTTGACGTTAAATCTTCTTACAGTAGCTTTAGTTGGTTTGGTTATCTGGCCATAACAAGATGTGATCCTAGTTGATTTCGTCTTTTCGGAATGTTAGGGCGTCTACATCTAGTAAACGGTTTGTTAATTCGGAAAGTTTAAGGTTCCCTTATGGATATAAAGATGCAGATACCATTTCGTTTTCGTTTCAGAAAGTGGTGTCTTGTTGTGTCTGCTATCCAATTTTTATACCAAACATGCTGCTCCTTCTGATCACTCAACGTGATATTTCGGACACTGCTTATTGCCCTTGTCGCGGAGCTTGTGAAAATAGCCTGATTGAGCCTTGATGTGGATTGTGATTAAGACTCTCCTTGTCTTAGTTCCTCTCCGACTGCAAAAGGGAATTTAAATAAGTTCGACTTAATTGGATTTTTTTAGCTGGCAGTCTATAGGAAGTCCCCAAGTTAGTCGACTGAACCCGACCTATTAGGGATCAGAATATTCTCCGTACAGTTCTGAAAATAGCAGAATCCAAATCTTGGAATTGCAAGCCTCATAATCGATAGCTTACTTTCGAGACTTTGATTGCAGACGTTGCCTCCTAAAGTGCTCCCTTATTGCGATTTTTGTTTCAAAATCTCGAAGCAATTCTGGCGAAACTTTTCTTGACCTAGTGTCCTCTTGTGGGATGCTTTCCTTGAACAACAATTCGGCCGATTGACGTTAGATGGCGCTCTTGCACAAACACAAGTTCTGCGTTTTCAAAATTTATTCGTAGTAGTCAGTTGAACCATGCAATCAAGGCCAAAGGTGGACGTTTTTCATAAACTGGTCTAGCACTTAGTTCACATCTTCTTCAGCGTTCCGAGGTATCCTTGATATCCCCCCTTCATCGACACAAAATTGGATTCATAAACAATGTTTACATCTCGAAGACCATTCGTCATTTAATTGGAAGTCAACGAAGAAGCCGCTCTCTATACAGTCTGTCAACGTATTCAAAAACATTTCAAAGCATAATTGTACGAGTAAACCGCACAGGGAGTGTTTTTCTAGTTTCCCATCCATCCTGACGTTCTCTGGGGGTACCAATGTGTGCGCACACAGATGAATGGAATGGCCAATGTGAACCAATTAACTTTTCACAAACATTTCATCAACACTAATGGAAAATGTTCTTTGAAGCGTTTCCCAAACCAAAGCGAAACGTTTGGACTTGTTTACGTAAATCATTTTCAACTAATGAATCAGAGCAAGTCAGAAAGGAGGAGGGGTATATTGGAAACGATGATATTGAGGTAACAAATAAAACGTCAGTTTTGAAAGGAGATCAACCGATCACTGTGGGTGTCATTTTGTTGTACCTTTACTGGATCTAGTAACAACAGAGTTAAGACTACTTCTACAGATCATACCGGAGGGTGTCTTTGATATGTCAATTCGGTTCGATTTGGGTTGACCCACATTGTGGGTGGAAGTTTGGAAGTGTGGAAGCAACGAACCAATTGACATGTGATATGAGTCAAACGTTTGGATTCCACGGCTTCCCAATGCGTCACTGTATAGAGCGCCTTGTCGATCACCGCTCCAAAATGTATCATTTAGTTCCATCATAGCTTATCTGCATCATAGGGGGACGTTATGGGGAGTCGGGATTTGAAATTGGAAGGAAGTGAGGATGTGGACGGGATTTGAGGATGGGAACGGAAATGAAAAGGGAAGAGTGTCGAGTGCGAAAAGCGGCACGCTTGCCATGCACGGCTGAACTCGCACTACGACATTGCCTACCACAAAACACAAATCGTGCCGCACCTTGGACAAACAAACGGACGGATATACCACACTAAGGGGCGCTGTTGCTGGTTTTCAGGGCGGCCAATACCCACCCAACCTGGAAGTCCGATCTCGTTCCAGGATTTGGCAGATTCTGTGATTTATTTTTCAAGCTTCTACGGTCTCTTCTTCTTAAGTTTTCCTGTGGATTCAACCGCAGTACTTGACCGCAAATCTCGTCGGGTTGCCAATACACTTCCACTAACTGGGCTTGATATGGTGTTTGGTCAGCGACGCAGACATCTGTTGACGAAGGAAATTGCTTGGCTTGGCTTGCTTATCAGAGGGTTTCACAGGCTGTAGTCGAAATCTTTGAGCTGATTTGACAAGTTTCAGGTGATGCCTCTATTTTGTCAAATACCTCTGGAATTGGGGAATGGTTATGAGAGACAGGCATTGTGCAAATATCTACATCTGAAGCCCTCATAGTGTGTTCTCATTAAAGGATTCCAGATGTCTTGACGGAATATGCTGTCGAAGGCTGTGCTGTGCTTAAGAACCGATCGTTCAACTTAACCACAATGAAACCATTCGAGGTCTTCATCGGTGTTGTAAGCTGTGATCACTCATTAGATCTTTGAGGAAACTGTTTTACTGTCGCTTCTACTCGCTGTTCCTTTGGTTTCTTTGGCTGGTGCACCTTGCTCTCGCACCTCTCCCACACTTCTTAGCAATGTTAGGAAGGAAGTTTGCTTTTACACTGCGTAGGGGCGCTTTAAGTTGTGTCTGATCCTTGATCCGTTTCCGATAGCTACATGCTGATGCTATTTCGCTTCGCATAGAAGTACGTCCATACACATTTGTAGTAGATTTTCAGTTTTCAGTTGTTCCTTGTAAAGGATTCATCCCTTACCTATGTATTAGCGTAGTGTGGGTTACCTCAAAGTGATACCAGGCTGTTTGAATCTTTCCGCTCCTGCTACCTTGGTGGGTAGGATTGTGATCTGCCTCGCCAAGTTGGTCGATGTTCTTGTCCTATTGCGCGCACCACTTGAGTCGTAGTCTTCCTTTACTGCGCCGTCCCCTCACAGTAGATTCAAAGACCCTCCGGAGCATTGGTGTGCATCCACTCTACAAATTCTAGCCATCTTAGCCATTGTCTGGACGAGGTGGATGTCGTTGACCAGTTTATACTATTTGTCGTTGTATCTCCTCCTTCACTTATTATCTATGTCGACGCAACCTAATTTGCTCTTGACAAAGTCCGTACCTCCGTTCCGTTCCATTGATCTCATAATAATTGGTCTCAACGCGAAGCCCAAACCATCTTTACATGACTTTAAGCTTATCGATTGAGTTAGGTAGGCTAATGCATGCGTGCCATTGACCTTCTAACGTACTATCGCCTGAAGATGGAGAGGGTTTAGTCGGTAGGAGTTGGACACACTGGTGTAACTTGGCACATCGTTATCTGCAACCAGCTCATGACGCCTAACATGCACTCAAAGTCTAACCAAAGCAAACTGTGTCTGAGATTCGCTGTCTCCGGGTTGTCACAGTGGTAACAGTGAACATCGTTTTTGTACATAACGTTGCATGTCCCTTTACTTATTTTAAAGCGTTTTCAGTATTCCATCTTCTCTGATCGATGACTGATAGCTATCAAGTAAGCTAAGCTTGGTCCTTAGGACAGAGGTTCCGTCTTTCTTTTCGTTTCAAAGGTCGGAGCTGAGATTCAAGGATTCTCTTAAGTAGCTCAAGCTCCGTGCCATAACTCAACATATGTCAGATGGACAACACGCTAGAATAGTAGAAAAATAATCTTCTTAGGCTGCCAAAACCTTTCTTCAAGCCAACCTCGTAAGCTGCCATAAGTATTAATCCAAAAGGAGTTCGAAAATTTTGGGACAAGAATGCCAGCTCAAACTGTGTACCATCCCTCCAAATCTTCTGATATTCAAAACCACTATAGCGGCTGGGTGTAGAGGTGTGAAGCCACTTAATAAGTGAGTGCTGTACAAGTCGGCCTGGCCCGGGTGGAGTGGAAACATATTCCTTCCACTACTCACTAAATTAATTGGATCTTGTTTCCATCATTGAATTTCTTAATTTTTGAACCCGTCATCCTAGATTGCGACAAGAAACATCTCTATCGCTACCACCTCACCTCAGTCGTTCGCATCGGTTTCACCATGAGCATCCATCAACGTTCACCGCCCGCCGCAAAGACCTCAACTTGACATAAGAAATATCGCAAGGAAAATGCATTTGCATGTGCTCCATGGACGCCCTACCAAATGATCTTTTGTACCTTAGCACCTCTCCCAGCAGAACCCCTGATAGTTCGGAGAGGGACTTGAAGCTACCAGCCGACCTAAAACCACCGCAAATCTAAAATCCAAGCCGAACGGCAAAAAAAAAAACTTCAATTCAATGTGACAGATAACATTAGCACTCAATCAGTGCCTCAGTCGAACGACAACGACGATGATGACGACGACGACGACGGACATGGACATGGAAATGTGGAACTAACCAAGTAACAAACCACCAGCCAACAACGGTTTAATAACACTACAATGGGCTCAGACTTAGAAGGGTGTTGGCAATTTGCAACAAAGTTGCAGTGTAACTAACACGTTCCCCTGTAAAATGATGTAAACCGACCACAAAAGCAAATAACTATGGATACGCACGATGCAGATACGACGCTGATGACGACTGTGTGTGGCAGTATCAGATAACCGCACCGATGGATAATAAATTCGCGGAGATGATGATGACGATGGAGCGAGTCTCAATAATTGAATACAGGGCTCCGTTGCTGGTACGCGCGCGCGGTGAAACCAACATTTTGTCAATCACTCTCACCTCGAAGCGTTCTCGAATGTGACAGACGCCGAATGGGCTGAGCGGTGCAAACAGGGGGAATCCCCTGTACGCGATCAGAAGCCAAGTTAGCGGCGGCGGTATCATATCACCCCGGGAGAGGATCGAACTCCTTTAGCTGAAAGAGAGGCTGAGATGTCTGCGGTTGAATCATTGCAACCGCATTTTTTTTTTTTTTTTTTTTTTATCGGGAGCAACATCAAGAGAAGACAAATTAGGAGGCGCTGGCTAGCTCTAGAAGAGCCTTACAATCTAATCTTAGAAGAAAGAGATTATGTTACCAAAAGAGAGACACAGAGAGAGAGAGAGAGAGCATTCCAATTTCCATGAAGATATCATTTACTGTGGACGCGCTTTGAAAATGTGACATCTTTCTGTCAAATCGATATGACAGCTCGATGATGAATTGACATTTCGTGTTGAAGTTGCTGGAAAGTGCAACTTTTGACGTATATATATGTGAAATTGATTGAAATCGATCCGAGGGTACTCGTAGGTTCTGTGGTTTTCCATTTTCCGCTTCTTAGTCTTCAAAGAAAGTGTAGTTTGACAGATTTTTCTGACAGTTCAATGGTGTTGATAAGTTTAAGTATTTGGTGTCCAATGTCGTTCCTAATGAAGGTTTGACTTTGAATCGATTTTGTAAGAAGGTCGCCATCAGCGTATCGAAATGGGTTCAAGCGGGTAAGCCACCGTTAAAGGGTGGAAATCTTCGAAAAATGCTGAAAGGCCGGTGCATACAGCTTGTCAAAGTTGTAAGTATCTTCCGTCCTTTTTCCGCGCAGGAACTGCCATTAAACGTTTCATTGCGAGGATGGCTCTAGGCTTGGAGGTCGTGCACTATATTTCGCTGCCACTTCTGTTGGAGTTGCTTCTCTTTCATCGTTGCCAACCTTCTTCCGTGTCCTTTGTCTGTCTAGTTATGTTGTCTGAGGAAAAGTCTGTTTCTCCAACAGATGTCGCTCTTTTTTATACCGCGGACAATGAAACATATTCCGTTGCTGGTCGCTGTTGTCATGCCCAAATCTGTGGAGCTAGGCCTTAAACTAGTTTCGTCAAGTAAAAGCCCACCTCTCCATGTCCATCTGCCCATCTCTGTGCATCTATCTTTCTTTGTCAGAGTGGGCCCATTTCTGCAGTCATTGCTGTAAGCTTGTGAGGTCCTTGCCTTGTGCAAGAGAGTCGATTGGTACCACCATACTCGTTGGATCGCAAGATGTTCGAAAGGCCTAACTCATTCTTAAATCGTCTTCATTTTGAAGGTAAGTTAGTCCTTAATCTTCATGACACCGGCTTATCAGCTGCATCCTTGCCTCTGTCCATGCGAAGCCAAGAAACTACAAAGTCGTGATCGTCTACAGTTGCGGTTTTAGTCTCCATGGCTCACCTGCTGTTGATGGGTTCTACTTCTGTCTTTTTCTCTGCAAGTTGTAGGTCCATGGATGTCAGCCAATCTCAATGCATCCTGTAAGCATCTTTGTCGTTGTTCTCCAGTTCCTTTGGCTACCATTATGAGAGCTAATTATGGATGACCTTGGAGTCCTCACTCTTAGGACGTCGCTGTACATTAAGTTCCACTGTTGGGGACCTAGAACGGATCCTTGTAAAATGCCGCCTATGACATTGTACTGCGGTGTCCTATTTCGAAAAAAAATTCATCAATGTGTCCTATAGGGACTCCGGCATACGTGACGATGATCGAATAAGTGGGTCACTCTCTCGATGGAAGAATTCAAGTGTACGCAGTCATAAGGTTCCATCTTCTCGATGAGAAGAGTCTGTTGAAGAAAATTCCCCTCACAAGTGTTACACCAGAACAAACAAACTGACTTATACCTCCTCTCTCCGTCATTCAATCCTGCAAACACATTTCGAAAAAAAAAAACGATTCGCCACCCGCATCGTTGCAAATCGCTTCGCTAACTCATAAAACATTACAACTGCAACGTATCTATCTATACATGACGTGCAGATGCCACCCTCTTGCACACACATTTTCTCAAGTTGAACTTCCAAAAACCATAAATCATCGGAACGTTGGTAGATCGCGCAACACATTGTCATTAAGAAGGAAGTACGCCAAAGTGATTTCGCCACAGATATGTTGCGCGCCGCTGTCAGTTTCAACATTTAGTGCATACAAGACCCTCTAAACTAAACGGTCGTTTCGATTTTTTTATTGACAGAGATCCATGTCGATCCTCTGGTCGATCCATAACATGAGAATTTGAAACCTTTCTACTTGTTCCGAGACAACAATAATGACGATGAAAGGAATGCATGAAGCACGGATGCTGGACATGGGCACGATGAATTTAAAAAAAAAAAAAAAAAAAAACCCTTCCACGCATTCTCATCCGTATACAGGCGCCACGATGGCTTAATTAAGTCATCAACTAGGACAAGGCTAATTGGAGATTCTGTGTGCCCAATGCTCGATGCCTGATCGTCAACATCCACATCATCATCATCATCAACAACAGCCGCTCAGCAGAGCAGAGCAGAACATAACAGAACAGAGTACCAACCTGTGAGCAGAGTGACCATAAGTCAGAGAGACAACGATTGTGGCGGTGGAGGTTATCTGTCGGCTGGACGACAGACACAAGAGTCCGGCGACTTTTACACGATCACCAAGGATCGATTAATTAAACGGTCGTTATGATAATGTCATGTTAGGCAAATGTCATTGGGCCCTAAGACAAATGTGCGCCTTCTTTGTGCACTCATCCCTTTGCGGATCCACCACTGAATGTCACACGGGCACCGAGAGGATACAAAACCAAAAAAACGAAAAAAAAAAAAGTATCTACGGCAAAAATCTGTATGTTAGCGGGCGCTCTCTCGCACTCGCCTCGAAGATTCGCGTTGGGTGGTCTGCTGTGAGAATGTGTGGTCTTTATTAATAAAAAGAACTCCAAAGACTGTTGAGATAAAAGATTCTCCTCCACTCTGTGTGACTCTTGTAGATACTTTTTGTTCGTTCGTGCGTTCTGTGGCTCACTTTGAATCAATCAAAGTATCTTTTCTCATTGCGTGCATATATTAGGCCCCGATGATGCAGATTCCTCTTCCTCTCTCTCTCTCCTTCGACCTCTCTAATATCTCAAATGCGCTTTGATGAGGTACGCGTGATAGCCTCATAAAGACATTAGCGTCTGGTTTCAACATTCACCCGGTGAAATTCATCTGCAAGAGACCAGGCCAGGCCAGGCCGCCGCGGCCGCGTCGCCTCTCCCTTAATTGTTTGATTCTGTTTGTTTAATTTTAACCTTAATTAGTTCACTAATGAACTCATCAACAACATTTTGCCTTTCGGGTTGGTTGCCTTGGTAAAAACTTGTTTGCAAAAGATGCCGATCGCAGTGACTCATGTCGCATGCCAGTGCTTAGTCGTTGCTTCTGTCATCACAAGATGTGTTTGGGTTTTCGACTTTAAATGTAATCTTCACATTTTTTTGAGCGGTTTTCTCTTTTTTTTGGGGGCGATTGAGTCTTCATTGTGTGTCAAGTTTGCGTAAGTTTTCTGATTGAAGGTGGACACCGGACAACACACACACACTCACGAAGAGGTTTGCGAAATTCGCATGAAGTACTTTCTCAAAAGGTGTGGATACTTGACGTATCTGTACTATGAGCGGTGATAGAGGAGTTCGTAGAAACTCAGTTTGGTGGTGCTTATAACACTAAATTTGGATGAGTTCAGGCGGAGAAAGAGACCGACTAGGGTTAGATTGACAGGCTGGGACGAGGAAAAACACGACTTGGTGGCTAGAGTCCTCAAGCATGTTGTGACAACATTAGATTCAGTTGGTTTTTTGTCCGCCGACTTACTTAAGTGCTTGTACCCATCTAAGGGGGATAGGGCGTCAACGCGCCATCGTGTTCAGAGCCCTGCAATGTTTCCCCCAAACCATCCCAAATGACCTTGATTCATCCTCAACTGCTCTGCACCACCATTGCCTTGGCCGACCCGCCCTTCAACCTGACTAGGTGAGTAGATTCCATTGCATGACATACTTCGGAACAGAAGTTTGTCCTCACTGTTACCGATCCACTGCCACTATTGGTTTCTGACCCGTTGTTGCATGGAGTTCTTCGTTCGAGATACGATTTGATACGTAGACCCCTGTTTACGAAGGTTTGCAAGTTACGAATGACAAGGACTACATTCATAGAGAAGTATCAGTTGACTCCACGTTCGAGCGGAACAGCCAGATTTTGCATAGCATCCTGAACGCAGCTTTTGTTATCCTGATTCTGCTGGTCACGTCTAGTTCAGTGCCTCTGCCGGTCAAGACCACAACTTCCTAGATATGTAAATGAGGTTTTCGACTTCCTGTCCTGCAATGTTGAGTTGGGTGTTAGAATTCAAAAGGTTCTGGGTTTTGGTTTTGGTCGCACTCTGCTTACCTCGGTTTCCAGGCCCAACTTCTCTGAATCGAAGTTTACTGTTTGTGGCCATTGCCTTGGTCGTTTATGTAGGCGTCAACCAACCAGTCTCTCCTGTTGGTTTGGTAACTACCTGCCCCCAGAAGCGCACTCGAAGTTAGTTGAGACACCTTTCCCCTTATGTGCCCTAGGCGGTGGTTAGTTTGAAGTGATCCTCGAGAATTCTAGAGCTATTCTTGGACCAAAAGTCGCTACATTGCGTGAGTTCTTCCTCTTCTGCATTGCCCTTCTGGATTAGATTCTAAGATTCTGCGAGTCGAAGCGTTGGTGTCCGTTCAATCTGCAGGTGCTATCCATCTCAAGGGTCCACTGCACAATATTTTGACTAGGTCGATGTCACTGGAAAGCTCGTTAAGAGCGTCACTGAACCTCCTCGTCTAAAGTCCGTCAACGCAAAAGGGACTGAATGTCTCAAGAAGAACTCTTCGCTCGAGACTCATCCCTCAGCGATATTAAGTAGGACTGCGAGGATGTAGGTCTTCTATAGAGTCTCCTTAGTTGTTTGGGATAAGGTCTTACTACTCAATTGCTTTCAAACAGCGATCGGTCCTTGTCAGAGGGTAGACAACGTCCTTTACTTCCTCGAAGTTCGTTCCGACACTGCTAAGCCTATTTTGGCCGCTCTCGCCTTAATACTCGTTTGCTAAGTTCTGCAAATGATGTCGATATCATCGGCGTAGTTGTACTGACTTTTGTAAGATTGTACCTCTGGTGTTGGCTTATGAGTGTCGCATCATTCCCTCAAGTTTAAGGTTACATGAAAGCGAGTTGCCTTGCTTAAAACCTTTTTTGACATCAAAGGTCTCGTTGAGGTCTTAACCGATCTTGATGCGGCAGCTAGCATCTATTGTCATCCTTCACAGACGGGGGTGTTTGGCCGAAATGTCAAAACATGGTTCTGTATAGCTCGTCTCTAAAATTCCTCACCAATAGGTATCACAATGGGCTTGTAGAGACCAGAGGAAGCTTCTCTACGCCTGCGCACGAGCCTAACCTAACCACAGCTCGTCTCTATAAATGCTGTCTGTCATAGGCGGCGGGCTTCTTGAATTTTTCCTCAGGATTTGTCAAAGTTTGAAAATTCTCTCGATTGTGGACTTTCCTGGTCTTAAACCGCATTGTTAGGTGTCAATCAGGTAGTTGACGAAAGGTTTAAGGTTTCGATGCTAAGGAGACTGATGGGTGGCACAGTTGAGGCGGGTCTCCTCACTTGTCGTAAATACTTATCTGTCAACTGTTAGTGAAAGCACGTTTCTTTGCACCAACTTGGAACAAACAGACAGACAAACTGACCTCCTCTCTCAAGTCTTTGGTCGTTCATTTTGTGGGCTTTCACCTAGAGACCCAATTTTCACTTGGGACTTCTCATACTCGTCACACCCGTGGTCTATCTTGCAAGTTTCAGTCAGACGTTGTTCTCTACGCTCAATCTGACTCTACAATCTTTCATTCATATGTATCTTCTCCATCTTTACATTTTGAGACTGTTTGTGTGGTTGGCTGTCACGCTAATTGACATAAGCTACCTCCAAAGGCAAACTGGTTGTCTTCCAAAAACTCAACTCACCATTCCAACTCATTTGCCACAGATTATGTTCCACAAGTTCTTGAGAAACGTCACTTATTTTGACATAGGAAATCATGAAATGTCAACCATTAGCTGATAAACTTGTACCCTTCCTGGCAGTCGCACTTTAATTTAAACTGAAAGGTCGTCAAGGAACAACACCCAAAGTATCTTGCCAAAACGATCGTGGACTTGTGCCCGCAGAAAGTATCTACAACTCTATGATGACATTAGACATCGTAACATGCACCATCTATCAACTGACAACCGACAAACATTGTCATTGGTCGGCAAAAAAAAAACCAACAAACCCGCAGAGAAGAAGAGGAAGCAGCACAGCAGCGGTAACGCGCGCGTTATGCCATTCGAGAGTTGTTCGGGATCGGGACCAACCTCAGAGTTTTTTTTTTGTTCCCTTCTCCACTAATTAACTCATTAACATTTGGTTCCCGCGTCTAAAGAAGTTGTTTGTCGCAGTAGTATCTTGTCGGTCGAAGTTGATGTTGTTGTTGGGTTGGTGTCTGTCTTTTTTTTTTGTTTCTGTGGTTAGATTTTTTGCTGCCTCATTACAACTACAACATGGTGATTACACAGCCGTCTATCCGTCAGTCCAACGAACTGTTCGTCCGACCAACCAACAGACTAACCAACTGATCAACCGACCGATCCTCGGGTTCTTTGGGTGTTCTTCCCTCGGTGTGTGGATCAAAAATGACAAGAAAAATCACTCTCGCGGTTTTTTGTGCTTCGCTTCATGTGTGTGTAGATGGCCAGCGATGATAGAGGAAGCAGTAGCTGCGCCATGAAGCCAAGGGCAAAATGTATCTATTCTGGTTCAGAGAATTGGAAAAACTAGCCCGGTTCGTTTGGACTAGGATGGAAGTGAAGTGTAACTTTAATCGGAGTTACCGATGGTCTTCAACCGGAAAATGCCAATCAGTGAAGTGCGTTTCGGAAACTTACACAAGGTGAGGAGGAGGTTTTAACACTTCAAAGCGGGTGCTGGCACCAACTTGTGATCTGTGAGGGAGTCTGATGACAATGGCAATGGTCGAGAGGAGTTACCCAATGAAGCACCTGGTAGGCAAGTTAAACCCAATGCAGTCACGTGATCTTCTAAAAGCTCTTGGATTCTAAATTATGAACCCATCTACGGTCCTTCTTAGGGACCGGTAGCGCTAAAGGCGTTATATCTACAGAAATCTGAGAAAAGGAGTCAAGATTGCGCCTTGATGCATGCCTCTATAGATAAATGTTTTAGTAGAGACATCAACCACATTAGTTCTGTTCGTGGAAACCCTTTGAGGCAGGTAGAGGTGGTGGATCGAGTCAAGAATCCAATTAGCGTATTTGGACCGTTTTGTAAACAATGACTCACGTGACTAACGAGAATGGCTTGCCTATTCCGCGAAGTCTGGTTTTGGCTAGTGCCGGAAATTCGCGCAAGAAATTTCCTGCTCATTTCGATCCTCACAACGCTGGCACCTACCTACTTGATGATATCTGCACGGTTCGTGTTTTGGAGTTTCATTGTTTTGACCCGAGCACCACATCTGGCTGGATATGGTATGGCTACATATGTAAACTGCTCCACTTAGCATTGAATCTGTGAAGGCTTGACTTTCGCTTGGCAATATAACATGGAATCTGAAAAAAGATTGACCTTGAACCGACAGCCTCAAAGGGCGAGCTCCTTCCTCCACTTTACTATCAATTTGAAGGATGAGGTTGCCAAATCGGTGGTCTTCAAAGTGACTTGACTATCGCTCAAGATAGCTTTCTTCGATTTGGGTACTGCACGATTCCGGGATTTCTAGCAAGTCCGCCTATAAGACACTGAATGAGTCTGGAAGTCGGTAGGACTTATGATCTTACAAGATTCCTGCTCCAATCCCGCAGTCCATCTTGAGTTTTTCATATTTTCTTCATGCTTCTATTCCTCTCTGAAAGCGAAGCTTACGGCGAAGTCTTTGCTGAGCTTGGGTATGGCGATATCTGTCACGGGTGCCACCAAACCCCTTGATAAGGAATCCAGAACATTGGAAAGCCATAGGGTTTAGACCAACATCTAGATTCTCTCAGTCGTGTTACATGAGAGAAAGTATAGTTGTGGGATTAAATAAGGAGCCTCCGTCGAACATGGACCATATAGCACTTGATGCAGTGCCAAATCCTGCTTTGTGCTCTCTTAAGTTTCTTGATGTTTCAAGCCCTACTTGGCGCAGATTACCAGACTTGCGAGACCAACAAGTCAGAACAGGACGTAGCACATCAGTGTGCATCCACCCTACTTCTTTCCTTCTTTCCAAAAGGTTCTTCTTCAGGCATACTACGCATGGTTGTCTAACCCGCTGTACTATGTCAAGTTTCCTTAATACCTCGGAGAGTAATTGGCCATTAGACCGTGGAAGTTTGGCGGTCGGTATTTTGGTCTCAGCATCAGTTTAGTCTTAGCTTGGGTCAGTCCATATTTTATTGCTTAAGTTCCTCACCCTATCCAAGACTCCTTGCATGTTGTCCCTTACCATCTTAATCCTTAAGTCGTCATGCTGTGACCGTGCCTCTGACTCCCTTAAGTTAGAACCACGAGGAACTGGCTACTTATATGGTAAACGGTCGGTGAATGTATCAGAGAGACCTTCTTCAGATCCACCCCAAGCAGTTTTTCTGTTCAAGGCGATCTAGTCTGAGAAAGCCTACTTAAGGAAGGTAGTGCGTCAATCTTTGGAAGGCAATTCTTGGATTCAGTCAGTTCTAAAGCTGGAATCTAGGTCTTAGGAATCCAAGTTCAGAATTTTGCTAAAAATGTCTTGCTCACCATCTTCGTTCAAAGCAATAGGACCACGGAAGACCTGGCTTCCTTGATTGTTTGATCTCCAACAGACCATCCCATCCACAGCGATTGGTTCGTGTCTAAAATATTGCATTTGCTAGTGCTGTCCACTATCGAAGCATCTGCACCTCGTATCCAATTTCACAACGACGACGCCTGTTTGTCTCTTGAACATTTGTTTTCAAAACAACATTTCACATTCCTTCGGTCATCATGATCAAAGTGCCACGCCAAGATCTATCACCATCTGACAGACCGAACTGACAACACATCAGGAAGACATACACCCATATCTCAGCTTGTCCAAGGGAAAACGCCTCAAACATTTCAATCGTTTTGCACTGCAAGTCGAAGCGATCAAACTACTACCCCACCGACCGTCCTCCAACCGAGCTTGAGAATTGTTACTCCAATCAAACGATCGGCTACTGCAGCCGATCAACTATTCAAATGCACGCGCGCCTGTCTGCGTTTTGCTCGCTTTGACATACGCAAATTAGCTGGTGATATAAACGACAAGCGAGCATCATATTAGTGAGTGACTCTGATCGTGGCCCGGTTCGATGACTGGAATCCACTCGGGATGTGGAGTGGGCGCGCGCACGACCCCACCGGTGAAATGAGTGATTGATCGTTATTGTTGGTGGAATAAATCCGAATGAGATAATTTTGTGCGTGTAGCCCCGAGTGTATCTGTGCGAACTTGCAAATGACAGATAGATCGGATCAGTGCGGTGGCTGTTCGGACCGGCTGGACCAGCAGATGGATGGGTGGATAGATGGATGTATGTGTGTGTGTGTGTGTTGGCGGCTCAAAGTTTATTATCCCCGAGATCGGATATGTGCTTAATTGGGCCCCCCGCGTCGCATTTAAATGTGTGCGGTCCCCGGATTGACTTGCATGCGAATGTATGAACGACGTGGTTCCGTTCTTGGGATGACTCTATTTGTATATGCTCCAATGGCAAGTGGTAGACTACTCCAACTCCATGACCATGTGTGTATATGTTCGATTCAATCTTCTTGTGTATCTATCTACTGAAGAAGGAGATTGCCCCAGGGACTGATGTTATAATTGTGATCTACCCGGTTGGCAGCAGTTTCCTCTTATCTATACGTCAGACAGAAGACTTGCTCTGAGCGAGGTTTGGACAGAAAATTGTTTTGGTTGTTCGTCAAACCGGCCACACTAATCCTTCGGGACATTTTAATTATCTATGCAGATGAAGTCATTTGCGATGGGCGTTGGTTGCTGCGTTATAATAGCTTTTGTCTTCGAAATGAGTGCTTCGTAGGTGTACAGGAGAGTTTTGGGTCGTTGTTGGAAGGATAAGGAAGTTTGTAAGCAGATATTTGTACCTTACAGGGGATTTGCGAACTAACTCCTTTCAGTAGGGTTGGTTGGAGAGCCAAAGTTGAACGAGGATTTATTCTTATGTCGGGTCCTGATCGGTTTCTCTGTCGGTGATGTCGATATCACGATGTAAAGCAACGCTTGTAGCTTTGTAGATCGATATGGATATGGTCTGAGCAAAAAGGGATCTGTACTCACCCTGGATAGCCAAGTGAACTGTATAAGTGCTGATAAGACTGAGGATTGTGTGATCGTACTTAGGGGCTACAAGGACATTTTAAAGGATTTTTTCAAGAATCCGGTGCTCATGCCACCATACTACCTCAAGCTGACCGTGACGTGAAGCCTCTGCTAGCTAGAAGTGTGTATGACAAACTTTACCAAGGATAAGCCTAGGCTTCAACATAGATTCATTCTGTAGGATTAGGGAAAGTTTGACAGTGAATTGTCTGATTCTAGCCAGGTGCTGGACAACTGTAGATGAAATGTGCAAGACTTTCCTTCTCGTTTGAGTCCTAACAGCTATACATCATTTGCCCGATGAGCTTTTCATCGATGTTGCTTTTTTTTTGGGAGTTAAAGGTGGTAATGGTCCACCTATGGTTGGCCACTGATAGAAGTAACACAGATTCCACAAGGGTGGAGCCATTCGTCGCCAGCCTTCCAGCTCTTCCATTGCCTATAATGCTCCCATGACTTGACACCCATTTCAAAGTTATGTGGAGCTGCCAGCTTAGGTACTGGTCTACCAGTTTAGAGGAAGGTTATGTATTGTCGTAGTTCCACCAGACTACAACTTCTACCTGGAGGCAGGCGACCATCGAGTTTAGAGCTTTGATTGCGATTGAAGATCGCCTGCTTTTTTTTATAGGTCCAATGACTATACAGAACGCCTTCGGCAGTGCTAGTATCGTCGCCTGAAATACGCTTGTTAAGTCAAGCATGCGGAAGAATTAGGGAATATCTATATAGTTAGCGTGGTGATAAAGGTCTCCCATTCCTCTTTGTTAGGTGGGCTGACAAGAAACTCTTTTCTGGAGCTCAGTTTCGGGAGTCAGCTGTAGTATCCTCGTACTGAGTTAAGAGATCGCTTGGTGATAGATGGAGTTGCAAAATCAGTGCTTCCATGGGACATGATTATATAACTGCCGTTGTGGCGATACAGGCTGGTTAGTCCTCCATACTAGCGGCCCTTATGTAAGAAAAGTATAGGTCCATAGGACAATGTATGTTTGACTATAAACCTCGGAATAGAATGTAAATACACAGTTGATGCCTAAAGTCTTGCAGAAGATGCCTGCTTTCGTGCTTCGATCTTCATTTTGGACACATCAGTACAAATCGCTGGTTCTTCTGTTGTCGCGACTTGCCCGTGCAACCATTCGCCTAGGTCAGGAGGTATAGTCGCAAATCTGCATGATGAACCTTTGCAGCTGACCAGACCTTTAGGTTAGGTTAAGCTAGATTGGGCAGCCGTCCCCTCTGAGCAGGGACCCACTTAGGCCAGAACCAAGGCCCATTGTAATACCGCGTGTAGAAACCGGAAACCAGCCTCAGAAACCTCACATGTAGAATTTCCTAAGAGGAAAAAGGAGTACAAGGTCTGGGTAACCGTGTCTGTATAAACCCTCTGCTTTATCTACTCTTGCACTGGAGATCCGGTAGCGGCTTCTCTGTGCCCCTTGGTTAGGCTTGTGTAATTTATTCCCATGCAGCTTCCGCCAAACAATCGATTCGTACGTTGGAATACACAAGCCAAACGCTGAGGGGGTTGAAATCTCCAGTTCGTCGGGCTGTTCGCATGAGAAAGGCACGGATGCTTTTTTAATCGGATCGCTGGACAAGAAGAGGAAGGGAGCTCCATTAAGTAGAAGATCTACCTTCATCAGTGAATCTAAGTACATTTAACCTCCAAAGATATATTGTAAATGAATATTAGGAGCAATTTGGGAACAGATCTTCATGGGCCTCGGTTTCCTTCTCTTGATTTTCAGCTGTCATCTTCATGACATCCCTCACATTCCCTCTCAAAAAAAAAACCTCAAAATATTCCATTAAATTATCTTATCCATCTATCTACCAGTTGCACAACAAACAATCTTAATTTCCCTATTCTCCACACAAACACACACACACACAATAGATACTCAATCTATTGCCCTGAACAAAAGGTCTCTTTAAAAAGATATTTCCCCAAATCATCTCACTAATTATCTGAAAACCCATCTCGTAAATAGATAAAAAAAAAACTTTTTATTATGACTCAATTGGGATGCCCCCGATGGTGGGCCGATCTAATCGATCGATAGAGGATTGTGTATCTATGTATCTCTACCTGACGATATCACGCTTATCCAAATTAAATGATCGTAAAATCCATTCTGTCGACTCTAATGAACACATCAAACCGTTTTATTTCTCCCTGCTTGCCGCGCACGTCCATTGACTATGCGCCCAGAGCCCAAGACCACCCCAGTGATTGTTATACGGTATCTGGTGAAGAATTGTGCTCGAGGATGATTTGTGTGGCCGAGGACTGAACTTCAGGGGCCACCAGACAATATTTTTTTTTTGAATACACAACTCTGATCTGGCCGCGAAGACAATATGCAAAAAGCGAAAACAAAATCCATCTGCGTATTTGGTCAGGTCAAGCTTTTACCTGTCCCTCTGGAGAGAGACGGAGCAACGTGTGTGTTCCTTTTGTTGAATAAATGAACGTTCACACTATGCCGCCAAAATATTTGAAATCAATTCTTTATGTGGAACTGGAGGAATCCCAAGTGATCGCTCGCAGAGATTACCCCAAAGAGAATGGAGATTGTATTGGCAAAGTTAATTAATTTATGGCGGAGGTTAATTAACCCGTAATAGTGCTGGCGAGAGTACGGATACGGACCACCTGTGATCGCTGAGATGGAGATCGTTTTGAAGGGATTATCATAACATTATGGTTATGATGAGCGAAACAAACAAACAACGCAGCACACTATGTGGATGTTGTTGACGTTGAAGGACAGGGCCATCAAGTGTGTGTGGCACCGGGAGTCAGAGGCGGGCGGGTTTGTTTATGACCCAGTGACGGATTGCTTTTAATTTTGGGGTGCAGTGGACGTGTGCTTTTACAAACACTGGAATGTGTAGGATGACAGGGGTGTAGGAACTTTTATTTCCAAGTAGCGGGCCGTTGATTTTTTTGAATTTTTTAAAGTTTGTCAGAGTTCTATGGGCTTTTCTCGTTTTTGAACGGTCGGCCTTCAATGTTTTCCTGTTGTCAAACTTTGACGGAGAAAGTAATCAGGAAAGTCATTCGCCAAGCCAAGAGTGGTGGGTAGAGCCTGCGTTAGTGATGCTCTTTTAAGGGAATTAGCGTGCTAATTTCGAACCAAAAGGCGAGTTATTCGTCATCTTCGCTAGGGGAATTCAAGGAAACAGAATGTGGACGGACTTAACTCCATAAAAGACTGGCTTCCGTGTGGGAATGCTCGCCTTATACTGAGTGTCAGTTCCCATTGAAGTGAGTAGTAGGAAAGAAAGTTTCAAAAACCCCGTTCATAGTGCCAGAATCCCTCTGTGGGATGAGAAGTTACGTCAGCCTAGAAAAGCAAGTGATAAGTTTCCACTTGAAGAGTGACAGACCTTGAAAGTTAAGACAAGCCAGGACAGTCTTCAAGAACTTTAATCGAAAAAAAGTCTAAAGCATGCGAGAGCTTCAATAAAAATAGGCTATGGGTTGGGTGGGTAGGTAGAGGTGGCGGTTCAACAGAACCCAAATTAGCACTGGGATGCGCCTTTTCTGTAAGTGGGTTGGGCACTAAAAAACTTCTTCACTAGACATTTTAATTTACAAAAGATTCTTCGCAAGGAGGACAGAGAAAGCGAGACCGATGGATCCACCAAAGATCCTCAATTTCAACGCAGAAACTCAGCTGCACGGTTAAGACACATGGGGTAAAATTGCATCTCCTTGAGCTTACAGTGCGTCGAAAAACTCCACAATTGTGACTAGTTGGTCAAAGAATCGATTTCTATACCTAGATCTTAGCCATCTTAGTGATGGCTTTCAAGTTGATCAATGAAATATTGGTTTCCGACTTGAAATTTCTTAGTCTAAGGCTTAGTCTTGGTCTTGTATCGATTCACAGTGGCTCGTACCGGTTTCTCCTTTGAGCATGAACCATATCGGCTACCTTCCTCGTATGGGAAAAGAGCTATGAGCCCGAACGGTCCATGATGTCTTTTAGAGAATTTACCAATGACTTCCTTCTAGTTGTAGTTGGTCCCAGTGACTTAATGTCCTGACTTCGTAGTTCTATGTGCGAGTTTGACTTTAAGTCTTGAAAGTCCTGATTATGGTTGGTTGGTAGGCGGAAACGGGGAACTTTTGCAACCATTCGGTTTTGTCAATAACATTGTCAGCCTTTACAGGGATTGATGGGGCGTGCAAAGAACGTGGATTACAGTCTCTTTTCGACTTCTCGCAGCCGAAGCCATAGGTATGTCTACAATAAAATAGCTTGCATCTAGGAGTAATGGTGATTATAGACGTCTTGGATCGCCGTATCGATGTGGGTGAGCTTCTTAGCGAACGACATGGGCCTTGATCATGAGAATTAGCTCGTCAACCACTCATTCTAACCACCCAGCAGAGGGCTATGCTGTGCTCTCTTTATATCTTGTTAAGAAATATTCGGCAGTCTTTCACTGTCTTGGACATTGTAGTGCTGGATATCCAGGGTTTGATGGCGGCTGGACTGTCGATATACAAAACAAAACTACAGTGCGACGTGAAGGTGGACAGTATTCAGTTGAATGTGCGGGTTTTCTGAGAGGCTCCAACACTGACGTTGACAATGATTCGTTGAATCCATGAGGCTGAAGGTCAATGAAGTCGGGGAGATGGAGATGCATCATGAATCTATGAGTTGGTGGCTAGTATCAGGAAAGAGAATATGAAAACCAACTTGGAGGGCCACTGTTGGACATGTGCTTAGTGAACTAGTGGTGGTGAGATACTGATTTTTTTCAGCGTTTTTTTGTTGACGTTAGAGCGGTCCTTCGTATCATTATAAGTTGATACCAGTCTTACTACAACGGTAGATAGTCAGTGATCATGCTTTTACATGAATATTGCGCAGCCAGCGACGTTAGTTGAGGCTTGAGTGGTCTAGATTGGAGCCCATGAGTTTGTTTTTCTCAGTAAAAACGACTAGGTCGGCTTCTATAATTCTTAGAGTCAAAGGGCATACTTGTGGGGTAAAAAATGCCGACTTCGGTCACCACGCTGGCTCTTATGCTAACAAAATTTGGTTGAGGACTAAGTGAGGAAACTAAGTTCCAAAGTAGGGTTGATAGGACACTCCATTGTGGTGAACTTCGGTGTATCAATTATCTGACAGTGTTTTAGAATGTTATATTCAAGTTCGCAAGCAGAAAGCCTACGTATAAAAGCATGAGCTGTCGGATCTATATCAACCGATGAGCCAGCTAATGGCTGGACTGGAACTACAGTGCTCCTTCTAAAGAAATTCGAAAGGAAAGGAGCTGAAGCCGGCTAGCATTGATCAGTGCGGGCGATGAAATGAGCATCCCTTACTAGCTTCAGTAATGATTCTGCCCAGTCTTTCCAGAAACAATCCGGGTATCCTAAGACACTTTTCATTATTTTTGTGGTGCTTGGCGCTGTCTATAGAATAATGCAGAGTTTCCTAAGTCTCAACGAGATTATGGATGGCGCTTGTATCACTTTGAACTATTTTAGAGCTTGAGGGCTCTCACGACAATGATAGTTAAGCTATCATAAAACTCTGGGCCCATCGGAACTTTCCTCTTTTCTTGCCAAGTTGGTCCTGCTTTGGTGAACTTTGAACGCCATCTAGGAACTACAATTGACAACACGATGTCTGTCAAATTCATCCTTTATTTACACTTTGGCCCTCCGACAAAAGTTTGAGATCACCTCCAGCTCCTCTCTGTCCCAGCGTTGTTGGTGGAAGCTGAACGAGAGACAAATTATTGTTCATCTCCTCCTGGGTCCATTATAATCGATGATATATCGACTGGGCATTAATTACTGCTACTGCTACTGGTCCCGGTACCTGTCCCTGATCCCTGATCAATGCCAGTAGCCAGCGACCACTAACCATACGCATGTCACGTACAAATTGGTTCAATGGAACCTGTCAACGTTGGACATTTCAATCTCAAGCCGCTCTGCTTGGAATCAGGTGGAAAAACTCTAAATAACTCAATCGGACAATGCTCACCAGACGCCTGAAAAGGGAGACAATGTTCCGTTTTCAAGATCTGTTCCGTAAAGGTAACGTATCCATCCACGACAAATGCCGGTCAGGAATCAACATAATGCAATGTAAGTTGTAAAAAATCGGTCAGGTATTCCAGATGGGTGCAGAAATTTCCAAGTAGCCCCATCGATTGGTGGCGCCTATCCATTTAATGAGTTTATTTACTCATCGCGTCCGAGCGGGACCCAAATGTAGGTCGAATGATTGGCATCGTTGTTGGATGCATCCATCCTCCTCTGGCTACCAATATAGTAGACGAGAATCTCAGAAATCCACGTTCTCTCCGGTGTCCACCGTAAAACTTTTGATAAGTTAATTAAATCGATGTGATGAGACGGTGTGTGTAGAGAGAGAGCCTGAGCTGAGAGGAAGAGCGCAACAAAACGTGTCGTTCTTAATCTCCACGATGGGTCCAAGAAAATCCGAACCGAAATGGATGGCTGACATGTCGATTTGCATTTATAATGATTTGTTAAAGTCGCATTTACATCGGAACGCCTCTATTAGCCGCTCGGAAGCGTATCAATTTTCCCAGACTGCGGTAGGTCGACGCAATGAATAGTTTTATAGGCCTAATTCCGGAGGAACATGGTTTGTGTTTGTCATCTGGATGCGGGTGGTCATAGCCATGGCCGTATACGATCAAACTTTGATGGGTTATCTTGAGAAGGACTCGTAAGCTAAGACGTTCTGCGGTGTGGTTTTAGATACCGGAAAAATGTTACAAATTGATTTTTGATAAAGCTTCGATGGCAGGGTGTTCATCATGTAAGCTTTCACTTCTTTTGGGAAAGATAATCTACTTTCTAATCTCTCGACCGGAAACCTAATCTTTTTGATGGAATTGTGGAGAATTAAGACCTGGAGCAACCTTTGATTTGAAAAATTATGTTTCCAAAGATACTTTGACAGCTTAGCTAGTTTTCAGATAAAGATAGAGTCGTTCTAAGTCTATAGAAGTTGGGAGACGAAAAGAGATACGAACGCTTAGTTTATCAGAGGAATTCCTTCCTCATGTCCATTGGGTGAAGTCATGTTTCTTTTACGGTCCAATCTGGGCGTGTTTGTGGCATGGAAATTCGTTTAAATGGACTCAATTTGGTGACCTAATGAGCCCAAGTCACTACGATAGGTAAGACTGGTGGTTTCTGTGTGTCACGATCGAGACTTAAAAGCTTCTTCATTGGGACACTTATTTTTCCAGTATAGAGGACATGCTTGTCGACGTTGATGTTATGCTCAGGCTTTAGGTCGCTAACTCCCGCTGCAAGGGGACATTTGAGATGTTCGGCCACTTCAAAGTTTCCGAACACATTTGTGGCCACTCAAATACTGGCTTGGTATGCACTTTGAATCTATGCACAGGAAAAGCTCTAGGCATGAGGTAGTCTATTCAAGCCGTCAAGTTGCAAGATTCGACTACTCTTACTCCTCTTCTCGTTGGTATCCATTTTTAGATTGAGTGGTGAAAAGTATAAGAGAATTCCTAGGACTTTCACTGGATATGGAGGTGGTGTGGTGCCTTGATCTTGTAGGCATTGCTCAACATGTGTCAATAGACTTGTGACATATACGTATGTTTAAATCGGTCGCACCGCAAACATCGCTAGGGATTTTCTTAGTCAAATTCCTCAATTGTTACCGAAAGTTCTGTTGAAGGCTTTACATGCCCTATTTACTCGGTTCTCCGTGGTATGTCTTCCATTGAAGCTCCGGGACTAGAAGAGTGCATAGATGTTTGCGACGGTAATAGTGTATAGTGAGTCCACAACTTGTAGCCCAATTCGTCACTTTATTTAGGGCTCCTTCTTTCGTTTATTACGGTGGAAAAGTCTTGGACACTAGTACCACTAGAGGGTGTTCCTTTGTTCACGATCTTGGTTTGCTTCCTATTTCGTCATCTTGGTCCTTAACATGACTGCTATCAGTGGACTTGCGTCGCAACAAGCAAGCGTCTCTAGCCAACTAGATCGTTAGCTGATCAGTTCGCAAGCCAAGTTGGCAGTCTTCACCTACTGTCTTCCTTCAGCAGACAAGTCATTGTATCTAGACTCCAGACTAGGTCGAAGTCTTTCAAAAGCCAAACAGTTTGTTGTTGTATCTTATCCTCCACTTTCCATCAAACCAACGGATGACAATCTCATCCATCCTTGACCCAGTCCAAATCTCCGCGCCATAAAGCAGGACTGAGATGGTAAGCGTCTTGTATCGAGTTGGACGGGGCAGGGCTTTGCGTCCTTACTCCTAAGAAACAGAGATTGCGCAAGAGTTATTCGACGTTTAATCCCAGCGCTGGTGTCGTCTGCTGAGGTAGGCAAAGTCCATAGTTATATCTGTCTACGGTGATGTTCTGCCTGAGACATCGGCGTTGGATGCCCTTCTGTCTCAATACTGACATCACGGTGCGTTCCCCTACGTCAATATTGTCACCGTATGCGACTTTGAGGTCTGTACCATTCTTATATCGCGTCGCCTTGTCTAAATCATTTTTAGACATCGATTGTGAGGTCTTCACCGTTTTTGATACAGCAGCGAGCTTTTCCCATTGTTCGGGCTTAAAGTCGTTGAAACGGTGGTGGGTATTGACTTGAAATTCTTGGGCTTTTTTGCCAAGATCTGTCGTAGTGCAAATATTTGGTCGGTGGTGGACTAGGAATAGGACTAGAACCACACCGACATGGTCTAACCAGATTGTTGTCAAAATGCCTAACGCGTTCACACAATACAGCGGATATGACCTTATAAGCGATTTTGAGAAGACTTATGTCTCTATAGCGTGCGCAGTTAAGAAGGTCTCCATTCATCGGACATGCTTTTATCTGACCACATTTTGCTGACACTTTGGTGCATGCTCCTTTCCAAGTCGTGTCCTGTTGCTTTAAATACATAGGTTGGCAGCTGTATCTTCAGCGTTATTGGACTTAGGTTTCGATATAGATGGCTGTTGGCACCCATCTGTTAAACGGTGGCGTACATATGCATATGAGGCAGCATGTCAACTTCCGCCTGAATGTTAGAAGAAGGTTGAGTTTAAGAACCTAAGCCACATTACTTGAACTATTGACGTTCCATTGCTTGAAGCTTAAGGAATCGTGTTCTATGTTGATGCTGGCTTATACAAGCCTCTCAAACCTTGTGTTTTCCATGCTGAACTTCATGTCATCGAAAAATGCGCCCTATTTCTCTCAGTACACAGTGGAGTGGCACACAGCTTGATGTTGCTTCACTCTCCTCACAGCAAAGTGAAGCTTTGGTGGTACCGGTTTCACAACTTCAATATGATGCTGACCAGCTTAGCTAAAAAGGGTTCTTCAGGGAGGTACATTGGACAGGTCCGGACTGTCCTCTATTCTACATCAACTGTATCGATCTACCACTGCTTTCTGGACACACAGAGACCTTCAAAGAGGTTGAAACAGAGACACCCTGTGGTTGCCAAGTTTCAATGAAAGCAAAGCTTCTTGATCGAAGATTTCATCGAGTCGAATACACCAATGAGTAGTACTTTTGTCACCTTATCTCGACAGCGGCCCCAAAGGTCGTCAAACGCCTTTTTCTTTTCGACTTGGCTTAGAAGGAAGAAGGGCTCCACTCGATATCAGTTATTTTTAATCACGTAATGTTCGTTTAAAAAGAAAAATTACACAGAACAGAGCAATAAATAGCTCGTAGTGGTTAATGGCCGGTCATACTCCTACCGACGGACATGGCTTGATAATTACGTGAACCCGGGCGGCCGATGCGGCGGCATTTCTCTACCAGAAGTAGGCAGGTAAACAACAACTCTTTTGTGCATAACTAATTATTCCGTGTCGTGGTGACTGTTGGAGGTTGTCTGTTGCCTGACTGCGCTTCAACTATCAAACTATCACCCAAAGCGATTTTATCTGTTTTGATAGTTACCTTGCGCACACCGGCAAAATGAAGGTGCACGGGATACATAATTGTCGGAGAGAGAGGTCTTATATCCATTGCGCCGCTGCTGTAGCCTGCCTGCACTTGATTGAGTTATTTTGCTATGGGGCGAACTGTAAATGAGTTATTAGGTGATTTTTACTGTTTGTTCTTGTGGTTCTTAACAGAGAGAGAGACACCACATTGGCCTGGCCTCATGGTAGACATCAATTTTTAGCACGAAGATGCATAATTGTCAAGCTATGGGTATGTCGTATGTGTGTGTTGCTGTGATTTGTGACGAACTGACGCACTAAATATTGGAAATTGGCGTGCTATGATGCCATAACCTGCCTAACAAGTGCTTGGGTGTTAACCTTGAGATGGGATATATAGTTTGTCAAACAGAGGTTAAGTGAGTGTACATACATATGTATATAGGCCTGTTCGAGTGTCACGAAGGCTTCTTAGACACTTGTGATAGCATGTTCGAGGTTGGTAATGGTTATGTCATACCCAGTTTCGAACAGACAATGTCTGAACGTCTATAATCTTTTGCAAGTGGATCACAGCAAGGGTAGTCTTACATGGGGGCGCAGGCGACATTCGATAGGAATTTGTAGAAAGAGTTCAGCGCACATGTGAGGTTTTTGAAGTTTGTTACCCGGTTCTCCACTTGGTAACACAAGGGGGCTTGTTTTGGCCTAAGTATGTCCCTACTTAGTGGGGACAGCCACTCAACCTTACCTAACCTAACCATTCAGCACTCTCCAGTTCTGTGGAGAAGCCATTTTCCATATTTCCATTGAAGTTAAGTCCATAAGACTGTTTGTCACTGAAATCATGTCTTCTTAGCATTGTCCTGAATCTACGCGGAACCACTGGCAAGTCTAACGTCGACTTCACCATGCTTCCGGTTCAACCAGGGTTTCACACTCGCTATCAGCTAGAAGTCCATCGTTTATTTTCGAAGCTCTTCTACCAATTATTGGTGAGCGCATAGTCTTTGTCCTTGTTCTTGTCTGCTTTCAGTGTATTCCTTGATTGCTTCTTCCGTTAGTTTATCTATCGGGACCAAGCTTTTAAGATCCATAGTCTAGTAGTATTTTTGGTTAATCCTCCGACGATTTGACTCGGTGCTAGCACTGTCCCTTGCGGTACTCCCGTAGTAATTGTGTATTCCTTAGTACCTTCAGTTCTGTGTGTTCGACACAAATATCTTCGTGAGACTGATTGAAGACTCCAAAGGTCTGTGAAGCACGTAGGATGAGGGACCATTTAGGAGATTTGAAAGCATAAGGCAGGGTTGCATTGGACCTCTTCATCACCTTTTGCCTTCTATTGGCTTTCTTTGACGATTGTGTTTCCCGAATCCATATTGATAGACCGACACCCTATTTGGTTTTTTTCAACAAGGACCTTACCAGCCATGTCTAACAGGTAAAGAGACTTAGAGATGCCGAACATTGTTCTCATCTCTCTTCCATCAATCATGACCAAAAGCTTTCTCGGGATGTCCAAAACACGTTCGATTTTTCATCATCAACTTCTAAGCCATATCCCATGGATCACCTAGTTTCTGGAAGCATTTGTGAATCGTTGTCTTCATTTTCTTGAACTTTTGGTCAAGTTTGTTCCATGGCAGCTTTGATCTTTTTGTGTGAGAGTAACTCTGAATAGCTAGCCTTGATGTGACTTTTTTTGGCTTCGGTCCAGATAGATTGAAACCACCTCTCTATACGTCTTCAACCCTTCTATCCCGTAGGACTAGCATTCGATTTTCGCCCTCAAGTAGCATGAGAGAACTTCTAGATGACGATCATATCCTTGACATGCAGTTCGTGCTTAGACGAAGCTTTATCTGGGCGGCTTTTACCCTTTAGGAAGCAATACATGTCTTTGCGTTTTCTGTCGGTTGGAATACACACTTCTTATGGACCCATTATCACTGGTAATGTCTCTCGGTTCGGACACAGATGGTTCTCGGTTCAACTAATAGACTGGACATTCACAATTTGTAGACACTTCTCTGGGTATAGAGGGGTCACAAGCACTGGCGACGTGCTTTGCTATTTGGCCTCATATCGCTGTAACCTCACAGAAGACTCTCCTTCGAATATCTAAGACATCACGTATGAGGTCAAATACTTTTACCTCACATGGCATATCGTTGTATGCTGTCCTGAACCCGACCACAACATCTGGGCGAGGGGTTTACTTCATTGAATCGTGTGAATCCTGTTTGACTTAGTCTGAGGAATTGCATGAGCTGTGAGCTGCCTTATTTGTTCCGAGGGGACGGTAGCACAGTACTACAACTCTCTCATCCTCTTTCTTGAAAGGTTTCTCTCTCGGAGTTGGCTAAAATGGTTAAGGCTTTCGTCAGGATTATGGATGAATGCTTGTCAAGAGCAATCAAGAGACTCTCAAAGGCTGACTTACAATGACGTATACGTCAGATAGGTAAAATGAAGTCGAATTAATGTGGCTTGCATTGAGGAGCCCGGTAGAAGTGACTTCCTTTTGAATCTTGGACCGAGCAGTAAATATATTCAATGATTCTGTTGGAGTTGTTCGGAGAGAAGTCATAAATTTGACGCCCTCTAGCTATTTAACTACAGTGACTTGGCTAGCCTTTGGCGATCGACGTTGGGATTGACAACTTCATAAAGGCTTCAGTGAAGAAGAGTTTAGGTGGTCAGCACTCACCACATCACCATCGCCTGATCCGATCAAGCTTCCAAGGGGTGATGTTCCTTTAGCCGTAAGGTAAGAGCTTGAGGGTGAAATGTCATCTTGCTCGAGTATGTTGCTCCCATATGCCGTCCTTTTCATTCTCATGACCCTACAAGGTATCGTTGTATTTGCTTTGGACCAAACTTAGTTGCTTCAAGAAGGCGTCGCTTCATAAGCCACCCAAGCCTTAACTTGTCATACAATGTGTATGGTGTCCATCCACCTACCAAGTGGTTCAATCATCTCTGCTTCTAAGGTCGTTACACCATCAAGTTACCCACAAGTTCCGCTTAGGAATGTTTAAAACTTACAAGTTGTCCATTCCCCAAAGTGCTTGAAATTACTGGTACATGCTCACAGCAATCTATCGCTTGTAACTCCCGAGGATTACAGCTGCATCCTAATGAGCTCATTACGTCCAGATTCATAGTCCGACAACGGATTCAAAATCCCAGAGCGCAACATTCATTGGGAGTTTCGCAGTATCTCACCGAAAGAAAAACTTGTCAACATCACAAGAACATTCCATGTAAAGTCAGACGTCTTCCTCAGAAGAGAAAACACAACTGCAACTCTCCAACTCCTTGCCAAGTCCTTTATTTTTTTTTTTTTTTTGATCCGATTTAGCCACCGATACCCATAGTGGTCTGATTTCCCCCCGGGGGCAGAGCAATATAATTAAAATGCCATCGAAATACAAATGAACGCCTGTCATAAATCCTCTTACGGGCAGCGATGTCCGTTGCCGGTCCATGGATACTCTGCATCCTCTAGAAGAGCGCAGCCGTGACATACCACATCGTTGACTGAGCAGCGTATACAAACAAAAGGAGCGGACTCCCGGGAAACCATGGAGAATAAAACCAAATCCGGACCTCCCAAAAATGGATCACAGATGGAGACGGTTTCTACCGGTCCTGCGGTGCACATACACACACACACACACAGCAGACTTCCTTAATAGACCTCTGGGGAAGATGTGTGAGATTCTCAAAGGGAATCCCAGTTATAGCGGCGGGAGCACCAAACTTTACATACCTACATGCGCCGGTACCCCCCCCCCCGCCCGTCAGTTCCTAGCGACGACTTCCATTGGTATGATTGATGGCATAACTCGGCGAACAGGTTCACTCTCGTGGATAATCGGAGCACAATGTTAAAACCCATAATAGAGCGACAGACACGCTCTGTGAGAAGATGTCTTCATTTGGTCCAGTGACTCTTGGCGGCGGCGTGGAGGCCTTCTGCCGCTTGGCGTTATTTATGTGCGGCGCGCAGGTAGGTAAGTCGCTTGGATTAGGTGGTGGGCTCCTGAATGGAAGAAGAAGAGCGGGGAATCAGTGTGCTGCGCGCACACCGCAATATGAGATATTAATTTGTTTATGCGGCAGTAGGCAGTGGCATGGATTAAGCGGAGGACGGATGCCATCGGCGCCAGCCAGTGTGTTTAGATGCGCCAAGGTATCCCCATACAAACAATGTATTTTGGAACTCACAAAGCGTTCTCCGGCTTTGATTTGTGTTGGCAAATTTGCCAACGAATTACTCAAGAGACTTTGAATTGAGGGCGGCGAAGGAGGACCCTAAGACCTGCTATTAGTGCGGTCGACCTTAATAGTTGGTCATTATCAGTTTCAAAAATTGTGCTAATTTTTGTGGTTTTAGTCGGGGGAATAGCTTGCGAAGATTACAGTGTTTTGCCGGATGGATTCGATGAGTAAGGGCTTTCACATTTCTGCTGGTTGATGACTAATCTTGGTTGGGAAGATGGGAAGGGTGGGGGAATCTGAGAAAGTGAACCAAAAGACATTGGTTGCTTTGTTGAGGGAAAGCCAAGTTGGTTGGTTGCATTAGTCCTTGGTTTGGGACATTTCTCCGTGGTGGGAGTAACATAAGCTCTGATGCGTCCAAACGTCATACTTTGAATTTTCGCTGTCACTTTCGTGTGGCAATAGACAGAAAGCAGTTTACTCTGAAGGCTGAAGGTCCAGATTCGTGATGCGCAGAGGTAGATCCATTGCTAGGAGTTGTCTTTGCTCAGTTTTACAGAATGACGTCTACAGACTTTCGTCGCAAAAGAGCTTCGTAATCACCATAACCCACTAGTACTCCATGACCGATTGCAAAACGTACTGACAGCCGACTCTGGGCGTAATGAACTCTTTTAAGACTTAAACTTCGCCTGTCTTATGTTTGGCCAGATTAAAGATCCACACAATGTTCAAGAGAAGCGGTCCTAGTACATATCCTTGTGGGACTCCTTCTGTAACCAGGTACAGATGATTCTATACTTACTTAGGTGGCGTCACAGTTCGAGATGAACCTGGGCTTCAACCAACAAACCTCGCCAGTTAGCCCGGTCCTTAACTAACCGCCTCACACGTACTCAGTCTAAGGAATTCTAATAGGTGACCGTGGCTCATCAGCAGCGGGTTACACTGCCTCGAGCTTATTGCATAAGTCAATAAGCGGCTCAGGCTCTGCCTTAAGTTTGAGGGCTTAGTTTGGGATTTCATCTAGTCTTGGCGATTGTTCATCAGTTTTGGTCGACTGATCCACGCTGAATTCCCTGAGCAGTAGACATGATCGTGTTATGAGTTAGGAGCAGGTCAAGCTGACGAGAATAACGCTATGGTTGTCTGCCTTCACTCCTAACCTACCCATGGTTGGCAATAGGAATACAATTCTTCGCGTTAGGGTATGACAGGTTGGTGGGGATGTCCTTTATTTTCTTGTTTATGCTGGACCCCTAGAAATGTCTGCTCTCGCACTTCTATCAATGGGTGTCTTGAGTTGTTTCGTCAATCATTGGAGCACCGTTGTGACTCATGATGTGGCTCCAATTCCTCTTGTCCGACGGCATATACTGGGGAAACCTGCTATTTCGTCGTTTCACCAATGCATGTGTGGCCGGTGGATAGTAGCTACTTCTAGACATGGCGTGCCTTTCTGCGTTTAATCGCCTTGGAGTCTTGGAATGATTGGACTTGAAGATTGGTGAAGGGGAAATATTGAATGGGTACCTGGACCAACTTTTTTTTTTTTTTTGCTCAGCAGGACTTAGGCAGGATGACTACGTATCTTACCATGCTACGGCATAGAGGTTGAGCAAAAGATTCTCTGAATTTGATTCCCAAAATGAGATCAGAAGCTGTACAGCCTTCTTTTTTTGGGTGAAGTTCGGATCTTGTCTATACGTATAGGTCCTGCATTGCGAGACTATTCGACAATACTGTCGATGACGAGTCTTTGAATTTATTGTACCCTCTACCCACATCATGACTCCAAAACAGAGGCCAAGTTGCCAAAGGCCAAATGCAACTCCTTCGAAAGCATTAAGAGACGAAAGAACGAAGAGGCAAGAGGTCATCATAAAGGTGAACTCCAAAGAGTAAAGATGTCATCAAGAGACACAAGCAGAACTGGAAGCCAAAGAAGCTGAAACTAACTTTGATTTTAAAGTCAGAGCTACAGATTGTCATGATCGACCGAACGACGAACTCTGATGGCAAGACTTCATCACCAAATTCACTAGAGATTGCCAGAAGTCACGGAATATGACAGAGCCAGTTAGCAGAAGGTATCAAAGCTGTTGATGGTGTCGTGAAGTGTACATAAATAGCAGCTTGTGTGGACTGGCTTTTGTTGTTGAGCTCCGGGCTGTGTTCAGTCCTCAAATGGCTCGCCCAGTCCTTGTCCGCAGCGTGCGCACACTTCAGGGCCGACAGTATCGTCTACTTGACCGTTCGCCCTAGGTGTCCTTACCGCAGTTTTGATACCGCGTTGTCTGCGGAGTACTGTTCAAAGCCCTTCGAAGTGAACGCCGTCCCCCGGTCAGTAAACAACCGCCGAAGGACCGCCAAAGTATCCAGATAACTCCATTAGGCAGTTGAGCATCCATTTCGTGTTTGCTATCTTTACTGCCCGCAGGAGCTGTCTATAATCGCCAACACCTAGTCCCCTCCCTTACCTCGAGTGAAGGCTTCTAGATGATCTAGATGCACAGTGTCGAACGGCAATGGCTCTTTCGGGTCCTCCTTCCCTCTTTGCAACAAAATTCCAGACAAACCCGCGGATAATGCATCCATGTGCACTGGTGCATTGCTCAAGACCAATACCATAGACCAAAGTTGAGCTCGAAATTCACAGAACATGGCTCAATTTCGAACGCCTTTTTGATGTTGGTTTCCTCAACCATTAGGGCAAGTGTCCGGATGCCTTTGTAAAACCGTCACAAGAAAACTGCTTAAAGCTCTGGTAATCCTTTGTAATGAACAAGCAGGCCGATGAACTGTGAAAGGGTGATGGCTGCGAAGCAATCCCAACTACCCAGTGAAACCTTAGAAGACAGAAGAAGATAAAGGATTCTCTTGACCGTTCGAAAGGAGGACCTAAGAGGCTCATAGGAACCGCATCCCCTCATTTAAATCGTTCTAACTACCATCACCATCATTTCTATCTCTTGCAACTCTTTCTTCAATCCATACGTTCTCCCCTCTTCCCTTAATCGTATCCTAATCACACTTGTGTCACAATTTAATACTAATACTTGTAAACAACACTTCATCGGCTTTATTACAAATTAATACACGATAAACCTGTCCTGGCATCACATTCAAGTGCCATATCTCATCATCATCACTACATTGTGCGCGCGCCATGAAATTCAAAACGATGCCACTTCCCCTAAGTGTGATGCCGCCCGGCCCAGCCGGGCTAATTCAATTCATAACACTCGAACGAACCCCTCGCCGCAGGACTTATCAAAATTAATCTTAATCTGTGGTGTGGTGTGGTGTGGTAAATATTTCCATGCCGCCCCCTCTTCCTGGTGACAATGTTGTGGGCAATCATAAAATTATTTTTACCACTTTGTTATCGCCCGACCACCCCCCGGAGAGCACTTCACTTGTACCGTACCGAATGTTTTGGCACGATAAGCCCCATAACCAGTAGTCATTCGGGGTGTTGACTGGTTCCACCCTCAATGGCTGCTGGGAAATTGCTCCTTTGGAGAGATTTTCCGTTTATTGAATTTTAAGGATGTGCTACATCCTCCCAGCGGATACGGATGTCTCGAGCAAACAATGTAAATTGTTGCTGCTGCCAGGAGATTACCCGAAAGGGGGGTGGCATATGTTGCACGCTCTCTTGAAATTTATTACACAACCGACATTAAATATTTACATCATCGTGTTCTGTTTGCGGACGGGTGGGGGGGACTGCTCCGTTCGGGGAGGAGAGGAGTGCTCAAATCAGCGCAATTACATAATTTGTACATGGCGCAACTATTCGGTTACAAATCGACAAACCAAGTGTGAACGGTAACCAATACTCGCTGTGTGAGGTGTTGTCCACAGCCCGAGTGACATTTCTATTAGAGCCAGTCGATGATGACGACGGACGGGGGAATCTGAAAGGGGACTGCGGACTGAGGCCGATTGGGAGTGTGGATGCAAGGTGTGTGCGTTTTTTTTTTGCCACGCGAAATGGGAAAATTGAAAAGCCACGTTAATTTACACCTCAGATGTGCTTTTGAGCAGAACTTTGAAATCTGATATCGAATTGAGGTGTTGGGTATCCTCATACGGCTTTGGAGCTCTTGATGAAGATGGGAGCAGTGATGGGGAAAATTAGTGTCTTTTGCATATAACATGTGCCTCTGCCATTGCATTGGATGGCATTCAGAGCTGAGAGTGTAGCCGGGATTCAATGGGCGAATTGTAGTCCAGAGTTTGGTTACCAACGATACATTTGGTGTATCCTGTCAGTTTCCAAAGCAGCTGCCTTTCGTTTTTCAGTCATAGCCTACAGGTGCCGTACCAACATTTTCAGTGATTTACGCTCCTAACAAGGAGTGTTGCTCGCTTAAAACCCTCTTCTTGGTAGAGTTGTTCGATGTTGGTAGTGTTTGCCTGGAGTTCAAGACTCAAGAGCAGGAAATTCTTGTTTTGCAAGCTTGTCCGTCTTCAGTTCCTTCGATCTTTACGTGACCTTTTACATTCACTTTGGCTTGCACAGTTATTGAGTTTTTGCACACATTTTACCACTAGTGATGTGTCCACTTCATGTGCCTGATCACTGCTTGTTTGTCTAGCAAGTGCCATGAGGATTCTTCTTCTCATCACCAGAGTCTCCAAAAGTTATTTAATCCCCGGCAGTGGAACCACCACTGACATTTTCGTCCCCAGACTGAGATGGCAGGCTAGATGAAAATCTATGGAGAAGATCCCTGCTCCCATTGCATCATGGACCCGTCCAGGAAGACAGTTTTATTCCTCGTCTTCCTAGGAACGACATTCATCAGCGAATGGCGGATTGATAAGCTTTTTCATGACAAGTTTCCCAGGAAGAGATGGTGCCACAAAAAACGTTTGGTGATCCTCAACGTCCTCTCACTTAGCAGTCCCCGTCCCCTGCACATTTCTAAAGATTGAGTAACTCCACCGGAATACTTTCACAGATTTGGTCATAGTGGTCATTCCTGCTCACTTTGAGCCTAAGTCTTGAGATTCTCAGACTTGAGCATTATTGCTCTTGAATGGCACGCGATTTTTTAACCCGTAGCCTCATCAAGTTCTCCTGTACTTTACTTTCTATCGCAGGCAATAGAAAGTAAAGTACTCGACGTCTTGGACAGTGAGGTGTGTTATTTTATCCGAACCCACGCCCTTAAACAACCACGAACACTTTACAATCGTGCGTCCGTCTGCCTTTGGTGAAATGGTTCCATCGGCCTGGCAGTTCCCTTATCCAGCGTCTTGGAGATTTTTGTATCCTAGCTTCATCTTCATTCGTGCCCTATGCTCCAGTTCTTCGGACTTGGAAGCTTCATTGTGCCTCAATTGCGAGTGTAGCCCACTGGCATCATGCTGGCTACTAGACACAAGGCTAGATTCCTCTGAGCTAATCTGTAAACGTGTCTAATAGTCAAAATACTCACGAAAATAAGAAGCCACTCTCTAGCTTAGTTGATGAGATACACAAGTCACTTCTGACGTTCTTCCTGAGCATTCACATGAAGTATAGCCCGGCATTCCTCACAGTGACCTTTGTAGGAGCTGCAGGACAGTAAGAACGAAGAAAAAACAGAATCTGTTCGACCCTTGGTTTGCGAGTGTCTTGACCTAGCTTATGGAAGAAGGAAGAATCTTCGACGAGCTGAAAGACGTTACATTGACCTGCGGGACCTTTTGAGATTTCTATCTCTATGAGGGTGGTTCTATACTAGCGGTCTTTCATGTTCTTTAGAATAGGATCCAACTGCTAGTCTAGGTGAGAAGCCTTTAGTCGTCCAGACGGCGCAGTTACTCTGGTTAGAAGAAATCTGCTGGATCTCGCTGCATTAGTGGCATTGTAAGCTAGCAGCGTATTCTAGGTGTTTCTAGTGCCCTCCCTCAGTAAGCTCTCGTAACCTCGTCTGCACCTCCACGTTGTGGTGCATTTCTTTTGTCTGTGTCTCCCTGCTTTCATGATCTTCGGGACACAGTCTTGCAATTTCTTGGCGATATGCGCAGGACCTCTTTGTATTTTTGCATAAAAGACGCTTGTGATGTACTTAAAGAAATGTAGGGCTGTATCGGTCGCACAGCTACGTGAGGTGAGCGTGAGGTCTTCTACGGAGAGATCTCGATCGTAGTGATTACCTTCTAGTTCGGCGTGTTTTTTGTAAGAGCAGCTCTTCTGTGTATTGTGCATGTGGTATTCCTTCTTAAGGAGTGTGATCGTGGGCTATTTTGCCATAAACTTCTTCGTTTTTTCATCGGGGTAGGAAGTACTTCGCAAGATCACTGCCACGCAACTGATCTATTGTTCGATCAGGATAACAAGCCCCATGTTTCCCATTTCAATGTTTTTTTTCCCCGTCTTCCGTAGAAAGTCCAGAAGCCAGGAGCATTCAGTGCTGAGTCAAATTAGCACGAAAGATTCACCATATGATACGAGCAAAGACAGGACACACGCCCTGTCGTCATCTTCTTTAAAAGCTTCACTGACTGTGACACCTAGCTCATTGGAATGCTTGGCAGAAGAGAAGTGTCCCACTAAGTTACCTGCAGTCTTTTCTGCTGAGAGGCAGCGAGATTGACGCTGATTTCTTTCAGACGTCCAGAAGACGTCGAATTTTGTTCGACGATGCGGCAAGTAGGTCTTACAAACGTTTTACCCTTTCAAGTCGTTAACATTGTTTTATTGAGCTTGAAGGGTATTTAGGCGAACCCCTTGGCCTTGCATTGTAAATCCCGGATCAAATAGCTTCCTTGGAGTCGGTCAGAGTACTCTGTGACCAAATTGGTTGCTGTCTTCAGTTACTCCTGTAAAGGAAACGCCTGCTTATCCATTCACTATCAGGTCATTCTCCAAGGCAGGATGTCGTTTATCAGTCGACAAATTTAAACCACAAAACGGAAACGGTAACCGAGATCCAAGTGCCAACATAATCCTTCCTTTTGCAAAGATCCAAGCACAACCTATGTGTTTACTGTAACATTCCAAGCACATACTACTACTACACACTTCTGGCCAATTCCCGAAGTATCACATATTAAATTGAAAACGGCATCCTTTCATCCCTCGAATGACAGTCGACAATGTTCTGTAGAGTGTCCTGACAAAATGTTTGCATCAGCATTTCAAGAACTAAAATTAAAAAAAAAAAAAAAAGGAAACTAGAACAATCGCGCAATCAAAATGGAAACACTTCCTCGTGATGCTGCACATCATGTCCATTGTATCCAATCCCCAGTTTATTGGTGTGTGTGTGTGAACACATTGTTATATAGTCTCTGTCTTCCGGTGTCTGTGTAACAGACATGCCGACATGAAGGATTTAATTAAATTCAACTTTTACTGACATCGAGATCACGTACTTCTACATTTTATCCATCTCTCACCCCTGAAGAGGGTTGGATGTGTACGTATGCATTTCCAGGATTCGATATTTGGTTTTCCGTTTCCATTTCCAATCACGGGGTGGCAATGATGGAATGCTCCGAATGTGAGGTGTTACTTGTATCCTCAATCCTCTTTGACTAATTTCGACAAAAAGGAAAATGTTAGATTCAATGACAAGCTCAAAGTTCAAATTTACAAAACTCACCCCATCCATGGGGTGGGTATCATCATCATCATCATCATCATCATCTCTATCTAGTACACTTCAGTGTCTAACGCAGTTCCTGTGATGATTGCGCAATAAGTTGAGATTGATTGGAAAATACTTTGTCATTGGGTTGAATTGGAAATTGTCTGAACGGTACATAGTTGCTGCGAGGGGTTGAAGAGCGAACATGACTCAAATTTTAATTAATTGAATTGAGCGCATGGCCGATGGGGGGTATTATGGGGAAACTGCCTGCCTGGAGGGTGGTGAAATTAATTTACCAACAGATATCTTCGTTTGGCGAATAAATTGTTCGCAATTAGCAAATTAACTGAGTGATTTTTGATGTACCGTTGGTAGACGATTGATTTTTGTTACATCGTTTGGGATTTTATTTAAATTGAATGACTACGGACTTTTAATGAAATGGAATTATGGCGAAGATCAGATCGCCCCATGCAGTTTGAGTTTTTAAAAAGACGGTCAACCTCCTTGTATCTGCAAATGGTCATGCGAAGGGTGTCCTATAAGGAGAGCAGAATATAAGCTGCGCAACAAAATTTGTTTGTTAGGTTAAGGCTTTTACATCGATAGAAGGACAAGACAAACGAGTTGGTCTTATGATGAATGACGGTAAAACAAAGCACATGCTGTCGAGCAAAAACCGAACCAGTGAACACTGTCTAGAGCAGAACTTGAGGTAGTGAAGGAGTTCAACTGCCTCGGGGCAAATATAAATTTCACAACTCTGACACCCTGGTGGTGATTCACTTCACTTTGTCCAAACAGCTTGGATTCAAACTCCTAACTTGAAGGTCCAAAACTGTACAAAACTCTGCTTTATGGAGCTGAATGCTGAACGATTAGTAAGACAATAGAACCGATCTTGGGATCCTTCGATAAAATTCTACATCGAATATTTGATCCTGTTTGCGAGGAGGGCGAATGGAGGAGAAGATATAACCACGAACTCTACGAGCTGTATAAAGATTGGAGATGTATTCCGGAAAGCAAAAATCTGTCGACTGCACTGGCTCGGCGAAATCGAGTGAAGAGACGAGGATGCTCCAGCTTAGAGGACCTTCCAATCCCAGCCACCTGGTTCACGAAGAAAAGGAAGACCGAACCTCCGGTTTAAAGATCAGGCGGGCGCCAGAGACCTTGATCTAGTAAACTGGAGGAAGTGTTCTCGGGACCGTGAAGGACGGAAACCGGCATTTGATGAGGCTCAGACCTTGGAGGGTCAGTAAGTACATGAAGGAAACACCTCACAAATGTGGTGAAAGTTATACGGAGACACTTTGCAAAATTTGTAGGTTAGTTAGGTAGATGGGCGCCTTTTGATGTTAGTCACTGCTCACATATACCATGAATGGGGTCCATTGGGCCCGAAAATCTGTAATAGTCATTGTGCTGTTCACCGAGACGTTCCGCATGAATACCAATGGCGCAGTGCCCAGTTAATATACCGGACATGACCCGTGCTTCATGGGGACTAAGCTTGATTAGAGAAAGAGATCTCTTCTTGTCAATGGCGGTTCATAAATTCCTAGCTGTTGCGCATGTCCCTCGCTGGACGTTGCGTGTATTGGCTTCATCTTCAATTACAAATACAGATGTTTGGCCGGACAGCTTAAAGAGGACCAAGGCCTAGCTTTTCGGGACCATAAATGTTGTGCAACGATATTATTAGAACTTTTACAAAGAGGTTGAGCCTTTGATAGAAGACACTAGCTAAGAGTGACTGACTAAACCTAGACCCAGACCCATTTAGACAAGAAGTTTGTCCATTGCGATACCACAAGCTATTTTCCAGAAAACTTTCTGCAAAATCAGTTGGAGCTTCTCGTAAAGCGTTGGAAGTCACTGATATCCATTGAGTTCTGAGGTGAAGTTTCCTTCTTGAAAAGTACAAAGAAAATGAAGAGTTGTCTCATCCTCCTCCTTATCCTTACAGCTTCTACAGCAATCATTGAAGAAGACACCAAGTCTTTTGGTGGACTTTTCGATGAGGTAGTGACCAGTTACGATGCCTGTTGTTATGCTGAAGATGGTGAAGCGTTTCTGATCCAGCGTGGGCTAAACCTGTCTAGTAACTTCGGCATAAAAATGATTGCGACAGGCATCCCCAGATTCCCTTTCTACTACCTCGTACTCGTCGAGATATAATCAGTATTGTAGGGCGACGGTCTTAGAGTTGAAAGGGGCCGATTGCCTGGACAAAATTGTAGCTTGGCTGTCGCAAATAGGAAGACATTCCAATTGTCGTTTATTCTTAAGGAACGGTTTACTTCTAGTCTGTATAGAGAGCCACATCCTGTTCATTGATGACTTTTTGGGTCTTCTTCTTCTTCTTTCCAAGCTCACTGCAGCGAATTCACAGAAAATTTACTCCGAAATTCAAATCAGAACAAAGTTCTAGGTTAGCTTTAAGGGAATGTTTACTTTGAGTTGTGTTTTTACGGGGCCATCCATTGTGATTCCCCTTAAGTTTAGAGATTCAGTTGGTTCATCTTCGAACCAACCTGCGCCCAAGTTCTTCCAATTTTCCAAACAGTCTGCTTCCTAAATGGGGAAGGCGAGGTTCTATGTATGGTCTCTACCTCTTCTAAATCTTGACAGCTCTTCCAATAGATTGGTGAATTTACATTCAGTCTTGTAGCGCTTGATCCAAGGGAGCAATGTCCTGTCCATGCGTCTATAAAGGCGTTTATTTCCATTTCCCCCCTTGCCAATGGGCTTGTAGTTCTTCTAAGAGATGTCATATGTAGTTCCCTCTCACAACGTTGACGCGTTCTTTCTCCTTTCCACTTCACCAAGTGCACATTCCGAGCTTTGCACTGATCTTTTCCTTGCCAGTTGATCTGCTATTTCATTTCCTTCGATGCGTTGATAGTTTATCAAGCAAATTCTGGAGAACCAAGAGAAGAACGACGATTTTGAGAAGTAAATCATCTTCAGTTACGAGGCAAACTTTCAAGTGAATAACTTCATGGACCAACGGAGTTTCCTCAAGTGATCCATGCGAAACAAATGCATTCTTGTTTTTTTAGACAGACGGAGTGATTGGACTGTACATTTTCGAAGATGGCGTCGGAGATGACTGGCACCATCAAGGTTTTGTCGCCTCAACTGATCCATGGATGACATGCGGTATCAGCAGGATGAAACCAACTTTCATTTTTGCAGGATTTCTGCTGGAAAATTACTAAAAATGCTCGTATTCCAGGACGAGTTAGTGAGATTGCGTCGAATCTTTGCGCAAACATCTTTGAACAAGTGAGAGGAACACAGATGTGTAACTAGACTCGTGGAAAGGACTACTTTGCATGGAACATAAGTATCATGTCATGACTCACCCGAGAAAACATACGTTTTATTTAAAAATGTACATTGTTCGCCCCTTAATGGCACACAAAGTCGTTCCGACTTTGCCACACAACACCTCTAGTCCTTTTTTTTTGATGAACCTTGTTATTCTTATCGCTCTCCATTCGCATCGTGCAATTCTCCACCCCTTGCGTGGACTTTTTTTTTACTTTTTCATTCGTTATCTTCAATAGCTTTTCACTTTTCATTTTACACATTTCCACTGTGTTCACCATCACTCTCGGCTGCTCACCCCTTCTTTATTTTGGTACGTCGTCGTCGTCGTCGCGGCAAAGACTAATAAAACACGTGTTCAACTCCGATATAGAAATTCAACACCCATCGACTTCTGGTAGCCCAACTTGTGCCTCCTGCCTCCTGCCAAGGAGTAATGTTGTTTTTATCCCTGCAAAATTGATTTGTTCAATTTTTCCAACGATTAAACTTTGTTCTCGCGGAAAATTCGTTGCAGACCATTTACTTTTTGGAACTCCTCTGCCCTTTCACCGTTTCTCTGGCGTGCTCTGTTCCGCAATTTGAAACCTGATGTTTGTATTGACGCTTGTGTTCTGGGTAACCCTCCTCTGGAATAGAAAAAAAAATCTCAAGAAAAAGCTTTGAAGGGTGGATGATGAAAAATACAAAAAAAATTCCTTCACGTACCGAAGGACTAAATTCATGATTGGAGGAAATAAAATGTTTTTGCCTTCGTGTTTTTTTTTTTTTTTTTAATTTTTCAGCTTTTTCTACTCGTCCTTTGCGCCCGGCTCCTTGCGAAGTTTTATTGCACAAACGCAAAAGAATTTTATCAATTAATTTTGTTTTCTTTGTTTTTGTTTGATTTTTCCTTTACTAATTGTAGTCTTTGTTTTTTTTTGTCTCTTTCCAGGACGAAGTAAGTGGTGATTTAAATTTTTCTATACAGACACACACGCATACAATCAAGGTAGTGGTAAGTTTTAGAATTAAGGTTTACAATGGAAGTGTGGGGAGTACTTCTATGGAACTGGGTGCTGGTCGTAGATAATTGGAGGCTCCCTATCTCCTTGTGACTCAATCACATACGACTCAGGTCACAAGACCAGACTGTCTTATATGTATATCTTCAGACGCGAAACTTCTTCATCGTCATGTCGAACTCGAAAGAGACTATGACGACGTAGAATAAAACACCGCAATACTCGACACCTCCGGAAAGACTTTCACGGAGTATTTCAAAGCTTGGCATAGTTCGGAGCTCAGACTTGGTATAGTATTAACCACAAGAGCGGGGTCATCTTACCTGTGGAGTTTGTCAGGACAAGGTACAAACTTCGATAGGTTGTAACTTGTTGGAAACATAAAGGAGGATTTGCCAGAAATTAAGATCAAGGTGGAACTCTGAACAGTTTATTTCTTCTATCGGAGTGTTAGACCACCAAGTTGAAAAACTCAGACACAAAAACAGATCCATCGTCCTACCAGCACATACAACATTTTGAGTGTGTTTTCATCGTCTTTTTAAGAAAGTCGAGTAAGAGCTTCAGCGATAAAGAGCTTAGATAACCAGCACTCATCAATCAGCTCCAAAAATCTGCCACCAGATAGGAGCAAAGGCAGGACAATCACATCACAATTCAGAGGTTACTTAGGGCTCAAAAGAACCCTATGCACGGTCATAAAGGAAATAAGAGGACTGATGCACGTTGGTTTTAAATGCTTGCAGGATGTAGTGATGCATGTTTCGTTGTAAGTAACTTTCAAAGTGCCATTCAAAGGACCTGTGTCGCTTATTAAGTTGCCTGTAGACCTCATACTCTTCAACTCAATATCGCTAAGGTCCCCTAGATTGCCAACGTAAAAAATACCAAGAATCCGAAATGTTAGTTGGAGCGGGATGAATTTAACTCCTTTCTCGATCCTGCAGCTTCATTTCGACTAAGCCTTTTCAGGGAGATAGGGCTCTGAGAGTTGTGCATTTATCCAGTAACATTGCCTCTATGCCCCATATCTGAGCGGGATTCTTACAAAAGAAAGGACATTGGAGAGATGTACTTTCGCCTTCTTCTGCACACTCATTTCCTTTAGCTTCAGCTTTACCAGCTAAGACTTAATTGTTGCTGACTCTAGAGCCTTAACCGCAGCCTAGCTGTCGCTTTAAATAGTTATTACCTCACCGGTCACTCATGTTCTAAAATCTCACTTCAGACGCGAGCCGCTGTGTCTCATTAAATCCGGCATTTCCTTCACAGAATTTTGCTTTCTCAAATTCACCAACTTCACTTCGAAAGCAGGAAAGACTTTAAGAGAATGTGATTCTTAAGGCTGAACTCGGATTGCAATTCTCCAAGACCAGCCTGGCCTTGAAAAAGGTCAGAAACCTTAAACATTATTCCTAGGGTGGTTTCTTTGAGCAAATAGTCCTTTTAGAAACACGAGAAGTGTCTTAAGGAACTCAAAACAATTTTGTGGACGAAACCACACAAATCGATTAAAGGCCTAAAATCTTAGGAAGCTTTTGAACTTTACAAACTATCAATGCAAAGCTATTGGAAGCAATAAGGACGCCCTGAAAGACTGACGACTGACGATTGGAAGCATTAATACAACTCGAAGCCTAGTTTAAGTCGTTTTTATACCCAAGCCGGGCTGTATTTAACGTGCACTTTGGTTCTTCAGCAAAGGCTATGTTTGTATCTCAAAATGTCTCAAAGAATCAAATGTTTCTTTACATTGAACACATCTCCAAGTAAAATGGGTTCAAGAACAGAAGCAGTTCTGTCAGGAGACTAGCACATCAAAGCAGGTAACACAGCAAGAGGATGCCCTTAAAGTGTCGTCTCAGTTCCAATCATTTTCGCAAACAGAGGAATCCCTGTTCAGAGACAACCAATGCCCTTGATGTGTGGACTTGGTCGACGGATTGGAGAACGCAGGCATTCTTAGAGCACATGTTTTAAAGCTGACTCAGCAGCTACCGACACTGTAGCGCATTGTTTTGAGCATTCGTCTGCTAAGGTCTAAGTTATTTTCCAGTGCCTATTGCTATTCCTGTGTATGGCTGCTTTTAGGGTCCTTAGCACTGTCCATAGGACAAGCACTGTGGTTCATCGGCCTTCGACGTCTGAGAAACAACCTCTGGTTGCAGTTCATCATTTGCCTTCTTGTATGCCAGGTCCCAGATCTTGATGGACCACAGTCGAAACCCAATCAATAGCGCTTTGGCTGACGAGAAAAACAGGGCACTGATGATATCGGTGAGCTCCAAGGTGCACACATTTGTCTCTTCATTGAGGTCCCACAAGAGGTCCTCCTTACCATCCTTTCCGCCGAATTTGCACGGAGAACCATTAAGTAAGCACTGGTGCCATAAGATTCTTCTTCAACTTGCAATTGACCAAGTTCCAGTCATTGAGCTGTAACACCCAGTTGATGTGTCCATCCTCCTGGATGGTGTACATGCACTTGGTTAAGGTGATGGCTTTGCCAGAAACAGTTTGACAGTTGTCAGCAAAGAATGCAACCGAAAGGACGTCCTTGATGCGATCTTCAAAGCGATGGGCCAAATCCCACAAACAGAGAGTCAGACAGAGCCTAGTTACCCTGAGATTTAAGGACAACGTCACTGATGAAGTGGAATGTCCATACAACCACTTCTGTGTCCTTGTCGCGGGTCAATTTCCACACAATAAGAGTCTCACCTCGAGACACAGAATTGATTGTATGGGGATCCTATCAAACCATCATGCCCCTAAAGGGTTCCAAACACAATGTATTTGAGTATCAACCTACGACAAAGGCTTGAAACTTATATCAGGCTGTTGACTTCCTATAAAGGAGATCCTAGTGATTTTGAGGCCCCTTCGCTGAAGCAGATCAAGCACTTCGCTCGATATTTGCAAGCCAATGGCTTAGTGGTTAGTGGTTAGTGCGTTGGACTGCTAAGCGAGAGGACACAGGATCGATTCTCATAACCTCCAAATGATTTTTCGCGGCACCACCTCTTCGCAGGCAAAACAAACCTGCAAGAGTATAATCTGTGTGTGATGCAAAAGCGTCTCAATCTGCTGTTTGGAGTCGGCAATAAAAACTGTAGGTCCTTCTATTCTTGTGAAAAATATAGCACGCACAACATGAATGGCTGTAAGAAGGTAGGCCTTGGCTCTCTATGAGCTGTCACGCTCGATCTTTTCCATTCCGACTGTGATTGTTCAAGACTTCCATTTAGATAGTCACCGGCACAATGCACTACCAGTAGTTTGTCATTTAAAACCCTCCTTAGGCCTTTAATTTTTTTTTTTTCTCACTTCAAATTTATTTACCAGCCAACGACCCCATTTGTAGGGAAAAATTCCTCAACCAAGGAACAATTAATTCAAGATTTATCCAAGTAAACCTTCGCCAACGCAACCTCTTCCCAACCCAACCATCCTAAGTTGTCTTTAAAACGTTCGCATTGGGCTTCAAGTAAAAGTTCCATGAAAATAATTAAACAAAGCCCGCCGCCACCCCCTTTAAAATTTTGCTTATCATCGCCATTTCATCATGACTAAGTGTAGCTAATTCCTCCGGATCACTCCGGTTGAACGGGATGAGTATCCAAATCACTGGAAACAGTTCCGGAACTTTTCTGAGAAAAAGATGTTTCGAAGTAATTAACATGGAAAGTGTTGCGAATCGCTTATTTCCGTTCGGGACAGGAATTTCCTCCTCTGACATCATTTGAATGGTCGTGCGATGTCCCGCGTTGGCCATTCTAAACCGGGAACGGAATGCCTTCCCGAAATGTTTCCCCAAAATAAGCAATAAAATTTGTAATAACTGTCCCAGTTTAAAATATTACTTCATTTTGTTCGCGCAACATTTGGCCCGTGGCTAAAACCCACAAAAGTCGAAATGGTGGAGACATTGGAGAAGGGGTTGAGACAGAGGTGGGTAAGGGTTAACTGCTGCTTCCAAGGATTAAGCAGTTATTGGTTTCTCTAATGAGAATTTCTTGGTTTTGACAAAAATATTTCAAGAAGTGTTTAGTCTATACTATCCCGAGTGCGCACACTATTTACGCTCAATTATGGTTGAGGTTATGTTTCCTTGGAATGTCCAAAGGGGCAAACTTAAAAGATGATAGTTGATGCAGCAGAAGAGTGTAGTTTTGGGACATGAAAAGGATTGTGAAATGCCATTTGTTATGCTTTATTGTTTGTCCTGTGTTGCGATGAGAGGTGAGGAATTTCAATGGAAGTCCGTCCTAGGGAGAACAGGAAACCATTTTGGGGGTCGAGTCCATAATTAAAGAGGATATATCATTACCTATGATCGTGTTTGGCCGGTTCTTTTGAGGCTTAAGTTAAAAAAAAGGCCATTATTCATGACGTCGGGTGTGTTTTATGAATCGTGACGCGAAATTCTACAAGGACTCAGCTTCTATATTCGGTCAAGGGACTGTTGGCGCTTTATACCACCACCCTGTCAGAAGTGGTCTCCTTGGGTAGAGTGTTGAACTGCTAGGCGAGCTAACACAAGTTCGTGCCTCAGTACTACCTCTCGACAGACAATGACAAACTTCCTTTACTTTCGGAGAAGCTTGCCCGTTTGTAGTCGGCTTCCAGCTAAACATGTTGCGAAACCTTGATTCTCTATGAGCTCTAGGGCCAACCTTTTGTATTCTGTAAGCTTTTTCAATTCTTCATACTCATGGATAAAATTTCCCAAGCTAGCCACCTTAGTTCAGACAAATACTAGATCCACATGTATAAAGGGCTCAGCTGTTTCGGCGTCTCATGGCAGCTTGTCCCGTAGCACTTCTAAAGTCACCTTTTCTTAGGTTCAACAGAAACGAAGTTATGCTTTCTCTTGTCCACTCCACTCCACTCCACTGTCCACTATTCCACTGTCTACATATGTCAGTTGTGGTGTTATAGTTGCGACATTTCAGGCGTTGGTCAACAGGACGAGCTATTGTCTTGCTGAAAACCAATGAAACAAGTCTCTGATCTTGCTCTGGATGGAGCATGAGCATCTTTATTTCCTGTCACACCTGCGTAACTCTTCCTTCATGACTATGGACGTGCTCAGAGTGACATCCTGGCTATCACAGTATACATTGGTATGTTTGTACATCTGGATCTGCCAAAAGACATTCGTAAAGATGCTTACTGAGTAGATTTCAGTTCCAGCGAGCTCATCCATTAGAGAACTGTCTGCAAGAGATCGAGCTCCTCCATTTCGAGCGATGGATTGGAAGGCAATATCAGTTCAAGATACCAAATCGTATAGTCGTAGAACCTAAGACAGAAGACTTAAAAGTTCCATAAGTTCATTCTTCCCTTGCAGTGTATAGCGACGGAAATATGTCATTCCGGATTCAATTCCGTCAAAGACTGCCTGAGTGTCCAAGAAGACGGTAAGAACATATTTTTCCTGGTTGAGGACTGGATACGCGCTATTCCTTGACTTGTATTTCTGGGTAGACTTGTTGTTTTCCGTAGTTTTGTGTAAAAAAAAACTGCGTCGTAAGTCTTCTTGAAGGCTTTTTGACTGTTTGAAAGACTCAACGCTCTTTCTGAAATATTCTGCATTAAAAGCAGTCGTCAGTACTTCCTCTTTCAAGATTATAAATCTCGCGTGCATTTTTAAAGTGAAACCACCTTTGTCACGGTAGTGTAAGTTTCGGTAACGAAAACTGAAACACCCATACCCGCCAATCAATCGGCCAGTATGAGGCGAAGGAGAGTGGAATATCACTCTTAACGAACTGAACCTAAAGTAAATTTAAGTAAACCTCTCAGTAGTGCTCTCAATGTTTCAGTAAAGTGAGGCTTTAGTGTTTCATTTTTCGTTATGGCTAGAGTATATGACAGAAGCTTGTGGTTTAATGTCTGTACTGTGTCCTTTGTTTAAGAACGGGACAAAGCGTATGTGTGTCCGAAACGGCACGGGTAACCATGGTGGTTTAAGAGGGGGAAATAGGTAGAAAAATGGAACTACGTTACATCTGTTGTTCTCTGTCATCTTTTTCGTCGTTTTTTAGCCCGATGAGTAACATTTCAAGCCGGAAACGAGAAAGTGAAGCCTTTTTATCCGGCGGTGAGTAAGTTTAACGCTCTTACTTACTTATTTAGGTGGCGCTACAGTTCGGGGTGAACCTGGTCCTCAACCAAAAAGTGTCTCCAGATCTTAAGCTCGATCTTAAGCTAGTTGCCTTCAGTTTCGCACACTAAGTTGCTAGAGTTTGCCTTCCACTTGCATGTGCCACCGTAGGCGAGGTCTTCCTCTATTGCGTTGTCCCTTCGGATTCGAAGACTCTTCGGGCCGAAGCGTTGGTGTCCTAGCCATCTTAAATGACCAATTCGCAGTTTTTGGTCGATGTCGCTGTATAACTCGTATAATTCGTCGTTGAACTTCCTCCTCCAAAGCTCGTCAACGCACACGGGACCGAATATCTTACGAAGAATTTTTCGCTTGAAGCGACCAAGGATATCTTCATCCGCCTTTGATAAAGTCCATGCTTTAGTACCATAGAGTAGGTCTTGTACAGAGTTTCCTAAGTTCTTCGGGAAAGGGCCTTAGTACCCAAAGAAACAGCGATTGGCAAAATTATTCTTCGTTTGATTTCTGATGAGATGTCGTTTTCAGAAGTGATAGCAGAGCCAAGCTAGACAAAGTCCCTCACTACCTCGGAGTTGGAGCTGTCTATATTGACGTTCTGTCCGATACGTCGACGTTAAGTGTCCCTTCTTGTTGACAGCAAATACTAAGATTTGCCCTCGTTGATCGCTAGTCCCATTTTGACCGTTTCTGTCTCAATACTTGTGAACGTACCGGTGACAGCTCGCTGATTTCTGCCGATTATATCAATATCGTCAGCGTACGCGAGTAGTTGCACAGACTTTTGAAAGATTGTTGCGTTTTGCACACTTCGTTCAAGTATGATGTTGAAGAAGGCATGACAGCACATCATCTTGTCTAAATCCTTTTATTGACATCGGTGTTCGGTGAGATCGTTACTGTTCCGGTGAGATCGTTACCGACCTTGAGCATTCTCCATCGCCATCCTACACAAATGGACGAGTTAAGCAGGGATGCCAAAACTGGGCATAGCTTTATATAGCTCGTCCCTATAAATACTGTCAAAGGCGGCTTAAAAATCGATAAATAGATGGTGTGTATCGATATGAAAAAGATTTTTCTAAATTTTTTGATCGCCAACTCTCCGTCCGAAATTCTTACCTTTTCACCAAAAATCGTTGTGGGTTTTAAGACGTTTTTTTCTAATTTTTTCTCAATAGGTCCACGTACCCGCAAACCCAAGAAACCGCCCGGTGAGAAAGGAACACCACCCGTAAACGAAGATAAAAGACCGCGTACCGCATTCAGTGGATCTCAGTTGGCGAGATTAAAAGTAAGTTTCACCCCTCAATGGCCATTTGAATTCTTAAAGTAATTCCATCCCCTTTGCAGCATGAATTTACAGAAAATCGTTATCTAACCGAAAAACGACGTCAACAACTTAGCGCCGAGCTAGGACTCAATGAAGCTCAAATAAAAATTTGGTTTCAAAATAAACGTGCCAAGATTAAAAAATCAAGTGGAACTAAAAATCCATTAGCCCTTCAACTTATGGCTCAGGGTCTATACAATCACTCAACGATTCCCTTAACAAAAGAAGAGGAAGAACTCCAAGAGCTTCAAGCGAAAGCAGCAGCAATTGCTTAAAAACAGCATCTTTCCTCTCTCTCATCCCTGCAAGTTATACTTAAAAAAAGAAAACAAAAAACTGTTCATCTTTACAACGAAAGTATTAGACGAGAATTAATTATAAACAATTGTATATTTTTAACCACCTACTCTTGTACAAAACTACAAATATAGAACGCATTATATAAACTAAATTAAAAAACAAAAGCAATATTTAGCACTAAGACGACGAAAAAAAACAAATTAGTTTGTGTAAATAATTTACTTGTTTTGGCCAAAATCTAAATAAAAAATAAAAAATAAATAAAATAAGTTTCTAGTCCTTGCAAAATATTTATAAGAAAAACGAAAAATTAATTTTAAATACCTATACTCATAATCATAACCTAATTATGTACGTTTAATTTAAAAATTATAAAAACAAACACTTGTATATTTATTTAAATCGAGAAAACAATAAAAAATACTCTCTTTTTCTGTTCTTTTTTTGTATAAAATTATTGAACTGTTAGCTATTTAAAAAGAAAAAAAAAAAAAGACGAAAACAAAAGAATTAAATTAAATAAAAATGAAAAATAAATAAAAAAATACGTTTGTTTCTATCGTCATTCGATACGGGTACAGTAACGCCGAACTATTCTGCTAAGAGGTGAGTTATTCATTTATTCAGACATGGTTTTGGAGCACATATATTTTATGAAGCCATTTAGCCGATGGAGAGTTATTAAGCCATTGAACTTGTGGTTAAAGTGGAACCATACTTTAACTGGTTCCGCCTTTGTGGAAAATTTAAATTATTTGCATAGAAAGTGAGACCAGTTTGGTTATCTTGGAGTCTGGAATTCCAAGCCGAGCTTGTGAAGTTTTCATTCGAGTTGTGACAACTTTGCATAGGTAGTGCAACACATGACATTTATTCATATGTTAAGGCGCACTTAGTATCTTTTCAGGCAGTCAAGCAGCAATCAGGTCCTTGGAATCATTCTAGATTGTCAATCAACTTTTATAGAGATGGTGGAGCAGTTCGTTGGGTGACGGTGACCAGAGAACTAAAGGTTTTTTCAATAAGGACATAACAATTTTGTATTCAAATAGGACACAGAATAATTGAGATATCTGACTGAAATTTATTCCAGATGTTAAACATATGTTACATTTAGGTATGGAATTCAATCTCGTTCATATGACCACCGCGAGCACGTTTGCAGTGACGGATTCTTTGGAGCCAATTTTCTACCACTCTTCCACACAAATCGGCTGGAACGATGGCAATTTCTCTTTCGACATTGTTCCTGAGCTCCTCTAATGTTGTTGACTTGCTGGCATAAACCAACAACTTAACGCAACCCCATGAAAAGAAATCCAACGCCGTTAAATCGCATGAGCGAGATGGCCATTCGACCGGATCATTTCTCGAGATTACACGATAACCGAACTTTCCTTTGAACAGTTGTGTGGCATGTGGCACCATTTTGTTGGAACCTAATGTCAAGTCCATCCAATTCTGGCCAAAAATAGTCTTCCAACATGGCGCGATAGGGAACTCCTTTGGCGATCATTGTCATCGACGAAAAAATACGGTCCAATCACACCTCCGGCATCCACACCACACAGTAACTTTTTGGGGATGCAATGGAGTCTTTTGAGCTTCATCGCTGAAGATGTTTTTTCGATGAAATTCAGGATTTTCTTCAAACTTTTGCAAAGCCCAATCGGCTTTGTAAGGGTTTAAGCCAAGATCTTAAGAGATCGTAAGAGAGATTCCCAAATCCTGTGAACGGTGGCGTGGAATCGACTTATTTGGCTCATTACGAACTAAAGCACTTACGACTGTGATATTTTCGGTACTCCGACACAGGCACATTTAGTAGTGAAGATGTTGACTCAAATTTATCCACTTAAGCACGCACAGTTTGTCTGGTGGGATGATTATTACGATCATAGGGCACTTTCTAATAGGCAAGCATGCACCAAAGCTTGGCTTACATTCCAACGATTTTTGTAGAAGCTGCATAGACGAAGAGGAGAGGGAAACTATTCCCCACCTTTTTTATAGCTGCTCAACTCTCTCCTGTAAAAAAAGGCTCCACCTAGCAGAATTCTACTGAGGCAATCTGATAAACACAGATGTCGGAAACCTCCTTCGCTCCATTAAAAGCTCCAATTGGTTTAAAGAGTAAGTAATGTCATCTCTGAAGATCCTTGTTGTATCACAATGTACCTATCACTGGTATACGTGTGCTGGCAACAGCTGGCAGTCACTTCAACCTAACCTAACGATACCTTGATTCTATTTTTCTTTTTCTTTTTTCTTCTTTGTCGGGGTGTTCGAACCCCACGCTGGAGCACTCAGACACCAAAAACAGGTCCCTTGTACTACCAGCAACCTTTGACTGTGTTTCCATCGTCTTCCCTCGAACAAAGACGAGTAAGAGCTTCAGTGATAAGGAGCTAAGTTTACCAGCACTCATCACATTAGCCCCTAAAAAATCTGCTACCAAATACAAGCAAAGGCAGGAGAATCACCTAGGAAGTGTTCCGCAGTGTCGTCGCCTTCATCACAAACCTCACAGATAGTGGCGTCACATAAGCTTGAGATGTTTGGTAAGGACGTAGTCTCAATAAGTTTTCTGCAGTCTTTTCTACTGAGTGACATCAAGAATGGCTTGGACTTCTTACAGACGCTTGTAACCTGGAGAGTCATGCCACCTACAGTTGTGCTTGCTAGGTACTCGACGACCATCGATGGAAGACCTAACCGAAGATACGGACAAACCTATAACGTGAATCACATCCACTGCCATCGTCGCCTTAAGGCAGGTAGTTCGCAGGAAAGGATCAACAGACAGTACACATGCTAGAACTACTGATACTGTTAAGCAGAGAGTCGATCCTTGTGGGCAGCCACTGTTTACCCCTGACATGACGTTGATTGCAAGACCTACAGAAGCGTACATTTTGACGACAAGTGACCAGAGAAGTTCCAAAGGCATACCTTAGTGAGAGTAGTCTCAAACTGTAAAAACCTACAAGCCCACTGGGATGGTATTCGACTAGTACCAAAACATATAAACTCTAGTGCTCTATTTTATTTTGTAGCTTGTAATGGCTTGGCCGTCAAATATGGTTTCTAGAAATCCAGGTCTCCACCAATTACTATGAGTCTCCCTCCATTGTTTGTTGACGACTTTCATTGCTGATGCTGGACCAGAAGACTTGAAAACATGTCTTAGACACTTATTCAGAAACAATGGTGTGGCTACCATAGTGCAGATGCTACCTTAAGGCCGGAAACAGTCGCCTTTTCAGATCCTAAACCATATAAACAGATCGTTGCCATACCAATTGTTGAGGCTTTGTCTTTCATTGCAATGCTAAAACGCTTTTCTTTACCTTTGTCTCGAGATTCCTTTGAATTGTGTTGCGGTACATAGTTCCAAGTTCGTTTTATCGTGGTTTTGCTTATACTGGTCCAGAACTTGTCCGTCAACTGTCAGGGTATAAGACTTTTCTGTGACGTTTATTGGATTCATGTCCTTATTACTTACTCCTAACGAACTCCCGTTCAATCATCGGCTATCAAGTCGCTATTTAGCCTTTAGCATCTTCATAGCTTGCTGCTTTGAAAGGTCTCTCGAGATTAATAAGGACATTGCTTGTAAGAAGGTCAATAGCAGCGTGTTTAGAAAGCTTCTTCATCCCTGTTTTCCCCTGCGACGGCGTCAGAAAGTTCCAGATCTAGTTCAGGTATTCCCACAAGCCACAACTAACTTTAGGGTCGACGTTCACACCACATTTCTTCGTCCAGTTGTTCAATGAGCTGAAAGTCAATTGTATTAGTTCCAAAGGTAGAAAGTTTCCTGTTGTAAGCATGACTAATTCGTTGGAGAAGGCTATCACCTTTGTGTTCCCCTGGTAACCAGATACATTCCACCCAATCCAAGAGTAATAGGTCTTCTTAAAGTTACTTTGTAAAAACGTTCACAAAACCTCTGTCTCTCTGACAAATCCACTTAATCTTCAGTACATCCCAACTGGAACTGGTTGCCAATTATGTTTATGATAATTGCAAAATTTCACTCCAGGATCCCTCTCAATCATCCAGACCTGAAACTGAAGATGAAGATCCACAGCTTGACAATCGAGCCTCCAAGTTAAATACAATTTCGAATTTATAACCGACAAAACAAGAAAACAAATTTGTCTGCGCGCAGCTTTATGTCGATGTCACCGTTAAATTTATGTCCCAAACCGCTTTATTGCTCTTTTCGGGTCGTTGTTCTACGACTTTTGGTCTTTTTTTTTGGGATAAACCTCTCAATCCCAGTCTGAGATAAGCGTTTGCATGAGTTATTGGAGACATGATTTACAGACAGATGTCGATTGAACCGCGCTCTCGGAATTTATCGTTAGGTGTTGGGACCGCCGCCGCCGCGCCGCTTTAAACTGGTTTCCAAGTTCCATTTAACCAGACATGCTCGTCCCAAAATTAAGTCATAACACGATGGTGGCTCACTTTGATAAAAACGAATAAACAACACTTGCGCCCACGTTCATCATCAAAAATTTGCAAGTTTATTGCCACCTCTCTCCGGATCATTGGGGGAGGGGATTGCGGATAGGGGATCCCGTGGGAAATTAAAATGTCAAAACTTAAGAAGTCATAAATCCGGCTTTGGTTAATTGCATTGCGGTGTATTAACACTTTTTGGACGAAAAATAATGGCGGTCGCGGTCCAAGTGTGTGCGGGTGTATCTGAATTGTTGCAACTTAATCTGCACGCCCGCCAGGAGAAGACTGATTTTGATTATCATTTCCGTGGTACTATAGGGGCGCACCCACACCATGAGTTTCGCGCATTAACTGCGGCCGAACGGGTGCGTGGGCGTAGGTAGTGTCGACCCCACTTAATCGTCATGTCGGGCCAGTGAGGGAGTTGTTTGCAGTTTTTATTGGAACAGAAAAAGATAAAACTAAATGTTAGGAGGGGGAGGGGGGAGGCTTTTTTAAAAAAATTTTTATTGCTGTCGCGCGATTGTGCCGTCGTTCTATGAAGTTGTCGCGCAAGTAATGAGGGAGCCCCCTCTACAGACTGTGTGTGTGTGTAGAACACTGGACAAGCTCATAACGTTGGCACTGATTTAGGAAAGAATTCAGCGGTGTGTCCAGTGGAATGGGTGCACTTTAGATACACAAACGGTTAGGTGAACACTTTACAACATCTGTGGAGGTTCTGTGGCCAATGTGTCTGGGATTGTCAAGGTTAAAAACGGATACGGAATGTAGTTTATTTAAAGCGGATCAGCGGTCTTATCAAGAGAATTAGTTTATTGCGGCGACCGTAGATGAGGTTGTCAAATGTGTCAAGCAACTGTCGAAGCAGTTTTGTTCAAGGCAACCTTTCATAGTGGAGCGGGAGTCTAAATTACACGAATGCGGTTTCATTTTAAGAACAGTAGGGGCTTAAGGGGATAAAGAACCTTTTAAGTCGGAGGGGACAACTGCTGGACTTGATAAAAAACGAAGCACACCTTGAGTTTACAATGCTAATGGCTTAAGTACACGCCTTCAGGCGATAGATACATGCTTCTTTTCTGGGATTTCTGTTGGCCTAGTACTTTGCGAACATTTCTGGCAAATTTCATCAACAATTTCCGCCACCGAAATGTTGCTTGGAGCCTTGCGAGTGGGCAAGAAGCCTAACTAGGGGTTGCCCTACACAATAGGCTGCAAGCCATGGCAGCCTCATAACGGATACGGGAGATGAAGCCTCAACTGAACAAGATTTTGTCTCATTTTTCTGAAAAACCAGGTCAACAGAAACCCAGGAAAAGCAGCAAGGTGCCAACGCATCATTCCTGCCCACACCTCCTGGCGTATCAGTTGGTGCCTTCAGACGCGCTGGATACGTGGTAATTTTCTGGGATTCCTGTTGGCCTGGTACTTTGCGACAATTTCTATCGACGATTTTCGCCGTCAAGGTGTTGTTTGGAGCCTTATAACTCTAACAAGCCTAAACGGAGGCTCTTGCAGGTTGGTAAGGAACCTTATTAGGGGTTGTCCTACAAAAAAAAATACAAACCATCGCAGCCTCCTCACGGTTAGAGGAGATGAAGCCTCAGAGCCGTGCTTCAGCTGAACTGGATTTTGTCTCATAATTTTACTGAAATACCAGGCCACCAGAAACTTAGGAAAAGCAGTAAGGTGCCAACGCGTCTAAAGGCGTGTACTTACACCTGCCCCTTACCTCCTGACGTACTTGCCAGTACTCGCCTTCAGACACGATGGACACCTGCTACTTTTCTGGAATTCCTGTTGGCCTGGTACTTTGCGACGATTTCTATCGATGTTTTTCGCCGTCAAGGTGTTGTTACTTGGAGCCTTATAACTCTAACAAGCCTAAACGGAGGCTCTTGCGGGATGGAAAGGAGCCTTATTGAGGGTTGCCCTACAAAATGGACTACATGCTATGGCAGCCTCCTCACAGATATGGGAAATGAAGCGTCAGAGCTGTGCTTCTTATTATTTCCTGAAATACCAAGTCAACCCAAGAAAAGCAGAAGGTATCCATCGCGTCTAAAGGCGGTCCCAACTCGAATATGTTAACGTTCACAACGCTAAAGATTGTGGATCTCTCCATTTCTTTTATTAGCCGGTCTCTGGACCCCAAAGTTCGTTAAACAGAACTATAATTTTCTGTTTTGTTCAAAAACGCCTGTTCTCCTTGAGGAGGTATGCCTACCTATTCCTCCCAAATAACCATTTATTAGCACCATAAGCCCTCATTTCCATATAATAACTTTCATGTTAACAGGATAATTGAAATGATGACAAAACACCCACTTACGGGCATAAAGTTCCTCTCCAACCTCGAGTCCTTTTTACGAAATAAAATAAACATTCCTAGGCCGAGTTAAACACACGTTAACGACTGTCCCAATGAAGTGAATATCCGCCTTCCAAACACACACACACACACACCGACCCGCATTCACTAAGGAATTTATTACATAATTAACTTTTAGAAAGCAATATGTGTGCTCCTGTGAAATGAAATTACAAAAGAAAAAGGATCCACAACCCTCACCTGCACAATTCTATTCAATTAGCGTCTGAAAAAAAAAAGAAACACAACTCTCGCATACATTTACAGAAGCCGTCTGGCTGGTTTTGTGCATTATTATACCGAGTCCCTTCAACAGGACATTAAGGGCAGTTTCTAATAGCTTTCCTTCCTTTTTTCCTTACTCCTTTCGTTAAATAATTACCTTAATCCACGAATACAACCGCCTGCCAAAGTCCGTCTCCGTGTTACTCGAATTCAACGACATAATCAAAGAGAATGATGTCCTTTTGTCACACAACTTGACAATATGGCGTCGCCATCATTAAAATAACTCCTTTTTAATAGGAATGTGTTTTTTTTTTTTTTGTAATGTCGCACCCATCCACTTGGATACAAATAAAGATGGTGGCGAGGCTATAAATTGTTTTCGAAACCGAACCTATAATGGCAATAAAGTCAATGAATTGCGATCGACGGCAAGGATATGAGTTCCGTTTATTAATTAAACTAAATGTGTTGATGAACAATAAGTTTGATAGGTGGAGGTAGGGTTAAGATTAGGGTTTGTCTACAGCCTTTAAAGGGGGTTGACAGAATGACACAAGCGGCAGAAGGAAGGATCAAAGTGCAAGAAATGATTTAAATGAAATTGAGGCTAGTGCATCCTTCAAAATTGTCGCCTGTCCTCTACGTAAACAACTGTTCAATAGCTCCAAAGAGACTGCTGACTAATTATTGAAGAAGGAGCCGCGATTATCCTGGAGACTATTCGATGGTAACACAGAGGAATCCTTAGGGGCTGTTGCTGTGAAAAGTTCTCCCCACAAATCCTTCGACACTTGTTGAAACCATTGTACTACCTCTAGCAACAAGACCATCGGCCATCCTCCCGACACTAATTTTCCGTAGTTCTAACGCATCGTATTGGGAATAAAACTCCCATCGCGTTGCAACCCTCTAAACGTAGTATAACTACTGAAAAGCTTCTGTAGACCTCACGTAAGTTTCAAACAATTCAAGTCGCCACTACCTGACGGCATAATACCCGCTGAATACCGTCTTCGTCATAGAAGAATACCCGCTTTCCAAATCACTTCTTCCAGAAAAACTGATGGCATAAGCCTCTTCTATTCTAGACGACTCTAGAGGATCCAAAGTTTGTCTGAACTATGCTGACGCCTGCTTCCCAACAGGATTCATGGATCCGCATTTAATGGTTCACAACGTGGAAACCATGGAAATATTAGGCTTGATAGTCTTCCTTGCCTATCTTCCAAGCGGAGATTTATGCAACGCTGCAAAGTCTGTAGGGTACAGCTCGACAATATACGACCAATTTGGCCTGAATCCCTCCCAGAACACAGCGGGACTACAGGAAATAAGATCTCCGATGAGCTTGCTATAGAGAATTTTTCTGGCCCTGAACGTATGAGTACCGTTGGGTGTGCCCACATATTCTGTTAGGGCTTCCATTGATGATTGAGTTTCTAAGGATTCAGGCAGACCGAATGGATACTTTCCGAAAACTGTGACAAGTCCGCAGCATTTTTGCTGTCTCTCGGCAGAAAAGACTGCAGACAACTTATTGAGGCTTCGTGGGCTTAAGTGACATCACTGTCTGGGGTGCTGTTAGAAAGGGCGACGTTACTGAGATAGATTTTCAGGGCTTGATGCGGTCACTACAGCTCTTAGAAAATACAGTAATCTACTGCAATGGGCATCTCTTTGTGTTTGAGTGCTCCAGTGTGGTGTTCCAACAATAGAATCGTGTCCAGGATATTTTGTAAACGTTTTAAGCTGCCTTGGATGATGGATGATGCTCTATAGATCGGAGAGTTTGGTGCCGAATGCAGGACGGTACACCGGAATGCAGGATAGACATTTGGTTCCTTCATCCTGACTTTGGGATAGAACACTGCTTCCTCCATTTTCTGTACTGATCCTCATTCAATATCAAAAAGGAACCATTCAAATCCTTCACTCCGGTGTTGATGCAAGCTGTACCCACTAATGCAATTTCTTTTGGCATGACGCCGCCTATGCTGGGTACTTCCTCCATCTTCTGTATTTGTAGCTGAATTCGTTTCTTTGTGCTATTGCTTCCCCAACATTCTTCCATGCTCATGGATGGCGCTGCTGCTTGTCTTCATTTCTTGCCCAAGATGATTCCTAAACTGTAGGCACTTGGTTCCTGTTGCTTCGGGCAGGTGCCGTATAAGGGTGAATGCAAGCTACCACAAGGTGATGAATGATCTCGTCTCAATGCCAGCTTCGGATCTTCCCTGAATATCAAAAAGGATGCCTAAACTCTCGACTAATCGATTCTACCTTCAGGGCAGGCCTTATGGTCGAATTTCAGCTCGACACTCCCCACATTTTCATGGACCTTAAAGTCGCTTACAACAATATTCATCAGCGTGCAGTTTAGAACCAGCTCTTTTGAACTTTTTTCGGATTTCGGCAAGGTGACGAGCTATCGTGTGACTTCTTCAATCTCGTGCTGGAGCAGAAAGGGTGTCAACGCGAAAGACACTATCCTTATCTAATCCGCCCAGGTACTGGGGTATATAGACGACATTGGCATCATCGGTCGCTTCCATGTTCGATACGAGAGGAAAGACCGCGCCTCCGGTCCAGAGACCAAGCGATTTAGTCTAGATAATTGAAAACAGCATGGTCGGGATCGGCCAGAATGATAGGCTAACCTGTCTCAAGCAAAGACTCTACACGGGTCAGGAGCCCTCATATCTTCAATTAGGGCTTCTATCGATGGTTACGTTTCCAGCAAATACAATTGCAGGTGACATGACTCTCCAGGATGCAGGCAGACTAAACAGATACTTACCGACGTTTGAAAAAAGCCTGCGGCATTCTTGATGCCTCTCAGCAGAAAAGACCGCAGACACGTTATTACGGGACACTATACCTATGCCAAACAACTCAAGCTTATGTGACACCACTATCTGCGACGGTTTAAGAGAGGGCGACGACACTGTGGAACACTTCCAATGTGATTGTCCTGCCTTTGCTCGTATTTGGTGGACGATTTTTTTGGGGCTGATGTGGTGGAGTGCTTGTCACCGGAGCTCTTACTCGTCTTTGTCCGAAGGAAACACAGAAAAAGGGTTGTAAGTACCTGCTGGTAGTGCAATGGACCTTTTTTTTGTGTTTGAGTGCTCCAGCATGGTGTTTCAACACCTCCAATCTTCCTCTGCAATCATAACGGTCGCGAGATCCGTTTCTTCGTTCTCATTGCCTTTGCCTTTGAGGTTCCTTATCACAATGATGACGCGATACATACATATGTAGTTTATAACAGAAGAATTCCATTCGTTCCTCCCTCGATGGTTTCGTCGGAACGTCAACCTCTGGACATCAGGACCTCCCTACTCTTTGGAACTCTTTGCACAACACTTTGACAGCTTTTACCTCAAAGGGTTGCGTCTTAAAACTGCTCCACCCCCAAACCATCGTCTATTCTACCTTTCTTCCAGCCATTTCGGCTTAGTGCAGCGGACGAAGTAATTAGCTGCCTCCACCTCCATCTACCACGCGTTTTTTTTCGTGCATCTCGGTCTTTTATAATACTTCGCCCTCCCTTGCGGGCGGAAGAATTGCATTCAAGAAACAATTAAGTATTTTCATTGGACACATTTTTAATTAAACATTCCACGTCACCGTGCCTGGAAAAAATGGAACACCACCGAGCCAGTGTGCCAGAGCAGCTTTTTATCCTTGTTACTGCCGTTCGGTCCTGTCTATTGCGTTTCAGGTGTACTGTGCAAGTTTTTTTTTTCATCTATAAACCGTAACCCAAACAAATTAAAAGATACGACCGACAGGGACCTACCTACATATCTGCAACGAAAAAAAAAAAAAAAAACCGAAAACCCAACCGATTGAAGCAATTAAACTTTTTGATCGCTTGCAAGTGTTCAATGTCATACGAGTGAACGACGACGACGACGACGACGACACTTGGAAATGCGAATCGAATCGCAGATTGAGTGAGGTTTCCATAGCACCACTCAACCTAGCTAGCTAGGCAACCTACCCTTCGCCGAAATAGAGATGCAGTCCTGGCAGTGATGGCCATGCAAAGAGGGTGCGGGTATGTCCTGTTTATTTTTCTCTTTTCATTGCGCGAATGAATGTGTTAGAGTGCGAGGATTTTTTTTTTAATTCAAGCTCGCTGGGCGGATAAGGGTTGGGTTACCCTTGGCTGGCAGTACTAACTGGACATGCGTGACAAATCTCATTAAGTTTATTTGACAAATATTTCATTTATTTGGAGAAAGGAACGAAATGACACAGTCCTGCGAAGGTTTTAGGGGAAATAAAAGTCGAGTATTGTGTCATCTGGTAAAGGGTTATATTATTGGGCAATGGTGCCGTTGACAGGTGGACGTTTAGGAAGAGGGGGATGTAAATTGTCGGTTTCGTTAATGCAATAAACATTTGATTTGTCATCAATTATACGAGGACCAGTTGGAGGTGAATTTTAATTTGATTGGGTGGACGAAAGGACGAAGAATAGTGACCTAGTCTATGAGGTTTATCCGAGCCTTGAATATTTCTTGAGCCAAACATCATAGCCAATTACTATTTTTTATAGATAAGTTGTCGCTCAATAAGATGTAAGATTGCATGCTTCGAGCTTAGCTTCAAGCAGAACGTGGCGACGTGGCATAGATACGTATGTACACGGTGAACTGTCGATTTGTAGTCGGTTGTGGCAAAAGTAGAATTCTAGTCAACTTTGATTAGTACGACTTGCCGAATGGTGAAATGCAACCAACCAGCTTAAATCGACCTAAAATCGAGAGTAAGTCCGGCAGGAGCCAAGTCATTGACTGATTTCTCTTATCCATTCGCACCAGCGGTAGATCCTAATACTAGAGGATACAATGTGGCTTTTGGAGCTCTTGATTTCAGTCTTTAAAAAACCGAAGCAGCACACTCAAACATTTATTCGCTTCAGTCCTTAAGGTGGCGTTACCGTCCGGGTTGGACCTGGTCATCAACCTACACGGGTCTTCAGCCAGTTCGATCTTTAGCTAGCTGCCTCTAGTTTCGCACGCCAAGTTGGCTCTACTTGCGCCACCATCTAGCTCTAGCACACTCCCAACAAAACTCACTTCAGCACGCGTACGGATCTGTTCTCTCTAGGACGCATGCTCGCCTTACTCGCTTCTGAATCAAGTCACTCCAGGACACTTGCAGATCGAATAGCTTAAGAACTAACTCTCGATCCAACACTCTTTTCTCTCCGGTACGTTCGCTCACTTTGCTCACTTCAGATTTACCTTCGCAAGCTTACAAACTGCTCAAGCACACTCCCGAATCAACTCGCTCCAGCACCCTTGCGGATTTTATGGTTTTGCTCGCTTTACTCACTCCAGCACACTCAACTAGATTCAGTTGGTTCCCGAATCAATTCAAGGATCGGCGTGTTCCAATCCCGATAAAACTCTAAGTCCACGGCGCTTACAAATTGTAATCACTCCATCACGCCCGCTCGCTTTATTCGCTTTAGAAGGCCTGTAAAGCAACTTCTTCGAGCACACCTTCTTCGGATCACAGTATACTTACGAGTGAACGTTCGGTCCTTCTTCATTATTCTACGAGTCAGTGGGGCTATAAGTCCTTTCTCGAGGTGGGGGCAATGAACTTTCCTTCTCGTTTACGATGCTTTTCTCTTGGGACTGTAAGTCGATGTGTCCCATCCTATTCTGTGCCGGCTTTGGTACGTGCCTTCAGCTTTTATGTGCTTCGACCCAGAGCCACTATCTGGATCTTGTGTACTCTTTTACGTCAAAAGCAAACAGTGCTACTGCTCCTTTTCTCAAAGCAACGTCAAGTCTTAGGTCTTCCTCAAGCCTTAAGGTTGTCGTCTCCTTCTCGCATAATGAAGTGCGATGGGAAAATTATGGTTTCACGTCTGTCATTGTCCTGTGAACTGTCTGGGGACGGACTTGCACAAGCAGTGGTCTTGCTGCATCGTCAGAGCGTCCAGCAGGTCTTGGCTTATTGTTGGCTTGGGAGACTGTAGTAGGTTTGCCGTGGATGTGGATCGTTTCAGCAACTAGCTTACCATTGACCTCATTCTTGTGTCAGGACTCTGCAAGTTTACACGTCTTAAGAGGAATGAGCTAGGGGCCAAAGGGGTCATTCTCATCTTGATGCGGTTCAGCTCAGCTCCACTTTATGGACTTCTTTTGGATGAGCCATTGTTTCTTGACTTTAACAACCGCCTCCATGTGACACAAGATGAACCCATCCCCTCCATAGCCACCCTTGAGCTTCCTTCCAAAAAGTGTAAACTAATTACGAAAAGGATATCTCAGGCTTTCAAGTGTATGCAACCGCCTAGAGGAGCCACTCCATACCAACCAACCTCATTTGAAGCATAGACCAGTTGCACTAGAGCTAGAGCACAAAAAAAAGGCCCACAGAGGGCGACATACCTACCAGCCTAAGCCTCAGCCTCAGCCTCAGCAGCATCCACTTTACCAAAGTGAATCAAACCGAATATATAGACATTACAATTAACCACGGATGGCGAACGTATGTCCGCCGCCGTCACCGACGCCGCGCCGCCGCCGATTTCGCGCAAAGCCATGAGGAGGATGTTATGAAGTAAAAAAAAAAAATCAAATAAGTGGATGTGTACTCGTTTAAGTATCTCTCTGAGAGAAAGAGAGATGTTTTCGTAATAAAGTGATGCCCGCGGACCACCCAAGTCGCTGGACTGGATGGAGGAAATTTTCTCGATGACTTGTTCCATGATTTGGTACGTCGAGGGAATGATGACGCCGCCGCGAAGGCCCACTCTTCTGGTGGGTTTTAGGAATATATTCGCTTTGCATTTGGACGGGACACATATACATGAGAGCATACTCCAGGCCCGCAAAGAGAGGGAGAAGATCTTGGTGCTGGTGTTGGTGTTTTTGTTGGTTTGCATCACGCCTCTGGATTGGCATGAAGTTGATGTTAAGAGAGAATTCAAGAGAATCAGCGGATGAAGATGTTGTGCCATGAAATTCGAAGTGAAGTATCTTCTGTTGGATTGTGGCGGTGCGACTTGGATGGAATTAGATCGAAGCCGCAAGCTTCGGAGAGAAATCCATGTTTACCAATAAAGTTTCGGATTCAATTGACAACAATTAATGAGGTGATAGGCTTAGCTAGTTGCGGCGAATCGATACATTAGCGATGTTTATTGTTTTTGAGGTGAAACGAATGGCCCATTGCCAGCGGCAGAACAAGGCTGTAAGTGTATAGGGTATGTCAAGAAAGGCCCATATTAGGCACATTGTTGACATTGAAGTGGCACCGGCAATAGTCATGGACTTTGAAAGGTTTCTTTCAATAGAAGACATGTAGAGGCTTGTCAGTTAGGAATAGAGTATGGAGCTCGTTTACAAGGCCACTTTTGGCATTTCGCAAGTGGGTGTCTTTATTTGGGGTTTAGCATCCTGGAAATCGAAAACTGAAGCAATGATGAGCGTGGTGTTAACCATGTCACTTCGGCCTTTCTTGCAGAGACCCTCGAGCGTTGAGATGGACAGGATGTCTGAAAAGCAACAAAATGGGACATCTGTCACCATGACTGGCACTAGGATTAGAGGCAACGGCGATTTGGGTGCAATTTTGCTGACAGAGGCAGCTTCCACCACGACTCACTTGTATTCACTCCCCCAAAGAGGAGTAGGAGGATTTTACGAGCTCCTTCCGAAGACCTACGTGCAATGTTCGAGATATGTTGAAGATTTCAATATCAAGATCAGAAAGATGGACATCTTTGGCAAGTGCATCCGAAGGCGTAGCCTATGTGGCATAACCTTGGGAGATTGACTTAGACTCCTTGACTTTGTCATCCAAATTGGTCACGTTACGATCCACGAAGGACACACCCCCAGTGAATTGGATGTTGAAACTCCAAAAGCGTTCGGGAACGCAAAACCTCTGTAAAATCGATCATAAAGCTGAACTCACTGAATCTTGCTTGAGCTTGCTGGACAAGGTTCACAAAAGGATTTCTCAAGACCTGAACCTGCGTTGGGATTGTCAGTGTCCTCAGTTAAAGCTTCCAATGACGGCTAGATCTCTTCCTAGTGAACAAATCAAAGGTGGGATGACTCTCTAGGATGCAGACAAACCAAAAGAATGTTCCCCGACGTCTGAAGGAAGGGTTTCGGTATTGCTGAGGTATCTTTACAAGAAAGATTGCAGCCAATTTGAGGGCTGTCTAAGGGACCACTAAGCTTTCGCTAAGCACCTAAGGATGCGCTGCCTGTAGAAAGGGCAACTACACTGCAGAGCAGGTCTTCTGTGATAGTCCTGCCTTTCATTGCTTCAAGTGGCAGTTTTTAGGTGCTGATAACGTGAGTGATTTCTGTGATAAAGGGTTCCCTACTTGGTTGTACAATGGACCAGTTTTTGAGCCTGAGTGCTCGAAAAGCCCCATCTAAGGAAAAACCAAGAAGACCAAGACCCTCACTACGAACTTTATCAGAATCGGATGAAAGCTCACTTGGAATCTTCAAGAAGAAAAAAAAGCTATTTGTTCGATCTATGGTCCTATCTGTGTTCTTTCTCTCTCACTCTGCATCGACCTTAGCCTGGAGTTGCCACGTCATATATAGCGAATGACACCGATGAGTTTCTAAATGTTCACACAGAAGAGGACCATCCCATCTTCAATGGCGAGCACAGATACTCGTAGACGGTGGCCACATCCAACTAGACGTACGAAACTGGAGACAGCCGGCTTAGGATCATGCTGGCAAGAGATGTTTGTTGGTTGAGGCCATGGTTCACACCGAACTGAACGGCGATTCGAACGTAAGTAACTAAGCTCTTTGCTTGGAATACTAGAATTTTCTATGATATTCCTACGTTGCTCATGTGATGGTCGTAGTATACACCTACAGAAGGTCTAAAATCCCACGCAGATGGATCTGCAACTCTTTCAGAAGCTTCTGAGTGTCCAAGGCAATTCCAATTAAAAGTGTATTTTCCAAATCAGCTTGTCATCTAGATAAGAAACAATGTTTGGGGGGAAAAGACCTCCATGGTTTATTTCATTTTGATAAGCAAGCTCTTCCGTTCCTCAAGCTTAAGGCCTTGTCTCAGATTTTTCACTTCAGCATCTCTGAAAAAGCATCACTTCCCGTGGGTTTATCATCACATTTACAGGGACACCATGACATAGATCCATCTGTCTGAAGATGATTGCATATATACCTAGTCTTGTAGGTTGACGAGCTACGTTGGAAAGGTCGATGGGAAAACCAAATTATCCCTTTCCACACTCTAGGTGAAGCTATGGTCCAACTAAGTCTTGTGCTAAAAGACTGTCAATCGACACTACGAGTACTTTGCAACGTGGGGCTCTTCTTAGAATCAATGTAGAGGCTGTCACACTTTCGTAGTGAATCGATGATTTAGCTTTCCTAACTCACTCATCCAGTTTTTAAGTTTCCCCCTCCGAGGCAGTCTTTGTTGTGTCTCGTTGGGGATCCCCGAATAGACAAATGCCCCCTCCACCCTATCTCTCGTTGAGTTCAATGAAATAATTACAAATCGAAGTAATAGCGTTGCTAAATTGGTTTCCATTGTTAACCAACCCATCCGCCTCGGATTGTCAACTGAAGCCCACTCTCCAGTGCCAGCTTCGAACACATTTCAATTAATCCAATTGCCATCGATCATAATTAAAATTCCACCATTCAAAGTGCACCAACAATAAACTTGATTTATGAATGGACCCCGCTTCTGAGTATCTATGAGATACTTGTGTGCAGTCCTAGTGCGAGTATCTGTAGCCTAGCCCAGTACAAAAGAACAAAACGACAAAAAATCGAACGCAGAAATTAGTTTGGGCATAATTCCAATGATTTATTGAAGGGAGAGGAACTTGCAACTTGCACTGCTTGTATCTGTGTATCTGTGTATCCGTAAGGTAATTACGATTTATCTCCATGGACATGCAGTCAAAACAAATCTCAATAAATCAACACGATTATGGTTACCAGTTGACGACCCACATAATGGCGGTACGCACTGTGTACGAGCGGAAGACTGCGACGACGAGCGCAGTATTGACAGTCGAATGCGGCTGAACGAGATCTTTGTACGATCGCTGACGGATATAGTATCTCGATGGGAAGTGTGCGCACAATTGTCCATAATGAACGCTTGTAGATACAAGCGCAATGTGAAATCTGATCTCTCGTCGATTGCTTAAGGTGCAACGCTTAGATACATTCGCAGATAGATTGTGTGTTGAGAATGTTAAACTGTTGAGTGTGCGTTATGTTGTGTGTCGTGTTATGATCATCTCTACAGAAGAGACTGCATATACATCGTTTTGAAAGACTTCTCAAAGCGAGAGCTGAGTGCAGAAGGGGAGAGAAGTTTCGCTGAGATAAGGCACACGTTTAACATGGCTCTCGTGTTCCTCAGAAAGTATCATGAGTCATCTGCACAGCAGTACCTATGATCAAGAAGACTCGTCGAGCAAATAAAGTTTCAGACAACTGACTCGAGTTTCTTGAACCGATTTGGTTGACATCTCCATTAGTTTGTCCAGAAGTTTCAGAAGGGCTTGGCAATAGCTTCTACTAGCCAGGTTATCAAGGACTTCATTCATTCATGATCCGTTTATCCTTGAGCTAACCATCCCTCTCGTCTTCCATTTGATCAGGAGGAATCCACAGACAGATCCAGCAGAGATGTACGATTTGTTCCAACAATCTCATCCTGCGGAGTACTCGTGGCAGATCTTGAAAGTCGGCTTCGGAGCATGTATGTTACGTGACCAAACCATCGAAGTATAGATAGTTCCATGCGGAGAAGATAGATCTCAGCAAGATTGGCAAGACCACAAAGGAGTCTCAATTCGACAGTTTCTATGAGCAACTTGTGTGCATCTTGGGGAAAATTCTTCAGGAACTGCTGTCACTACAGCCCACATTGCCTATTGGAAAACGTGTAGACGCGAATCCATTAGGGAAACAACGAACATGATTCAAGATAAAGACTAAGGCAACAGACGGTCTCTTTTTAAACGAGCCTCACCTAGGAAGTTCATTTGTAATTTGTATCAATGTCAACTTGAACTCTCCCGGTTTAACAAGACTTGCAGGATACCTCGGAGTTGCAACCCAAGCATACTCAGGTGGATGTACTGGCCTGCATAAGGCATAACGCGAGCTATGCAGATCTAACTGTCAGCTCTGGGACAAGTTTCTCGAGAACTATAAGCCTGTGTGTTGCCAACTAGTTGAGAAGGTACACTCAAGGAACTAAGGAAGGAGGAACACGCTAAGGAACAAAGACTGGATGATGACGATTCTGCAGTTTTGGTGAGGAAAAGCAGTCTCATCCACTAGGAGACATCCTTTTAACACTAGAGACACACATTTCGACGAAGGAGCGGCTTTCTAAGGGTTAACATTGGGCCTCTTCTACAACGACTTTTGTAGAAGCTGCACGGAGGAAAAGGAGAAGAAAACGATTCTCCACCTTCTCTGCAAATTTCCGGTCCTTGTAGCTCGAAGAAGAGCATCTTCAGGAGTCAGCTTCTTTCACAGCCTAAGCGAACTGGTTTACATCAGCAAAGGCAGTCTCCAGTGCTTCATAGCAAGCTCCGGCTGGTTCTGCGGGTAGTGCAGATCCATGTGGTAACACAAAGGACCTTATCTGGTCTAAGTACGATTGCATATTTGCAGCCTGCCACTCCAACCTAACCTAACCTAAGGGTCTACCCTAGACACAATAGGATTCTGAAGAGAAACCGCATTGCCAAGGTCTGTGAACAACTCTCCAGAACACATATCTGTGGTCACAAGGAAATACAACATAAGTCGACTTGTTTTGTGTGTGACTTTTGCTTTTTTTCCTTGTGGCCACAGATATATCAGGGCCTACTCTCAGTGGAGCTTCTGGGGCTTCATAAATTAATAAGAGACACAGGAGTGGTGGAGATACTTACCCATGAATACATCGGCTTTTCCAGATGAAGGGCACAGTACATGCCCTTGATTCTGCTTCCTTAAGTCTGACTCTTAGTGTCCTAAGTTACAACCTCTCTGTCTTTCTCTTCTTCTTCTTCTTCTTCTTCTTCTTCTTCAATACGAAACGATGCGTTACGGGAAGAAAGAGCAGGTAAAGCACAGTTCAGATAAGATTTCAACTTCGAATCCTGACAAGATTATGTGAGATCAGCCCCCCTTCAAGCAAAACTTGCTCCCCAACAACCACCAATCACAGCCATTAGAAGAGTTCACTTGAAAAGGTTCTTACTGACCTCCCACTGTAGCGCCGTTCGTCAAACATTTGTAACTTGATACCTTGACGAGTCCTTCCAACTATCCAACTGAAAGTGTTCCCATCAACAAGCACGCGGTAATCTTTCAACATCGCCTCCACGTTCATTGTTTATCCGCAAAACGGATTGTGTCCACACAGTGTGCCCATAACACACACCCACACACCCTCTAACCACCACGAACTGTAATCTGTTAAGAAAGCTGTCAAGGAATTGTCAAAACAGTTCTTAATCGTTCGTGATATCGATAATCGGGACCCCAGTCCCGAGTCCGTTCGTGTGTGTGTGTGTGTGTGTAATTAGGTGAATTTAATTCTGGACACTTCTCGGAAGTCCCTAAGCGGGGTTGCGCATGCGAAATCATTCATTGATCGGCCCAGGAGGAGGAACATGCTTTTTTGGAGGTCGTGCACTGAAAATTAAACGACTTGACGCTGACATTCAAATTCTCCCATCACATCATAACTAATTCGATTGGGAGGGCACGAGGAGTCTCCACCCGTTCGTTCGTATCCTTTTGCCTTTGCAGTACACGTTCGGTCGGATTTGGGTGTAAGAGAGCGGATTTTTATTGAGAATCCGAAATGCAGTTTGGATGTATGTTGGGACGGAATAATAGGCACGAACATTGCAAAATGCCTCCAATGAGAGACCACACACGTTGCTCGCTGGGGCTGATGGTTCTCTTCAACGCGTCTGTCCGTCGTCGTCTTCGGTCGTCGTCACCATATATACATTCACAGTCTTAGCCAAATGAAAACAATGCGGCCAAACATGAGGATCATTTCTACACACACACACACACACACATCCAGGTGGTGATCCGTTCTGGACGGGATATGAGTGCAGCAACAGCAACAGCAGCACATTGATGGCATGGAGCTGTGGGCTACGAAGGTTAAGTGGCGGCCTTTCAACTGAAGTGGCAGGAGAAGTGACGGGCAAACAATTCCAAGCCGTTCATCAAGAGCCCTCCAAAGGATGTATGGTGTAATGATACGGTGGGCAATGGAAAACTAGTCCGACCAACCGAGGGAAATTCGTTCTAATAATGATTTTCCAAACTGAATAACTCAATCATTGGGGTTGCAGCAGATGGGTGGAGGACTCAGAGGGACAAGGAGTTTGTTCTTGGAGAGACTTGGAATGAACTAGAGACGAATGTTGCTCCCTGTGAGGAATGTAGAAGACAAAAAAAAAAAACGTGTGAAAGACTTGCTTGTGGGGAAGTGTGAGTATGATGGACCATAGGCTGATGTGATACTTGGTAAACTTCCAACTATTGTTCGTGCTATTTACTGTGGAGCAGGATGAGTGAGTAAAAACCTCTTTCTGATGGTAACGGATGCGATTTTCTGATTTATGCAGTGTGCAAAGGATTCCTGGAAGAGTTGGTTAGAATCTGAAACTCCCTTACGTGGATGCAAGACTGATAAGATGCCTAGTTCTGATGGTTCGTTCAATACCAACAAGCTCATAGATCCCTTTCGCATTTTCGAAGACAGAAATGCCAGACTATGCAGCATGTCAGACAGTTAACACAAGACTAGTGCTAAAGGAAGAAGCTTCTCCAAGATTATGTAAAAGACAAACACGCTATAGGTCTTTGGATGCCCGTTTTGTATACTCGACGCTATAGACTGGACACTTGAGTGGTTGGAAGCAGCTATCAGCGAAATAAGAGGCCCAGCGGACCGTCACTACCGCCTCGATTAAGCCCAATCCACTGACTTATCAGGCCAGTGACCCTTGGAGGATCGGAGCTTGATCAAATGCCGCTTTCCATCCTTTAAAGTCCCGATCTGTCTGAGTCTGATCTTTAAACTAGATGGTCGGTCTCCCATTTCTTCGTGAACCAGATGGCTGGATTGGAAGACCCTCTTACAGTCGATTCGATGCCAACAAAACCAAGTGACAACTGTAGAACAACAAGCTTTCGAGAGGAAAATGCTTTACCAGAGCTCTTCAAACTAAAGCTGCATACATTCTTGAGTCTTTCAGGGACATGAGCATGATGGAATCTTATGCGGTCTCCGCGGTGTTTGGGCACTTAGTAGAGCAAACTGCTCATCAGCACTTTAGTAGGAGTCACAACAGGGCACTGCACCATAGGCATGCACGCCAATAGGCTCGGCCTCCTCTATAATGATTTTTGTAGAAGCTGCATGGACGAGGAGGAAAAGGAAATAATTCTCCATCTTCTCTGTACACGTCCGGCCCTCTCAGCTCGAAGAAGAGCATATTTAGGAGCCAGTTCCTTTCACAATCTAAGCTGACATCAGCATAGGTAGAGGCTACCTTCATAGCAAGCTCTGGCTGGTTCTGCGGGTTATATTACTGGTTGAAGTGCAGATCCATGTGGTAACACAAAGGACCTTATCTGGTCTAAGCAAGGTTGCAAACTGCAGCCAATCACTCCTACCTAACCTAACCTAAGCTCAGCAAAGGTCGTTAGGATAATTGAAAACGTTTAGAAGGTACATAGTTCTCTAAGCATGCCTGTAGAAGTCCTCTCTGAGGAGGATCTCATTTCATGCACTATTATAGGACAAGCCAACACCTTTGGGTGTATCGGACTCCGGTCAACTTATTCTTTGGTTCAATCTTGTTTGGTCTATGTTCTGCTCCCTCTTCTTAGGAGCACACTCGTCACTTAGTTCCATTATTCCTTACTCGTGGCCAAACTCTGGAGTGAAGTGAGTCAACGTCAAAATGACTTAAAACGCTTTAAACTACGATTAGGTTAGGTTAGGTTGAAGTGACTAAGGCTACGAAGACACGGGACAAATTTGTTCGTCATTTTGACGATAGAGAGTCATCATTACGCTGACCGTGTAATCGTAGCTTGATTCTGTCGCACGCGAAAAACGTATGCTTAGTACGGTCTTGAGGGGAGTCGAGGTCTTGAGGTGTAGGTTTTCGTTGAAGTACGCACTTGCAGTCTCGCTGCTCTAGAGTTCTTGCCAGCTCCTTGACTTCTGCTCTTCAGTTTTCCTCTCTTATTGGTGTGCTTCCCCCCTTCCGGTGGATGGTCGATGGGAAAGACTCCCGCAACTACGGCCATGGTTTGCTCTGATACTGTACCGCTGTCATTGGCTTTATACAAATTTGTCTCCCTTTCTTTCAACGGTCTCCCTTCCAAATGGTTCGTTCCACTATTGTTAGAGGCTTTTCCATCGGCCCCATGTGGTGATCTCTTTATAACATCGTTCAAGACTTTCAAGATGACCCTGTGATCCTATATTCGTTTGCCCTCAAGCTAGAAGTTTCTTAACGATTGTTTCAATGACAATGGAACCAGATGGTGACCCGACAAGCCCCTAAAAAGGAGAAAACGTTCGTCTTGTCTTCGTCTTCCCAAAAGCCTTTCGTCAAGAATAACCTTTATGAAGCTCCTTTCCTGATTGTACTGTCCAACTCCAACTAAATTCGCATGAAATATTAGAAATTTGCCCAAAACCCCATCTACACCTCATAGACCCAAGCTTTGGTTGAGATTTCCCCGTAAGGGTCTTCCAAAATCTATTTTTACTTTCCGCTTAAAGTTTCAACAACATCATCTCGTTTATTCAACGATGTTTACTCAAAAGATCATATCACTTGAGGTCCCCCCTCGTTCCTATGACGAAAGCAAAGACCATGATGACGACTATGATGACTATGACGACCAAGTTCATTTTTTTTCCTTTTCTTCTTCTTGTTCGTTCGAGAACCCTTCAAGACGGCATAACAATACCATTTCTTTGGAAAAAAGGCGCCCAAAAAACTCATATGACCAAGTGGGATCGGACCGGGACCGTGTTCGAGAGAAATTCTCTGTCGATCTGTGGCCCATTGTGGCACTAGCGCCACACCATTCTCTTGCGCGGCACAATACTTGGAAAAGATTGTCGACTCTTCTTCTTTTTTTGGTGAAAGAAGACGAAGAAGAGGAAGATTATCCAATCGAATGGTCAAACAAAACAACAAACGGTCGCGAGACGAAGGCAGAGTGTGGCGCACTTTTTACGTTTTCTTCTCAAAAAAAATCGATCATCGAGCGTTTTCTTGTCGCGATGAAGCAACCCTAAGTAAACATCAATTAAGGGTGGATCGAGTCATGGAATCTACACTCATGCTAAGCAAACTTGAGAAAAGGTAAAAGGTTCTCTGGCCTACGGTTTGAAGTGTGTTTTGTTAGGTTGGGTTCCATTTGTAAACTAGTGATCGGCTGCTGCTTAGGCGCTGGCGCTAGAATGAACCAATATTTGGACTAGAAATGGCTTATTTAATCGAAGACGTGTTAACTGCGTTCGGTGTTTGCGTCTAATAGGCTAATTGACGTGTTAATTGCTTGTAACCGGTGACTGATGAATGGTAAATAATGTACGGATCCGTGACAAGTAATGGAACCATTCGACGTCCAGGGAGAGAGCTAGCGGTAATGAATAGGTTTTCGGATATCAGGTATCGGAAGGGCACTTCACAAGTAGTGCAAACGCATCTGTAAATCAGATCTGTAGATCAGATCAGACGAACTTATTGACGTCTAGGATGACACTCAGATGAACTAGCTTTCGTTACGAATCAACTTTGTATCTTTGAACAGGTTGAACGTATCTAGGTTCGTGTAAGCCAATCCATATCTACACGTCGTACGCTTGCCGACTGTGAAAGGGAAACTATCGAGTGATGGGGACAATTCTTTATGCTGACGATCCTAGCAACAGTTTACGGATCTGAACGTGGAATGATCGCGGAGATCATTAACTGGTATCCCCAAAACAAGAGCGCTATGGAAACTGCCACTGTGAGCGACAACAGCGATCCTACGTTGGAAGTCTTAGGCAAAAGTCGTAAGCTTTTGCAATGTAAGCAAGCGTGTAATGACCTCATTTGTACTCATGGTCGCACAGACAAGAAGGACGGAACTTAAGACTGTTTTTTGAGCCCAAGATACGAAGTAAATATTCTCTTGACGATGTCAACGCCAAAATCAGAAAGGAAGACACTTTTCTACAAGACTATCGCTGAGCAGACCTAGGCTGGTAGACTCTTCTGCGGAACGTAGCACAGAAGTTGAAGTACAAGGTCCCACTCCTAAATCCGAGCTCCTAACGTCAACTCGGAGCACTACATATTATACTTTGGCCAAATGTACGCTACGTAGCGGCTAAGCATCATCGGGAAGAAGTTCAACATCGAAGCAATGGATCAGAGTCATTGCGTGTGCCAGGAACTCTTAAGTCCAACGGAAGTCACAACAAAAGCGGCAGACTAGTGCCTCAACTGTTGAGCTATGTTTTACTCAACCAATTGATGGAACCTCACCCTTGATTGCGTGGAGGCGAATCAAAAAAAAAAAAAAAAATGGGAGCCGTCCGAGATGGATGTGGACGAGGAACATCTTCTCAGGGCCCAAGAATCTAATAGTAGAAAATAAGTCCCGAACTTTTGCCGCAGAGTAAAGACTGCAAATCAAGGGATTCCTACCCGAACTGGGGACTGTCATGACAAACATCTTTCAGAATTCCGTCCCAGGACACATGAGCTCTGATGAAATTAACAAGGTTAAGAAGAGAATTTCCCACAACCAACCTAAAATGGGCCCGGGGTTGGTCAAGGTCATCTTGGGAACTCAATCAAATCTGGCATGACTTACAGGATGCAGATGCAAACAAACCAAACAAATGCATCCCAACATCTTCTCTAGGAAGGATTGTAGACTGCACTTTGCCAAGCTCCTCAGTGTGTTCGATCCAAACGACACCGCTATCTGCGACCCCTGTGGAGGGGGAATACTTCCCATTTGGTTGCCCTGTCTTTACTCGCTTCACTTGGTGCATCTTCGGTGCTGATGTGATGGGAATGGACAATCTAGTGCTTAGTCATCGATCGTTAAACATGGGGTTCCCTGGTTGGACCAAGCTTTCGAGTCTGAGTGCTGAAATAGGCTTTGCCCGCCCCGACAGAAAAAGGAAAGGACGCAGACGGAAACACCATAGTAGGTCTGGGCAGGCAGTTGAAGCGGAAAATCTGGAAAGATGACTTCTGCGGACTGTAAGGCAGTCTGATCATCGTAGACGTTGAAGAAATCCGTCAAGGTCGGAAAGACGCCACAGAAACCTGAACTGTACGGGCTGTGCAGCGATAACGACCTAATGTAGAAGAGAAGCATCCATTGCCTGCAGTGGCTAGGTCATATAGAGCCAATGAACACCAGACTTTTCGACTCTTTGAATCGCTCCACCAACAATTTGAGTACGCAATTGGGGAGAGCTAGTTGGAAAGGCTTGTTGGCTTAGGGCCAGGTTTACCCAAAGTCTCTGTCTAGATTGGAAACGGAAGCTGTTCAAAGAGTAGATTTGTGTTTGAGCAAAGCCTCAATAAGCTGGTTCAAGCCAAAGTTAATTTTTTATCCACAAGCATGATCCAAGACGTCGATCTTGACCAGCTTCTCTCAAGAGATCCGTCGCAGTGTTTCAATGGTTTTCCAGGATATGTCCCTTCTTTTGCCTCAGAATCCTTCGTCCCTCGTTCCTTTCGTAGAGCTACATCTTTCTCCCATTTCAATGAAACAATCACGTAAGGGCACACTCGTAAAACCATGTCAATTTTTATTTATTGTGTGTCAGGCAATTTGATTAAACCCGATCCGTTGCGGTGGCTCCTCCTAAACAATAGACAGACTCAGACTCAGACTCACCCTCCTCCATGCGAATGCCGCGCACAAACAGAAACCACACACAAAACTTCGTCTCAATTCATCACCACAACATCCGATAAGGTCACATCTCGCGCGCAGCTTAAATGGATGCACAGAGACCCGAGATCCGACCGACACACATACACACACAACACACACACCCAGGTGCAGCAGCCATTGTCATCCGCCCGATGACGTCCATAATACGTAATAATCCGACAGTGCCCTCTAACGATTACAAGACTTTGCACTTGGGTGGCTGGACGGATCATCATCAGCGCTCGACGTAGGCCGGTGTGATGCCCAACGATCATCGGTCGGCGCGCTCAGGGACGCTCTCTGGTGTCCAGTGTGAGATTTTTGTACCTTAGACAGACGCAATTAGTCTTCATCATCCATTATCCGAATAACGTCGGGCAATTATTGTCGCTTGTAAGTGAGGGCGAATGGATTCCACATAGATGCGGTGGGAGCAGGAGATGCAGCCAAGACCATGTCGTTCACAAATTGATCGGTATCGATGGGTTGTGGTATAATTGATTCCGCTTCTGGCGCATGTTGATGTTGGTTATGTGTCCGTTTTTGGCCGTTCACCGATCCGACCGCTCGAGACGCGGAGCGGGAGAGTGTCTATGATTAATTTGGCTTTTGGAAGCCAAACCATTTTGGAGGTGAGATATACCCTACCCACACGTAATAATGACAAATTTATCTGGATTTTTGGTTGAATGGAAATTTAATGTGCGCATGATCGAGGATAGAGGACATCAAGTTGGACAGAGCTGGTCAGGAGACTGTCAAGTCTTGATGGACAGATTGTGTGACTTGATTGGTAGTTAATCAATTAATTTGGGTTTAGGGTTGATGAATCTATAGATCACTCGTTGAAACATGTAAACACTGAAGGACACAGAAAGTTGAGGCATAAACGGACCTCAGGCTGTGTCAGCACAAAAGTTATACGAAAAGTACCAGGAGAACCACCCGGTGCTCTGCACACTTATGAACACCCACATCGTCAACGTCTACAAGTCTCAGTGTACGACTCTAGAACTGTGTAGAACTAAGCTCGTCCATATCCGACGATATCCTTGATTACAGGAATGTGGTCAATCCATGCATAGGAATGCACGGTCTAAAGACAACATACCAGATGCCTTGAAATCACCGACAGTACAATCCAAGTTGGTAAAGCAATGCCGCAGGTCTATGAATGAGATCGCTGACAGATGCGACGACTCCCTGTGCTGGTTTCCAGGACGAACTAACAAAGAAAGGCACGGGTCCGATCCTCTCTTTGAAAATGGAGCCTCTCTAGAATCATGATACTGAAGCTAGAAGAATAGCTAATAGCAGGTAGAATAACTCCACTTGTCTTCTGTCGAAACAGATCTGGCCTAAACCTGGATTTAAGGAGAACAGGAAGACTTCTGTCCGTGAATAGGAAACTTATTATCAGGCATGCCATCAGAAGCGTTTCCCCTTCTAACGATTTTTGTAGAAGCTGCAGGGACGACCGGGAGGAAGAAACGACTACACACAAGTACTGATCCTGGTGGTAACACAAAGGACCTTATCTGGTCTTAGTGAGGCTTCATCTGCAGCTTGCCACTCCTACCTAACCTAACCTTCTTTGCACATGCCCTGCCTTATCAAGGCTGAGGAGGAAAACACTAGGAGAGTACTTCTTCGATGATCTCAACAACCAAGCCAGGCTTGACATCTTAAAAATTAAGATAAGATTTGTAGGACACAGAATAGCGTTAACACCGCTACGGCTATCCAGAACTTATGCTCCTTTTTCCTCTAAGAAAATTCCACATGTGAGGTTTCGAGGCTGGTTTTCCGGTTTTCTACACGTGGTTTCACAATTCTTCGTTTTAGCCTTAGTGGGTCTCTGCTCAGTGGGGACATTTACCCAACCTAACCTATACCACTTCGAGTTTGGTGGATCTGAACTGGAGTAACCTCTTTCTTATAACCACGGCTTCAACTCGTATTTTGTCCCACGCTCGGTTGGGTCAACCTCCCTTTCGTTTGTCTTTAGAATCCCTTGTCAAAGCTTGTCTTCCAGTTGGAAAATTCTCTCCGGACAGATCCTAGGATCCCATAAATCTCTACACCACCACCACTTCTCCCGTAAAAAAAAAACAACGGGTTATGTCAGATTTTCAACCACCATTTGTACAAAACTTAAGCAAACAACCCCACCAACCAAAGACACGGTTAAAGTGTACAAAACACCAACAAAAACCAGCGACCAAAAAGGATGCAGGATAATCTCCATAAAATAAACATCGCGAAGCTAAATTCTAAATTAAAAACGTGCTTTTTCCCCCGACAAACACCGTGTCGACACCGGAAAGTCAGAGTTTGTCGTGTCGTATCCCTGAAATTTTTCAATTTTTTTTTTCAATTATCTCTCAAAGGACTCTCTCTCTCTTTTTCGTCCTTTACCCGCGATGAAATTGTAAAAAAAAACAAACACTGTGGTTGGCGAATTAGAAGAAAATTTTATTTTTTCTTTGTCCTTCGTCCTTGCACTGTAAAAAAAAACACACAAATAAATTCCGTTTTAATTGCTTCCAATGTCAAATAAAGAAATGTCGGAAAAAGTATTTGGAAAAATGTCCCGCTCCCGGATCAAGGCAACCCTTCGGTCCGATCATGCTGCTGCAGGACGACTCCGTAATGAGGTGTAATGTATTCTAGCCAACTCCCTATTGATGACCTTTTTTTTTGGTTTTTGTTTTTGTTCTACACTCGGGCAAGATAATTATTTTACGTGTGTGAGTGTACACAGCCTAAAACCAACGTGATTGACATTTTGAGTCATGACAGGCATTACTCTTGTTCTTCTTTAGTTTGTTCCTTTTTTTTCGTCAGATTTGAGGGCCAGTAGTCAATTTGACGCAATCAGTCAGTCAGGATATTGATGTGCGTGTAGTTTTGATTAATTCGGGGTAATTAAGTAGTCTGGTCCTTCCGGGTCACTGGCAGAGAGTGAAGAGTGTATGGATTGACCTATCAGTGGTGGATGTACACACTGCTGGCTGCAATTAAAGTGGTGCGTGCACTTATCCTTAATTTGTCTTATCCTCATTTTCCATTGCTTTACACTGTCAAACGAGATTTCTGGATTTTGAAAAGTGTGACAGTGATTTAAGGAGAAGGTTGTAGCTTATCAAGGTTTCTAGAGGTCTTGGGCAGGGGGGATAAGGGACTCGGTTTTACTTGGAACCAATGTGTCGGAGCTCTAATTAAATTCAATTTGCTGAGCTGAGGTGCCCAGTGTTGGGATGTTATCTTAACTCTTAAGAACCAAGGACTTCTTTCTAAAATTCTTACTTCTAGTTCCAGATGAAGACGTTAAAAGCATCTTTTATATGACGACGTTGAGCCATTACCACCTATGCACCTCGAGAACCTACATTTTCTAGTGACACAGTCGTAGAAGGGGTACGTAGCTAGGAAGAGGAAAGCTATCGAACTCAGGTGCAAGATGGTCACCAACGGAGTACCACAGGGCTCAGTGCTAGGTCCACTTTTGTGGTACACATTAAGTAAGACAGTATCCTTACAGTATCCTTATTTTTTGCAATACTTAAGGCTGGCGAAGTACATTGTGAAAAACAAGGAGAGTGCGGAGTATCTGCATCTGTAGTAGCGACAGTCAGGTTGTGCTTATGGTCTCGCTCAATCCTCTTACTAAATCCTAAATAGTTCGAGAATGCACGACCAGATTGGAATCGGTTGGAAGACTGAATTTACTAAACCGTGTCTTGGACTCTGGACATCGGAAACGAGGTCTCCGACGAGCTTCTTTTTTTCTTTTTTCTGTCGGGGTGATACCGATGAGTTTGCTTATTAAGGTTCAGAAGAGAATTCTTTCGGCCCGGAACCCAGGATAGGTTTGCCCGTATCTTTGGTAACGGCTTCTATCGATGGTTAGGTTTCTAGCAAACACAACTGTAGGTGGCATGACTCTCTAGGATGCAGGCATCTGTAGCATTCTTGCTGTCTCTCAGTAGAAAAGACTGCAAACACCTTATTGGTGTACAGCTTACGGGACACTGCACCTTTGACAAACATCTCAACGTGTAAGGCTAAAGTGACACCACTATCTGTGACGCTTGTGAAAAGGGCGACGGCTCTGTGAAACACTTCCTATGTGGTGGTCCTGCCTTTGCTCGTATCAGGTGGGGCCGAAGCTCCTTGTCATTGAAGCTCTTACTCGTCTTTGTTCGAGGGAAGGCGATGAAAACACAGTAAATGGGTTGAACGTACCTTCTGATCGTATAATGGACCTTTTTTTTGTGTCAGAGTACTGCAGCGTAGTGTTCCAACACCCCGACAGGACAGTCAAACAAATCTTTTGGAGCAGCAACGTCACATTAAGGTTTGTTGGTCTGACACTGTCAGAACATAGCAAGAAGAAGACAAACACCGTCATCATTACAGTCGCCGGACATACAGCACATCATAACCAACTCAGAAGAGCCAAGATATACCCAAAGAATGCTATTGGCCAGACAAGTCACATCGATTACCCTAAACACCGCACCAAACTGGAATGGAAAGACTGAGGAAAGAATCCAACTGAGACAATACAGACGAATAGGACAGCGAAACCTAAGCTCCACTATGAAGAAATAACTAAACGGGACCAGGGAGGTAAGTTTGGTGCGTTGAAATCGCACACTCTCCCTGGACTCAGATCCGGAAAAAATCCGTCAAGGAGTTCTAGTCACATTACCCATGTCGCGTAGTACTGGCTCTGTTACCGCCCCAGGCACCTCAGTAAACTCATGGTCTCCAGCCAGGAACCAATAGAAGTCACCATCCGACCCGTCCAATGAATTGGAAGAAGAAGAACCATGATCTCTGGAAAACAAGATGCGTTATGAGATTCCAAACATATGACGGTTTGCAGATCTATGTCCTGGAGGGGTAACAAGGCTTACTGTCCAACGACTCACTGAAGACCAATTGACAATGGGTTTGGACACGACCTGGTGAATTCAAGCTCTTTACTGATGTTCTTTCTAGGAAGCCTGCAAGGGGAGAACTTCTAATTTCACATTATTCGAACCCGAGAACTCTCCTGGTTCTCCACATGAGAATGGTGAGTTAAAACAAAAGCGTCAGCGTTGGCAAAAGGATTCAAGAAAAGCTTGACGGCCTGACTTGAAGGCTTGAAGACGCTGATTATGTTGGCAAGTGACACTAGCATTCGCTTTAAGATCGAAGACACTTATGCAGGCAATGCCCCAAGGTTACTTAAAGGCCTTCACTCTGTGTTGGTGATTGCATTAGGGCAATAGTTAGCGACTTTGTTTACCTAGCCTCCGCTATTAACTCAGGCAATGATACCGGCACTGAGATCAAACTTAGAACAACTCTTGCGAATCGTTGTTCCTTTAGGTTAAGACCGCAATTGTGTAGAAAAGCCTTCTCTCGAACAACCAAAGTGACTGTATACAAGACTCTGATCATCCCAGTCCTATTTTTTGACGCAGAGGCATCGTCTTTGTCAACTATTTAGGGTGATCTTCGATCCCGTCTGCATAGGACTGTTCAGCGTCATCGAGCTAGTCGAAGTACTCCAAACCAGACGACTAAAATGGCTGAGACATACAGAGTGGATGCAGACCAGCACCCTGGCTTGGAGACTCTTTGAATCCTCTCTGGAGGATTCCTCTTCCTCTTCTTCCTCACGGCACAGTAGAGGAAGACTTCGACTCAGGTGACGCGTTTAAGAAGAAAAAGGGATCTCAACCAACTTGGTGTGGGAAATAGATCAAGCTAGCTGGCGACGCTTGCCCAGTTCCATCCCAAACTGTAGCGCCATTACAAGTTAGTAAGCAACCCTATGTGTCATGAACCTCCAACGCTTGATTATAGCTCTTGAAGCTCTCTAGCAGCCTTCTCAGCCAGCCTTTGTCATGTTTACCAAAGTTAGTGAATTGAGCTTCTAAGTAGACAACCTAAAGTTCCGGTTCAAATACAAAGTCCTACCAATCGCAGGCATTGACAAACCTCGAAGCGTACAAAAGGCTGTCAGCATTTCCTGTTAGCTTAAGTTGGGTAACAGATCAGAACTTATAGGTTCACACCGTATCCATTATCATTGACATCAGTTCCACCTTCAACCTCAGTTTATCAACCAATTAACCCGGCAAACCTATCATAAAGCCAACACTCGTGCTCCGTCCCAAAGCCAGCGACCAACGACGACGTTAGTCATTGTCCCAATCGCGGGTTCTGTCAAAACAGCACATGATTGTCAGCTCAACAATTAAATTATCTTTAGTTCCTCTCTCTCTCTCGCGGGTAAAACTTAAGTCAACACCTGCGCCCAGTGTCACTTGGCTGCACCTTGCACATGCATACCACCACACACTCGGTCCGAGACACTTGGTCTACCCGAAGGAATGCAGCGCAATGACCATTAGCATACCTTCGAGGAGACGAACGGAAAAGGATGAACAATTTGGAAGCAATTCTCCAAGTGCACCATGGTTCATGCGGTGTTCTGGGATGCGAACGATGATAGAAAAGAGGACGAACCGAAAGAAAAAAATCGAACAAGACACCCATGGGATAGTGGATACTCCACCAACACAATCGACTGACATTCAGATCACTTCTTGATCAAGATCAAGATCAAGACGACCACGAGGGTAGCAGCAACAGCAACAGTAACAGCGACAGCGAACTCGACCGAACAGTAGCTGCCTCTAGCTAGGTGGTCCAATTAGACATAATCTTGTTAATTAGGCTAAGTTCCATCTTCCCGGGTGGAGCTGTTGTTGTGCATCGTACTCTTCGTCTGTTTCGGGTTTCGGTAATTTTTTCTTCTAGTGGGTTCTGTGGAATTCGATTTCTCTGTCAGGGTGTGTGTGTGTGTGTGTGTCCCTTAATGCGATGCAGCTTGAAGGCCCAGCTAACTAATGAGTAATACGCAAAACATTTGGACATAGCTGAACTGGATTTGAGGAATTTCCTCCTTTTTGTGTCTTGGTTTTGGTTCTTGTATGGAAATTAATGTGGTGGCTGACTGCATGTGCTCGGTGATTAGTCAAACGGTTCAGATGTTCAAATTGTTTTTGTTCTTCTTAGCTGAACCTCTATCCATGGGCTATTTTGATCGAACAGGAGGGTGGCGGGGGGGGGGGTTCAGCAACCGAGTGGATACATGTGTTTTTTTTGTGATTTTATAGATAAATGTTCTAAGAGAGTTGTGACATGACTGTGGACATGCGACCGAGGAATATAAGAATTAGCTGTTCAGCTGTAGGGTGCTACCCATCTTTGTCATTCAATCAAGGCTTTGGATAGTGGGTGGCATTTTAGTTGGATTTCATCGAAAAGACGGTGACGAAAAGTGACTTTGACGATAAAATTAAGTTGAATGGGACAAGTCTACAGAAATCACAGAAAAGATGAGCTTAACTAGTCCAACGCCCGCGGTCATCGATAATACCTACCTTTTGGAGGCATAAATGTCAAGACTAATCAATAATTCTCCCAGAACAGACCTCAAAGTTGTAATGCAGGTGCAGTTCCGCATCATCAAACAGGTTGTCATGGCTGCTCTAGGCTTCCAAGGAAGCCGCACACGTTGGAAGAGAAGTTAGACAGTTGAAGTGATGGTGGACCGATGGAAGTGCTCTTATAGCGGATTTTGTATGAAATACCTACGTTACCTGTAGGTCCTCCTCCACAGCATCTGTGACAAATTTACAGAGTTATCCTCAGAACAATACCATCTGCGGTTATCCACGTAAGTCCTGACCAGGAAAGTCGGCTTAGGTTCACCTTCTGAACCTTGTCAAGCTAGTTCAGTGGAGATCTGATCTTTTCAAAACCTAAGACACAGACGAGACGTATCTTGTTTATCCTTCTGACTGTAGGTGAGTACATAGGTATACAGCTGCCAAAAAGGCGTTTCGTCTAAAACAAGCAAGACAACCAGGATATTCCTACTCTAAAAGATCAATTCTGCTCCTTAGATCTACACTTGATGCCACCAACCTCTACCTACCTACCCTACACTTGATGCCAGCAGAAAGCTCTTAGGTCAGGTCGCCGCATGGCTGGAGACTTACCTAGTTCCAAGCAGATATTGTGGTCTATATTGTGCACATTGTTACACTTAGACCAGTGATAGGTCCATTGCAGACCATCCCGGGCTTGCATCCATCTGCCGGGATGCCAAATGGCATCAAAGCCAAACAAAGCTGATAGCCTGCGCGGACCAACGGTCGGCAGACCTTTTTAAAATAGCTACCGCTAAGCTGGACGAAGTCTGGAGGGAAGGTCTTTAGTAGGTATCAGACCGACGACTCGCTCCGGAATTCCGGCTGAACCCTTCAATCTAGCAACACTTCTCAAGATCCTTCAGCTCTCCAATTGCCATCTTCCGACGCATAGTTGGAAGATTGCCAAGCCGGAAGAGCCGAGGTCCACAAGGAATCCCTGGCTCTCCTGGCAGAAGCTGAATGACTGATCAGTTATGGCTTCGAAGCTATAACTCTCCGCGTGTATAAAAAAGACGAGGAAGACCTGAAAAAGAAGGAACCTGTTCCCTCTGACCCTGCCATCACACCATCGAAGTTACCTTTGTCTATGGCGGTTTGTCATACACCCGCCCCTAGCACAACTGTTGCACCTCCACCTCAGCGGTCAGTACAATACCAGCCCTGAACGCATTAGTAAGCACAAAGCCGGCCACAGATCTGGTCTTCGACGCGTTAGCTTTGTCCGACCTGGATCTGTCCAGTGATTTAGACAACTCTTCTGCCTCTGACGTATAGACGTGGTAAAGGTCTCTGTACCTTATTGCAGCGAAGATTAATTGCGATTAACTCAGATTAACCCACATCACTCCAAAATGGATGTGGCAACACAAAGGACCTTATCTGATCTAAATGAGGTTGCTTCTACAGCCTGCCACTCCAACCTGACCATCTGGATACCACATGGATCTGGAGAGATCTCCTTAACTCGTTCAACCAATTGGAGCTTGCGATGAAGCGAAGAAGGTTTCTGACATCTGTGTTTATCAGATCGCCTAAGTCGTGGTTTAAGTCCGCCCTTGAGAGTCGGCAATAAAACTGTAGGACCCATCCATTCGTGATTGTGAGAAGCTAGGCCTTGGCTCTAGATGAGCTGTCGAACCAAATGTTTGTTTGTTTTTAAGTCGTTAAAGTAGAATTCTCCTAAATGGAGCCTTCTTTTACAGAAGAGAGCTGGGCAGCTACAACTGGGTCATACTGAAGAACAACTATCTCTGGACAGGGACTGATACACCTCAAATATTCCTTAATGCGCGGTTCTTAGTCCGCCAGTCCATTGCCTGAAGATTTCCAATTCCCATTTGTTGTTTCGATTTCTATTGAACCTGCAAAATGCTTAGAAGACTCTCATCCCTTCCACTGGTTCCTGTTAAGCCCATGTGGATTAAAATCCAATCACCTACCAATCCGTAGATGATTCCATGTCCATTCTCCATTCATTCCCAAGATCATTTCCAAAACCAACTTCTCCGAAGCTCATTGTGGGAACATTCTTGTTTACCAAACACAAATCAATTTGACACGTAGAGCACAATGAGCGTTCCATTCAACCCTTCGTCAAAACCTCGAGTCTATTGGGGTTTCATTCATCCCGATGCAGACAAACAAAATTTCCCTCAAACTCGCCACACAGACCGAGACGTCAAATGATCGATTGACATCACAAGCGGTACAAAGGATCAAGAGAGCAGACCAAAAGGAAACCCACCACCACAACACAACAAGACATATAAATACTCAACATATTAATGAACACTGATTCGGTACACAATGAGACATTGGCAGCTACTGAAGGCTGAGGGTCTGCTGCTGCTGCTGCTGCGGCGCACAACAAAAACAAAAACAAAAACCGATCCCGAGGAGGACACAAAAATCCGATATCCGAAATCTTAAAAGCATGCGCGATCGTTTTTATCCGCATCTGATTACCCATGGGTGTGATCAATCGGTTCGCAAGTCTCTCCTTAAATACATTTCATCACAGATGGACGACGAGTGGACAATTGGACAGACGGACAGTTAGATGGTAATGCCGCCCTTGATAGCGCTTTTTGGTGAAACACAGATTGCACACAACATGGTGGGCATAGCATTTGACAAATGCTTCTCCTCGTCTTGTCTTCTCCAATTCGAAGGAGTGGAACACCCACATCGCGTTGGTTGGATGAAGTTGGAGGTTTTTTTTTTTCGTATCTCGAACGGATTAAGAAGAGAATGAGACGAGAACGCACTAGATACAAGAAAGAAACAAAAAAAAAAAAAAAAAAAAACCAAAGGAGAAGTTAAGTAATGCACTTGAGAGGATCTCACACAGCTTCGGGACGCAAAGAGATAAGACACCACGCCACTTCCCTGTGGTAATTGAGACATCGTTGGAATGTCATGCGTGCCACAGGTTGCCTGGTCCCGCTCCAGAGTTGATAAGTTCACATTGGGTCATGTAAAAGGAAATGTATTGAGACGGCTGAAATGGTGAACCGTGTGACAAAGGGATCTTTACAGGATCAAATGTCAAAGGATGAACAATCGTGACTGTAAGTCATCATCCACACTCATGAATTAATCAATTGATTCACGAGTTGATGCACCCTTAAGGGTAAAGGAGTTCCAGTGTGTGTGTGTGTTTCCAACAGAATCGCAAGGATTAAGTGGGACCACCTGGAAGGGCCTGTGTGATGGGTAGCACTGATTGTGGTCGTAATCGCTTGTTTATGTTGTTGTTGGTGCTGATCCTTTTTTTTTTTTTAGTTTTTCGTTGTTTCTCTGAGATTAGGGCACCTCACCTTGCGCCGGAGGGGGTTTATTTAAATTTATTTCCCATGAGTGGATCTTAGGTGGTGTACTGACAAGTCGGTGGACAAAAGAATTGGGACAAGTTTCCGCAAATCGGGATGCCCAACTTCAATCTGACGTCCATTAAGCACAACACTAAACCTCCATCTTGTGTTTGTCCAGCTCCTTAACGCAATCCACTCGTAATGTAACACAAAATTGATTTATAATCTATAACTCAGTTGCATTCCACTGTTAGAACGAACAGGCTCCACAGCTCACCCTCTCCCTAATGAGCTTGTGGTGATAAATTATGCACCAGCTACACAGTTGACACTTGGTGTGAACAATACTGGCAAATGCGGGAATCGCAGCTGCACAACATAGAGAGGTCCTGGGCAGCAGCAGTTCATCAATGAACTTTCGCATTGGCCTTGAAGCAAACTTTAACCGGACGCAGTTCATTTATCATCGAGCACCGTTGTCGTCGTCGTCGTCGCGTCGCACAGCCAAGACTCCTTAGGGCGCATCCATAGTTCTTGTGTGTTTTGCGTCAAGCGAGGTGAGTTTTATGAGGGATTATCTCACCTAATGACTTTTGTGCTGACAACTGTCATACATCATGAGAATTGGGCGCTAGATGGAGGAATGTAGGCGGTACTTACGGTTGACACTTAAAATCGTCGTCACCCGGTTGTGTGGGTGATTCACCTGTTGATTCTTGAAATTGTTTTCCAATTGCTTTGTCGTGGATTTTTATTGACTGAATCATTAGATTTGAGTTGAGTTATAGTCGACGGCGGTTATAACGATGACGATAGTGGTGGTGGTGTGGTGATGGCTAACCGATTGCAAATTAAAAACAGATAAATGCTTCGGCGATCAATGTTGTAGAGGTCGCCCACGCAATTGACATTGACATCATGGGGGATCGCTTAATGTGGGATGTCGGTGGAAGCAACAAGAAACTGAAGTGGTCGCGTTTGCCACAGAACTTCAGTCCTATGGCGCTGCTCTGCAGGCTATCAATGAAAATTGTCATCGAAACCAAGTGTCTATAGACTGACATGACCGCTTTTACCAACTGATACCGTATCCAATCCAACTATGGACGTCAGTCGTCGAAAAACAAGAGGAATTAGGAGCATTTACCTTGGAAGTCACAGAAGCATTCCACAGAGTCTTGCACAGAGCCCTGAGAAGCAAGAAAATCTCCCATGGACTACCGCATGGAAGTGTGTCCGTGTCCTCTGATTTCCTTCCTGAGGATGAGGTTGGATTGAATTTTCAGCTTATAAGCTGACAGTGCGGATGTAGTCCGAGCACTGACTCGGCCACATCGAGCGAATGGACGAGAATGCTCCATAGCCAAGCGGGTCTTCGAATCCCATGCACGCATGGTTCACGAAGAAAAGAGGGACCGATCCTCCGGTTTTAAGATCAGGCCTGAGGTGAGCTAATGGTGTGAGTCCTTTGAGAGGCCAAGCTTCCGATGTCACGAAATCTGTTTTTTTACACATGATAGTCCGATAATCGGTCTTTTATCATCGGAAATCGAGGCCGACCAAGCCACGATTTCACAAAAATCACATCGTCCAAGAAGAGTAGACGGAGTATATGAGTGATGAGGTACATAAGACGGAGTCCTACCATACACAGCAAATCACTGAAGCCTATGCAGATGGGATCGGTGGTTGTGGCCGAAAAACTTCAATATTCCCGCATCGAGGAAGGCAAACACTTAAGTTGGAAGAGCTGGACATTAAAGGACTCGTTAGGGCGATAGAAGAAGAAACTCTTGTGGACCACTGCCATGACTGCTTTGTCACAAGCGTGAACGAGTTAGACATCTCGACGAGTTGACAAGCTCGAAGTCCATTTGTATTGAACTTGTGAGGGACAGGATCGATGTTCTGGTAAAACATGGTGTCATCAGGTGTTTAGTGGAAGAATAGAGGCGATAGATTTCTTATCGACTACCGTGCTCTCAGCAGGACAATCGTGAAAAGAAGTTTCCACATTCTTAAGGACATTTCTAACCGACTATGCCAACCACACTTCTTGCCGAGCTCACTAGATTCTACCAAAAGTCCGACTAAGGAGCTGCATATCTCAAGTTGAACAAATTCTGAGGAAACGATGCGGAGTACAACCATGATGTGCATTCTGAGGCGTTATCGAAAGGATTACCTAGAATTTTAGGCCTACAAATGGCAGTCTGCTGCCTCCAGTTGACGTCAAACAAGAGGAAATACCATTCTTTTCAAGAGACCTGAACAGTATTTACCTCTCTCGTCTGTTGACTGTCAGCTTGATAGGCTTCCAAGTCAGCAACAGGAAGAGTTACGAATGCAATTGAAGACAATTTACTGGTTCGAGAAAATGAGGAGCTTCATTCGAGTTCATATCAAGGACTGAGCGGGTTTTGTTGTCATTTGACACCAACGATCGTAAGGGTTTAGTGAAACAGCGTTCACATCTACGGCTCACATGTCTCGCAAGTTAGGCTCACTTACCCGGGTCCATATCTTGTGAGTAACTAAACAGCTGTCGAGGAATCGCTGCCTTAGCAATCCGATTCAAGTGATTGAGCACGTATATAAATCCCTTTACATGGTAGATTCGGTCCAAATTATTTTCACATCAAGCTCATTGAACAGTGTTCCCCTAAGAATTTTGGAACGGACGGAGCGAAGGCACCGAAACATGATACGTTTCGGGAAAGTGTTTGGAAGCCACGACACAAATTATCAAACAGTTCTCGAAGCTGCTTCCCCTGGAACCTCCTTTTCATGTGAAAGTCTGTGACTAAGGAGTGCACAAGGAATCAAAAGGTTGGTTGTCAATACAGACTCTACCTCGTTTTCTCGAATGAGTTTCTCAGCAGTTTTCTGTGATATAGAAGTACCCTTGTCCAGACTTTTTCAGTATTTTCCAATCCTCTTTAGCTGTGTACATTGAACTGATTGACATCGGGGAACACAATGGATCCATCGAGATCTAAGGGAGGCTGCACATAAGCCCTACAACCTAACCTAAGGTGATGGTAGAGCCCTCAGAAGTGCAGTCAGATTTAGGAAATTCGGTTATTGAACCGTCAAATCCTATGGTCACAGCAAGATCCTACATCCCTGTAGGTTCTCCCTCCAAAGCTGAAGTTGGAGATGAAGCAGTGGCAGCAAGATATGACAGCTATCTATACCGACGCAGTTTTCTTTGAAACCCTTAAACTTATCCAAATCATATCGACTTCCGAACTTTTCCACCATCTTCCAGGCCGAGTTTCTGGCAATGTGATCCAACACATCTTCCAAACTTGTAGAACAATGCCCAAACGATCTTCAGTACCGATGTGACCGATTCAGGATCGCACTTCTGTGGGTCTCAGGAGGCCAGGCGATGTCAACCCTTAACAGCTCATCCTATCGCGGCCAAACTTAGGTGGTGACCTATTCCATCAGTCAGTGTCGCAATATTCACCAACAAGAACAGAACTAACGAGTTTCTAAGAAGGACTCGCTTGGTCTCGCCATGAATTGTAGCGATCAGTACAGATCTTTGGCCAATTGGTCAACATGCAGTACTTCAGTGAATGGGCAAGAACTCTGTTCTAGCTAGAACTAGACAACATACTTTGGACAAACCGTTCCTCGGCAACCTTTTCTCCTTATGGATGAGAGAATCTACACGCTGTTCACACTTTCTCTCACCAATGCACACATGAGCAACAGGTCACGTGAGATGTGGAATCAAAACTTTAACCACTTATTGCGGTTTTTTTTAAGGACATCAACATCACCCATCAACATCCACGTCTCATGAGTAGTGGTCCCAAAATGGCGTACTCACGCTACTTGTGTTTCTAGTAGGACCTTACCAGACAACAACTTCTACCTACCTACCTAGCCTAGCCGCCCAAAAACGTGCAAGAGTCGAATTAGTTAGATAGTTTGGAGTAGTTTGGAGATTTCCAGAGAAGAGATATGCTTGGACTGCCTCCACCTGGGATTCACTGCTTTTTTGTACAAGTAAAGGGCTACTGAGGAATTCCAAGAGCTTTCGCCAGTATTTTCCCTCCACAAAAGCTGAAAAGAGTTCCAGACATTTGGTGCTGTCTGAAGAGCTCGATGGTGTATCATTGAGCATGAGTGAGATGAGTTGGGATGGAAGTCTTCAAGCAATTTGTTGTTTGTCCAACAGGTATGACTGTTACAGGACTTGCAACTGAGAACGAGTACCTACTGCCTTCTGTGTCTCAGTCCAGCATCAACTCTTCTTGACGCATAATCACTTGGACCGATGGCTTTCGAATGCTGACTGTGGAGATAAAAATAGAAATATTCAATAAAATGTCCATCAAATCTCCTCCACAACCACAATTTCACCTGACCAAGCTACATTTTACTGAACTCCAAATCATTTCTACAAAACATGAGTCATAACCCCTAGTTATCACACTTTTGTGAATGAAGCAATCTACCTCACCAATCTGTAATGGCGCCACATAATCATAAATGTCACATGAACCTTTTACATTTGTAATCCTCTCAAGTTGCCTAGCGATTCCGGCAGAGTGCCAACTCTTATGACAAAATTAAGCAATAAAATTTAATATTTTCAAAAGAAGACCCCTCTCTCATAAATGGGGATGCGTGGCCCTGCTGCACACTCCTACTCGGCTTTCTATTGTTCGTTCTCGAGTATCTCATGTCAGTCACAAGACTGAAAAAAAAAATTGAAATCCCACCAGCTACGATCTTTGATTGATATTCCTGACGGGGATTTTCAATTTTCGATCGTCAAACGATCAAATGGAACCGAAATCACGGCCCACACACAGGCAACAGCAACAGCATGCGCACATTCATGTCATGTCGTCCGATCAATTGAATTGTTTCTCCGATATTTTGTGTCTCGTTTATGGATGTTGGATGTGGATGGAGTTACGAAATGAGCTGTCGATTGTTTAGTTTGATGGGACCAGCCAGGCTTAGTGGAGGATTTCTCCGACTGTGGAGGATTATCCTTCCTTCCGTCGGAAGTGTCCTTGATTAGCATTTTTTTTGGTTTTTTTATTGATTTTTCTTGAAATTGAATCACTTTGTCGTTGTGTGTGGGTTCTATTAAGAATTCAAGATGCAGTTAAGGGTTGTCTTGTCAGTTTGGGTTGTTACATGTGATCTTACAGTAGTCGATGGGAACTGGTAGTTTTGAGGGTGATGTATTTTACAAGGTTCACGGTTGAACTAAATTTCAAATGGAAACCGCAGCCCGAAGAAGAGGTTCCAGAACGTGGCTTTGAAGTTATCACATCTTCTCTGAGGAATTTTCACAAAGAAGAGTGGCTTTTGTGGTAAAATATCATGAAAGGAGCACTGTAGTCTCTCCGTAAGCCCTACTTCCAAGCTTCCCTGAGTGTGTTCAACAATTTTTTTGCTCCAAAAATAGGATAAGCTTCGATTCAGTTTTGGATCATCAATCAGCCTTTGCTCAATTGGGGTGTCTGACTCCTTCTGACTCAACTCTACCTTCACGCCGGATCTCACCTATCTTCAAGAACACACATCATCAACTAGGTCACACGAGTCGTGGTAACAATAAGGCGCAAATAGTGCTATTTGGATTCTGTTGAATCGGCACCTCTACGAACCTCCCCTGGGACCGCTGTTTGCATTACTGAGGGTCTTCCTTATACCCAATAGGGTTCCATTTTGATTTTTTTTCCATGTTCTTGTGAGGTTATGTTTCCGTCTCTCCCTCTCTCTCTCCCTTTTTTCCTTTCCAGCACTAACTTGGTGAAGGAGCTCATTTGGTTCCATCTGTCGTAGCTTGAGATCATTATTCCAACGACATTTTCTGGAGTGATGTTGACTGTCCCTTATTACAACCTGGTTCTTTCTGTGATTTGCGCCATCTACTGGAGAAGGTTCATTACTTTTCCCTTCTTGATTGTTCCATGTTCGGTTAAAACCTGGGTGATGAAGTAGTTAAGTAGTTTAGGTTAGGTTAGATACGTGCGCTGGCGAAGAGGAAGTACTTCTTAGCCTCCCTCAGGTCACTACAGACCCATTGTGATACCCATACTTACTAACTGTGTCTGCTGTGGTACAAACCATCCTGGGATTCAATAAATTTGTTCGGGTCGTTCGCCGGTATGTTGGAGGATAGTTCTTCCATATCCCGGAAGGAGTGACGTCCGAGGAATCTATGTCTAAGATGGTTCAGGCCAGGATAGTGACAGAGGAAGTGGATTGTATCCTCATGAACTTCCTCGTCACCACAGCCCCTACACAGGTCTTCTTCCGTAATACGGAGCTTCCTCATGTGGTACCGCAGAGTGTTGTGTCCCGTAAGGGTGGAAAGGGATTTTCTATCTTTTTGTATAATTCTGTCGGTCCCAGCTTTGTCAACACTAGTGTCCTAAGATGACCATCCGTTGTTTGCCTCTCTTAGGGCTTTATTCCCTGCTACGAGCTTCAATGAGCAAGACGGGATGTTTACCGAGGGGTCGACTTGTTTCGGACTTAATGCCGAAATACTTCTTGCTAAGTCGTCAGAGTTCTCCTTCCCTGGTATGAACTAGTTTACTTCGCCATGTCTCCGTTTTTTCCGATCAGCAACGTCTCTAATTTGTCTCGCCGTCCACTTTTCTCTAGTTTGAGAACTCCATCGCTCTTGCCACTGTTGCTTGGTAAGCTCCTTCGACTCTACTCCCATTTCACCTTTATGTTCGTAGGCGGATCATCTCTCGACCGCTAGGAGATCGATGGAAGTCTACGAGGATGGCTGGTTCTAACGCCGTACGGCAAGAGCTTGCTACTCGGAGGGCTCCACATCTCTGTACTGCTGCCATCTGTTTCCTGTATTTTTCTCGGACAATGGCATGCGTAAGAAGTCTTCGCCTGGTTGCAGTTGAACCACCAGTTTGTAGTAACCTTTGCAACTCGCTCCGATGCGTTTGGTGTCAAGGCTCATTCCCAGGCACCTCACCGCATTTTTGCTGCTTATGACCTTCGAGCCTCTAAAGATCGAGCTGGCTGGAGACACTTATTGGTTGAGGCCTAGGTCCACCCCGGACTGTAGCGCCACCTTAAGTAAGTAAGTAAGACCTCCGAGCCTACTTGAAACACTACAGCCACCGAGATCTGTCTCCAAGTCAGTAGGACTATCCTTCTCTTCTCTGCCGCAAGGCTAAAACTTGGCTTATAACTTGGTTTATCTTCAGTGACTCTTGCTGTATTCACTGCGCCGCTGCCATCTGCGATTGTCAGTATGGCTGTCAAATACGACTTGCCACTCTAACCTAACCTAACCTATATGGGTATGGGTATGAGTTTGAGTATGATCAGCAATTAGCTTTGTAGCAGGCAGCCCTCTTCTGTCTTCGCGGGTAAGTTGCAACTAGAAACAAAGTATACGATCAAAACTCGGTATAGATACAATTTTTTGCCTCTCGAACCGTATTCAAACACGCGTCCAAAAGTATCTACAATGTTTCATTGGTGCGGTCTAAGCCAATTAATATTTTTAGAACGCGAAACTACTTAAAAATAATCAAACAGTCGCCCACCAATTAACGCTAATTACAGGTCTCCGCTACTCACATTCCGCGACAGCTTCGGAAAAATGCGTTCAATTTGCTCAATTGTGGGTGATCTCTCGTGTGTGGCCCGGCCACCACCATCACCACCACTACCGCCCAATTCCAATTAATCACCCTCATTTGGGTTTTTTTTTTCGTAAAGTGAAGTGATTCGGCGATAATTTGGCCGCGCACATCAACATCTCTTCTGAGATCAATGGGAATTGCCCTGTTTGGAGAACCCTCCAACAGATGGTGTTGAAATTCCAGCCATTGCCGGGATACCACCATCGTTGTCGTTCGGCGGCGCACATTAAAAACGCCGCAAAAGATTTATTTCATTTGCGCATCCGAAGATGAGATTGCCTCGACTTACAGTGCTCGTACAAGTTTTTGTGGTTATTGACGCGCGTCAACCCTTTGTGAGTCGCATCACTACCGCGCGGGAAGCAAATAAATCACTCAATGTGCGCCAAACAATTCAAATGATCCAATTAGCAATTATTCGTCTTTCTCTTCAAATTGAAGAGCGAAGACTCGCAATTGCAATCTTTCCTGCATTCGGATGATTGAGGCGCTAATTGCATGGCATGGTGTCAACTAGATGCACACACATTTAGTTCGAGATACGTTTCAGTTCGGTTGCGCAAAATGTGGTGCACACAGTTTTATTAGTTTACGTTTATGATTCCAATTAATTAGAAGTGATTGTCGCTCTGTGATTGTGGAAGGCGTAGGCATGGGAATAACTTTGGGAACACACATGAGGAACCATAAACGGTGGACGTTAGCTTCTGGTGTTTCCCTATTTGAAATTGTGGAAGTTGTTTAAGGAGGTCTAATGGGTTTTAAAGTGGCTAGTGGAGAGAGTGGGTAGAAAATGTTCCTTCCACTGTTATGGAGCTGGTTCGTATCCTCCTTCGAACCATCCTTAGCGACAGTCTGCTCTAAGTGATGGACGAACACAAAACTAAGATGAGATTAGGTAAGGTTCCAGATTCAACTCCTGATATCAAGTAAGGCGAACAAGTAAGAAAAGCTAACGTCAACTGGCAACACTGGCACGAGAGTGGTCATATGGCTTGAAGTGTCGATCGTCATCAAGTCCCTTCAACCCCGGGCGGGGCATCGTAAAGTGTAATGACATCGGGAAGTTCGAAAAAAATACTGCGAATTGTAAGCAATGTCATCAATTCTCCCCAGTTATTCTGGACACCAACCCTTGAAGCAAAGACTGAAACCAAATACCGATTGAGTTTCAAGATTATTTCACCAACACTTCACTAGCGCTGTGTGAAGCTGAATAGCAACATAAGGGTGCTCATAGCCCCTTGAATGCAGATGAATTATAAAAAAAAAATGATGGGTCGCTTCGCCGTTTAAGTAGAGATACCCTGAGACCAAAATGAAGGTCCATTATGATGCCACGTGAAGTATCCACTCGATTACCGAACCTTGCGTTCCTTTCTTTTTTAAGGATTACTATGGGTAATCCATTCGGTGTTAACCCCACACTATGTCCAGACTCCCTTAGACCCAAAGGTAAACTCGAGCCTGGGATGCTTAGATCTTAATAGAAGTACTCCCCGAGAGTTTTTTCTTCTCTGCGCTGAAAGGGCAGGAAACATACATAGAAGGTTGCTTTCTGTTTCCTCCTTCACCTCCTGTCTACAGATTCTAAGAAGACCCAGTCTCCAACTATGAAGCTAAAGCATTTCCTACTGATAGACAGAAGTCTTCCCGTTCTCTTTAGATCCATGCTGTGACAAGTGCTGATACTATTTCATCTGCTGCCTGCCTTTGATCTGGCTTCAGTATCAAGGCGCAACTTTGTTGGATTCTATAGGAGCAGACGGTTCCTCCCTTCCTGGACCAGTTTTCCGAAAAGTCCCTGCGTCCTGAAACCCAGCAAAGGGAAACGTAGCAACAGTTAAGAGACCTGCGGGATTGCTTTACCAACTTGGACTGTTAGTGATTCCAACCACACTAAAGTAGTCCAGTAGTCGTCTGGTGATCTTTACATCAAGCGCACTGATCCATCATCAAGAAACTCCTGCCCACGTACCATACGCTGATTTCGGTCCATCTGCCTCTATTGCAAATTCGTTCAAGACCCCAGGAAATTCCCAAATGCTTTTGCCAGGAACTCTGGTCTTGTATTGGACATTGAAGTCAATGTTAGGGACGATATACCTAGTCTAGGGATAGTATTCTTGCCTTACAGGATCAAAGAGTAGCCCGCATCGACATTAGCCTGTGTTTTATGAAGTCTTTCGGGCTAACTCATGGCAGCCACAGTCCACTTTTTATGTCGAAGATTGCCCGATGGCTGGATGTTTTCAGCAATCTATCGCACTTAAGGCCACAAAATGTCCTAAGGAACTCCATGAGCATGACAAGATGCTTCTTTACGTCTGGTACCAACAGAAGAAGTGTCCTTAAGGTAGAACCATTTCCAAAATAGTTTTGGTAACAACGATTGTAGAACATCTCCGAGTCTACCCAAGTCCGTTAGACTTCCGGACCACTAAAGTAAACGCAAAGTCTAGAATACTTACAACTCACAAGCAAAGCATCCCATGGCCGTGGGAATGGCACAGGATAACATCCGTAGAGTACCCAATGAAGACGGCGAATCAACAGGAAGATTTCTTGTACTACTATACCTCAACGTTCGACGGAAGACCTATGTATCTGCTAGCTCACCCAAAGACTTTCCTAGATTCACAACCAACTACAGTCTGAGAAGAACGTGTCTATACTTAGTTATCAGGCCAGCGACCCTTGGAGGGTCTGGGCCTGAACTAATGCCGCTTTCCATCCTTCACGGTCCGTGTCTGTACGTATCTACAAGCTGATTTAGTGCTTCTTCTGGGTCATGTAGAGCAAATTGACGCCAGTGCTTTGGCCCGGAAAATCTTTGAATCCATCCCCGAGGAACGACGCAGTAGAGGATGACCGCGACTTAGGTGGCGCACGCCACGAGCAACTTAAGCCACTTCGTGTGCGAAACTGGAGACAACTAGCTAAAGATCGAGCTGGCTGGAGACCCTCGGACTGCAGAGCCATCTTTAGTGATTCTTCGGACACTTGTCATTGAAGGATTTCAGATATGATATTCCACAGTTTTGTAAGTTTCCCAGACCTTTACTTTTTTGAGAGCTTTCCTGCTTTTGCATCGAAGGGCGTTAAGCTTTACACTCCATCCTGACCGACATTTTCACTCAAAAGGCCAAAAGGGACTACGATTGTCTAATTCTTCGCGACGGTTACGATAGATGTGCTGGGAAGCAAAAGGACAATGCAGCAGTGTATCAATAGCTTGTGATGGACGGATTGTCAGAGGCATTCCAGACTTATTTAGGGTGGCACAACGCATCGTCTAGGAGAAATTTCAACGAGTTCCAAGGCTAAGCAGTCTGCCAATGCCAGTGTTCCTTCAGCCATTTGTCCATTCAAAACTAGTAGTTCCCTCATAAAGACTATACCACCCATGATGAGAGTTCCTCATTAAAAGTAACCTTCTGTCGCAAGACCTTTACGCATTCGATAGTTCAGTCGTAAAACTTTTGCATGTTCGGGTATCTTTTACGGGCGCGACTCCAATCCACACTTCTGTGTCAATTCAAATGTAATTACGTTGCAGTAAAACAAAAAAAACATTCTCTGCGCTCCTGGAAAGCGAATACAAACGCACTACCCCTGGCTCCTGGCTCATCATTCAAATCGTATGTGCGCGCATCAAAATAAATTAATTGCTGCGACCGGCGCTGCTGCTTACCCATTTAAGATGCGAAAGAGTTGCCTTGAGCGGCGCATTTCAATTGATTTATGAGATCTCTCTGGATGCTCTCGATTTAAATCGAATAGATCCCCAGCACCATTAAGTGTGGGTCTCTGTTCCTGCCCTGCCCTGCCTGCTGTGAGTGTACTAAATGATTCAGCTGACAGATGGTTGCTGTTTATAGATACATGGATGCATTCTTGAATGTTAAATGTTTGTTTTCCTGAACGTTGACTTTGAAACACTGGTCCCTAAGAGAAGTTGGTGGTTAAGTGTCATCCCTGTCTGTCAAGTGAGGAAGGGGTGGTCAATTGGTGGTTCACTTGAGGTCCTATGAAGGAGGAGAGTAGGTGAGTGAGCTCAGTACCTATCTTTAGAAGCTTCAAGGTCCAAGTCCAAGTCAAGTCAGTGGACACCTTTTCCAAATCTCACCTACAATCGGCCGAAAACGCCCCAGCCTCCGGAGAAGCTTTGAGTCTAACCTGGAGGAACAACACAGTAAAGGAAGACGTCGCCTTATGTGGTGAAAGGCACAAGTAAAAGGAGACCTCAACTAACTCAGGTTCTCCCCGAACTGTAGCGCCACCTAGGTAACCTACAACCGGCCTTTTAAATCCGCTACTGCCTTGACTACAAAATCGGAGTGGGCCGTAGAAAAATGTCTTCAAACCGAATCAACAAGGGCGTCCATAGCCAGGGAGGCTTCTAGCTTAGCATACTCAAAGCTCAGGTCTTTAAAAAGACTTTAAGGCAGAGCTGGGATCTTCTGAAGGAGGGAGTAATCCTTTCCCCGTCACTCTTGGGTCAATGTAGACCCATTGTCATGCCCCAGGGGTTGCAGCCCCCTTTCTAAGAACCATAAGCCTAAGCTCTATCAAGCCAGCCCGCAGCACTGATGAATCTGTGTATGTCAAGCACCGACTTGCTGGACAGTTGAACTGTTAGGCTGACAAGCTCGCCAGAGACGGCACCACCCTTAGAATTCTGCCTAAAAGGCTTAATTTACGTATGCCTTTGATATTCACTCACGCTAGATGCGAGCCAGATGAGAGGCTTGTACGACCCATCAACCTCTAGCCAGATCCTCACGAGACACTAGAGAAGATTTCTCCAACCAGGAGCTCGTTTCTTCGACGATCTCGTCAGCGAATATTGATGTCAGTAGCATCCTTTGCTTTATTAAGAGCTCCGGCAGGTTCATTTAGCTCGCAAGTAGTAGGGTTATGGATCAAATCCTGCTGGGTTCCGAAGGATGGACACCAATTAAGGAGAAAATGCTTCTGAAATGTACGCTCTCTGCACACAATGGTGGCACTGGACACTCAAAAACAGGAAATTGGTTGCTGTCAAGAGGCTTCTGTCGCTTCATTCTAATATTAAGCCCATGCCCATGAAATTTTTTAATCCTAATCGGGACAACAAACAGTCGCTCATTTAGGAACCCCACAACATAAGAGAGACCCACTCCCCCCGCCCCAATTATCACGTTTCGTTGGAACATATCCAAACACATCCGCATCCAAAGTCATCCCTAATGCACGACTAAATACTTAGTTTCGTTGCGGAAATTTAAATTTACAGCCGCAGAACAGTGAAACACCGTTAACACTCTCCAAATGAGACAAGTTGCGACAATTTTTACCCCAAAAACGCCCATCACCCTGTAATAAACGACCCAAAGTATACGAGTACTTAGCGTGTTGCAGTTCCACTCATTTGAATCGAAATGAATTTCCAAGCGTGTTCCCAGTGCGTCCCTAATAAATCGTTCATCAGTCCGCCACACTCCTCTCCAGCTTGAGGAACTGAACTCACGGCAAATAATTTCACCACCACCACCATCACCGCCGACGACAACGACGACGTTGACGATGAAAACCCTTCACTTTATGTTCCATCTGTCAGCGTACTGACTGCAGAGAGGAGCTGTCGTCATCCTGCCCGGTTCCGGATCTCTCTGCGCGGTATCTGATGCTTAGTCCATCCGGGGATCTCCGCATAATTCACGCAGTGCTTATAAATTAATTGTCGGCTCTCAAATGAAATGCGTTATTTGTCCGGCCACGGAGCCAAGTCAGAGTTGTCTGTGGCCGTGTCGGCTGTCGTCATTGTCAGTTCAGAGAGAGATAGAGGGAGAGAGGGAGGGGGCGCGCACAAAACCAATTGCATAATGTGAGCCACCATCATTGGAAGTGCACCACCCTCTGCCCATCCTCTTGGGATTCTATTATGCAAATTAATTACCAGCGCGCACTATGGACTCCTTCATCACTTTCTCCTCCTACTCCTACTCCTACTGCTACTCCTGCTATGGCTATACCCTGTGGTGGTGGAAAACTCGCTTATCTGGTTGTGTATGGTCGGTCTCGGTCGTCGCTGGATGGATGGAGAGATGGGAAAATTAAATGAATTACATTTACTAGTCCATGGAAATCATCAACCGTCCATAAACGCGCACGCACTCACCCATACACGCGTCCACAGTACGCTCATATGCTGGCGGGACTCGGTAGGTGTTGAGTGAACATTTTCTATATTGCACACGCGTTTATTTCATTATTATTCGCGCACAGCAATTGGAAATTGCTTTTGACAGCCGTTCCAGGGTTCCTTTGTCCCTATGCTGGCGATTTACATTTTAGGACGTGTTAGATGAAAGCCCGTCTGATCAGAGCTCACAAAATGCGGTTTCTTTGTGAAATTCATCAGTTTCTAGTGTAAGTTGAGAACAGGAGCTTTCCGGGGTAGATGACCAGACTAGAGAGCCAACCAGAGAAGCCTACAAAAGTGAACTAGATGTCACAGATTTAAGACAGGATTCTGTCCAGATCCATTACCAAGCCGTTAGTGATGACTTCCCTTGATGAGTTTACCCAGACTTTGCTGCATTTTAGTGTTAAGAGTCTCCTTCTCTGTCATACCGCGCTGTTTACTGACGGCACATGGCGCGTGACTTCAAGACCATTAATCGAGACCTGCCCTGAGTGACAACTTACCCGCAAGGGGCATGACTAAAGCTTACCATTGCATGGCTAGAAAAGGTTTGGTTCTGAACCAAGCAGTGGTCAACCACAGATGACGTTGACGAGCCATCCGACACGCCAATGTACGCTCTGTTGAGCTAGACACAGTCGTAACGACTAGGACTTTATGGCCGACTTATAACAGAAAGAGATCTCTTTCTCCGGTTCAGCTTAGTCCCCAGCACAGACAGGTCGTCTCCGGGATCATAACTGGGCCCTGCGCTATTGACATTAATGTGGAATGCTTCGGTACCACCTGTTGTGCGAATGTCCTTTCGTCGACAGTGGAATGTGGACTCTGAGCATTCTAAACGCGGAAAAATTCACGACCAGCTTTCTCTATGTGTGCTCAACCATCAATAGAAAGATGGACCACGGAGAACTGGTTTAGGGGTTTCAAAATTAAGCTAAGGCAAACTACCTTTACTCAGGTCTCTGGTCTTCTCTTAGATTGTTGGATACTTTCCACAAATGGAACGCAATGGATGCAGTAACACGTTCATCGTTCACAATTTAACCTGCTTCATGGATTTCCGTTTCAGTTCTTGCCACCTCCTTCCTGAAAGATGGGTATTAAGGGACCTCTTAGCTGGCACAGATGTGGCTTCAAAATATCTGACTCTTCGTGACGCCTTGTTTTATTTGGACCGAACATCAAGTACCTGGAAGTGTTCCTAGGCCACAAACTTATCTTCAGAGACCACCTTATGTAGGCTGGCGAGGAAGTCTCTCAGGCAGTAGGGGCACTATGCAGACAAATGTCAAATATTGAAGGACGAAGGCAGCCAGTTGAAAATCTTCTGACGCAAGTGAACAAGTCAATACTCCTGTATGAGGCCCCAACATGGGCATCAGCGACGTGACAAGAGTCGTCCATAAGAAGGATGAACTCGGCGCACAAAATTGCATCCTTAAGGGTATGGTGCGCCTTTAAAACTGTGTCAGCAGACGCAATGAGCATTGTCTCATGCCGAATGCATATCGACCTAGAAGCGAAGAAGATTGGAAGGTAAACGTCGGGAGGCCAGAACGTGTATTTGGCATTCCCTAACTCGTATTGAGCATGCATTCTATCCAATCACACAAGATTGGATTAGTTTGTAGATTGTCCGTGGCAAGGTCCAGAAAGGCCTTGTCAATCGTTGCTAACCACCTCGTGCAGCTCTATTTATACTTATTTGCCTTTCACATAGGCATCCTGGGCTGGTGAAACATCCCTTGGATTTAGCTTGAAGCTGAGCTTTCCATTATCTAGAATGATGATAGACTAAAAGGTCTAAGGTCTTCTGGACTTTCATAAGAAGATTTACCAGCATTGGCTATGAAAAGGACTTTCACTTCTTTCGATACTAGTGGACAGATCTAGACAGCTCTTAAAAATGTCATCTAGCGCTACGGTCCGGGGTGGACCTGGACCTCAACCAACAAGTGCCTCCAGCCAGTTCGATCTTTAGCTAGCTGCCCCCAGTTTCGCACGCTTAGTTGGTTGGGCTCCCCTTTCACTTGCGTTTGCCACCTACGTCAAGGTCTTTCTTTGCTGCGTCGTTTCTCGGAGATTTTCCGTGCCGCAGCATTGGTGTCCATCCGCTCTACATGATCTAGCCATCTAAGTCGAACCTTCACTCTTCTGGCTAAGTCGATGTCGCTGTACAGCCCATACAATTCGTCTGACTTTGAAGCTATGTAAGGCCCAAAGAAGTTGATCCTACATAGTCAGGCTAAGCCTGTTTGAGTATTTCGTCTTTTTAGAACTTGAGAATCAAGGTAGTTAGGTATAGTTGGCGGTTCAACAGAACCCAAATTAGCATTGGGATATGCTCTCGTTTCCAGGCACCCCTTTGTGGCCGGGGACCCAGCAGAGTCTTACTTTGTGTGTTCTGCCAAGAACCCGTAGCTCTTCGCGACAGCGACTGACAAGCTTCGACTTAATTTCTATAGCGAAAATCGCTCTTATTGTGGTAGTGCCTTCATTGCAACCTGTTGAGCAGCTCTTGTCACTGCCAGGACCTCCGCTTGGAAGTCTGATCGATCCGGACAGTCCGAGAGTCTCGGAGAAGAAACTAGCATCCACGCCTACGTCCATTGTAGATCCATCCGGAAGTTGTTGGGTCGTTATTCAGTATCTGATTAGCCTGCCATTCATCTCTGCTGGGAAGGCAGGTTAAGAAAAGTATATCGAAGTCTAAGTAAGGCAACTGCCCACAAATATGCGAAGGATCGGTGCGTGCCCTGTCTGACTGGGTTCCTCTTTGCTGCTGCTTCCTGCACAAGTAAATCAAGCCGAAGTTGGTTGAGTATTGTCTCAAGACCCGCTGTGGGGGTGGTTCTTAATGATCCAGTGGGTGCTGATGCAGGCTATCCACTGAATCTTTGTTAAAGTCTGTGGTTTTGCACACTGCCTGCCATCACACCAGGTTGCCATAGTTTAGAATTGGTCTTACTATTGCCGTGAGGGCTGAGATCCCAGGTTTTACCGACAGGCGTAGAAGGCTATCCTTGCTTTCTTTACCTTCTCTTTGATGTTGAGGCTCCAGTTTAGTTTTCTGTCCTAGATTCTTCGCACAGTCTGAGACTTAATGCGGGTTACCTGCACTCCGGTATCACTCTTTTGTTGGTAAATAGGACAAGTTCCGTTTTCTGCGAATCCACAGAACTTGGTCCAGAGCACCTTCTAGTTGGTCGCTAAATAGTAGGAGTAGGAGCCGTTGTTTGTGTATACTCTCTGAAGTCTGTGCGTCATAATAAAACACAAAAATCATTTAATGTACGCGGTATGTAAATTTAATATAATTTATTTTTTATTTAAACATTTTTTTGTATTTTTTTCAAACTAATTTTGCTTTTAAATATATATATCTGCATACAACTTGAGAAATCTTCTACTAAAACTGATGCTACTTTTTATACACTAAATTATCTACAACTAAATAATACTTATGCAAAAGCTGTAAGTTTAATTTTATTTTTAAAATTAAAAAATTGAAAAATAAAAATCTTAAGCATCATGAAATAAAAATATAAAACAATTTATTTCTTACAATACATAAATGAGAAAAAGAAGAAAAGTTAAAAATTTAATGAATTTATTTATCATTATTTCTTTAATATCACAAGTTTTGTATTTATTTTTTTATTTAAACTTTAAACTTAATCGATAAAAGTGTGTGGGGTGTGTGTTTTTTTTTTTTAAATAAATAAAATTAATAGTCTCGTTGATGGGGGGATGGGGGATGATGACAATGACAAATGCTCCTTCTTCTTAACTTATATACACTTTGATGGAGGGATATCATGTTAATAAATATTGCACTAGGAACAGGATAAGATGTCCTTATCCGATTTTTTTTTTTACAATAATTGTCCATTCATACGCATTTCCAACTCTTCCTCTTCCTTTGTCAATGGAACTGTTGTATGATTATACAGTCCTTGTGCCATTAATTGTAGTGCTAGAGGATTTTTGGAACCAGTTGACTTTTTAATTTTCGCTCGTTTATTCTGGAACCAAATTTTTATCTGTGCCTCATTGAGACCGAGTTCGGAACTAAGTTGTTGACGTCGACGTTCAGTTAGGTAGCGATTTTCATTGAATTCACGCTGAAAAGAGAAAATGGGAAGAAAAATTCAGTTTAGAGAGTGAAAAATCAATTTTCATCGCTTTAAGGACAAAAAGGAAAAAATCATTATTTTTGAGGGCCTAACCTCGCGCCATATTCGACGCTGGCAACGTATCGGACGGAAAAGGACTATGCCGCTCCTTGGAGCCGGTGAATTATGTGAAAATGTATTTAAGAAGATCGAATGTTTTAACAGTTACATATATAGTGCTCCACGGATAGCTGCGTTAAGAGTTTTTCGGCTTTATTTGGATACTTAAGAGGGGAAGTGACTTAATCCGTACCCATTTGCATTGCTGAACAATTCTGAAGCCTACAATATTTGGTAAGCAATGCGGGTTATGCAGCTGCAGGACGGTTTTTGGCGCACCAGACCAGATGTGAACGTTGTACACAAGCTTAGGGCGTATAAACGCCTCGTTTATTGAAGCCAGATCAGAAAGGGTGAAGTATTTTTTGCATCGTTTGAGGAAACCTAGACATTTCGCAGCATTCTTCGGCTCTAGGTTTGGGTTTCGCTTGAGAGACAGTAGCCAGCATTGAGTTTTGGAAGCATTAAATTTCACTCTATTTGTAGAGCCCCATTTTGTAATGCTGTCCAGGTCGGAATTTAACATACCCTGTCGTTCCTCTTCTACGTCCGAAGAGCAGGAACGTGAGTTAGGGAACGAAGATGAAAAACAGAGAGTACTGTCATCGACGAAGGCATGAATTGGATTAGAAGTTGCAGACAAGAGACAATTTATAAAAATGAGAAAGAGAGTCGGAGACTAAACGGAGCCTTGAGGGACACCAGCATTTATGTGGTGGATTGCAGACTTGATACCGTCCAAAACAACTTCAATTGAACGGCTCTAATCCATTGAAGAAGAGAAACATCGATGCCATGTGTACGCATTTTCGACAAAAGAGCTTGGTGTCAAACTCTGTCAAATGCTTTTGAAATATCAAGCGCAATAATCTTACTTACACCAAGATTCGTTCCACTTCTCGGTGAGATAAGCATCAAATCACAAGTGGACCTGTTGCTACGGAAAGTGTACTGGCGGTCATCGAGGAGTTTCCGCGAATCGAGATATTTTATATGCTGACGATTTATCAGCTTATTCGGCTTTTGGGCACGGGCTGGACAAATGCAGTTTTCACTTCTACTCGGAAAGATACTTGAGGAGTAGGACAGGGTGGAAGAACACCTCTCCAGAACCATCTGGACCAGCGGATTTGTGTATGTTGAGACCTCTAAGTACTCCTGCAACTGTACGAGTGCGAAAGTGGACTTGTCCCATGGAGAATTGGACGCTCTCGAGTACAGGCACAATCTGTGAGCATTGAGCTAGCTGTCTGAGTAGTTGACAGCTGGAATGTCATTGTAAATGAGTGTTAGAATTGAGGACGAAGCAGAATTCTTAAAGTTGACCAAAATGACCAAAAATGTTTACTACCCTTGGGACATTGGAGTATTTTTTGCCTAAATTTTTGGTCATAGAGAAACTTGACACATCGAATGTGCACATTGCAGTCATGTCTGGCTTGCTTAAACTTTATTCGGTTTTCCTCGGAGGGGTTGGCTTTAAACTACCGAAAGCATAACTCTTTCAGCCTGATAGGCTCTTGGCAGCTCAGGTCAAACAACGATTTGATGCTCTTCATTCCATACCAAGGAGAATGATGTCGGTTATCATATCAGCGGCGGTATCCGCATCGCTATCGAGGAAGTATAGGGACCAGTTAAAACTCCTAAAGAAGCTATTAAGGCCGTTTTCTTTTGGGAGTTTTTTTTTTTAACTGCGTGTTCGGAGTACGAGAAATTCGCTGATATGACATTGTGGTGTGACCCGCCTAGAGGCGGTAATACATCAATGGTGTATTTATCAGAAGGTTGGAGGGGGGTAATAGAAGAAGTCGCAATTTTTTGGGTATATGTGAGGTACGACCTATCTGCACACCAAATTTGAAGTCTCTAGCTGAACTGGAAGTCCGAAATCTTTTTCGTTCCATGACGTGCCTATTTCCATTTGAGGGACTTCTAGTCGACCTAGGAACTTGAAATTCGGTACATAGGTAGGTCTTGGAATATAACCAACGAAAAATTACTAAAAGTCCCAAATTAATAACTGTAAATTGATCAAATTGCCATATTATCAGATTTTGAAGCAATTTTTCCTTTTTGGGGGGGTTGGAGGGGGATATTTGAAGAAGTCGCAATTTTTGTTAGGTTTTTGTATATATGTGAGGTACAATCTACCTTCACACCAAATTTCAAGTCTCTAACTGTACCGGAAGTCAGAAATCTTTTTTGTGTCACACGTTTTCACGTTCAAAAGGATGTTACACGTTTTAGTTGTGTGGTTTTTTTTTCATTCGAACCATAGGTGGTAGGTACTCCTCATTCGTTATGATTGTCAAAACAATTTAAGGGAACAAAAGTTTGTATAGAAATATGTACTTACTTTGAGTCTAGCAAGTTGTTCACCCGAGAATGCAGTACGAGGTCGTTTCTCATCGACTTGTGTCTTGTCTTTTGGCTTCTTTGGACGACGATAACGTGGACCTGCAATAAAACAATACTAATTATATTTCCAATTTTTATTCATTTATGCCATTCACTTTTTAAAACAGTTTCAACACCTGACATTATGATTGAATGAAAACCCCCGTCAACAATTCATCAAGATTCCGATTAACTGTCTAAGTCTAAGTAATAACGCAAAAGATTAAGTATCTAACACTTTAACAAGGTCACAGGGTGAATAATAAAATGTCACTCACAACTATTGAAGGCATACATACATAGTCTCTCTTTGGAATATGCCCTTGTGTCGGTTAATCTGTTACAAAAGTATCTATTACATGCAATTGTTGAAAAAAAAAAATAATCCAAACACATTCCAATATAATTGTCATTGCATATCCGATTGAGATACCCCATTGTATGTTAATGAGATAACTCCTACCTAAGGCACCATTGGTCTCCTGTAAAGCCTTTGACTTTTTTTTTTAATTGAATTCAGCACTCCTATTCCATTTCCATTCACCATATAGCTACAGTCGGACAGCCGACAGCAGCGTATGTAATTATTTCACTAGAACATATTCATTTTGTTATGAAGGCAAACAAAAAAAAAATTTAAAAAAAAAATGCTAATAGATACATTATGGTGACTCTGAAACTGAATGTGCATCACGTTGTATAAGATAGAGATACTTTACCAGCAGAATGAGGGACAAAACTTTTTCGAATTAATTAACGTCCATCATTCGGGCGGTTCTGAGGCGGTGAATATGCCATTCAACATTAAATAGATAGAAAACCGTTGATAAACATTGTATCCTTAATCACATTTGTCAACTGTCAACTGGCGACAAAAGACACAAAATGGAAACAACAACAACGAAATGAAAAAATCGCAATTTCAATTTCATTTTCAATTTTGCTTTTGTCTTGCTATTCTCCATTGCAAAGGAGATGGACAAGAGGGGAACTACCATAATTAAAGCACAAAAAATATGTGTGAAAATTGAGAAAATATTATGTGTGTTCAAGTCTGGCTTGGTGGTCTGGTCCCATCGAATTTAATTAAAACCGACAGGTGTGTGTGCCAGTCACACACAAAAAGACAAACCGAGAGAGAGAGAGAATGGCGAACTTATAAATTAAAAGAAGAAAACAGTGAAAGGAATAGAAGAAAACGAAAGAAAAAAACGAATTAAATATGCAAACTAGTTGGTGTAACTCTCAGTCTCATGTTTGGATTTACATTTTTTTGACGTTTAACATTAGTTAAGATACATCATCTTTATTAACATCTCTGACACATTGCAGGGTTGTAAACGAGTGTTTTGTTTTAAATTCGTGTGTATTAATTGAACTTGAAAAACTTGATTTGAAGTGTGTGGATAGGCATCTACTTAAGGGGATAATGGGAATCGAATCAAGTCATTAAGATTGAAGAAATGATTGCCAAAGTGTATTTGTCCGTCTCGGTGTTTAGTTTTTAGTCGAACTTTACTGTAAAACTAGATTCTTGGTCGACTGTTGTAGCAAACTTTTGTTTGACAGGCGGAGGTACCTAGAGAATGCAATTCTGAGCTGAAAGTCCCTTTTGTCTGCTTCACTTCCTTTTACTCAGAGATACCTCCATACAAAATCGAAGTATGCATTCGATGTAGGTTAGGTTAAGTTAGGTTAAAGTGGCTACCAGCTGAAGCCAACACACTTAGACCAAGGTGACGATGGTGTAGTGGGTAGTGTGTTCGCTTGTGACCCGACCTGTGCAGATTCAAGCCCAATAGGGGAATAGCAACAGCCACCAAAACTAACAAGAGAAATGAACAAATCCAAAGTTTCTCAAACCCCTACATCAAAATAGGGGTTTCTGCTTTGGAGTACAATGGACCGAAACGAGTTTAAGTGCTCCTGGGACTTAGAAAAAAAAAAACATGCTTAGACCAGTGACAAGTCTATTGTTATACCACATCGATCTGAAAAGATCTCCTTGCCTACTCGTTGGAGCTTCTGATGAAACGAAAGTGGTTTCAGAAGGCTTAAGTCTTTAAAGTGGAACCTCCTTTTGCGAAAGAGAGCTTGGCAGTTTCAAAGAAGGTGAAAAATTGTTTTCGTTTTCTTCTTTTCCTCTTTCATGCAGCTTCTGCAAAAGTCTTTTGAATGTACGCCAAGCCTGTACTAAACCAACCATTCTTCGACGACCTAAATGACATCTCGGGTAAAGGGATAAGAGACTTAATCTGCTTTCTTAACTCCACAGGCTGGATCTAGGCACCGACTGTCCCACAGCCTCAACAACACACATCAACATTCAGGTCACACGAGTCGTGGTAACAAATAGGCACATTCCAGTGCTACTTGGGTTCATGTTGAACCGCCACCTCTACCTACCTATCTACCTACGCCAAGCCTTGTTGTATTTTTGCCTGTTAGACAGTGTCCCGTGATGACACCTATTACAGTTCAGATATGCGATCTATTGAGTGAAACTAGATTCTTAGAGCATTTCAGATCAAGCCGCGGCTAAATCTGCTACTGTACCACTTATCCACCTTGAATCTGTTCATGTAACGATTGGTATAACCGTTCCATGTCTGGCGAGTTCTTCTGCCTTACAGTTCGATGGAATACCTCCGAGATTTCTATGATCGGCAATCTAATGCATTTCTAACTGCCTGCATTTCTGGAGCTGCCTTAACATCAAAACTGTTCCATCTATTCCTCGACACACACACAAGTGCATTGAATGCAACAAGATTGCCGATGAGCTTGTCGGACAAGAAACTCAATCAACATTCACTTCCTTTCTGTGGTTTAGCCACCAGCTACACTTATGTAATTGGAGATCAACTCATGGAAGCAATCCATTAGGTCTACGAATGATCTGAAACCACCTTCATTGGATCGGAAAAAAGAAGATTGAGTGGGGTAAAGGCTTTAGTCTGGAGGCGCGCATGTCTTTATCTGTTGTTTTGCCTTGTTTAATCATGACCGTATGACAGTTTCAGTCTTCTTCCAAGTTCAACAAGTCACAGACTCTCAAGAGAAACCATTCGACAAGAGATAGACCAGAGAAGTCTTGTGAAAAGTACATGAAAGATCCAAAGAAAAGGCTCAATTCTGTGACAACGTTGGAGATGATTGTGCATAAGTCGAAACCGTGGGACAGGCAGTAACTTTCTCAAAAGGAGGAAGGCTACCATCAACTGCTGACTTTCACGATGAAAATAGACATCCCAAGGGTGTTGTGGAGCAAGATTGTTCTCACGAAGTCTAGACTTTCTGCCCAAACCAACTAAGAGTCTAGCTCAAGTCCGGTCCTTCATTTAGATCTCGATAGTGTATCAGGCAATGTTCCAATGACTACGTCTAGGTAGGTAGGTTGAAGAAGTGGCTGCCTCGCATGATTCAGCCTTCACTCGGATCTTTACGGATCCATTGCGTTCCTCTGACGTGGAATGTCTAGTCTGAAGAGACAAAGAAGTAGGGAAAGGTCTGCCAAAGTGAGTGCAATTACAATCGTTAGGCCTCCCTGAATCATCCTGAAATCGTAGTAAATTTTAAAATGGCTTTTGATGGCTTTGTAGAAATAGTTTTCACCGAGGGCCGTCTTTCTTGTTCTGTATAGACTGGGACATTCGCAAAGGAATTGAGTTGTGTTCTCTTCCGCGTCTATATTCCCACAGCCTCTGGATCTTAAACACATTCTTTTAAGGTAGGCCGCCAGTAGGTTGCGGCCTGTGAGGATCCCTATGAAGAGTGCTAAGTTTGATCTGTTTAGCGCAAGAGTGTGTCCCGTTTCTATCTTGTGATAACGTCTAGGAAATGCAAGCTAGACACCCTGTGATGGGACCTAAACTCACTCCCTTCGCACAACGAGTCAAGGAAATCAAAGAAGCCTGCGAATATATAAACGTCACGAAGATCTGTGTAAGGATGTGACTCAAAATTAAAGTAAAATGTCGTTTGCATCCTTGCGATCAATTTACCAGGACTTCACCTAACTTTTCTTCAACTAAAAAACCTTTTTCATTGCACTAATTCACCGAGTAATCCTAACCTCCCATGGACACCGCCAAACATTTAAAAAGCAATAAAATTGCCTCCTTGAGATACGAATATCTCCTAACACTTCCGACACTGAAAACAAACACAAAAAAACCCATCCAAAGACGACAATCGAAGGACGAAGTTATTTTTCCTTTCACCATCATCGGCACGGCATCACTTAGAAGATTTTTTTTTTTTCCTTTCATCTCATCTCATGCAGCGTTATGTCCAGTGAACCCACACACGCAGTCACAACAAAAAAATATCGATTGCCTGTCGTCATTGGGTTGATGCTACCAAAAATGCATCAACCAGCAGCAGCATCAACAACAACAAAAAAAAAACTGTACATCTCTCATGTATCTCTTCACATATCTGTTGAAAGATTTAGGTGAAAGATACACGCGTAATCACGCACACACGCCCCACATATAACCAAACCACACACTATCGGCCGCCGCCGCCGCATAAAAACCCGTATCATGTTGCATTCGAATACGTAAGGGAGCCCAATTCCACACTGGAAAAGTGCCTGCTAATTGATATTTTAAGTGGATTTAGATTTAGATAAAAAAAATCGATTTCCAATACTCGTATCTCACGAAAAACGATGATAAAGTATCTGTTAATGTGTGAGGGGAAGTAAAATCGTATCTTGTACGAGTATGACGTATGTAGCCCCCCACTGCACATTCTATACACGGTAAATTATAACAATTTCAAGTGAAAAAGTGCCAATTGCCACTTTTAAATGTAAATAGACCGTTCGACTGACGTGTGTGTATCTCGAACAACAAAACAACCGCTGGCGGCGGCATACAATTTTCTCACACAATTTTACAAAAAAAGTTTGCAAACAAAATGAAATTTTCAATTAAGTGTAATTTTAATCCCTTCCTCCTCCCCCTCGGTCCGACGGTGAATGGAAAAAGCTGACATTTTCCACCACATAACCCGGTGTGGTATCTATACTTATATCCATCCCCCCCGCAAAGCAGCAGCTGCTACTATAGTTAGAGCTTGCATAGCCCATCATTCAATTATAAAGTAGTTTACCTTTTATATATTTATTTGTGTATATAATTGCATTTTCCGCGTGTGCTAAGTGCGCGGGGATATTTTATTGAAAAATAACACTTAATCACTGTTAGGACACACACAGAGATACAGAGATACAAAATTTCCTAATTATAGTCTTATTAAGTTATTTAACAATTTTCTTAAACAAACATCGGATTTAGTGGTCACAAACTTTCAATTAACGATCGTGAGATACATCGTAGATAGATTGTGAAAGATTTGAAATTCATTTATTGAATTAAGATACTTTTAATTGTTATTTGGGTATTAAAGCGGTTTTTATCTGATGATGATTGCGGCGCGCACTAGATGCTAGATGGCGACAACGATAGGCGGCGATGAAGTGAAAATTGCACTCGTTGATGGTTAATCGTTTGAGATTGGCTTTCGGGTTAACAATTAGGGAACGATCGACCACACACATAGCCCCGGATAGGGGTTTTTTTGTTGCTTCTGGATAAAAAGATACGTAATTACTGACGGTAGATATAGTGGTGCCCTCTGGGGAACAATTTGCTGAAATATTCAATGAATTTCGAAAAGTTGTGGAGGAAAAACACAAGTTTAGGAAGGGGGGGGTAACAAAGTGAGAGAGAGAGAGAGCTCCTAGAAGTAGCAGTTGGTAAGCCTGGCTTAGGTTGAAGTGGCACACTTAGACCAGTGCTGGGCCCATTGTGGCTTTGTTTACTTAAAAATTTCCACTGAACACACTTTTTCCAGCCAAATAAGGCCGTTTTCAAATCCAAAGACTTGATTCTGCGAAGAACAGTCAAAATCGCTTATAACGACCAAATTCATCGGTCCCTTGAAGGTCGTTATAGCCGATTTTGACTATATTCAAGTCCAGAGATCATCTGACACTGATTAGATGCATCAAACTACGGATAGGCATCTTCGTATCCTGAACCATATTTGGCGCTTCTAAGTAAGGACTCCTTTGAGTTCCTTCAAAGTGTCACAGGTTGTGATTTTAGGACCTTCTTAGTCGGGCTTGAATGCTGAAATTTGGCCGATTCCACGTAATCATCGGCTCTTAGTCCATTTTGTATTGGTTATAGAGAACCAAGGCCTAGCTTCTCAAAACCATTCATGTTGTGCGTGAAGAGACCTACAGTTTTATTTCCGACTCCGAACGGCGGTTTGAGAAGCTTTTGCATGACAAATTTGTACTCTTGCAAGTTTGTCATGGGTGCGAAGTGGTAACGACGCGAAAAAACAAACATTTGGTGACTTTCTAGATCGATGTAGATGTGTCCTCTTGCTTCGCAGTCTAACGCACTAACCACTTAACCAATAAAAGTTCATCTAACTGTGATCAGATAACTACAAACCATTAAATTCGACTCGTTAAGACAAATAAGCCCGACTAAGATGGTCTTTCTGGTTGAAGTACAGATCCATGTGGTAACACAAACGACCTTATCCGGTCTAAATGAGGTTGCAATTTGCAGCCTGCCACTGCTACCTAACCTAACGCAACCTAGATGGTCTTTGAATTTGAAGCCTTGAATCTGAATCAGCAAAACTTTATTCGTCAAACTATGGACAGACATTGGATTGGATCAAATGAGAACTGACTGTGAAGGCATTTGAGTCGTAAAGCTGAAAGCCCTCTAGACCGACTGGGATCAAATGGATCAGACTACAGTCCGGCAAATTCATTAAACTGGACAAACTGAGAGAAATGAGCTCGCCTCAGAAGGTCTGAAGCCAGAGGATCCATATTAATAGTGAGATCGATGAAGTTCCGGACTCAGCACTGATGGCTACACAGATCGGAAACTAAGACTGACTTGGAAGGTGCCCTGATTTGCAATGGGATCTTCGGTCTGTTAAAAGCTAAGAAGCGTTCCATATTCCATTCATTGTTCTGAACTGGTTGAACAGTGGTTCTCCACCTACGATGTCTCAATCAGTTCCTGGGAATGAATATTTCCTTGCCTCCACAGTGTCCAAGCCGACGGAGACATCAGATTTCCGCCCTCAGCCTGAAATATGCTTGAAAGATCTGGGAAGTCTTACGAGATACCAGCTCGGCCTGGTCATTTTTGTGAAGGAAACAATCATGTTCGAAAGGCTGTCAGATTGTCATTTTTCTTTAGATGGGACCAAGTGGATTTCGTCCTTTTAAAAGTCACATTTCGGAGCAGCTACTACAGTCACTCAGGACCAGAAGACATATCTCTAGGTTAGGTTAGGTTAAGTAGATAGGTGTCCCGTGGAGCTCACCAAAGCTCGTCGCCTATCCCTACGAATTTTTCGTCCATTTAAGGATTTTCCTGAGCAATTCGTCAGATTGTTTGAGATTTGTCGCGACCTAGCCTATTCAGAACCAGAAAGGCGGTCAATTTCAACAACCTGGACTACCTATCTAAGAAGCTACCAAAAACCATTCGGGAAGGTTCGGGGAGAGGTCGAACGTTCACCAATAAAATAGCACAGACCCGTCTTCTTTGTCTTCTCTTTCAGACTATACATTCCACGCTAGAGGAACACAATGGATCCGTAGAGATCCGTGTGAAGGTTGCATCATACGAAATGTAATCACCCCTTCAACCTACCTACAGATTTGTCAACTTTTGATAGAAGATGATGAAAGAAAAGAAAAGCCGTGGAGGAGAAAATTAAGCGCTGCAGTTTGAAGCTGTTACCAAGAATTCATTTCTGGTCCCAAAAGGGATCATGGCTACCACTTCAATGTTGGAGGTCGGAAAAAAAAAACAAATTTAAGAAGAGAGGCAAGAGGATGTCTTCCATGGTTGACGACGTTACCCACCTCCGGTAACCAAGCACAAGTTTCCTGAATCAAATTTGATGGAGTCGGTAACTTTACCGGTAGCAATGTCAATTTAGACCGTATATCGTTGGCTTTGACCAATGGATCGGGGTAGCGAATGGTCCCGCTGTTGTGTGTAACGAGGAATAGGACTCCCTTGGTACCCAACTGAGTCTTGCGAACCTTGGTAACCAGCAGAGATGCGGTGTATGGTGAAATGGCCCCTGACGGAAATCTTCGCCAGTCTTCTCGATGTTGGATCCTTTCGCACTTTTCCATCGACTTAAATGAGACGCTGCTTAACAATTTTTGTCACTTCAGCTCCGTCAAGGCGTACTTTAGACGATTTCTCAAGAAAATCATCAAGGACAATGATTCCCTCAGTTTGTGTGAACTAGTTGATGGACGAGGGGCAAAGACTCCCCCAAATTTGTCCAACATTCATGCTTTTGGTGCTGCTAAACGCTTTAAATGTATTTAAGGGCCTCCCCCCGTCTAGGAGACTTAAAAAAAAAAATCAAATGAAGCAGTGAAACGCAAGTAGGAACACTTAACAAGATAGAAGCATTCCTTTCAAGTTTTGAAAGTCAGATGAAACTTGTATTCGAACTTGTATTCCACGGTCTTCTTCAGAATGTGAATCAAAGAAGTAAAGGTTCAACCCAATCAGTCTTTGGTGTCGAAACTGTCAGTGGTCCTTAAACTTACGACGAACTAAAACATCATATAGTTCATGTGGAATTAAATTGAAGACATTTGTCTCCTGTTACCACACACGACTACACTTTCAAACAAAAAATTCATAAAAAAAAAATTCAAAATTCGACAACTTACATTTAAATAAGATTAATATAGTCAAAAGCACGCATGCGAATTTGTTAACGCTTAAAAAAAACGCGAACTTCCTATCCCCCACTTCATGCCTGAACGATTTGTAAACGTCAAACACTAACAGACCGGCCAGACGTTTCAACTAACAAAACAAAACTTCTGAACTCTGTAATTAATTATGATGAAAATAACAATAATTTTAATTTAAAGTGAATAAATAAATTTATAATTAGACGGCGGCGGTCCAAGTCTTAGTCTAAGTCTAAGTCTAAGCCTGAGTCTCGAGTTCAAGTGAAATGAAATTTATTGCAAACTTTTCAAGCGGTTCAACACTTTTTTTTTATAAACGTCACACGAACGGTCAATTAAACAATTTATGGTATGACCTGCCTTCTAATTATATATAATTTATATATGACAGTTTAATGTTATTGTAATTGAAATAATTTATTGTATTTTTATCACTTTGTAATGTCAAAGTGACGTTTAGTACTGTCAAATGTATTTTTAGATTTGTTTTACAATTTGTCCAGCAGTTTGACAACACACAAGTGACAATGAATTAGTTTGACAAGTATTTTGCATACAAAAAGTAAGTGACATTTGACAGTTGACACTTGACAAATCGTTAAAAGAAGCAATGGACTTATCAGTTGGTATTTATGGACCCAAAATGTCCAAATCATCATCATCCGCGTTGCTAATTAAAACTTTGCGAGGACAAAAATTAAGCAACAACTCCACTTTATTGAAATGACATTTCATCTGACTTTTCTTTTGACATTTCTAATGACAAATTCCAATTGAAATGAAGGCCCTGTTAGACCAATTTTCTAACCACAATTTTTGAGTTTAATATGCATGAACCAATCACAGTTTCGATGAGAATTACATTGCATGTCAGGTGTCACTTTTTAAACAGATTTGACATAATTTTGACAGCAACTGTCACATTTGCATGCTCCAACATTCCAACAAAACATCATTACTAACCTGAACTAGGACGATCACTGTATCGCGTGCAATAAACCCATGCGGGCCACATTGTTTGACCGTTCTCATCCTTTGTCGAACCAGACTCAGAGCGAGTGTCATCGGAAGATTCCATTCCAGAGTCTCGACTGACCGAAGGCGGTGGAATTGGCTGTGGACTGTTGCACTTTCGGGGCATCGACGACGAACCAGATCCCGTGGATGATGATGACGATGATATGGACGAGGTGCATGAGACATTTGACGCTGGCGGTGGACTTGACATACATGATTGTACCGCCGATGCCGACTGTGGCGATTGCTGTCCAATTTGTGAGACTGCCTTGCAGAGACTCCCGAGAGGTGGCATTTTTTCCGGAATCGATGGTTTCACACTCCGCCGCATGATTTCCTCATGGATGCGTGGATATGCCGCCGGATTGAAGTAATTGAGGAAACTTGCCCGTTCCAGCATCATTGCTGCGGCGGCAGCGGCCGCTTGTTGCTGCTGCTGTTGCTGTTGGCGGCTGAAGTCCAAGACATCGGCAGGAGGAGTCAAACGCGTGAATGCAGACCGTTCGGGAACTCGCGCCACTTCAAACGGCCGGAAAATGCTGTTCGATGTGTTGGTCTGCTTCTTGGACACAGATGTGGGTGTTGGTGACAGCTTCTGTGGATTGCCAAACCGATCGCTGAGAATGTTGCTAATGGAGAAGGTTATTGCTGGAGCCGGTGGAGCCAGTCGATGGTGGTGATGCTGATCGTCGTCATCGTCTGTTACACTAATGTCCTGATCGTTGTCGCCCATGATGGAATCGATTTCCTCTTCCTTGATGTGCGGATGCTGGTGATGCAAATGGTGTGGTGGAGGCGATTGCTCATTGGCACTGGAATCGTTCAAACTTCCACACGGACTGACCGGATATCGAAGTGGATTCACAGTTGTATGATGAATGCTATTTTGTGGCATACTCATGTCAAGAACGTGCAACGGCGACGAGGTACTCTGCGGTGAATGTGGGACACCGGGCGGACTTGGGGCACTCTGTGGACTGCAACGATCCTCAAGGGCCATTGCTTGAACAACACTTGCACTGGGTGTTACACTTTTTCTTTTTTTTTTCAATTCAATTTCTAAAATTTTGTTACAAAATCTCTTTCACTTGACACTCGAGACACTTGTGTCCACACTTAGTCACTTGATCACACTGAGAGTGTAGAGAGAAAATTTATGGTTGACACACGCGAAGATGGACGACAAAACTGACAGACGTCTGTTCGCTGCGAGCGCATAAACTAAATTAACTAATCATAGCTCCTTATCGGCGGTATCAAGTCCTCCTCGGCCTCGGCCACAACTAATAGAACTGTTACACTGGTAATTGGCACACACAGGATGCGCACCACAGTGGAGGGAGTGAGAGGGAGACAAAAAACAAACGCACACAGCACTCGTTGCGGACAAATAGTGTAAACGAAACGAAAAGAACGAACGAACCGAAGAAGAAGAAAAAACCGAACGAAACCCGAATTTTAGCTGCTTGACGTGTGTGACACAGTCAGTTGTCACCTGTAATCTGACAGTCGATTGAGTGAGAACTCTACGAGGACGACTAGCACTGGATCAGGGAACAAAAAAAAAACAAAAATCCAAGCGCAAGCGTGGAGAACACAGACATGGGTGTGTGTGTGTGGCACATATATCTCTATTAAGCCGAACCTAAGTGGGTAGTCACACTCGCAACTCTGAGATTACCAAATTCATATACGACCCCGTCTGAGTGTGTGTGTCCACCAAAGAGGTGTGTCCAACGAAAGACCGACCTACAATCGAACTTTTGTCCCATTCTCGCATAACAGTACGACAAATGAACACAGTTCCTCTCACAACTCAATTAAGTTATGAGAACACGATGACTGTGTGTTTGTTTTGTGTGACTTCCATCCCCCTCTCTCTGTACTTTTGTATCTCTTTCAACACACACATTCAGCAGAGAGAGAGAGAGTTTATGAGGGGAGATTGTGAAAAAGTATCTATGCATCTCTGACACGCACATACCTTAATGGGCGCGTCAAAAGGCAAACGCTTCATTTTCATCATCCAAAAGTAAACAAAACCGTAATTGAATAAGTGAATCTTTTAGATACACTTTCTTTGTTTTTTTTTATTTTCTTACACACTCAATCAATTGTTTTAGATACAATTTTTGTCCCTTTCTCTCTCTGGATGGATGTTTGCGAGTGTGTGTGTGTGTGCATCAATCAGAGGACGACAACTTTATTTTCAAACACAAGTGCCTACAGCAACATATAGCAAGGAGAAGGACTGTTAATAACTTCACAAATCAGTTCTAGGCTTCAGTTACAGATACATATGTATCTATTTGTTGGATATGTATCTATTTAAGGTGTGTAGGTCCTTTATTTTAAAACAAAAAGTATCTAGATAGATAGATGTCACTCATTAGTTATTTATTTTATAATTTGAAGCGAAACAAACATTTAACCAAAGCAGTCTTGAGAGTTAACGCCTTTATTGACAATTGACAAGTGAGAATTGACAGGTGGTAGGTATTTGTAAGGGGGTTTCCCTCTTGGAAAGTTGTTTTCATCAGATGGGTTAGCATTTTGACAAAACATGCACGAAAATTTAACTCGCTGAGTGTCGAGAACCACTCAATTGAGTCTGGATTCAGTTTTATGGATCCACAAGTCCACTCTTCAGTTAGTCTGCTCCTCAATTGGACTTATGAAGGAAAGAATTCTCCAGCACGACCTAGAAAACTGAACCAAATCTAGACCTACAATGAAAAAAGGACGCACGACCTGATCAACAGTACTCCCAATTGGCTCAGACGCTGCCAAGTTAGCTGCCCTATTCCACTTTCTATGTGACTATCTGGTACCCATCCTTGACAAAGTCTTTTTCAAGGAGTTATCAGAGATCTCTGACATTTTGCAACATCTGCAACTACTCCTCCTTGTCAGACTCGTCAACATGAGGGCGACGTGAGCTGTCGTATCAAAAAAGCACACAAGAGCCTTGTTTTTCTGGTTGGACTTAGCCGACGGCCACTTCTACCTTCCTACCTAGGAATCACTCTTTAGGTGGCAGATGAAGTGACGATCGAGCTATAGGCAACGACAGAAGTCTGTAGGCACGTCCTGGTCCTGGTTTCTTGAAAAAATGTGCAGCTACAACAGACAGTGTTATTTCAAAAGGCCTATCGCTTGGATGAGAACTACACTTCGTCAATCTTTTACTTTCGCATGCCTTCTTAGCCGATGGTGCCTTTCGTCATGAGTAGAAAGTCTGCCTGTGTCACGAATTTTTTCAGCCTGAAGCGGCTGGATCATGTAGATTGGATGGACACCAATGCTCCAAATCAACCACCAAAGGACGACGCAATAGAGGAAGATCGCGACTTAGGTGGCGTACGCAAGTGGATGTGGACCTCAACTAACTTAGCATGTGAAACTGGAGGGAGCTAACTAAAGATCGCATTGGCTGGAGACGCTTGACTGCAGCGCTACCTTTAGTGATTCTCCGTCTAAATTTTGTCCAAACTCCGCAAACTGGAGGCAGCTGGCTAAAGATCGAGCTGGCAAGAGACGCTTTTTGGTTGAGGCCCAGGTCCACTTCGAGCTGAAGTGCTACCTTGAGCAGTAACAAACACGTAAAAGGGGTTGATTTCCTTTGGGAAGAAGTTCTGGTTTTTGTCTCTTCCACCGCAGTGTCGGAGCTCAAGCAGTGCTCATCGACCGCACTCGGAGCAATCCAAATTCATAGAGCTTTGTTCTTCCTCTAGCTCTTCCTCTTAGCCTCGAACAGGATTTCATTCACTTCGAGGTTTCCTAACTCAGTCGGTCCACTATGGGACTGGCTAATGATGTTTACTTGCTCCATTTCCTAACATGGAACCATGACCCAACCATCCACCAAATGTACCTAAGGCCTCCAACTACTATAGGAAAGGAGTTCCTTGTCGAAGATTTCACAACACTAGCCCATCATACTTTCAGCTATAAAGTGCTGTAACCTGTCTTGACACACTAATGATCGCCTAAACTCAACAATGACATGTCCTCTGGACTATACCGACTGAGTACATCGGCTTTGGAAGTACCACATCGAACCAAATGCCCAAACAGCACTGGGACGGTGTCGTTTGATTGGTGTTACCCTGGAATCGATGAAAATCTCCGCAAGAAACTGAACGTGGATCTGACAAAGTGTATTTGAACCAACTCTGGCAGTTGTTCCGTTGTGTCTTCGAATAGTTCCAACGAGCACGTGACATAGATGGCATCCTCTGTCCTCATTTTTCACAGAAAACCGAGACAATCTTTGTGAAGTTCATACAAAACAAGGCCGGGACTAGCAACAGAAAGTGGCCGACTTCGCTAGGTAAACGAATACCTGTCAATGGCTCACGGAACCAGGAGGCCAGAGGAAGTAACATCCAGTAGGTATGGCATAAATGCCACTCGGGGAAGGACAGGGAGCGCATCTCATCCATCAGTCTAACAGGGATCCAAACGTTTCCTAGTGTTTCCAGCGACAACAAGGCACCCAGGCCTTTAAATTCCAGGTCCAGGTCCACTCCGAACTGTAGTGCCACCTTGAGCACTAGCAAACACGTAAACAGGGTTGATTTCCTTTAAGAAGAAGTGTTGCAACACTTAGAAAAATAAAAGCATCGGAGGAGCAAAAAGGGGTCCTGCTCTTTCGACATCTCAAGACTTGACGAATTGCCATTGGAACGAAGGATCGCTTGGAAGCACACAAAAATCGAGAGGAATCTCAGGAGTTTCTGAAATCAGCCATGTGCAGGTCCATCTTCAGGTGGTTAGTGCGAAATAGCCACAGATCAGGTCCCGTACAGATTCTATTTCGTTGGGTAGCCCAAGTCATTCTAAGTGAACTCCTCTAGGCTAGCGCAGAGCTCTGTCAGGACAACTGAATCTAACAAAATTGATGGAATTCTTCTTACTAAAGGCTTACCACAGTGATTTGGTTCAATCTTTCCAAACAATACCATCGCGTATGACCCTAACTATGGTTTTTTTCTTCTGTTTCTCAGTCTAGGTTGCTAATCGGCGTCCTTAGGGATAAGGTTCCGAGAAGTTTCGACACTTTTCCAACTAGATCGTCTGCTTTCTCGTTTCCCAATATATCTTTCTGTCCTGGTACCCAGTTGAATCTCGATCCTCTCTCCCTGTTTGGGAGAAGTCCAGCAGTCATTCTAGGTGAAGGTTCAATTTTCGTCTTGTAAAGAGCACAATCTCGGTTTTGGAGGTATTGACTTCCGATTTTGGAGAGATTGACACCCAAACCTCGTTGCTGGGCCATTTACTAGTGACAGTGTGTGGATGAACTCGCCTGGCACTGCAATAGCGATGTTCATCTACTCATAGGAGAAGTTAGTTGGGATGAGGAATGACGTTCTTCTTGCTGTTTACGCTCTCTAAAGAGTTGAGTTGAAAACACGTGAGACATGCATGTGACCAATCCAGCTACTGAGTCGGGTTAGTTAGATCCCGGACAGGATACCACTTCCATTCAACTCTCGAACCTTGTCATTATGGGACCATGAAAATTGAAATTTTAAGTTGAAGTCTAGTCGTTTCAGTTTACCACGTTCAATGCGCATCCCTTGCACCAGTACCTTTTAACCAGTTTTGGTAGAGATCCGAGTGAAGGCTACATCACGCGATGTATCCACCTCTTCATCCTATCTACATATCTACCTACCAGGTCCGGTGGTCCGTTCAGGGTCCAAATCGACATGTGTGTCATTAGATCTTAACATCAATATTCGTGAGACTGATCTCAATGTATCTCAACCTGTTTGCACACTCCCAAATCAATTTCAAATCCCATACAGTCGCCTTCAATCATGCTAAAAGCGTACTTAATCTAAAGACCACAATTAAGGCTATAATAGCGATCAAAACAATTACCCGCTGTGGTAAATCGAATCGTGGGAGCCATTCAAACAGACAGACAGAGAGAGAGAGAGAGAGAGATAGAGGCAGTGATCACCCAAAATCACAATCAAAATCGAGAATGCGACTTCAACTTCAAACAAAACGGCACCGCCAACAGTTAATGAATATTTAAACACGTATCCAATGGATGTTTGTACAAAATTTCAAATTAAAAACCGTTCATCCAGCCCCCATAGTGCACGCATCACTGAATGCGACGCAGATTGAGATCAGCCATCGGCACTGAGCACTGAACAGTGTTTTGTGAAATTAACCCCGTTACGGAAATTGACTTAATAATGGCCGCTCTGCGCTCTCTCAACTAATTAAACGTTGCGCTGCCCCGTTGCCCGTTCCCGATCGAACGACATCCATTGGGGAATGAATTATTTAATGCGCGCTACCAACTTAATCGATCGCTTCATTAATTTTCTAAAAAAAAATCTGAATTGCGGACCCGAAGCTCTAATTGAAACGCAATTAAATGGAAGCTCGGCCTACAAATGTGCCTCTAATGGCTGTTTGCTTGTGGCTTAGTTTTGTTTGTTTGCCTTTCAGATACATAGATACAAAGATACACGGAACGAAAAAAAAAACATTTTTTGATGCGTGTCGTGACTTTTCGAAATCTATTTTCAATCTTTGAGACTCCATATGTGTGTGTGTGTGTGTGGGGAATTAAGCAATCGATGGTGAATTACCGTCTGAATGGTCTCCATCTCCAATTATCGTTCACAGAAAAGAGTGTTTACCTTTGGATGTGAGACGATTTTATTGGATTTTTAGGAAGTAGGTGATAAGTATGCGCGCCCTCAATTGGATCATACACTGGCCATGTGACTGGAACGTGAATTATTCGTAGAAAACATGACGAAACTGAAGAGTCGATCCAAACTGCCAATTGAGAGGTTATCGAGTTTTACTTGGACGAGTGTGGCACTATATCTGGGCTAAGTGAGGCGATAATTGAAGCGGTTTCTAGGAAGTCTAACCATGGTAATGGAGTTGAAATTCATAGAACCGAGAAAAGACGACGTGCAAAGTTTGCATTCAAAGGAACCGCAGGAGTGTCAAGAAAGACTTGACACATTGCGACGCAAGTAAGTCACTCTTTCACGAGGCGTCTTAGTCAGAGGCTGCCCTCCGTAGTTCTGCCTTGGTCGCTGGTAGTGATATCACTTCAACTGCTAGCCAGTGCGGGACACTCACAGAGTATGCGTACAACTGTCTTCTCTGGTTCAAGAAGTCCGAACCGTAATCACACTCACTCAGACCTCTCTTTTCTTTTTGTCCTTTCAGACTGGACATTCCACGTTAAAGAAACTCAATGGATCTGTAGAGATCCGAGTGAAGGCCATCTCTTCAACGTACCTATACCTAGCGGTCTTCTGGTTCTCTAGACACAGTCTGTAGGTATGAACTCATAGAAGCCCTATGATCTTCCGTGGCCTGTGGACAACGCTTCTACCCGTTTGCGACTTCCTAGCGTGGTAGAGTAATTGTACGGTTGACAGGGCAAGGAAGTCCTTCCCTGGTCACACTCAGATCGATGTAGATCCATTGTCATGCTAAAAACTCCTCTCTTGATGCAGCTGGCAGACATTTAGATCGTCTTGTCTGCATTTCATCACACTCCCCGACATGCTCAGATGTTCATTCGTAGTCCATTTATCGCAGAAACTCAGAGGATGACCCTCTAACGAACCCTTACCAGTGTCAAGTCATTGAATTTTTTAACGCTTCTGATCCGTTCCATGCGCCTAATCAACACTTGGTTGTCCAAAGCTGGCCTGACCCTCACGCAAGTGGTTCTGGGCGGGTTACTTAAGGGGTGGACTTGGGCTACAACCAACAAACGTCTCCAGCTCGATCTTTAGCTAGCTGTCTCCAGTTTGCGGAGTTTGGACAGATTCAGACGAAGAATCACTTAAGGTGGCGCTACAGTCCGAGGTGGATCTGGTTCTCAACCAAAAAGCGTCTCCAGCCAGCTCGATCTTTAGCTAGCTCCCTCCAGTTTCGCACGCTAAGTTGATTCAGGTCCCCTTCCACTTGAGTCGCGGTCTTTCTCTACTGCGTTGTCCTTCGGAATGGTGGTACAAAGGTTCTAGGCGTGTAGCAGTTCCAAAATCTTTGCTTTTCGGTTTGTCCCTTGCAACAATATAAGGGGCAGAGCCCAAAGAGCATTTAGGGACTGTTGTGAACGGTTTGGCCGATAGTCTTTTGGTTCCGAATTCAGAAGGAATTCCTGAATTTATACCGAACTGCAGGTAGGTTCTGTGTTCTTATTCGTGATTAAGGTTGGTGGGGACTGTCAAGCACGAAGAAGAGTTCTATGCTAGTTACGACCTCATTAGACAGGAGAAAGTCCACATTGAATCCTTAGCTTGTCACACAGAATAATGGATCAGCACCGAATGGTCTTCTGTTTACCTACGTACTTATCATGAACAAATGCCGCTTTCCATCCTTCACGGTCCCGGGCACGTTGCTTCCAGTTTACTAGACCAACATTTCTAGCATCCGCGATTGCCTGATCTTTAAAGCGGAGGTTCGGTCTTCCTCTTCTTCGTCTTCTTCTGTTTGGGAGTAAGTAAAACCTCTCTTGACGGCATGGTCTACAATTTGCCATTGTCCCGCATATTTATGTCACAATTCTGAGGGCATTGGAACCAGTCGTCCTTAGGAGCTTGTCCTGAACTTGTTGTAAATTGGACGTACTGCCATAGACAATTTGTAAGACAGTTTCGCCTAGGGTTGACTATCGATAGCCCACAACTCTTCGAATGAAAGAGCTTTCCCTTGCCTGCTCGTGCCTCGTTGCATATGTCAGTGGAGAGGACTCTCTGAATCGTGCTTACGGATAAGTGGTTGATTATTTCTGTAGATATGAATCCCCTACCGAAGGATTTTAACTTGCTTCCAGCTATGGCGGGATATTTGCACAGAAGTCGCTCCACAGTTCCTTGATTTTCCAAGCAGAGTCGGCACATGTTCTTGAGACTTGTTGAGGTAGGAGGTAGCTTGCTTAGAACGAGCATTTCGTAGCTTCTCCCTCATTGTTTGCTTTGACGAAAGTCTAGTAGTTAAGTTTCACTTCAAGACTTGGACAGTACCGTGGCTATCCACGAAAAAAAAGTCTTATTTAGGCGTTGGATAGTGTTAAAGCATTTCGTAAGGATCGTGGCTTCCTTCCTTCCTCTCTAGTTGAGAAGCTTTCTGCGAAATCCTTTCTTAAGGTAAGCTTGAGGGATGTTACTTACTGTGACCATAATTTTCCGTGACCATGCCCTTAGTTGAGAAGACCAAGAGGGGGGAAAAGAGGAAACCAAGCGAGCTAACGTCTGTCGGGAGTACCACAAATAAAGGTCAGCAAAGGTACTTTTAAGAAATAGTTTCAATCGTAGAAGATCAACCTAAGCAGGAAGAACCTCTGAACACTTAGGTATAGGCTTTCTCACGGGACACTGGAGACGGGAGACGGCCTACAAGACACGCAGATTAGGTACAAAGAAATCAAGGAAACTCTTGTGAAACTGTTGGGCAATAACTCAGAGTTGGACCTCCCATCCCTTGACCTAAGACTCAACAACTTCGGTTGGCACTAGGAAGGAGCATGATAGATTTTTTCGGTCGCAGTGCACCTAACCCCAAGACCGCGTTTGTTACACCAAAATGAAGTAGCAAAGGGCGAGTCTTCGTCGAATCTCCACTTCTTTGACATTCGTGGAGTCGCTGTTGACTCCGAGCTAGATGAACTACTTAACTACCTGAAGCTACCAACAGTCCAAGGCCATGCTGCTTTGTCTGTTGATAGCATGTGCTTCATCATTGGCCCTGAAAGCCTCTAAAAAGGCACGACGAAGCGGACAATCATGTCACTTTCATCCGAGTATCCCAGCACAAGACTTTAATTCGGTGAACCTATGTTTGGAAAATTTCCAAAAAGATGCCAGAGCCAGAGCTCCAGACGATGAATGCTATCATATGCGTCCTTGCAATCGATGAAACGGTGGTTGCCGTTGGATTTGGTCTATAGTCGCTCTGTCGGACCGGAAGCTCTACTGACAGAAAGGCTTCCTACATTCGGATCTCTCATTGTAAACCACGCTAAGGTGGTGACGACGCATTGAACACATAACCTACACGACAGGTTTAAGGAAACACACATTCAAGTCCCGTAAACCAAATGCATTTCCGTTTAAAAAAAATTGAGAGCACTGCTCAGTGCTCTCCCCTCTTTGATTTACCATTTCGCCGCAGCGCCGCTGTTAATTCGATGAACAACACCAAACAGACCATTAAATTCCACGGCGAATTAAAGCAACATCATCTGTCCCCCTCTAACTAACACACACAATGCGATACAAATTCATCTCTGTCGGCCATTAATCGTGATTAGAATAACCACATCGAAACCGCAATTCATCGGTTTCCCCTCTGACGGCAGCGGTGAACTCAAAGGAACTCTACCAATCCGTTTGGATGCGGCAAAAGGGCACATTCCCATCATCTCTGTCGCACGTCAGTGCTTCCGATGGAATGCGCAGCAATGGCTGATGTGCTCAAGCGTGTGCAACAGTTCCTGTCAAGAAGGCGTTTGTTATCTCTCTCTCTCTCACTCTCTTTGTTGGTTATAATCACCTCATGGGGAGAATTTAATTCATTCGGATGCGCGCCATCTCTGTTGGTTGCATGTGAGATGTATCTATCTATCGCTCGCCAATGTGGGGAATTTAATTCGTTGATGGCATGGTGGCGATGGGTGGGTGTGTGTGTGTTTGTGACTGGGCGCGCATGGAGAACTTTAATTTGTTCAATCGTTGACGCGTCACTGCATTCATTAGCATGTTTACTCTGTTTCACTTGTGAATTGTGATCTCCGCCGCCGTTGCTGTTGCCCTCTCTCACCCAAAAACTCGCATTCAAATTGCGTATGAGGTTGAGATGGAGTCTGATGGTCGGTTGTGTGTGGTGAATGATTTTCCACGGATGTTTGCTGTCATAATCAGAATACGATTGTTGACGTTTTCAATTGTGAATAATCACTTCTTCATGTTCTGCAGTTTATCACGGACATGTTGTTGTTACTTCTCTCTTTCCTCTCCGTCCTCTCTCCTTTCTTTGGCTTTAAATTAATTGATTCTTGATTGTTTGGCCGAAGAGGCATTTGTGGATAGAGAGATACAGATACTCGTAGGGAAGTTTGTTTTCTGGTTTTTGCCGGTTTCTAGTCTGTAAATTGGTTTTCGCTTGTTTGAAGTCTCGGATTGATGTGAAAACACCAGGCAAAGGGACGCATTGCTTGCAATTTGCACACAGAGAGAGTTGGCTTAGGTAAGAGATAGCGACGGCGGAAGTCTTAAGAAATGTACTAGATCTTTGTTAACCGATTGTGGCCATCTTTTTGAAAGTTTTGCTGTCACTTTTTGACATTTGTGTTCAGTTTAGCGTTGAACTTTTGTGACACGTCGTCACTATCTACGGTGCGTCGAACGAGAACGCTGTTGCCTTTCGGGAATGTGTGGCTTAGTAGACTTTTTGATCTCAATGGGGTAAGTGAGTCCCACGAGACACCTAGATACCTAGTAGACTTTACAAATCATCTTGTCGTTCATAAGAATCGGGTCTGTCGCGGCTCCGTTTTGGGGAATTATAAGCCTTTAGGACTCTGTTCACACAAGGTTCGATTCGGTCGACTTCTAAAGTCAAGTGATGGCTTGTTGCATCGCAGATGTGCTGACTGGACTATGAAATAGGTGCATCGAGGTATCGATCGTAGGAATGAAGCACATCTCCACAAGAGATTCAACGTCCTTCGCATCTCGAAATGATCTGTGTCCGGTGTAGGCCTTGATCTGGTTGCATCGTCGAACCTTACAGCTCATAGAACCAGGGCTTGGCCTTTCGCAACGCACGAATGTAAGGTAACTTACAGTCTTGTTGCCGACTTCGAACGGGGGATTGAGGAGGTTTGTCATGACAGATTGTAGGTTTGTCATGCCTGCGAAGAGGGGGTGTCGGGAAAAAAAGTGTAAATGTTGCTGGAGCTCGAAGCTGTGACCTCTCGTCCACACACGCCCCACTAAGCTACGGCGAAAGAAGGAACTAAACGTACTAGCAGCTACCAATGGCGAGAGGTTTAGCCCAGCTTTAGTCCAATTTACAGGGAAAGGACTTAGTCGACATATGATTTCAAGAAGACGGTGCTGCAACACATTGAGGGAAACACTCTGCACTCTCCATCCTTGGCAGGCAAAGAGATCAAAGCCTTGTGAGCAATGATTTCTGTCGAAACGACTACTAAAAGGAAAAGCTAGCAAAAGAAGAGTTCACTTTAGAAATGATAGTTCCAGGAGTGGTCAGACTCCTCTATCAAGCTGTATAAAACCCTTAAAGTAGCTATGAGCTTACAGTGACGCCCATAATCTTCTGTCATTTGTACTTTGGCTGAGGTAAACCCCTTGGATTCTAAGAAGAACTCTCCAAATGTGGAGGCAGAAAAGCCTAAAACTTCTCAGTCGCAGATGGGACCTCATGGACTATTTCAAAGTTCTCACAGACTGTCGCCAACTTCCCCTTGTGAATCCTAGTCCAATTCTTCTTTAGCTGCCATGATTCCTCCTCCACTGTTCCACGCCATGTATTTCTCGGTTGACTTGGTCTTTCGTCATCCTTAGCTCAACTTCATCGTGGAACGTGGAACCTTATCGAAATGTATGACCAATCGACTGCCTTTTCCGTCATCGAATGGTGGTCCTTATTGACTCTGATCCTCATCCGACAGACGCACTGGATGTTGCTTTGAGCTGAGGCGACCTATAAACAGACCAGCTCCGTCTATAATAGCTGCTTCCTCTGTGTTGATGAAGTTCCACATGTCTCGTCGGACTCTACATCTCAAGACCCTAGTTCGCCCTTCCTTTCTCCTGAAGTAGCTGCAGTGTGAGCGGGCTTCCAGTTGCTTTTATTGGCCAAGACGACTTGAGATATCTTCAGTGTGCTACGGACTATGTCCTCCCTGTGATCTACAAGCATAACTTCCATGATCTTGGATGGTTTAGCTAGTTTGTGATCCGGCAATTTCCGACTCACCGGCGGACTTCTAAGCCTGCCAATAGCACAATTGGTCTCAGAGACCTGAGTGTGGCGCTGAGGAACTCCTCTTCGCCGGTCCACATACCTACCTAACCTAAGCCTACCAATGTCATCTTGGAAATCCTGGTGTTATTGCTGTATCTTCGAACTCATCCAATGCATACATTCTGGTTCGGACGACCAGGAGAGTCAACTAAAATGACAACTGATCCTCACGTTGCTTGTCTGTCAGTTGACACTTAGGAAGTTTAGCTTGTGGCAGAGCTCGTTGCTTAAACATAGTTCCACCCATGTGAGCAATAATTTCGGCAGAAGTCAAAGGAGTGTACCCCTAGAACCCATGACAAGCCTATTTGCGTCGTTAACGCATGAAACCTGGGAACACCTGCAAAAGAACACCCTTAGCTTCCTTCATGCCCTTGATCCCTTTCAAGACTTAAAATGCTCTGCAGCCTGTGAATGGAAAAAAGGACACAATCAAACTTTTGACAACCTTCACCTCGTCATTGCCGTCGGAAAAGTTTTTTTTTTTAGAACGCAAGCAAACCAAGTCTCAGTTTCGTGATCGTGAAGCACCTCTCCTCCCCAACGAAGTCTCAATTAATTAATGGAACCGAAAAATAACATATCTTCGGCTTCGACAAGATACAAATCCATTAAATGAACACAAAAGCTTTGTGCTCCGCTGTCAGACAAGACCGCCACCGCACCATTTTGAATGAAGGGTGCGCCATAAAATTCGATACCCTAAGCTAAGTATATGTAAAAAGATATACTCTCCACCGCATCTAGATAATAATCACACGAAACAACAACAACGCCGCCGATGACGATGGACGAAAGAACGAAATCTCAAGACATGTACGGATACGACGAAAGCTCATTAAAACATGTGCTGTGTGTGCGCGTCGACAACCAACGTCCCGTCGTCGCCGTAATGAACTCATTAGGTGAAGCAGCGAGAGTTTGAAGAAATAACGAAACTTAATTAGGGAACCTCTACAGGGGGGCTTCGCGTTATTCAATTAACAATTATTATTGCCATCGATTGTGTATCTGTGTGTGTGTGTACACAAAAGGTGCGGAGATTAAGTCAAAAAAATAGAAAAAGATACAACGATGAGCTTATGTAGACCACACAAGATGGATGTGCCTTAAGTATATACACGAGTTTTCTTAATTTAAACTTTGGTGGATGCATGACGTTAGAAGATCCACGAGTCTTGACAGAGCATTTGGAGTGATGGCCCGGATAGGTCACTTTTCGTCTCAAACTCTAGATTTTTCCAGAAAATAAGCTTCGAACCAGTGATGCCTATGCAGATCCATTTTTGCTGATTCCAAGTGCAGGACTTAGCTACAACAGGTCATGAAGGGCTGTCTTTTTGATTTTTCCAAGTTTTGGACAAAGGAAGTGTGTGACATGGCATCATTGGCGTTGGTCTCACTGGTAGAACTCTTTGTATCTTTGATTAGCAAAAAGTGGTTCAGCATTAAGTCCGGACCACGTCGACCCCTCGGTGAACATTCCGCCTTGCTCTTTGGAGCTCGTAGCAGGGAATAAAGCCCTAAGGGAGGCCAAACATCAGATGGTCCTCTCAAGACACCTGTGTCATCACAAGGAAGCTATGGCCCATATTTGACAAAGCTAGGACCGACAGAACTATACCTTTTCCTTTCCACCCTTTTAGGTGTGATTACAGGACACAACACTCTGCGGTACCACATGAAGAAGCTCCGTATTACGGAAGGAAACCTGTGTAGGGACTGCGGTGACGAGGAAGTTCATGAGGATACAATCCACTTCCTCTGTCACTATCCTGGCCTGGCCTGTACCACCTTAGACACAGATTCCTCGGACGTCACTCCTTCCGGGATCTGGAGGAACTATCCGACATACCGGTGAACGATCTGTTGTTCAGGAAATCCAAAGGATGGTTTGTACCACAGCAGATACAGTATGCTCTTTATGCGGTAGGATAACACCCTGTGGGTGTCACAATGGATCTGTATTGACCTGAGAGGCAGTTCCTCTTCGCCAGTCCACGTGCCTAACCTTACCTATCGTTGACTTCCAGCTTAGATTTTGCTTGAAACTTACAACCGCTGGAGTGTCGGAGTGTCCTGAAGTGCTTCCTGTAGCAGTTGGAATGGCAAAGTTTGTCCCAAAATCAACTTCACTCACTGAGAGCATTGTTCCATTTAATGTGACATTCCCGGCGGTTAACTGGTCGTTCAGGAGGAATCCACTCTCAGAGGTAGAGTCTTCGACGGTGTCAGTCGTAGTTGTTCACTTTGAGCGTTCAAAGGGCCCTCAGGCCTTCTTATAAACTCACTTGCTACTTGTCGAAACGATGAAGTTGATCTGGTTGTAGGATCCGGTGCATCTGCAGTGGTTGCGATCTTTGGTGGCCGAGTTGATCAGGGTGATCTCTCAATCTCCTCTTCGGTGGTTGGACGATGAATCTATAGTCAAAAGAGTACTGAATTTTGGACTTTGATCGACGGGTTGCCTTCATCGTCTTCAGTCTTAATGACAGCTTCCTTGGTTTCGGTTTGCTACAGAGGCAACTTTGGTACAGGTGAGGAAGACGTCGGAACACTCAAGGTCTTCCAATAGGACGCGACAACTACTTATACGAACCAGACCGACCGACCGAACATACCTCAACTTACGAAAGGGCTCAACGATGGACTACCCTGCCACAAGGCAAACCAAGGGCAGGAGGCACAGCAGATAGAAGAGATGATATCGAGCGACAATAATCAGATGACGAGTCCAACGAACGAAACCTAAGCAACCTGAGAAGGGAAGACGACGATGACATACTAAAATAATTCTGCGGTCGCCCGGAGCCAACAGGAAATCATGTCGGTGTTCACGGAAGTGATCCAAAACATCCCAAGTAATATGAAGGCGCTCCAGGAGAAGGAAGTCGCCGCAGACAGCCACCTCGACGGACTACCTTGACCTGACAACCCAATCTACCCCCGTGGGCCGAAATCAAGACACCAACCCAATACAAGGAAGGTGGCGGTAGCAACTTTCTCCTCGAGGCCGGGTGAGGATAGTTGACGTGCACAAGTGAGGGCTAGAGTTTGATGGGATGTCGAAAACTATTTCCGTCGACAGATTCCTCTTCGGCATCGAGAGAGATAAGAAAGGGATAGGTTAGGGGACACGGATGAGGAAGAGGTTTAAGTGGCAGCACTGCAGAAGACTGACCACCAAACAAACGGGAACGATAGGACGACAGCTCATCTGTGTCCATTAACGTTTCATACTCTGACATGCTTCAGCTGTGGACAGTGAAGTAGGTTGGTAGGTTAAAGAGGTGGGTGAATCGCATGATGCAGCCTTCACTCGGATCTCTAATGGATCCCTTCGGACAGGGAAGTATGTCTTTCAATTGCCAGGCATGTCAGGGAAACTAGGTGGGATCAGCAAGAACTACCCCGTCCGACGAGCTGAGTCGAGCAACGACAAGCGTGCCGCCGTCTTCCTCATCCGTACCAAAGTTGCCTCCGTGGCTCTACCCTAGCTCTCAACACCTTTCACCATTCTTCAAGGGGATATACCCAACGAAGATTCAGACATCCAATGTTCCTGTGGAACTCGTATCCAGTTTCGTTCACTCAGTGCATGCCACAAGCTTGCTTTCGGTTCATAAGGTTGAAGGCGACATCACTGGATCGATTTCGAAGACTTCATTTGGACCCAACGTCATGAAAGTAGCTTTCGTAGACCATCTTCTAATCACTCATCTCATTACGGACTGGAATTGGCCAGACAACTTCCCAGAAACGGAGCTTCTCACAGAATATTCCGAGGATTGATTGAAATTCAAGGACATTCTCAGAGGTATCACTGCCTTGTAAGCGGTGCCGACCTTGTCTCGACCATGCAATCGAAACGAAAATGCCTGATGTTGTCATCATTCCACCCATAGACGGGTTCGAAACTTTGATTATTAAGGTCAGCCTTACAGACTTCTCCAACAATGTCCCGCATAACACGTCCCATCCCGACTTTTTTTTGTTGCAATCTTCCCCAAGGTTTCAGCCAAAAATCGTGCCTTATCTGGGTTTTCTCAGACCACAACGCCTGTTGGCGTAATGAGCAACATTGGACACGACCTCCTCGTTTAGTTTTCTTCAACTAAAGACCAAAACAAGTGCCACAGGACATTCAAAGAACGCACTCCTTTATTAAACAAAAAAATCTTACCCAACTCTTCACAGCTTAACCGGATAAGTCGCACCTAAATCCCGGACAAGACCTCTAATCTACTTACAACACAACAAGAACTGTGTGTGTGTTTACGTTCAACAAAATTAAAGTCCACCCCAAGCGAGAATCCTCGGAGCAAATCAATTAAAAAAAAAAAACCGTGTAAGACCATGAAAGGAAGCAAAAAGGACAATTGGAATTAGCTCTCTGTCTCTGGCTGCAAATTGCGCATATCCAAATTGTCACGAAGGACAACAGAAGGAATATGTCTCACAGAAAAAAAAAATCCCAACCTTCAGGATAACGACCAAACACCACAGGATACACAGTGTGTCCAAATGTTTTCGGCAACACAATGTGAATTAAAGAAAAAGGATGTGCTGTGCATGTTGTTTGTGCGCAAAGTTATTTTGGACACCCCCCGGGTGGCAAGCAGGAGTGCCCATCGGAGATGTTTAATTTTTGTGGTCACACCAACAATGGAAGCGAAGAAAATGTTAAATTTATGATCCTGGATCCTTCGCTCTAAGTCGTGTCGTCATTTGTGTTTGACAACAACTACTCACTTTTGCTGGTTTTGCTAATGCGAACGATGTCCTTGCGCATGGAAAATGTAATTTAATCATTCTATGATACTTGCCTGCAGAATGGGGAATATCCTTGTGTGATAAAATGTGCCCTGTGTCCTTGGGACATGAATCGGACATGTTGGGTGGCTAATGGAGGAGAAGAAATTATTTTACGGTAGCTCGATTTGAAAAAGGATAATTGAATAGTGGAAGAAGCTGCCAAGGACGTGGGAAGAAGAAGAATGTCCTTGATTGTGTGTGGAATCTTAGGAAAGAAAGTGAAGTAAGATGGCGAGGAACTATTGGAACTTGTAGAAGCAAGGCAATAGGAAGGTAGACTTCTACGAGCAAAAAAAAGGAAGTGGCTGAAGAGACAGAGTTCCAGCTTGTGAAAGTCTTCCTTAAACAACTTGAAGTACGTAACTGGACGTTCCAGGTCCACCTCGACTGTGATTACAAGTAAAACCCTTCCCTGTGTCGTCAGCCAAAGGTATTCAGATGCCATTCGCGGTGGTTCTGTCAACTAATTCGACAGAAATGTCGTCTATAGAAGCCGCTAAGTAGCCTTTATAGGAAGTCTTGGATAAAATTCTGAATTTTGAGAGCCAGGTGGTTTCTTTGTTCCAGCAGAAGTTGGGAATGCTACCACCAATGTTGACTTTTTAAAGCCGTTTTCGCGAACCAAATAAGGAAGTGGAGGTATCCCGCAGGGCGGAGTCATCTCGCCTCTTCTATGGCTCTTGGTCATCAACAATGTCTTGACTGAGTTCGATAACATTGGAATCAAGTCGCGCATGCGGACGACGTGGTTATTTTCATTTCAGGGATGTTCCTCTCAGTGACAGAGAGGGTTCTGACTAAGCTAAGTGCTTGGACCACAAGCTGTGGACTTGGCATTAAGCCGAGTAAAACTGAACTGACCTCCAAGTACAAAAATACCGACTTTTAAGCTTCCACGTCTTAACAACCAAACACTCACTCTATCCAAGGTACCTTGGTGTCATACTTGACCCCAAGCTCAACTGGAAACTAAACACAGAAACTTTGCCTGCAGCAAGACTTTTGGCAAAAGGTGGGGTCCTCAGCTCAAGAAGATCCTTTGGTTGCACACTGCCATAGTTCGTCCAATCCTTCCTTATGGATCGCTCTTGTGGTGGCCCGCCTTAAGCAAAACCTACAACATCACAAAACTTAGCAGAGTCCAACGAACAGTTGGTAATGGGACATCAGAAGCGTTACGTTCGAGCTCGACAGAAGCTCTTAACGTGCTTCTCTATATCATGGACTTGCACATCAAATACATCGCCTCGTGTAGTGCTATCATACTCAAAGAAACTGGGTTCTGGTCCCCGAAACCCTACGGCGACAGTAGGATCTGACCACGACCATAACTGGCACGATCCCTAAACTCAAATTCAACAATAGCATCCAAGTCCTCTCTCCGGACAGGACGGAATGGAACAACAACCTTCCCCTATCGACATACCGAGTATCAATCTTCACTGACGGCTCCAAGTTGGAGTGTGGCTTTGGAGCAGATTGTCTTCTCAGCGGAACTGAACGTATCCAATTCGTACCGCCTTCCAGAGTCTTCAAGGGTTTTCCTGGTTTAGGTACTAGTGAATAGAGAAGCCTGCAAGATACTTAGCCTCAGCCCTACTACCTCAAACAGCATAGGAGTCTGTACTGACAGCCAGGCTGCCATCAAAGCTCTCCACTCTCTCACTTCGTCCTCCAAATTAGTGGAACAGTGTAAGGAAACTATAACGCAGGCAAACACTCTCCTCTGGATTCCCAGTCATAGCAACATAGAGGGATATGAGAGTGCTGACACGCTAGCCATATGTAGTTCAACCCTTGATACCTCTCTTGATCGAGGGCAAACTTTTCCAACACCAGCTCTAGGTAGAAAAGTCTAGAAACATTTGCCATGTCCAGACAGATATGGGCCCGTCTACAATAAAAACAGGACGAATGACTTAATCCATAGAGCCCGTACCGAGACAGCAAGAACTCCAGTAATTAGCACGGGGCACGTGCCAATAGGTCCACACGCTGCCAAGTTATGCATTCCGTTCGACCCCCACTGCTGTAGTTGCGACAATTCACGCGAAAAGGAAACCCTATTCCACTTTCTCTGTGATTGTCCCGCACTAGCTAGAGCCAGGGAGCGCACACTCGGAAAATCCCTTTTTAAGGAACTATCAGGGATTTCTGACATAAATTTCTGAACTCCACAGGATGGATTTGAAAACTACGCTCTTACCCACGCCCATCAACATCCGGGTCACGTGAGTTGTGGTATCAAAACGGCGTTACAGCGCTACTTGTTTCTTTGGTAGGACATTACCAGACACCTTACCTACCTAAGGAAGCTGAAAAAACGTCATCAGACTGAGTACCGTCGGGAACTGTAGTGAGCCACTGTAGCTATAGTTCGATGGAGAAGCTCATAGATGGCGCACCAACTTGTTTGAGGATCTGATTCTTTCTAAGAATTTCAGTGGCGAAACCACGACTGGTTTCAACCGCAAGGACTTCATACACATACACACTCGTTGTAAAGCAATCAACTTGCCCTCACACGCACACATACATTTGACTGGCTGCACAGTCCATTTGTATATCCTTATCTCGCGGAGCATTTAATTAAAACTAAACTCATGGCCTGTTCCAACAAAACGCGCCACCCGAGTGCACTTCATCTCTCTCTCTCTCTGTGTGTGCTCATGGAACTTAGCGTCCAGACAGCCAACCCCAACAAATGACCAAAAAGGAAACAGCAATCCTTACAAGCGAGAACCCCAACCAACAACAACAAAGCACCAGTCGTGGTGGCAGCCATATTCAATTCACAACGATTCGTGTTAATATTTCAATCCTTATCGCGCACCAAGCTGCCTTCTGCCTCCTGCATGCTGCATGCTGCTAGTGTGTGGAAGTGTGGAAGTAACCTTTCCACCGTGGTGCACATAAATTTCCTTGGAAACGAAAAAGGAGGCAATGAGCAGCTCCACACTCCATTCGTCGACCGAATCGAACTGATAAGCGTTGGTTGGTGCTGCTCAAGCGCAAGCTGCTAACGAGCATCATTCCGTCTAGCTGCTCCTGCTGCTGCTATCTTATAACTGCCAGCCACCGCCAGAAGCTGCCAGAGCTACCTTCGATAAGTTAGGTAGTTCTCTGGAATCGCAACTGCGACCGAGGAAAAGAATCGTTTTTCACGCGTTTTATGCACCGAAGAACATTGCAAAACGCGCACCAGCACAGCCTCGTTATTATTCATATGCGACACGAGGTTTCCATTCCACATTTGCATTGGCTTCTCCTGGGTGTTAATCAGCAGTGGAGGTACCACCATCCGCCGGAGAACAAAGAGATGAGGAAACTTCTGGAATGGGCTTATCTTGGGGGGGGCACTTTGCATTTTTTCGTCGCGCGTTGTCTTTGTCACCTTTGTGCTGTTTGCTCGGCGGCGTGGGAACGAACTCAACTTGCTGTGCGATCGTGCTTCGATCGATGCTTTGTTGAGGAGATTTGTGGTGTGTCATCATCATGACCATGGGTACAAGGCTATTAGCACCTTTTTGCCGGTTTATCAATCGGGCTTCAGAGCCAAAGATTGATTAGTACCGCGCATAGGAATCTCAATTACCGATGTCAACACGCACACGCGCGATTAATGGTCCAATTGCGCAACGAGTACAACCACTTTTCACGGCACCATTAGCAGGAGCAGATACGAATACTGAATACAACAACCGCGCCTCCTGTGCCGCGTGCGTCCCTGTGTGCGCCAAAAACCTAATTGAATGCCACATTTGCACAGTCGTCACGCACATCCATTTGCTGGATGGCCGTTGCAAATCGCTAAATATGTTAACATGCGGAGCAATTGCGCTTAGTTGAGACGCAGATACATCTCCGTGGGGCTTGGCTCTCTGGCTGGGTGCAGGTTTTTATGCGGCTCTGCTATTGAACTTGATGAATCACTTGGGGAGTACGGACGTGGACTAGCGCATTCCTGCTCTAGGCTGTGTGTGGGGAACATTTGAATGCCAAACGAGGAAATGCAAGTGTGCAATGATTGCGTCCATTTCACAATCGGATTTTCATTAGAAGACTGCAACTTACGAGGAGCTGATGTTAATTATCTACTCGTTGGGAATCGGGAGGGAATCGTGTGTGCCATGACCAGTTCCGGCATGTGATCAATTTCAATCGGTTTTCCCTTTGCACTTTGACGGCAAATTATTGTGACAAATTCATTTGCTGGGCAACGGATTATCCGAAGACACCCTGTAATTGGTGTTGATTAACATGGAGAAGAATGGAGAAGAAGACATAAAAAGCTTTATATTGCAAGACAGTGGTCTTGAGCATGAGTCTTTGGCCGGAAGCGGTTGCATTTGGACACATTTAAGCTGACGTTCAAGAAATTTGCAATTTTCCACGTCAAATCTGCATTCAACCTTCGAAGGCAGCGTCTAAGTTGTAACGTGAATCCGTGAATTCAAACGGGTGCGCCTGTGTCAGTGCTTGATAAGGACGAGCTTTCATTGTCACATTGTCACCGATTGGATACTTGGAACTGGACTCAAACTTGGGAGCTTGGACCATCTCCGTGATGATAAAACCTTAGGTCTACAGCCCAAGGTCATCCATCCCATAAGACCCATCCTAACCTACGCCTTCGTAGTTTGGTGGCCGAAAGTCAAGGACAAATCCATCATTTTAAAGTTACAACGGCTTCAAAGACCGGTGCCATGCGAACTTGCCCTACGGCAGCCCTAGAGGCACCCATTGGACTTACCCCATTGCAGATCTTTGTCAAAAAAGTGGGGTTAACCTCCAACGCTCTACAGAAATCCAGCCAAGAAGACCATCGGGTCACATGGCTATCCTTTCAGACTTCCCCGAGCTCGAAGAAATCAGCACGGTATCCGACTTTATGCCCAAATGACACTGTTTTGGCAGGAAGTTCAAGATTGAGATCCCGAAGCGTCATTCTTGGGAAACTGGAGCTCTGTTGCTGAACATAAAAGGGCTCGTGTGGCGTACTAATGGTTAAAAGATGGATTCCGGTGTTGGTGCCGGTACCTATGGCCCTATGCCGTTGATACCGGCGCCAACATCATCCTCGACTCCGGCATAAAGGGGGGTAACCATCGATATCTTCACCGATAGTCAAGCAGGGCTCAAGGCACTGAGTTCCGATTACTGTAACTCAAAGGCTATTTCAGGCTGCTTCAATGCTCTCCAAGACCTCTCAAAGCGGAATAAAGTCAAGCTCTGGACACAGGCAATGAAATTGCAGACCAACTTGTCAGAAACGGAACCCTTCTGCGGCACCCCTACTTAAGCGTTCAGAACGGGCCTGGACAGCTGGGAAAAACGGAACAACATCAGAAGACTCAGACAAGCTAATAGGGCCATCCGACCTCTGAAATATTCCCAACCACAAAACGGGACGATATCAGAAGGCTTGCCGGCTTCATCACTGGTCACTGCAGCCTCAGATGTCACCCACGTAAACAAAATACAGTTCAAGAATCTGAATGCCGACTCTGCTTAGAGGAAGACTTATCTGCGGAGCACGTACTATGTGAGGGCGTTGCTGTCTAGAGGATCAAGAAACGCTTTCTCCACAAGGAATTTCTAACACCGGAGGACATTCGTAATGGCTTGACTGGATGAGAACTGGAGATATCCTCAACTTCATTAGGAAGATAGAGGAGATCCCCCTGTCTAAGGTCACAGTGCCATATGCGTCAGTCGCAGTCGCATAATCTCTGTGATGTTTAGGCGGTAAAACTTTAAATGGAACTTGAACCAGAAGCGGAGTAGTTAAAGTGGTGGTTTCCTGCATGGTAACGCAGTCCGGTCATTCGCTTGCAACCCATTCGAAGGTATAGGAGCTATCGTTGACTCCGTACAAAACTGTGAATCCGTTTTGACCTAAGCTCTGAAGTAGAAGTTCAACTTGTCTAGAACCATAGGTGCTATCGTCGTCTATGTAAAGGGAAGACTGATATGACCTCTCCTCTCAACTGTGTGAAAAAAGGACTCAATATGCGTTGGTAGATCGAGGTTTAGCTATCTTTGTTGCGCCCTCCAATACTAAACCGATATCCATCACCTGTGCATCCATTTCTAGGCCGCGTATGCCACCATATACCTCAGAATGAACTACATACCATGTACAGTGTCACATCAAGTCGAGACTTTCAATTCCAATTCAGAGACGAAGAGGAAGAAGGATCCGTTCCTTCATTTTCTTTGTAATTGTCCAATCCTGTCTAAAAGAAGATTGCTCCACCTGGGAGTTCCTTTCTTTTACGGTCTCAGTGATCTGTATTAGAAGCTCCGATTGATTGATTCAATTAGTTCAATAGGTCCTGAGGTCCTTCCTACTTCGGTAAAGCTACCCGCTGCATGCAGTAGCAAACAGAAGACAGGACTTGGACAGGAATCAGTGATACAAACACTCGTGGAATTTCGAATCTCCAGATCAAAGTAGAGGAATGTGAAACAAGGAGTCACCCATCAATTGGCGTTAACATTAGTCAGACGCCAACGCATCTCTGAACGCATATCTGACATAACGGCTGAAGGAGGTAAAACTCAGGTCAGGCATCACAGTAGCAGACAGACTTATAGCCACGGACACTCAATCAAAGCTCCTGGGTGTCACCTTCGACAATGTGCAGACTGAAGGACCTCGACACAGTCAACTGCACCGACCGGCGTCTACTCGGAATCACTGAAAATTGCAAGATCGTCTTCCAGGCGGAACTACTGGCAATCCGAGAGGCTTGCACGGAACTCGGGTATGACACAACGCACAAAGAAAACATAGATAGCCAAGCTGCTGTCAAAGCTATTGATTCGGCTGCTATATCCTCCAAACTGGTGCAGGAGTTCCGGAACGAGCTTGCCTGCTTGGGCGAACGCTACCCTCCTTCAATCACTTAAGGGACAAGTCATTGAGGATATTGGTTGGACAGAAAAGCCACAAAAAGGCTTAAGGGCAGTCAAGAGGTTGACAGCAGCGGTCTTGGCGGTTCTAAAAGTGGCAAAGCCTGTCCAACTCCTGCAAAAAAGACAGGAAATCTCTGTCAATGCTGATAGGAGTGATAACTGGCCACAACACGCTTGATGACATATGCAGAGGATGCGATGATGAAGAGGCTCAGAAGGACACCACCCACTTCCTCTGTCAATGTCCAAACCTTCGCCAACTGAAAAACACAACCCTGGGCATAGACACATAGACGAGCTATCGGCTGGATCACCGTCGGACGTGCTCAAATTTGCCAGGACATCCGGTTGGTTAGAACCAAGACGCTAGTACCACGATAGGAAGCTTTTATGGGCATCACAATGGGTCCACATGGACCCAAGAGTGATGAGGATCATAAGCCCACAAACCTAACCTAATCTCTTTTTGAAATCCAATTGGATCTGGTCAGGATCAAATTCATCCTTAGGCAGCACCTCCATAGGGCTTAATCGAATCCTATCTGTTGACTGTGACTAAGGAAAGCGAACTAAGCTGTACTCCGACAGGAAAAGATCATAAACAAGGTCCTCTGGGAACCTCCAAGAGGAACAGTTTAGATGAGTCGCATCTCATGTTGTATCGGAGGTTGCAAGAAGCTCCACTGTGAGGTCATTCATGGACTCACATAGTTCCCTTCAAGATCCTCCAGCTCTACAGAGTCTAAGACCAAGCCCACTCCGAATTCTAACCAAGATTCCCATTATGCATGAATCTATTAGGGTCTTCCCAACTTTGTCTCTCAATTACTTTCGACGTGACCATCGAATGGCATGCAAGTTCCTTGGCCTCCTTTTAGCACAATCGATCATGCCTCATGCACCCGTAGTACTGAAGGATATCGCATCACACAATTTAAATGTTCACCGGTTAAATGGACGCGTACTCTAGATACCCTGCGCGCCAGAAGCAGCTCCCATTCGATGGCTTGTTTCTTCTTTACCTCCCAGGTTGCTCTGGTGATGGGGACCACACACGATGCTTTTGGCGCACGGTCCTTTTGGGTCATGCGACGATCCCTATGGCCATCGGAGCAACTCGATCTCACGGTTTTTCGCGCACACACAACTGGAGGAGGAGGAGGTGAACTGCATTTTTTGTTTGGATACCACCACTGTGTGTGTGTGTGTGTGTTCCTTTGATGGAATTTCTCAAAACCATGCGAGAGTATGAGAAAAAACAGTTATAAGTCTGCCCACGACTGACAACACGAGTTCAACAAAAGAAATCCGTTTGCGGCCACTTTGTCGATTGACAGTCATTACAAGCGAACAGATTACTACCTCAGAGCAGTGGACGACTGCGCATGGACACAGGTGACACCCGAAGGTGTGAGAACAAAACCGAGTCCAAAGGGAACTTGCCACTAATCCGTGGCGGCGCGGCGAGGACAGTCAGTTCGCAGAAATTATCATAAATTCCAGAGTGCGACGGTGGCCGTTCGTTTGTGTCGTCTTAAGTGCGTACCAGCCGGTTGGCGGCAAACAAAAGACGCACACCGCCACCAACCCTGGTGGAAAGTGGAACTTGATTTAATGCAGTCGCGGTTAAGGTCTATAGGTACGTCATTCACTGAACAACCCGATTTTGTATTCTAATTACCACGTCGCCATTGCTCGTCGTCGTCATCGTCATGACCATCATCATTAGGGTCCGGACTGACTGGCCAACCAGATTGGGGTCCGTCAAGCAGTTTTTCATCACACCTGGTGATTAGCCGCCGCGTGGTCGGTTCGGTGCCCATTTTTCATTTCTTCATTTTCGGCTTCGAGGAGGTGTCACGCCCTTGTTTCTGGGCATCGTTTCCTCTCCCGGGGGCTTGATGGTGTTTTGATTAAGCCCAGTCTCGAGTTGTTTGTTGTGTTGTTTTGGGGTTAAAATGATGTTATTAGGTGGGAGAGATGGAACCGATTAGGTGTGCCATCCATCGGAGTGGAGAGATTGTTTCTGGAAATGGATTCATTGTGTAATTTGGAAGAATAATTGCCGGAGCGCTGGCTGGCTGGAGAAATTGTGGATAATTTGAGCTTAATTTCTTCTGACAAGCTTTGAAGCTGTGGACCACTTAAGTTAGCCGATGCGTGTTCCAAATGAGCCACTGGAAGTGTCAGTGCGTTGCATGTCAGATTAAGATTGAGATGGTGGTGGTGTTGGTGTACCAAGACACTTTAGGGACAGTTTTTGGAATTCGAATGATTGGATCCGTTAAGACAGCCTTGCGGTGTCCGATGGTAAGTATACGTTGTCAGTACCGGATGTGCGTTGTCTATTTAGCTTGTCAGTCACGAAATATTACTGGAACCGGGTTCGTAGCGCAGAGGCAATCTCTCGCTGCTCTATGATGACATCGTGCTGGATGGAGCCACCTCTCACGATGGGATTGGGATTGGGAAACACCGCAGTCATTTGGGAGGTTAAAGGCTGCCTTGTGCTCTTCCTATGAAAATACAGAATTAGTACTCTCTTGGCCGAGTAGAGACTAAGGCCAGTGGTATTCATTCCGCGAGACTGGTCTGTTGAAAGAACTTTTCAAAATGTCGGTCTTCGGTGACCACCTGATGCTGATGCGTTCTGATTTGGTTGTTCATTCCACCCAGTCAGAGGGTGACGGGAATGGGATTGTACTCAGAGAATCGAAAGTCTGTCAGAAAGGCTTCTTCAATATTCAGCGAGGGTGGCACAGCGAGTTTTCTGTCATCGTTATCACCTCATGCAGCACTATCTTTACCAATCTTCACGTTAGCACGTTGGCTTGACGAAATGTCCCTCGGGTTCAGAAATGGCGTGAGACTTATTGGTATTTGGCGAGGATAGGTCGGTCTCTAGATTGTCAAAGCCATCCAGTTGAGAGGGAACCCCTTAGCTTTAGTAGGTTCTGGAATAGGACCTGAAGTGAAAAAAGAACAATAGGGGTGGTTGCTCTTAGACTCAAGCTCCTAGGCTCTTTCAACGAACGGGACACAGAAGAGCTATCTGGAAGGAAGAACAGGCGACATTTGGACTCATTCGGCATCCAAGCAACCTTAAAGGTAGGGAATATCGCTCAGAAGCGGTGTTTCTTTGCCGAACGCCATCTGTTTGGACTGGTAAGGCAGCCTTATTGGGACTTTATGCCTTTTCTGTTCTGATGTTGCAACGACCCTTTGGAAGTCTTAAATGTGTAAAGAGTTGCAAGCCCACATATCCCCCAATGCTCTCACCTCACATCAGCCAGCTACTTGCTCGAGATGATGAGATATGAAACGAAGGAAGAGAGCCTCAAGCAATTCCTCTGCGATTGCCCTACAATAGGGGCATGGAAAGACACATCCTGCCCTGACTGATCTCTTTAAGACGTTTCTAGAGTTCACAACTTTTCAACTACATGCTCTCTTCACCTTCTCTAGCATAGCAACGTCATAGCAGCTCTGCCAGGACTTTTCCAAACATGCACCGGGTTTCGGCTCGTGTTGGAACAGATAGGGTGTAGCCCAGCTGATGGGGTACATTCCCAGCGTGTCGTTTTGAAGGTTTTCAAGGTTAGAAGAGGGAAAAACTAAGTCCATATGCTATCAACAAACAAAGCGGTATCGGTCCACTATCTAGGACCGACGGTCACTGTTGAAAGCTACAACTTCATCTACTTCGGAGTCGACATCAACTCCACGAATGACACTCAAGTCGCGATTCAACGAAACCGTTTCTACTTAGGTTTCCCAGTTCTGCTCTTTGTATGGCGTCGTGTACCTCCTGGACGATAAGCAGGAAAGCAGAATGAATATTAGAGACTTTTGAACGAAAAGTTCCTGGTCTTGTGCGCAAGGATGGAGGAGTTGGTATAACCGCGAAGTCTATTCGAGCTGATTGTAGTCCAAAGAAATGTGAAAACTACACTGGTTTGGTCAAGAGGATCTTTGAGTTTTGGCCCCCGGGTTTGCGACGAAAGGAGCACCGAACCTTCGGTTCAAAGACCAAGTGATTGCGGACGCAATGGCACTGCTCTGGATGAATGAGGACGGAAGGCTGCACTGTTTAAAGCCCTTGGCACTAGGGTAGAGTTGTTTCACTCCAGAAGATGTCAGGAAGTTCAGGAACTTCTCTACATGGATGCCAGCAAGATGGGACAACTTCGCCGTCAAAAATTCTCTGTCTGAGTGGGAAAGTGGACTGGCCATTCAATTCGGATGTGTAGAGAGGTCTCTTCATTCTCAAGACAGGGTCTACAGCTTGAATCTAATGGAAGTTTTATGCGCTGTAGGTGTTTGTTCAGGCAGCAGTGTCCGCTGAGGATTCCAATTCGGACTCTTAGGCTGTTCCTATCGAGATTCGGATTTTCTTTGTGACGGACGGACTTGTCCTAGTGTAGACAGGCTTCTCTGGATTCTTGCCTACAAAGACCTCTCGCATGTTTTGTTCCAAGTGATTTGCTTAGAAGGGTTCCGGTCCAAGAAGTGTTGTTGACGCGCCCGTCTTTTGCTAGGGAGTCGGCTTTCCAGTGAAGGATGACCATGTTGTTCCTAGCTAGGTCCAAGATCACATTGTGAGTTGGATTCGATGACAGATGAGTCAATCGCTTTTAGGACACCTTGAATGTCTGAGAAGTTTGGAGAGGCCTGCATAAGTCTCACGCACTGATTGATGGCAAAGACTTCGGCTTGGAATGTGGACAATGCCGGAACCAGTTCCTATTTCCATTTTGGAACCGTCCGTATACCAGGCGAGGACAGAAGGTAATGGTTCGTGATTCCCCCGACCTCCCTTACGGTTAAGTTTTGGTTGAAACAGTATTGGGATGACGTGTCGTTTGGGAACATGCTCAAGCAAGGATGGGCGACTTTCTGTATAGGACTTTGGGTCAACAATTTTGGGCTTCCATTCGTGTGAGGACAAGATGACATTGAGTACAGCAGTTGGAGTCGTGCAAAGGCATCCTGTCGTGCAGGTTTCGACTAGGCGTTGGACGCGTTTTACAACTCTTGCATGTGACATCATTGGTCTGACAATCAGTGTATAGAGCCAGAGTATCATCTTGGGTTGTACTTCTGAGTTTTTCCCACAGATTCGGCCACAGGGTGGCTCTGCTAATAATTCTGTCAATCTGTGTATTCCAGGACATTTTGGTTTTCCCAAGGCTTGGCCTCTTGAAATATTGGGACAGTTTCACTGAGAAGTGAGAAAATTGAGCTTGAAAGTGAGGTTAGGTTAGGTAGAAGGGGTGGACGGGAAAGGAAGACCTTTCTCCGTCACACTTAGGTCAATGAAGACCCATTGTGATGCCCTAGCTTCAAAGTCAGCAAGGTTACAAAGAATTGAAATTGTACGCTCCTCGACTATCTCTGTCGCGTCCTGACAAATACCCACCCCCTCCAGCTGACATCCAAATCATCTGTCAATCGTCTCCCATCGTCACATCAGATGTGAAAGTGCTTCATGAGTTATTTCCCCTGAATCACTGTGTTAATGGCTTTCCAGTAATTACCCGATCAGTGTACCACGGTTGAGAGTAACTTTCCGTTAAATTCAATTACAGCCCTCTGGTGCATCATTCGAAAACGATTTGGATTTCATTACCCAATTCGTTGGAAACGACAAATTTTTGATTGCAAACGCGTAAAGGTGTGAAATTTTCAAACAATTATCGAGTTAACCTCAAAGTATCTCGCATTAATCATCTTTTTATGCGCGCGTCCAATTTTCGTTGCACAATTATGTCACTCAACGAGGTGGCACTTCCAGTAGCACAAATACAAACTATAACGTGAAACTACTTCATTTTTTCCGCAGTTGAATGTAGTAGACCTGTTACAACCGTCCTTCTGTATCTTTGGACGGATGACCTTAGAGCTGTTGGCTAACTTTTCGTTTCAAGGTTCACAAAAGAATGTCAGAAGTGTCCTTGACTTCGGTAGGTATATCCCTTCCTCGAGGTCATTTGCAATCATAATTAGGCTTGTCTTGCAAGAGGCAATGTCAATCATTATTTGTGACACGCGGGAACACACATAACATGGCTTTCAAGGCAATTAACAAGTTTGCAAAGGTTACTGTTGGACGCGTGCCGCGTTTTATGACACAGCATGTTGCCAGTGTACGCGTGGCACGTATACACTTCTCCAGAGGAACATTCTCTTTGTTTCCTTCGCCATTAGAGGGACAGAATTACTGTTCATTGTTTTGCTTTATGTGTGTCCACCGGTGGTGACCTTGTCTTGGAACGTTTTCGCTGCAAGACAATTTTTTGCGAAACTCAATGAATTTTCGTGAGAGAGTGAGACGAATCCAATTTGTTTGTCTTATGTGGAAGGTATCTGTGGAACAAGTGGACGAGGCTAATGATTAAATTTGACAGTTCAATGTCAGAGTTGGTAATGTACATGTGCAACCACCCAAAGAGTGGCAAAATTTCTTCCTTTCGCGTGAGATTTTGCCGTCGGCAGTTGGCCATTTCCAGGGAAGGACATGCCTTGATGGCGATCGATTAGAACGAATTCCAATCGACTTTGAGCTGTCACACTGGATTTTGTGCTTCACTCTGTTGCCATTACCTATCTGTGCCTCGAAGTTCAGAGGTTCTAGCTGTCGTCGCCCTTGTTCCTCATCAGTCCAAGTTTGGACACAGGTATTGCGACTAATTCAGGGGATCTCAGCAAAGTAACGTTCTCATAGGGAACTTCAATAATCTCTCTTTAAGAGCTTGCTAATTCTGGAAATAACCCAAACCACAAGCCCAGAAGGAAGTTTACAGCACCCGACCTTGTCACTTCTATCTCTCTTGCACCACACAATCCTCTCTTGTTTCTTTAAGTCGCTGGACACCCTTAAAAATGCGACACCAGCGGTGCTCTTAACTTGATTAATGGGCTCCCAAAGCGGGCAGATGCTCCACTGAGACTGAGACAGAGCAGGCTTTCCTCGGCACTTACTTACTTGCTTAGGTGGCGCTATAGTTCGAGGTTAGCCTGGGCCTCAACCAACTTCTCTACAGTCCGGTCCTTAGCTAACCGCCTTCAGTTATGAACTCGAAGTTGATTTGATACTGGACCCGCTGCTTCCAATTTTCTATACCAAACGTGTTTGAGCCGTAGGTTCAGTCTTTCTTGTCGTCTCAAACCACGTGCCTAGGACTTAATGTGGATGCGGCCAATGTAGGGTGCGGCCAATGATGTCAATGTCATCGGCAGATTTTTTGAAGATAGTGCCTTCAGTGTATACACATTCCTTACACTCTACCTGCCTCAGCACAAGATTGCAGAAGATACACGCTAGTGCCTAATAGTTGCGAAATCTGATACGAAGTGCTTCCAAACTGCACGCTACAAAGGGTGTCTTCCAGTGTTAGACGACAGGGCCTGATCAGTTTTGGCAGGAATCTCGAATTCAGCAATCGTCCTGTAGAGCTCAAGACGATGCTTACACACTTAGTACGAGGATAGCCAACCCACAACAGTCTCAGCTAACATTTTTAATCCTTGAAACGTCCCTTGTCTTCCTATGGGATGAGTGAGTAGACTTGAGTCGATGCATTTCTCGGACCAGAGAACCTCAATTTCGAACTCGAAGTGGATCCAAAGTAGAGAAGGTCTAGAGCGTGATCTAGAGTCACTTGCACCTCGTTACGTAAGTATCTTCCATCAGTGTCTTCCGTCACTCTTCATGCGAAGCTTCCTTAAATATTCTCCAAGTTTGAGGGAATAGCAGTCTTCCAAGGAAATTATGTCTTATGTGACAGTGTTCTGGACAATGGCAAAGGAAACGAGCTTCCTGGTCATCGCAATCTATTCAGAGATCTTCATCTGTAAGTCATCGTTTTTCAAGTCTTCGACGAGGTTGATTGTCTGTTGGTTCTTCCTAGCACAAGCTCTTAACGAACTTATATGGTTTATTCCCTACTGAGCCTTTTCATGCTTATTCCTCAATCTTCTATTAGTTGGAACGTCCTTAAGTCCAGGGCCTCAGCTGTATTTCGAGAACCCTTCTCAAAAAACACTTAGTAAGCCTTGATTCTGCTGTTGTAGCAGATGCCAGTGGTATCCGCTCGTGACCGTGCCCTCTTCCTAGTCTCATGGGCGGCTTTTATCATTGCTGGGACCTCCATTTAGAAGACTCTACTGTGGTCCAAAACCCTGACTAAAAAGTCATCCACATGGATCGCCCCTTCCACCTCTAGAACTTTATTGGGAACCTTTTTGTATCATCCATGTTGTCGTGGTTTAACTTCTGATCCTTGATGTTAGACCTGCCTATGCTATCAGTGCCGGACAAGCCTTGTCCTAGATCGAACAGTGCTGAATGGTGGTTACTTGACCCTAGACACAAAGTGGAGCCTTAACTGTCCTTAAAAGCATAGGCTTCCATCCATAAGTTTCATTCAGAAGGTCGTCTCAAATACGTCTTAAATGTCACAGAACAAGTCCTTAGACAGACCGCCTAATAGCAACGGTGCCGTTGGACTTGTGTCTGTCTTTCAATCAAAAGGTACCTATGGCTGTGAACTGCATTAAAGCTGCGAAAAGTAAGTGAAGAGGTCGAAGTTTCCATCCGTCCGAACCGATACCTAAACTGCACTTGGAGCTTGAAGACTGAACAGTACCAAATGGGTCACGATAAGCTTACAAGGCAAGGTTCAGAGTTAAACTTCTACAGCCCCGAACCTATTACGTTGGTTTCGTTTCCAGGAAAAACCGCTTTAGGTGTCTTGAATCTCTCAAATGGAGGTGGATCAACTGAATACTTTCCGCCGGTCTTGCAGTTTTTCAGCAGAACAACCCTTTCGACAACCATCTCTACGTGGTAAGCTGAAGTTATACAACCTGTTGCGACATTGTAGAACCCTTCCTGTGAGGCTGAGAGTCGTGGCTACTCCAATGAAAGCTATCCACTCTCATTCACCGCCTCGAAGTATGTATCCGGCTTTGCTCACTTTGCCCGCTTCCTTGACTTGCATCACTCAATTTGTAGATTAACTCCTCACAAAGTCATACAAAGTTGCTTGTTCCCCCAGTTAAAACGAATCCCTAGGACCGCACTATCCCTTAAATTGAAAAACTGAACTAACTGTCATAACTTAACAGTTTATTGGAAAACTTATCACCACCTGGTCGTTTGCAGGTTAGCGGTTTCCATCAATTTGTTTATCTTTCGTGTCGTTAATGGAAACCATCGGAGCGTCGTAGGTTGCAAGCGGTAGCCAATTTGATTTCATGCAAAGTCACTTGGCGTCTCCCATTCACGCCTCGTTAATTGGCCCTGGCCGGGACTGGGACCGGAGCCGTGTGGACAAACAACTTACTGCTGTTGCCACCGTTCGGTAGCGAAAATTCAATTTTCCCCCTTTTTTCCCGACAAAGTGGTCTGCGACGACACACTACCAACGCGCGAACAACTGACGTGGAGACGACCACGTCGTCGTCGGTCGACTGGTGATGATGAAGAACCATCATCACTGGATCGCTGGCAGCCAAGACATCTTCCGCCTCTGCGCAGATTGGGAAAGTGAGATAGGTACGCGAATTATTTATAACGTGCGCGTCAGTTGCGTGATGACTGGGATGGATGGTGGCGCGGCGGAATTGAATTACAAAAATGTTCGTCGGCAAAAGGACGGAAGGGAAGTTGGGAGAAACGCATTCGATGTGGCTTATCTTACAGTCAGATGGTGGCAAGGTGACACTGGTTAACACTTTTACAGTCTTCGACAATCCCAAACGGAAGTATGAACAGCTTTAGGGACGAAGGCCTTGATGCAAAGTGGGACACACCATTGTAAAGTTGTGTCAGACGTGCTTGAACGTACTTCAGACGAGCTGGACACCTGCTACTTTTCTGGGACTTCTGTTGGCCTCGTACTTTGCGAAAATATCTTTGCTAAGCGGTCGCATGGAGACTTGTAACTCGAAACAAGGAGGAAGTAGATGAGGACACTCCACATTTTCTCTGCCACTGTCCGGCACTCTGCTGTAAGATCTTAGTAAGGCACCTTTTCCAGGATCTAAAAGTCGGTGCATGACATACACAGATTCATCGGCGCTGCGAGCTGGCTTGATAGAGCTTAGGCTTATGGTTCCTAGAAAGAGGGCTGTAACCCCTAGGGCATCACAATGGGTTTACATTGACCTACGTGTGAAGAGGAAAGGACTTCCTTCCCCGTCAACCTTCCTACCTAACCTAACCCAACTTAACTCGAAACAAGGCTCGACGGAGGATCTTCCGGCTTAACAAGGAGCCTAACTGCAGGCAAAATCGAATACAGACCATCGCAGCCTCCTCACGCATATGAGACATGAAGCCTCTGAGTCGTGCTTCAGCTGAACAGGAATCTCACAAAGTACTAGGCCAACAGAAATCCCAGAAAGGCAGCAGGTATCAAGCGCGTCCGAAGACGCGTGCAGGCATATCCCGTCGGCACCTTGCTGCTTTCCCTGGGTTTCCTGGTGGCCTGGTACTTCAGAAAATTTATGAGACCACATCCAGTACAGCTGAAGCACGACTCAGAAGCTTCATCTCCCATATCCGTGAGGTGGCTGCACTGGCTTATAGCCCATTTTGTAGGGCAACCCCTTCAAGTAACCCCTCGGTGGCAGAAATCTTCGAGGAAAGTTGCCAGAAATGCTTGCAAATTTTCGCCAACAGCGTCTGAGGGCATGCATTGACGCGTCGTGAGGTGTGATAAGGTATGACGTGCCAGCAGCTTGCTATTTTTCTTGGGTTTCTGGTGACTTGATCTTTCAGAAGTTTTATGAGAAAAATCCCCCTCCAAGGCTTCATCTTCCAAATTCGTGGAGAGGCTGTAGCTCATTTTGTGACGTAACCCCCAGTTATGCTCCCACAAGCTACTCCACCAAGCTTTATGCAAGTTATAAGCCTCCAAACTAGGCTCATATGTTTTAAAGATGACGCACCGGCTTAGAGAACAAGCGGGACACGTTTGACTCCCAGCCAAGCTGTTTCATAGTTCTTCGAGGGTGTGGCACTCGGACTGCAACAAAAATTTAATAGAAATCCAAAGGTATCCCGCTGGAGTAATTGCATTCTCATATCTACATCCAGCTCGGAGTGTAATCAAAGTCACTCCTCCGTCTTTGAAGACGGATAACATTACACGAATCCGTTGTTACAGGGGCCGCTTCTCAAAGGTATCGTAAAATAAATTTTAACAAAGGACTCTCTCACAGATACAGCCAGCGTTGCGGGTAAAAGTTTCTTGAAGAGATTCTCCCTCCAATCTGCTGCTGTGCTTGCCCCCAAGACTCGCTTCATTTTGCTTTTCCACGCACCGTGTCATTAATCATGCATGAAACGGCTGTTTCCCGTTTCCTCCCCCTCGAAACAAATCCTCGAGTCCGAGCCACAGTTCCCTGGCCAAATGCGGACTAGTGATTAATTTCAATAAATTGCTACAAGAAATGCATCTATTACCGTGGCCATCTCTGGGCCAGACAATGCGACGGACCGATTGTTTACCCGGTGTACCAATTCACCTTGAAGTGCAGCTCAGGATGACATGTACACGGTACTCGTAGACCGATGGGCAGAACTGTATTACGCATCGAAAAGCCGCTCAGCTCACAGTCCAGTCCTGGTACTATCGCGTTGTATCATCATCTGAGATTACTCCCAGATCGAGAGCCCTAAACGATGATGATGACGACGACGACGACGACTGAGATGACTATGCGACTGAGCCCTTTACTGTGTGCATGGGATGCAAAGATGTTTTGGCAAATGTTGGCCCTTCATTCCACCGCAGCCCAGCTGCCACCAACCTCCACCAGCACACTATACATCCCTTTGGCTGTGCTGATTTGATTTCGTGATGGCCTGGACTCCTTTTGAACATTTGCCGAACGTGCTGGACCACCCAAGAAGATTGAGCTCCAGCAGCCTGTATGGCTGGCTGGCTGGCCGTGGAGAGACTAGACTTGGTGAGGGCCAGCGGGGAGGGCATAATAAATGGGAATACAGTCACAATTAGGAGGTGGAAGCTGAGCTTCACTCGTGGGATGAGGATAGAGTTGCTCTGGCAAGGGGGTTATCTCTCTCTCTCTCTCTCTTGTTGTCCCTGCGCCCCATTTAACATTCGCACAAATGGAAATGAGTGTCTTGAGGGATTCTCCGCGCACTCACTCACAGTGAATGATGTCCGAATTTATGATGCGTACACTGCACCAGGATTGCGCGCATCTCAGTGACTCTGGAATTTATTTTAATTAGGTTGTGCTGTGCTGTGGAGAAGGTCGCTGTTGTCGGCGACGGCGAACTCTTCGTCGTGAGGGAATCTGTGCGCGCATTCTCAGTATTGACGATCGATGTCGTAGCAGATGGAAGAGGTCTTGGGATTCCTTGAATTCTCCTCAAAGTGGAGTTAATTAAAATACACACGGGAGGTGGGAAATTCTGTATACGATGGTATCCAAAGTGGATTCTCCATTTTGCTCTCTCATAGGTGCATAGGAACGACAGTGAGACAAATATTTGAACCTCGATGCATGTACTTATGTGTACGGGAGCACCACCACTTATTTGGGAAAGTTGTCGCTTCAGAAAGGAAAGATGACATTGTCCTTGTGTAGATACATTTCTGTCTTGGCATTCCAAAGGAACTGAGTAAGCTAATGGGAGTTGCTCAAAAGTGGGTAGAGAAACTCACTCAATATTCCTCGATTCCTCGCTGACTCCACTAACGAGCTCAACGGCAGGCGATATGTCCCCTAGGAGTAGTTAGGCTACTCAGGAGGTCCAGCTCAAGCTCAACTTAGCAACCCTAGACGTATAAGGATCGCCTTTAACAGGTGAAGCCATATGCTGAACGCCAAAGAAAAAACCTTCCACGTGCCACAAGATTGTAGGGGATGGCTGCACTTTTGTACAGCCTCACTTGGATCTTAAAGGATTCATTGTGTTCCGCGTGCCACCATATCTGCTGCGAATGGTGAAGGGCTTCCTCAGAGCTAATTCATGAAGCAATAGAAGGACCACGCAGGACGAAAGTTACCGCAAGACTCAACCCTAGCACCAGACTTGTGGAATATCTCCTGCGATGCAATCCTCCGAACGTTACGCCAATGGTATCGCGGAAGAGATTACAGCAAGGGGCACTGAGGATGTCCTAAAAGTGCCTAAATCAAGTCATGGGACACGTCTAATTCTGGATGCAAGACCATGGACTAAGTTGAGCAACAGAAAAGACGGAGATAGCTTCTGACTAGGAGGCGCATTCCTACTCTCTTAGAGATGCGGGAAGACCTGGAGACAAGAACCATAAAAGTTGTTGTAAAATTCTTTGGGAATGAGGATGGATACAAAGCTTAGGCAGCAGATCTCTAGCGTCCAAATGGGCTGAAAATATCACCTTAGGGTGGAGCAGAGTAATGGCAAATTTGGGAGGCCCCACAGCAAGCAGGCGTAAACTACTCATGACTCTTCCCTTTTGTATGGGTGCAAGACCTGGGCTGACGTGCTCAGATACAACAAAGAGGAGCTCTTCGGGTGACAAGTTCCCATTGAACCATCTCAGGACCAGGAGTAACACCTCTTAACAGGGGCAAACAAAGTTGGAAAGGTCACGATGCGATGCGAAGCAGAGAAACTAGGGAAAGATGGACGGCAAGACTAATTGGAAACATTGCGAACGTCACACAATTCCCTACCGATTATAGGTGCTTCAATGAGTATCTACACCAAAAGGGGAAAACAGCGAGCTGGCGACTTGACTCAGGACTATACAGAGCACACGAGGTATAGAAACGGAGGTAGGCGAAGTCACACTGGACGAGTGAGGAAAACTGGAACATAGAGTGCTCGTACCTCAAAGAAGTGCCGAAGGTTAAGCACATAAATCCTTCAAGACCATAGAAGAGCAGAGCCAATAGAGGCTTGGAAAAGTGTCATCACCCTGAAGTAATACAAGAAGCAGTTCCGGTATGAGTCCGACACACCGGGGGAACTTGGTCACCCCTGACGATGTATGAAGGATTCCCTCTTTAAGCTCAACGAGGAGACTGTGAGACATAACTTCCATATCACATCAGAGAACGAAGCTATTTCTGATATCGAAGACCGATTCTTCAACCGTGATGTTCACTGAGGAACTGTTCAGTGTAGCCAGACGCCCCAAAGACATGGTGCTCACGACCTACAATAATAAATGCAACGTGGTTGGTACTGAAGTCAAGTGAGTCGTGGTATCAAAACGGCGCAACCACCCTACTTCTGTCTCTGGTAGGACCTTACCAGACAGCCACTTCTACCTACTTACTTACCTTGGTACTGAAGTTCTCCTTTCTCAACTTGTTGCACCATCTTTAGGTCCAACTTCAAACTAGGCCTTGCCTCACCCTTGTTTATTCCTACCTATGACACTACATTTAGCTCGTTAAGAGGGGAAAGCACCATTTGGTTGGCAAAAGAAAGATCCTCCATGGCTGTAGAGGAATTGAACTCCCAACCTTTTGATGGATTCACTCGATGTCAAGCCGTAGGACCTTCTGTCTTCTCTCGAACAGAAGAAACATACCCGTTGGAGTGACGACATCAAGAGAAAGCTGTAGACAACTGGATAAACCTAGCACATCGAAACCACTGGAAGCATTTAGAGGAGGCCTATGTTCAGCAGTGGACACAAAGGACTGATGGATGATGATGATGAAGCTGCAGGACAACTGCTTACAAGGACAGTATTTTGCATCAATCGAGGTCATAAGAGGCTGCCCCTAGTGTGAATCCCTTTAATTTTGTTCTATGGCTCACATTAGTCGACCTAAACTGGCACTGGTTAACGACAAAGGTTACAATGATAACCTGGCTATAAAAATCAAAGATGGAGGAAGGTTTGACAGCTCAAAAGGATAAGTATGAGCATCAAACATGAAGTGTACCAGCAGACACATCAGACATAACAACCAATTAAGGTGCACTCTTGCACCCAGGCCCTGGATTAAAGCTGTGAAGCTCCAAGTCAAAGCTTATTTGGAGCTGAATGAGAACATTAAACTCACCACCCAGTTAGTTTAAGGACACAAGAACGGACATGAACTCACCAGACTAGGTCAGCAATCTATTCTTTTAGGACCGCCACTATATCAAAGCTTTCATTGACACTTTTTGGACTTTTGCACTGATAAGTGCTGGTAAGCTCCTTGTTCACTGCGTTCCCTGAAGCTATTCTTAGGAAGACGAAGAAAACACAGTCAAAGGGACTTTTGCACTGAACTTTGCTGGGCTTTCCCGTACTCTATGTGGTATCACAATCGGCCTACATCCTGGCTACGAAGAAGCAGTCACCTTGCTGGGCGTAAGCCCTTCGAACTTTGCCTAGAACAACAAGAGACTGCGGACCATATTCTGCTTGAATCCCTCAGAAAAGCTCGAAACTGACGATACATTGACTTGTGGTTCATCTATCTAGTCAAAGTCAACCGCTTGTCCACAAAAATCATGCCATAGTTCCTCAAGGGTGCTATAGGCTTCGTTGACCAAGAATTTTCACGTAAATGTAGAACATGCACTTGATTACGAATTTGGACGTTGCTTTGCTGACTCAAAACATGTTTAAAGCGGTCAGTAGCGTCCTCCCACGACCTCCAATCATAGCACAGGGTCCCTCACACAAAAGTCCCGACAAAGTTATGAAGTGCGTCGATTCAAGAGACTTGGCCTTTTGAACTGAAAACTCGAACTTTTTTACCATCAACGCCTCTGTCCTCTTCCATTTTCCTTGAGTATTGCGTCTTTAATCACTAGTCCGGACGCAGCCGCAGTAGCATTTGTAGGTTATCCCAGCTCGGTGAGTCATCAGAGTCAGAGTTCTCCTGTCATAACCAGGACAACCAGGCTGACTTGCTAGATGTGCCTTCTTCGATTCTTTCCAAGAACGCTCTCACTTTCCGGAGAAGACCTCAAAAGCGAAGAAATCATCCAAGGATTCCTGTTCTGTTTCGTGCTCCCTCCACCACAAGTCTTCAATGCCTTGTGCCCCAGTGAGACCTTGCAAAGCATTTACATTCCGTTTATAGATTGTACTTCAAATCCTCCAACATAAACGCTGGCATTTTCAATTTTCAATTTACTTATCAATTACGCCCACAACCGTGGCGTCCCGTAATGGGCTCACTTAAGAATTCATAACCTCGTTCGGTTCATCGACGCAGTCTTTATCTGCACGACAAATCCAAAGCGACAATTTAAATATCTAAAAACGGGCACAGAGTGAAAAATTGAATTACATTCCAATTTTTCGATAATTCCAGGTGTCTTGTCCCAAAACTATCGATCGATAGCTAGGCTTACCCCTCAAACAACTCAATTACCCCAAGCGTTCACTTAGGGAAAACATACAGCGAAGTTGGAGCTTACAGCTTCACACACGATAATTTCGCTCCTACTTCGGGTTTCGTTATCGATTACAATCAAGTCCATAGGCAGTACGCTCCTTCCTCTATGACTGACAGGCGATGAGGCTTTTGCGCTCTTCCTGTGCTCAACCCATGCTCACATGGAATCATAAAAGGAGACGTCAATCAGAATGACGACGATGGAACTGACGACTGAAAGGATAAATTATTACAGGCAACCGCCTGACTCTGACTGTAGGGATGGTGCAACAACCTCGTCGGCCAGGCTTAGGGGGAACCAATTGGAGTTAAGTACTTGCAACAGCATATACCCCGATGATATTGTCAACGTCAAGAGAGGCAACATCAATGACGTGGAGAGCGAGGGAACGAGATGTTCTTCTTCGGTTGGCCTTGATGAGATACGGACTATAGATTGGGAAGATACATCCGAGATCTGTGTCAGTGCCTCTCTCTAGGAATGATGTACGGTTTTCATTTGCTGATGTGTTGATTGGGACGCCGCCGTGCCGCTCCTAGATTTGAGGCGCAGAGAGACCTATCTGTGATTTGTTTTAGGTGTGGTATCGGTATCTAATTTCCAAATGCGGGAATGGAATCACAAATCACCTCGTGGAGTTGGAGTTGAACTGTCAGCGTAATAAATAAATGTGTTATCATGGACCAGATCGGGACATAGATCATGAAGGTTTCAACCAAATGTCATAGGCAAAGTCGTTTAGTCGACAAAGAAGGCGGCGATGTGACTTCAATGACATGAATCGTTGCGCATGCGTTCGTTTTTTCTGCCCACAAGACTGAATTCGAGGATGGGACTACTACCTAATTCGACAGCAATCACGATGGTGACACTGGGAAACATGCGCAATCGTATTCCCCTTTTGCGATCAGATGACAAGTGATCAGGGCCACGCTAAGGACAGTGCCACACGAGCTCCCAAATGAATGCGCGTCCATTTGGCCGCGCTTCTTGGTGAAAACTTCGTTGCTGCCACGTGAGCTTTCAAATGGGAGCGCGTCCATTTGGGAGCAACGATTTAAAACAGCACCTCGATTCTAACGCACTGGGGGGAAGTCGCTTGATAAAATCGGGAGCGCGACCATACCGACTCCCACTTGGCCGCGGGCGCTCGTGTGAACAGCTCCATTACTTATTTGGAAACTCATGCCGCGCGGCCAACTGGGAGAGCGTCCAAAGGAGCTCGTGTGGCACTGGCCTTAGACTGAGAAAGCAGTGCGAGACGAATACAATACTACAGGACACCTCGATACTACGACCGACAACTTGGAGCCTTCCAGGAGCTACAATGTTACGTGCACAAAAAGGTCTACTCTTCGTCTCCTTAGACCTTGATGCCGTGAAAAACTTTTGGGTCTTGAACCTTCTTCAAGTTGCGGATCTCAGGTCATACTGGGTTCCCGGGAAATTAGATTTCTAGACAAAGCTCGAGGATGACTTCTCGAGACCGAAACCTAGTTTGAATCCTCCTGCATCCTTGCTAAGGGCTTTCATTAAAGATTGGGTAGGCAATCGTGTGTGCAACATGATTCTCCAGGATGGTCCCGGACGTCTGTATGGAAGCGGCGGCATTCTCACTGTCATTCAGACGAAAAGACTGCAGACGACTGATTGGGTCTAGGATTCAGACAGACTGTGACGCTTGTGTAGAAGGTAAGGAGACTTTTTTTGATGTCCTGCCTTTGAGATCCCGAACCATAATTTTTGGGAAACTAGAGCTCCGTCGCCGTACATAAAAGGACTCGTATGGTATACTGACGGTTCAAAGATAGATTCCGGTGTTTTTGCCGGTACCTATGGCCCTATGCCATTGATACCTGCGCCAACATCATCCTCGACTCCGGCATAAAGGGGGGTAACCATCAACCTTCTGTGGCATCCCCACTTCCGCGTTCAGAATGAGTCTGGACAGCTGGGAAAAATGGAACAACATCCAAAGACTCAGACAAGCTAAAAGGCCCATCCGACTCCTGAAATATTCTCAACCACAAAACGGGACGATATCAGAAGGCTTGCCGGCTTCCTCACCGGTCACTGCAGCCTCAGATGTCACCTACAGGAATATGAATGCCGACTCTGCTTAGAGGAAGACGTATCAGAGGAACACGTACTATGTGAGGGCGTGGCTGTCTACAGAGTCAGGAAACGCTTTTTCCACAAAAAATTCCTAACGCTGGAGGACATTCGTAATGCCTCAACTGGAGGAAGACTGGAAATATCCTCAACTTTATAAGGAAGATTGATAGAAGATCTCCTTGTCTAACTGGCTCCAGGCAAAATAGATTCTTGAGGTCACAAATAATAATGCGCCATGTGTACACATGTGGACTTCTAGAGCTGCTCCAAGCAATAAATGGTATCATATGCAGCTTTGAAGTCGATGAAGATGTGGTATGGAACTCTGTTCTCGATTTCCGGACCGAAAAAGGTTCCAAATTCCTTGTAAACTTTGCACACTACCCTCCATATGATCTTGCTTAATTTTTTTAAGAGATGCAGCGACTGGACTCCCTGAGTCACTTAGAGAGGATAACCTTTATACTTAAAAAGCTTCTCAAACAAAACATCAGATCCGCAGGGTTTGTTGTTCCTCAGCTTCTTTCTAAACGGCGAGGCAGGGTGGCTTTGGGATTCCTTCTTACCCAAGCACTTTCTCCTGTTGATTCACATGCGTCCCAGCTCCTTAGAAGCATCTATTACTCCCTTCAAATCAGGGACCAGGTTTCCCTCATTTTTTGAAAGGGCTTGCTGATGGTCCGGAAAGCCGGCTACTAGTATCTCGACTTTCTTAAGAGTTGCGAGACGTTTCAGTACGAACGATCTGGAAGACGTTTTCACGCAGACTTTTCTTTTAGGACTCCCCTCTCGCTCTTCTATAACAACTATTGCTACTGTGTGCACTCATCGTCATACTAAGGCTCCATGGGCTACAGCTTGTAGGTTAGGTTAGGTTGGAGTGGCAGGTTGCAAGTTGAAACCTCACTTAGACCAGATAAGGTCCTTTGTGTTACCACATGGATCTGTACTTCAGAAATACTACCCGCAGAACCAACCGGAGCTTGCTATGAAGCGTTGGAGGCTGCCTATGTTTTGTAGCTCAGCGATGACTTTTGATCCACAATGGTCTTTGTTTCCTCCTCCATGATGGTGCTACATTGCATTGAAGGTATAGGTTTGTGTAGCCTCTGGCTATTCTCGACGTGCCTAGAGGTCTGGTGTTGAGTTTTCTTTTGAGGGTAAGTCGCAGTTTCCTTTCACTGAAGAGTCCAAAGAACTACAACCAAAAGTGGACAAAGTCGAAGTTCTCTCCCTGAATCTGCACACGTTCGAAATGTCAGAGTCTAGGTCGATGTGTTGACTGCCTTATGAAGAAACCTTGACTGACACTCATCATCTGTTGTGATGTTGAGGAGGCTGTGCTTTCCAATCCTCCTGATCTTTGGCATTGAAGTCAACGAGTAAGACTTTAACGTCGTCCCCCTCAAAAGCATCTTCAGCTACATGCATCTACAACCTGTCTCATCTGTCAGCCGTATTTTCCTTTGTCACTTCGCAGCCCTGAAAGATGCCTTACACCCTACAAATCTTTCAGTCGACTCCACCACGAAGGAGTCAGACACAACAGATCCAGCAATGGTCCATGTAAAGAGCAACATCTCACGCTCAGACCCAATAGGATCCACAAATTAGTTTCATGTTACAATTCACACACGGGAACCAGTCCTCTCTCCCTAATCGTAGGTGGGTGCTGTAGAGTTCCCACCTCGACGGAGGAGCTATCCAAATGCACACGCACGTATCGATTTTAATTGATTGGAACACAGTCCAATAGGACACCATGTCAACTGGATCGAAAACAGATCCAAAAAATTAAACTCATATACGGACCTCTAATTACTAACAAAAGCACCCCCCTCCCCCTCACAGTCCAACATCCTGCAAACTGGTCATGTTCATTTAATTAAGTGACGACAGCAAGCGTACTGCAAACGGAATTGGATAACCAGCAGAGAGTCTGCCATCAGGACCACATACCCATACCCTCGGCCTCTGGCCACTCCGCATCCTCCCGAGGTAACACCACTGCGTCGGCATGCAAATGAAAATGTGTGGTAATGGCGTACATGGCCTCCGGTTGCAACCTAACTAACCTGGTAGCATGTTCCACGGTGTGTACTTTGCCACCATCCTGCAACACATCGTGGGCACCCATCACCGCCAAACTGCGTATCTCCTCGGGACTCGGTGTACCGAAAATTGAATTTTGAAATTTACACGGAACCGAGGTCCACTCCTGACTCCTATTTGGAATGACACTTCCCATGTTTAGCCACGTCACGTTTGTGGTGCGAACTTGCAATGTATTTGCAACCCTGCGTTCTAGAACGTTTATTTGATTACCATGAACGACAAGGAATGTTCCCACGAAGGAGCGGAGCTGCCCGTGCCCGTGCCCGTGTATCTGTTAGTTCCAATTTGCTGGCCAAACAGAGAGTTAATAATTCAAAAAGGATAATTGCATTGGCACGCGATGAGTGCAAATCTATCGGCCAACCATGGGAACAGACCGATATGGTCAAGTGGAGAGAAGGTGCGGTCCGGTCCTGCTACACATTAATTGCAGGGACAGTGAAATTGAAAAACGTTATTTCCATCTAATTTAACGGTTTCCAATTTGCATACGATAATCGATGATTGGCTGACCTTTGTGGGTCATGGCATGGACAGGCTGTTTGCTTTACCATCGACAATCGACATTTTAAGTCAATTAGAGGGGAGGTAAGGGGGTACAACATTTCGAATGAAGTCTCCAATTCGTTGCTTCGTTTAGAGGGGTCACAGGGTGCACATCGGTTATGGATTATAGGGATTATGGAGTTCTTTTCGGGTTAGTCTTCCAGCATGTAGCAGTGTCCACGTAGATAAAGCCGTGACCAATTGTCCTTCAGAGTCTGTATTGATGTACGCCGTCTGAAGCGAAAGGAAAGGACCAGAGCACTAACTTGAGTGGAATTATCTGTTCTAACCCCTTTTACCTTGGGGATTGTCGGGAATGCAACAGTATTTCTATGAAAACAGCAAGTCAAGGTACAATCAGCTTCGACGACTTATTAAGCGTTCCAAGGAAAATTGAGTCTTCAGCGGTAAGGAGTGACTGATGGCGTCAGCCTTCCATGAAAGTTCTAAGACAAAGGATTGAGGGCCAAATCTAACCAGGATTTTATCACAACTGGGTGTCCGACGATCGTGGCGGTGGTCATGAGTCTAGCTAAGGAATTGAGCTCGACAGCCAAATAAGGGCGTGGTGTGTTTCCTTTCTAGCAGAAGTTTGGAGGACGGATTGGCAGACAAGGATGCTTCCTTAGTTGTCGACACGTCGACAGAGATCTAAGGAAGGAAACAATTATGGAATTCTATCGACCGTTTTTGTAAGAAAGCCGACGGCAATGGAAAAATCTGAGCTTGGACTACGATTGGCAATACCCTTGGAACGATACAGAGAGCCGAGAGACATTCTTATGCCAAAAGATACATTCGGAGGTTGAATGGAAATTGTAGAGAAGAGAGCACCGCCCGTCTCCTAGGTTGAAGTGGCTGCCAGCTATAGCCAGCACACTTGGACCAGTGATAGGTCCAAGGCGTAACTTGAAACTAGAGGGCTTTGAGCCAAGTCAGTGAAACGACTTTATAAAGACAGTGAGTGACAGAGGTATCTTTGAGCCTCACGTCAGGACAAAAAGAAAACGGTGTTCATTGTGGCGATTCTATCACAAATAAACAACCGCTGTATCGAATACACTTCTTGGTCAAGATGACTGGCAAACAAGGAAGGAACGACACCAGCACAAGCAGAGGCAGAAGTACCGGGCTCGAATGCACTCGCCACACAGCCAAACATCTCCAGGCTCCCTATAGCAGCACGATTGCCACACTTCTGGGGCGACCGTCCATTTCTGTGATTCGCACAGATTGAAGCCATCCTCGCCCCCTCCAGACCGTCATCTGAAACGCCGAGACCTTGAGCAGATGTCGGATATTCCTCTATCGCCGCCGGTGATGAGAGAAATTTGTCGCTGTGAAAGCAAGACTCCTCCAGGTGTACGAGGAGAAGCCAGGAACTACGACTTCAGCGACTTTTCAAGGGCATTGACGGCAATTGGATGTGACAATTCAAATCGACGCTCCTGCGATGTTTGGAACCCCTTCAAGGAGGCACAAGCTGAAGATTTCTCTCGAACAGCACAATGAAACACCAACTTCCACGAAGAACACCGACAGGCACATGCAGTGAAACAAGATCTATGCAGCGCAGGCTCCAAAGAAGAGCCAGAACCGTCTACAAGACCTACAAGCAGAGGGGAAAGGAAAAACACAAGCTTCTCAGATGAAAAATAAGGAATGGGGTCCGGCGGTCAAGACCACAAAGACCGAATCAGAGTCTGCAGCGATTAACAAGGGAACACAGTAGTGGAGTAGCAATCGGTGCTTTCAGGCTTAAGAGTCGGCTAAAGCTAGCTCCAGTCGACACTGAGGGAGCCAGAAACTGCACCGTCGGTTTTTCTATAGAGTAACGTGAAGCAGCCTACAACGACTATTGTAGACAGCGTTGCGCTCTGCTTACGTGCAGAACTTCCCAAAGTGGAGCCCCTGATAGTTCAAAAATATAGTCCAGCTCGTTGTGCTTCCGAGAAATGCCGCCTCGTCCAACTAAGAAACCCAGCAAATGCACACTGTACACTGGCAGTGCATCTCTATTATGTCGATCGATGCTCAAAATGCCTACGCTCTCTCCAAATTGCCGCACGGTGAAACTTGCACTTTGTACTTTGCAAAGACATAGGCAAAGCGCGACGCTGTTGTAGAAGCTACAAGAACGGGAAGGCAGTTCATTCCTTTTACCATCTACAAGGATCTAAGGATGAACACCTTTGATAAACTGAACCACAGTCTTAGAACTTTCATGGAAGGCTGACGCCATCAGTTACTCCACGCAATTTCCTTGAAAAGCTTCAAGACCTTGAAGCTGATTGTACCTTGACTTGCTGTTTTCATACAAACACTGTTCAAGCCCGAAGAGTCTTCCACTTAACCGCAAGTAGAGGGTGACCACGACCAACTTGACTGGAGATAGGTGGCTAATGATCATGCTGTCTTGTTGGTTCCGGCACTGGTTCATCCCGAACTTGTAGCTCCACCTAAGCAATTATCTGAGTCACACAGTACTCTCCTTCCTGTCTTTACACAGGTCAAAGACATAATTATGCCCTCAAAGAACACGATTGTAGAGCTGTAAGCCACTCCAGTTGCTCTCTTATTAGCGATTTACTACGTCTCAATCAAAATTCACAAGTTGCAGTCTTACCAAACCCTAACGAGCTTGTTTAAGACGCGCTATAAAAGTCTTGAATCTTCAAGTGTCTTTCAATTATAAAATGTAGACTAACCCCCTCTCGGAACCCCTAAAACAAACACCACAAGGATGGAAAAGATTGCAACTTTTATCAACTTCAACAATTTCGCAATCTCACAAGTATCTAACGAAGTATCTGCAGCCCATTTACAACACTCTAACTCCAATTAATACGTTTTTAATGACAAAATTGCTCCGAATACAGTTGTATTTCCAATCCCTGGTCCATTTTATGGCCCCAAAATGATTATAATTACCCCACGTCTGTCTCTTTTCCTCAAAATCACTTTGAAAATTCAAGATTCGAACTTCACACCAAACGTGATGACAAGGTATTTCAACAATTAACGGTGACAAATTGCACCGAGAGAGCGGCTGCGGCGTCATTAAAGCGACATTAGTCGAGATACAAATTAAAAAGTGAAATTTTCTTGCATCTGGAATGGAATTTAGATGATAGGAAGCTTCATATTGCCGCCAGATACATTCCCTGAATCACATCCAGATACACTGGCTGATGGCATCCTTAACACAGTCTAACAACACGACGATTAATGCCTAATCAAGTTTATTTGTACACATAATCTCCCGAACAGTAGTAGTAGAGGGCGCACTCAAAGTGGGGAAACAATGCCCAAAACTGGTTCCATGTACCATACACACACACAGATCGAAAGGGAAACATAGGAACATACATAGGAACATCCCTTTTGGGTACACAGCATCATTGCCCAGGTGTCTGATCAGAGATATTACCTTGTCAATGGCTACGGAACATCTGCTTGGGAATGCGCGCATCAACTCCATGCTCTGGGCGGAGTCTGTACAGGAACACAGGAGGAGAACATAAAAACGAAAGATTGTCCAATTACAGGGGATGTTGTGTGTGTGCCTTGTTGCTCTGAGCATGTCCTTTTGTTGTGTGTAACTTCGTGAAATTGATTTTCTTTTCTTTTTTTGAGGGGTGAGGGAGGGGGATGTACTTTTATCACCTTATTTTGCAAATCTTTTGATAGCAGATGATGAGGTTCAGACGAGTGGGGAACATGATGTTTCATTTCGAAATGGGATAACTATTTAATTGGGAGTCTTGTCGGATAGTGGAATGCGAGGTTTGGAATAATTAGATGTGTGCTTACATCGTTAAGGCGGTAGGGGGAGGTTTCAATGGTAGAACACCACTTTCAATTCATTTTTCATGACAACTAGGGATGAGTTGTTCTACAATTCACAAGGAAGTCTGAGGCGATTCGTCTTGTCCTTGCCGTTGTCTGATGGTGTTCCAATGGGTGTCCTATTAGGAGTGTAGACAAGCTGCGATTAAATACACAATGTCCGCTATGACTCTGGGTGCTGAGCTACGTTTGCTCAGAGATGCGACGTTATCTCATCAATCACGCATTGGATCTCCGCCTTTATAGGTCACAAATTGCCTGTAGTTTGCTGGGATAATCCTTAGATTTCACAAAATCCCGCAAAAAGAAGTTGAACTGTGTCATATCCCATGGTCTTGATGTCGGCTACTTGCAAGATAGCACGCCACGGAAGTTGTTTTCACAAAAAGTCAAGTGTTACCCACGCAGTATGACAGATCACTGGTATCCACAATCTATGACCACCTTGACCAGGGCTGTCTGAGAAAAAACCGCGGAGTTCAGTGGACAATGACAGAATTATGGACTTATAACCTAGAAACCAAGGTAAATCCTAAGCCTTTCTAACCCTCTCACGCTCAACTGAACACCGCAGGACTGTAGGTCGGGCAAGTCGATGGCTTCATTTATCTAAGGAGCACCTATGGTCTCGTCCGACGGAGGCACCAAACTGGATGTGAACGTCAGAATCGGGAAAGCAAAAGTTGGGTTCGGGATGCTATCCAGAAAAGTAGTGCTCAAAACCAAGCTGCGACTGTTCCACTTCAACGTGGAGTCAGCAAACCTTCGACTGCATATCATACTTAAGATTTTCTAGTTAGAAACCGATAGGGACCACCAAACGACGAAGGAAGTGGCAGTAAATCGGTAACAATTTCCATCGCGAAGATTATTCAAATATGCCATCCGGCCACTCAGTCATGCAGAAGAGAGGGCCGGCCAAGGAAACGTGGCGCAGAACAGATAAGAACAGTTCATTTGGGATGATTCGACGGGAGCCGAAACGCGTTGCAAAACGATGCCGCACAAAGGGAAGTAGGAATTGACAGGTCACACAGTCCTAATGGGATCCACACATGGTCAAGGTCCTTACGGACCGAAAACATCTTTGAAAAAGTAGGACTCAATCAACAAACATTCATGGATCACTCGAGGGTTCCCTGTGCCTCAAAAGGCTGGCATATCAGCGCTAGAATTTGGGATCAGTTCAAGTATCTGAAGGTTAGGTTAGGTTCCCACTAAGCAGGGACCCACTTTGCCCAGAACGAAGGCCCATTGTGATACTGACGTATCTGAAGCTCAAGACTTATTGGCCACGTGGTACCTTGGCTGTTTGGATTACGTTCACATCGTGGTACAGCTCGTTGAGTCCGCGGTCACATCTTCTCCTTGTCGTTCGAAAGTCCACAGTTTTTGCTATGCATATTGTCCAGAACTCGATGCCAACACTCTGACAGGATTAGGGTCCAGTAGAGCATATATTTTCTGCCTTCCAAGGGTGAGTCTTCGTCGAATTTCAACTAGGGTGTCACTTATGAAGTTGATGTTGACTCCGAGGTAGATAAGCTCCTGAACTCTCAAACATCAAAGTTGTAGCTATGAACGGTGACGTTGTGTTTCAAGCGGTGGACCGTGCACTGTTTGTTGATAGCGTATGGACTTTGTTTGGTCCTCGTTCAGCCGTGAAAATCTTCAAAACTCTGGAAGTGACCAATGATGTCAATGTTGGTCGTCTGCTTGCCCCAGAAGCTGGTCAGGCCTATTTTGTCTGCACACTATCTACTCCAGCACGCGATTCAAGAAGTCACATGATAGCTCGTCACCTTGCCAAAATCCAGTGCATGTTTAGAAAAGTTCGACAAAGTTGCTTCCAAACTACATACTGCATCACGTGTCCCGAATTCAGCCATTGTCCTGCGACTTCCATGTGGTGAAACTCGACTTGAAATTCGTTGGTCTCTTCCAGACCTTATCTCGATTCGAACTCTAGTTTGTGGAACGTAAATTCTTAATTAGACGACACTCAGTGTCGCTTCCCGGACTTATCTAGATTCGAACTCTAGTTTGTGGAACGTAAACTCTTAAGTAGACGACATCCAGTGTCGCTTCCCGGATTTGAAATTCGTTGGTCTCTTCCAGGATTTATCTCGATTCGAACTCTAGTTTGTGGAACGTAAATTCTTAATTAGACGACACTCAGTGTCGCTTCCCGGACTTATCTCGATTCGAACTCTAGCTTGTGGAATGTAAATTCTTAAGTGTCGCTTCCCGGAACGCATACCCTCTTCAATCGTTCCCCCTCACTCGAACTTAACTTCAAACAAATATTAGTAAACGAATCCCTTTTTTTTGTTTCACAATATGGCCGCGCGACCCATTAATCTTGGCCAATTCCACATAATCCCAACTGGCGAGATCAAAGCAGAAATTACTTTATTATTACCGAACGTAGGGGATCCTTGTATGCCCAAATTCAGGCACCTAAATCAAAGTCTGATCGTGATTTCTGATAAATCGAATTCGAGTCCTTCGTTCGTTCGTTTTGCGAGTTCATCGAGTGTGTGTGTATGGGGGCAAGGGCATGCACAGCACACACAATTGACCGGGTCTGGACAGTTTGGAAATTATTCCATTTGCACACGGAATAACATGGACCAGAGCATTGGTTCCGCGAATTCAGTGCTGGAATGGACTCATCAGGCATCGCAATCAGAAGGGATATACGCTACGCGTCTTTGGTTGCGTTTTTCGCGTTTACAAATCCAACACACACACATGGTAGTAGGTACACACGTCCGCCATGCTCAAGGGTTAGCCACGAATACCTTTCTGATTGCTTGATTTAGGTTGGATGTATCCGAGGGAAGGATGCCTCTTGGAACATAGCCAGTTGGAGTTGATGCTTTTTTTTTCGTTTGTGGTTGCGCGGTCGTTGTTTTTGCACCTCGGCCCGATTTCATGGTCTCACCTTTATATGGTGCGGGAGTCGATCTCAGGTTGGGTTGGTGGTTTTTTTTTTTTTTTTTGTCCAAGCCCATGGCTTGTGTGGTTCCTTAATCAAGATTTCAGTCTGAGCCGGGACAGATACATTTTATTTTCATGGCGGTTTTGCTGGTTTGTTGGGCTGAGTTTAGCGTGATGTGTGTGTGTGTGTGTGCTGTTTCGTTTGGGCAAGGTTTTAACCGTTTTTTTCTTTGTGGGCTCTCTCTCTGTGTGTCTCGAGATATAAATTATTTATTTTTGCCATTGGAATCGATTTTGTACGCTGTCGTCCGGTTTTGTTTGTAATGCTTAAGGCTGGCACAGCCCCTTTCCTGCATTGGATTGCACTCAATTTGTGGTTTCTCGATTGGGGTCCTAAGTGCGTTTACCGACTAAAGCGTATGGTTAGACCACAAATACAGACATTTTGTGTAATCGGGGCTATTGAAGGGAGACTGCGAGTACCTACAAAAGAATGTATATGACTCAATGGGAAGCTGGTTTAAGTGTTTGTCACTTTAATGCCGGCAATAGGGGGTTTGTTAAGTCGAAACTTCATGCCTTGATGTGGGAAGGTAGATCGTAGAGCAAATGCTTTGTCTATGAAGTATAGGGACGTTGCAATTTTCATTTAAACGCTGTGACTGAAGGGACTGAGTCGTTTCAAGAAGTTAGTTATTGGCCCCCTGCCGGCTGTCGGAGCAACCCTTCAGAGTGTCGAAAATTCGTCAGTTGAGTTCTGGAGGACCAAGAAGAGGGTGATGATCAGTTTCACTAGATGGGTTCGTGAATAAGCGAAAATTGAAAGACCGATTGTTTGGTGTGACTTTTGGGTAAACCGTGATAACCGGGTTTTTGTTGCCTCAACTGGTCGGTGTGGAACTTCTTGACATGTGGTTCCAGGAAGACGACGTAAAATTGACGTCGTCATCTTGCAAAGAGGCGATCCAAGCCAGTAAGACCGTGAGATATGATGCGGTGGAACTTCCTTTTGTGGGATTTGGTGAAATCTAAGGTTTATGGAAACAAACTGAGTTTCCGAGCTGAGATTCAACGCTTGATTGGTAAGATAATGGCACATCTCTATGCAAAAGCCATAGAAAATTCTCATCAAAAGAGAGTCTTCGAGGGCACTGATGCAAGGAAATATGCAGATGTAGGTAGAGGTGGCGGTTTAACAGAACCCAAATTAGCACTTGGATCATTAGGATGCGCCTTTTTTGTCACCACTGTGAGTTCCAAGTGGGACACACTTTACTTCTGCCGGTGCATCCGTCAGTATGACTTATTTGTCTGATGGAAGACCTTGGGAAAAGCAATCCATCGTTTAGTTAGTGGTAGTTTCGACAACGCTTCTTCTCTTTCTCTCGGTTAGAGGCGTAGTCTTCTGGGCTTCACTTTCTTTTTCATCCGGTCGAGGTCTAGGTAGGTCTTTTCTCTTCTTTTTGTAGCTGTACGGTAGATTGGATAGGAACCAACCACGCCGTCCGACGAACCGTCCTTCTCAACGGCACCCAAGCCACCTCCCGGTCCAACCTATGACAGTGGAGCCATCAGAACTACTTCAACGGCGGCTTTGGACGTACTGTTCCATTGGATACCCTAATTTTTCCGAATGACAATTGTCCCGGGCGGAATCAAACCCGTTCAGCGCAACTGCATCCTGTTGGGTGCAGCCTGCGCCGACCACTCAGCTGGGGTGGGTTCAACGTGTTGCGCTACCTAGCGCTAGCAACGGGTTGCTCGGTTTTTAATTTTCTTCCTTTCTCAAGGGCGCTACCCAATCTACCCAAGCCACCCACAGCAATCAAGTGGCTGCCGGTGCAGGTCCACCACGACCCATCATTCTCAATGATTTATGATTCCTAAAGCAAAACCCCGTCCTATTCGGTAGAAACTGCCCTCAAGACTTGTCTGGAAAGAGCTACAACTAAAAGGGCCCATGGACTCAAGGACTCAAGAGTTGGAAAATGGGTGCAGATGACTTCTCCAAGGATTTGCATCCAAAGCATCCTTTTTCGCTTGCCCCACCGCTGTAGCGTCTTCCAAGCCGAGATTATGGCCCTATCATTGCTGGGATACAATGTTATATCTAAGCAGGATCAAATCTCTAGAATCGGTCACCCTCAACTCAGAAACAGTTCTTAATTGGGACTTGTCTTTTAACGAGATGAGCACGAGGACATTCCGACGAACTTGCCAGGCAAAGTATTGATTCTTCCCGAGACGGCGAATCTTAATATTCCGCTTGCGTCACCAACCGCTGGTGGACAGATGGATCCGCTATCAAACAAATTTGGCCTGAGTTGGACCACAAACGCTCTTACTGTCTAAGCAGACAAAAAAGGCTGCTTATTAGCGCCATAGTGGGTGTCATCGCGGGACACTCCACCTTTTGGGAGACACTCCAATAGGCGGGGCTTAGTCTTAAGTGGTTTTTGGCTGTATGGATGGAAAGGAGGATAAAACAATTCTTCATCTCCTCTGTGCGTGTCCCGCTCTCTCAACCGATTTAGGAGTCAACTTCTTCCATAATCTCAACGAACTAGCGTAGGTAGCCCCCAGCGTTTCATAACTCCGACGGGTCCCTGGCGGAAAAATCCAGATCCATGTGGTATCACAAAGGACCCTACTCCTACCAACTGATTTTGGAATACTCCAAGGTTCAGTCCTCACCCCAAAATTTATCAATGACCACGTGCTTGACTTGTGATTAGTCTACTCGTGGTCAAATGTTGTTCTCTTGTTAAGAAATCCATTCCAACGGTTGCCGGCTCTATCAAAAAAGATGAAAGCAAGTCGGTACCCATAAGACAATCCCTGTCACAGATCATAACTCATTCGCAACGACTCTATTTTCTTAAATTTATAGCCCCCCCATCCGACTTGCTTAACTTTGGTATTTCCTGAAACGAAAGCTCTCACTTTCATACCCCAAGACCGCATTAATTGGCGGCATTTTCTACTCCCAAACTGATGGGTCTTCCAAGAACTAGAAAATGGCTTTTGTTTTGTTAAATTTATGTACCTACCTCCCATCGAATCATAAATTCAAGATTCCCATCGACCCAAACTGCAAAGACCACGACGATGACGACGACGACACATGTGGTGACATTGGCTAAATAATTTCGTTAAAATTTTCGTTAAAACTTCAAGAAGAGGTGGCAATGGGACTCAAGTTACTATTAAACCATTCATCGCCATCCATCACCCCTGAATCATCGCATTTAAGTGACCAAACACTGGGCCGAGAACACAACAAAGACGTATCTTCCACTCGCGAAGCACGAATCCAAATTCAAGGCGAGATAAGTGAATAAACGACCGCAGACCATTTAGATGGAAGACTTGTTCCCTGTGCAACGCCGTCGTTGTCGCGTCGTCTTAACAATTTAATTTATTCGCAACAATTTAAACTGCAGAAGTTGTGACTGTTTCAGTCCGGAATCCAGTGGTTTCCTTCCACACCTCAGTCCTTCTGCTGAGACCTATCCTGCTTCGGGGGGATAAATGCGAAAATTAAAACATACGTGGACGTTTATCGCGACATAATTGCAGCGCTGAATATCTGTGGTAGTGATCTATCAAGGTGTCTGTCCAGTTGCTGCTGTTAATTCAATATCTGTCCCCTGTTCCGTATGCGAAGGTATCGCATGAAATGTATCTCTGGAGGCAGAGCAATAATTCTGGAAATGTATCGTGTTTCCAATTCAGTATTTCACTAATGAGGACGGAGAGGATGTGATGAGAGACTGAGACGGAGACTGAGACTGAGAATGAGAATGAGAATGAGAATGAGAATGAGAATGAGAATGAGAATGAGAATGAGAATGAGAATGAGGATGAGGATGAGGATGAGAATGAGGATGAGACTGAGACTGAGAATGGGAATGAGAATGAGAATGAGGATGAGAATGAGAATGAGGACGATGAGGATGACGATGTGGATGAGGATGAGGATGTGGATGAGGATGAAGATGAGGATGAGGATGAGGATGAGGATATGGATGAGGATGAGGATGAGGATGAGGATGAGGATGAGGATGAGGATGAGGATGAGGATGAGGATGAGGATGAGGATGAGGATGAGGATGAGGATGAGGATGAGGATGAGGATAAGGATGAGGATGAGGATGAGGATGAGGATGAGGATGAGGATGAGGATGAGGATGAGGATGAGGATGAGGATGAGAATGAGAATGAGAATGAGACTGAGACTGAGAATGAGACTGAGACTGAGGATGAGAATGAGAATGAGAATGAGAATGAGAATGAGAATGAGAATGAGAATAAGAATGAGAATGAGGATGAGGATGAGGATGAGGATGAGGATGAGGATGAGGATGAGGATGAGACTGAGACTGAGACTGAGAATGAGAATGAGAATGAGAATGAGAATGAGAATGAGAATGAGAATGAGAATGAGAATGAGAATGAGAATGAGACTGAGACTGAGAATGACAATGAGAATGAGAATGAGAATGAGAATGAGAATAAGAATGAGGATGAGGATGAGGATGAGGATGAGGATGAGGATGAGGATGAGGATGAGGATGAGGATGAGGATGAGGATGAGGATGAGAATGAGAATGAGAATGAGACTGAGACTGAGAATGAGACTGAGACTGAGGATGAGAATGAGAATGAGAATGAGAATGAGAATGAGAATGAGAATGAGAATGAGAATGAGAATGAGAATAAGAATGAGAATGAGGATGAGGATGAGGATGAGGATGAGACTGAGACTGAGAATGAGAATGAGAATCAGAATGAGAATGAGAATGAGAATGAGAATTAGAATGAGACTGAGACTGACAATGAGAATGAGAATGAGAATGAGACTGAGAATGAGAATAAGAATAAGAATGAAAATGAGAATGAGAATGAGAATGAGAATGAGGATGAGACTGAGACTGAGACTGAGAATGAGAATGAGAATGAGAATCAGAATGAGAATGAGAATGAGAATGAGAATGAGAATGAGACTGAGACTGCGACTGAGACTGAGAATGACAATGAGAATGAGAATGAGAATGAGACTGAGAATGAGAATGAGACTGAGAATGAGACTGAGACTGAGACTGAGGATGAGAATGAGAATGAGAATGAGAATGAGAATGAGAATGAGAATGAGAATGAGAATAAGAATGAGAATGAGGATGAGGATGAGGATGAGGATGAGGATGAGGATGAGACTGAGACTGAGAATGAGAATGAGAATGAGAATCAGAATGAGAATGAGAATGAGAATGAGAATGAGAATGAGAATGAGACTGAGACTGAGAATGACAATGAGAATGAGAATGAGAATGAGAATGAGGATGAGGATGAGGATGAGGATGAGGATGAGGATGAGGATGAGGATGAGGATGAGGATGAGGATGAGGATGAGGATGAGGATGAGGATGAGGATGAGGATGAGGATGAGGATGAGGATGAGGATGAGGATGAGGATGAGGATGAGGATGAGGATGAGGATGAGGATGAGGATGAGGATGAGGATGAGGATGAGGATGAGGATGAGGATGAGGATGAGGATGAGGATGAGGATGAGGATGAGGATGAAAATGAGGATGAGAATGAGAATGAGAATGAGAATGAGAATCAGAATGAGAATGAGAATGAGAATGAGAATGAGGATGAGGATGAGACTGAGACTGAGACTGAGACTGAGGCTGAGACTGAGAATGAGAAGGAGAATGAGAATGAGAATGAGAATGAGAATGAGAATGAGAATGAGACTGAAACTGAGAATGAGACTGAGAATGAGAATGAGAATAAGAATAAGAATGAAAATGAGAATGAGAATGAGAATGAGAATGAGGATGAGACTGAGACTGAGAATGAGAATGAGAATGAAGATGAGGATGGGAATGAGAATTAGAATGAGAATGAGAATGAGACTGAGAATGAGGATGAGACTGAGACTGAGACTGAGAATGAGAATGAGAATGAATATGAGAATGAGAATTAGAATGAGAATGAGAATGAGAATGAGGATGAGGATGAGGATGAGGATGAGGATGAGGATGAGGATGAGGATGAGGATGAGGATGAGGATGAGGATGAGGATGAGGATGAGGATGAGGATGAGGATGAGGATGAGGATGAGGATGAGGATGAGGATGAGGATGAGGATGAGGATGAGGATGAGGATGAGGATGAGGATGAGGATGAGGATGAGGATGAGGATGAGGATGAGGATGAGGATGAGGATGAGGATGAGGATGAGGATGAGGATGAGGATGAGGATGAGGATGAGGATGAGGATGAGAATGAGAATGATAATGAGAATGAGGATGGGAATGGGAATGAGAATAAGGATGACAATGAGGATGAGAATGAGAATGAGAATGAGAATGAGGCTGAGAATCAGAGGGAGAATGTGAGTGGGAATGGGAATAAGAATGAGGATGAGGATGAGAATGAGAATGAGAATGAGAATGAGAATGAGAATAAGAATGAGAATGAGAATGAGAATGAGAATGAGAATGAGAATGAGAATGAGAATGAGAATGAGAATGAGAATGAGAATGAGAATGAGAATGACAATGAGAATGACAATGAGAATGAGGATGAGAATGAGAGGGAGAATGAGAGGGAGAATGAGATTGAGAATGAGAATGAGATTGAGAATGAGAATGGTAATGAGAATGAGTATGAGAATGAGACTGAGAATGAGGGTGGGGATGAGGATGAGGATGAGAATGAGGATGACGGCGAAATGAGATGGCTAAGGAATGGTTACCAACTGTTGCTGGAATATCATGTCATCAAATTGACGAGTTGAGGAATGAAAAGCTTGATTCTCATGTTGCGAACGATGCCAAATTGATGTTCCCCCACACTTTCATTCACTGAGGTAATCACCGGACTTGAAGAATACGTGCATGAGTTCCTTGGTCTAGTTCCTCAATCAGTCAGTCTACTACAGTCCGTTTGCATTTCGTTGACCAAAAATTGCATAAAAGTTGCGCACTGTCTCCGTGTAATGCTCACAAGATTTGCAATAGGCAGTGCTCCAAACGAAAGTATAGACCCCTGACGCATTCCTGTCTCTACAACCACAGAACTGTTGCAGAAGTTCATAGGAGGATGGCGATGTAAGTTTCAATTAATCGGTGTTAGACGTCGGAACTACTTCTCTGCTAGGAGTAACCAAGATCCTTACTGATTGTGAGTTTTTAAAACCCATAGGCGGCATGAGATTCTTGATGCTAATTACTTCCGGTGTTTCCAACATTGTTGCAAAATTTCCCATAATCCCCGTGTAAATATACACGCCCCTGTTGCATTTCATAATTCCCCAAGGAAAATCGTTTTGCAGAGTTTTCTTAAGCGGTCCGTCCCGCAATAACTATTTTCACATAATCTCCCGCAACATATAAATCCCATCAGAGAAATCCCCATGATAGTGTACGGTGACGGTGATGCATTGTACATACAAGTACTTGTAGTCGTACAACGTATAATAATTTTCTCCACTCATCCCGTATCCTGTCCACCCTCCCTCCATTCCCTCAGCTTGTACTCTGTAATTTCCTCTTAACCAACAAATTGCTGCAAAACATTTTAGCACTGCAATTTCGCGAAACGATCGCGCGTTTTTATCGCTTAATTTTTCTTTTTCGCCTGCTCCAGCAGCAGCGGAGAAGGAATTTTTCAATTCTCTCCCGGCTGACATACCCCTTGGGTTGGAACGTAGAAGGGAACCTTTGGAGTGACCGATCTGCGGCCGCATTAACATTTCATAATGGCAAATTAAAACATAAATCGTGCGCGCCATGATGCTTTATAATGGCCATTATGTACTTAAGTCGTCGTTTTGTGGAGCACCGAAGGGGGGGAGGGAATGGTATATTTGTGCTGCGCACTGGTGTGTAGTTAGTTTGTTGTACTACTCTGAGCGGGACATTGTGATTACCCAATGCAATGATTTAATAATCTTCACTGTCCCGCTGGAATGGGGGAAATGGGGCGGTATCCTTTGTGCAAGCCGGGACAGCGGTGCTTATTAAATAATTTAGTTAAGTACGTTATTAAGTGTTGTTGGGTGTTGGAACTTTTTTTTGGGGCATGAAAGAGGAACGAAAGCGAATCAAATTTGTTGCAGAGGGAATTTAATTGAGGGAAGATCGCATGCTGCAGGTGTCCAAAAGACATTGTATACGATTCTGTTTGCGGGTTTTGTGTCTTTATGACGTGTCAAGCGATGCTTGACGTGCTGAATTTCTATCGACAGGTAGTCCTTTCCTAGACACGAGTGATCATTTCTGGCGGCATTGGCATCTAGCAGTGGCTTACGATCATCTAATTAGAAGTCTCAGACCGAAAGCACTCACCTCTAACAATAAACCCTAGTAGAGGGGCCTTCTCTAAAGTTGTAACCGAGCTGAAACTTATCCTTTTACAGAAAAGTACGTACAAAAAGACATCCCCATGGTGGTCCAAGGAACTGCACAACATTAGGAAAGAGGCGAGAAAACTGTTCAATGCAGCAATACGCACTAATCTAGACCGTGACTGGGAAAGCTACAAGGCTAGCCAGAGAAAGTTCAAGGCCAAAACGCAGCGAACAAAACGTTATTGATGGCGAACATGGAAAAAACACTACCGAATCGGCCAGACTCAGGAAAGTCCTTGCAAGAGAACCTGTTACCCTCAAGGACTCTAGCGGCCATTGGGCGGAATCCTGCAAGGAGGCACTGCTGGGAAATGAGCACGTTACACCGGCGGAGATCGTAATTAATAACTGGACCAAGCGCTGCGGACTTGCGGTTAACCTGCAGAAAACAGAACTTGTCCTGTTCACCAACAAAAAGGTAATTCAGGATGCCATCCATTGAAGGTACTCCGCTCAAAGTTTCAGACTGTGTCAAGGAGTGGTACTTGACAGGAAATTAAACTGGAGTCTCAACATTAAAGAAGGCAACGATAGCCTTCTATGCCTGTAACAGGATATTCGGTGAAAGCTGGGGTACCAGCCCTAAAATTATCATGTGGCTTTACACGGCAAAAGTAAGACCTACGGCAACCTGGTGTGGTGGCAAACAGTATGCAAACCACAGACCTTAAGCTATTAAACAAAAATTCAAAGGATAGCCTACATCAGCACCACTGGAGCATTGAGAACCACCCCCACAGCGGGACTGGAGACAGAACTCAACCTCCTCCCGCTTGATTTACCTGTACAGGAATCAGCAGCTTAAAGCGCCCTTCGCATAAGTCAAACTGGGAACTTAGTCTGACAGGGCACGCACAGATCCTACGAAAAATTGTGGGCAGTACTGTATGCACAGACTACATGACGCTTCACTCCTTACTTTCTTTGCCACTGTCCAATGCTTTGCCAAGTAAGATTTAAGACAATCCTTTCAAGATCAAGAAGAACTGTCCGTCAAGTCTGTGGCCGACAGACACAGATTTATCAGCGCCTCGGACTGGCTCTATAGAACATTTAGGCTTACGGTTCCTAGAAAGGGGTGTTGCAACCCACAGGGTATCACAATGGAAATACATTGACCTAAATGTGACGAGGAAAGGACTTCCTTTCCCCGTCAACCCTATTGCCTAACCTATCCTTAACCAACAAAGTCTGTCTAGTCAAAAAATATCATCAAACAACTCCCACAGGTACGAGATACCTCGAGATAGACCGAATCAGACCGCCGTCGGCATGCTTCAGTCTATCTCCACCTAACTCGAGCTAAAAGACTGGGATTCGACAACTCTCTTAGCTAAAGACAGAATCGGGAGTGGATGAAGGTAACTTTTCCAAGAATTTGCATCCTTAGCATCTTCTTTCGCTTACGCGACCACTGTAGCATCTTCTAAGCCAAGATAATGGCCCTATCGATCGTGGCTGAGGAACAATAATCTCAGGAATCTGTCACCTTCAATTCAGTCAGTACTGCCGCAAGCATGTGTTTAGCCCACTATTCCTCTGCCTTCCACTACTTCAATCAAAGTGCTATCACTGTTGGCAGCTCAGAGCTATAGACCACAGCTTTGAGGCAGAAAATGACTAACAGTCTGCCGCTCCTGGGAATTCAAAAAGGTCTGTGGCCACATGTGACTATGCAAGTTTTCATGGATGGAAAATCTAATAACGACTTCCGCGTTAGAACCAGCTCTACACACTCTAGTATCGTTTAATGTTTTCCAACGTTGTACAGCTTATGAAACCCGTTTAGACCGAGTCTCGAATACAGCTCCACACAAATAAGACGGCATTTCTCAGCTTGAAATTCGTAAGCCCTTTCCATTTTGTGGGCGGCATTAAACAGAGATGTGTTAGCATGCATCAGCATGCATCATCTTCTTTCGCTTACGCGACCACTGTAGCATCTTCTAAGCCAAGATAATGGTCAAAACCGGCGTCAGCACTCGAAACGATACTTTCACTCATTCCACTCACTCGCCATACGACTTCTGGAAGAAAGTCCTGCTGCCATCGCTAGATAGCCAAAGCTATACCCTGACTTCGCCCTAAACTTTCAAATACTCAAGTTGGGAGGAAGAAAGGGACATTAAACCCGATAATACGTCCGTTTTCACAGACCGGCTCAAAGATTGTTAGAAGGGTTGGTTGTGGGCGGCTTTAAGCAGTTGTTAGCCTCGTCGCAAACTTCCTTCAATGAGTCTGAGTTTCATGATGACACTGTGGAGAGGCATTCCCTGTAGTCTCAGGATGCGCCTGCTCAGGAACCCTGCAAAGGCTTTAAATACCGAAATTAACAGAGTCCTCAGTCTCCACCCTAAAAATGCTCATTCACACACAAATTCTTGAAGATCTACACCATCGTCATCGCAATCCAATTTCCACTGCTTTCAAAGGACTAACTCGAATGAATGCACGAAAGTACGACTTCAACTTGACTAAAGGCTAGACAGCTTAAATCTTTGAAAAATCATAATCTTCTTCCGATGGACGCAATAAAAGTGAACGACATGTTTCAGCCATTAAAATGGAAAACCCCCATATTTACATAACCTTGTCTGGCATGTGTAAGTGTCGTCTATAACCTCGACACAATGCCACCCTCCTTTAAAGACATTTCCTATGACTTGTTTGCTCACTTTTTTTTGCATTTTTTTACAGTCGTAATCCACTTTTCTTGTTCAATTGTCCGCGGTTTGTTAGTTAGGACCTTGCTCTGAACCTAACCTCATAAAATGCGAACATGGAACTATTAAATCTTGGAATCTATGGAACTAATCAGTTTCACGTCCTCTTAAGACTGTTTTGTCGTCGAAACAAATTCATTGTGACACACACTCTGTATGAGTATCTTGTTAAAAGCACATAACGGGACAATATAGTTCTCCATAACAAATTTTAAAGATGTTTCCAACTGTCCAACTGTAAAGTGCTTACGTACAGACAGAGAAACACATCAAACCAAGAAAAGGCAGTCGAAACACACCGTTCAAATCTAATTATGGAATCAGCGTGACCATGGATGACATGCTTCATGAACCAGCCGAGCCTTAAACTTCCACATTCAGGAGTTGGCTTCGGAGGAATTCGATTGATCTCTGAAATTTGGTCTTGAAATTGAACTAGGATAGAGCTACTGAGCCATCAGTCTCAGCTGATTTCTGTCAAACGATGGCTACCCAGAGATCACATTCACATTATGTTCAAGCAATACAATCTTTGGGAAAAAACGGGACCCGAGACCTGCCATAACCATCTGGATGTACACGACCATTGTTAGACATAGCCAGCTGTAGAAGAACCCACAAACCTAGAGACACTCACGATTAGCATGCATCAGCACAACCGGCGTCAGCTCTTTCCACTCGACCTATTCCCTTAAAAAATGTGCACCAAATAACTGGAAGAAGGTCCTGGTGCTATCGCTAGATAGCTGAAGCCTGTCTTCGACCTGAACTTTCAAACAATCAAGTTGAGAGGAAGAAAGGGACATTAAACCCGATAACACACTCGTTTTCACAGACCGGCTCAAAGATTATAAGAAGGGTTGGCCCCAGAATCTACTCATAAGAACTTGTTTCCAAACCTTGGCAATGTGTTCCAAGCGGAAGTTTAAGGGAAAGGTGAGGCTTCAAGAGAACGATTCCCATTAGCAACTCTGACATGTAGCTAAGCACCGGGTTAACTGGAGAAGCTTGTTGGTTAAGGCTCTGGTTCACCCCGAACTGTAACGCTACCAAACTAAGTACGTACATACATCGGTATCCAAGACACGATCCACAGTACTAAAATCAAAGGCAGTCCCAAACTCAAATCGCAAAGCCTCAATCTGTTGGGGGTCTCGGGACTTAAAGGCGTCGATAGTAATGAAAAGGCCGATGAACTGGGAAGAATAGAGTCCAACCTCAACCAAACAATGATCGAAAGTTTCGCATTTTTGTGCTGGACTCTTCGAGATCCTTTAGTTGGAAGACTGCGAAGTCTCTTTTACTTCTCCCTTCTTCTGGCTCTGTACTCGTCCCGCGTTCTCCGAGTTGTTCTTTGCAAACGCCTGCTTATGTGCTTAATCTGTTGTACTGTTCTTCTGGATGCACTTCCCATCATACCACGGATTTCTTGTTGAGGATGGTTGGTAGCCTAGAGTTGCTTCGGCTACTACTGCTGTTGGCATTTGTGGTAGGTATGGCATAGTAGGTAGGCATAACGCAGAGTCTTTTGCTCAGTTGTTCTCTTCAGTCTCATGGTTATCTCCGGTGTGCTCAGGCATCCTATGTTAAGGCTCGTTTTTGTTGTCTGGTACAGCTCTCTCTCATTGGATAGTCAAGTTCTGTATCTTAAGAGGTACTAAGATACGATATACACTTGAACTTATGTAAACTTGCTGATGGGGGATGGGAAGTCTAAAATGTGACCACAACACAGCTTAAAGGCTTAAAAAAATCAAAAGACCGTACTTGACACGTGTGATAAGCATCTTCTTGGGCAGCGCATCTCAAAAGAATGCGGCTCAGTTCTACTAAAGAGGCAAAGGATTCTGCCCACTTCCATTGCGACTGCCCAAGCCTCAGCAGAAAGAAGAAAACAGCCCTAGATGCATACTTCTCCAACAACCCAGGCGAACTGTCAACCATGCCACCAATGGCCATTCTAAAATTCATTCTAGATTTGGGGTGGTTAAGGAAGGCAAGCAATAGACAAAAAACTCATAGGAATCCCACAAGAAGTAGAAGCCTTCCAAACTCGAGCCTCAATATTAAGTCAAACCTCTAGAGTCTAGAACACTCTTAGCACGACACAACAGGCTTCAAGAATCCGCATTCGATGTCCCTTCCAACTATGTCTACAAAAGCTGTTGGAAGAGGAAGAAATGGTTACTCATGGTTACATTTTGGATCTGCCCTGTCCTAACAAGGCTAAGGAAGCCAGTATCTAGCCAGACCTCAGCGACCTATCCGCGCTCGATATTTACAAAATAATGAGCTCTGTCTGTGGGTCCAAACAACCCCTAACTCGAAGGTCCAAAACCGTGCTCTACAAAATCCTGATCTTGGCAGTCTTGCTTTTTGGAGCTAAAAATCCTTCGGATGATCTTCGGTCCCGATATAATGGGCTATGCAGCGACTTCTACTTACATAGGAACCTAAGACATGTAGACGAATGCACACCGTCCCGGAGCGTCTAAGAGTTGAACACTAGAGGAAAACCAAGACGCAAATGGAAAGGGACTTCAACCAACTTGGTGTGTGAAACTGAAGGCAGCTTGCTGGAGACCTATTGATGGGTTGAGGCTTAGGTCCACCCAAGACAGTGGATCATGTTACCCCTCGTGAGGCATTAATCATCTATCACGCCTGCGCACCATCTTGCCCAAAGTTCTGCAACATTTATCAGCTCTTTACAGCTCATTCGCAATTGCCTTGATTCGTTTTTATCGTGACGGGTATATCCTATTGAAGGACTTAAAGTTGAAGACTTATCCATTGTACTACCAGGCAGGGAACCTCCTTTTATTGTGTTTTTTATCGTGCTTCAGTGATGAAGAGCTCACCACATCAGCACCGAATATCTAGCAACGTCTTTGCATGCAAGAATATAGAGAAGCCTGGCTCAATACACCAGGGCACGTACGTTCAAAACTGCTATTCCCGGTACCGTCACAAAGGAAATCAAACTTCATTGTAGGAGCAACCTTAGAGCACTCATTGGACTTCTCAGCGGTCATTGCCGCCTGCACGAGCACCTACATCCAATGAACCTTACAACCTTGGAAGCATAGCAAATGCGTTGGAGACCGTAAGTCGTCTAAGTGATAGCAAGAATGTCACTGATTTCGTATAGACATTGGACCGCAACCGTTTGGTACGTCCTTTCCAAAGGTGTTCATAAGATATCAAACAGTCAATGGAAGCCCTAAACGAGGTGGATGGTCTTGAAAAATTGTCTTATCGCATATGATCTGTCCTGCGACCCAAACAGCATTCACTGGGTTCAGTTTTTCAACCGAATATTTGGGAGCTAAAGGCCTTAAACTAAGTCTGACTGTTGCTGTTCTTCACAGATCCGCTTGGAAGACAGATCCACGTTTCCTCAATGAGTAATGAAGCTGAAAGTCCCGACTTTAAAGGCAGATCATTCTTTTCTCTAGAAGTGACATTGAGGTGACTTTTTGGTCTCGCTGAAGCTCCCTTAAGGGCTACAAAACTTCAGAACTTCAGCTTCACATATCGCTTTGACAAGTCGTGCATTCTGTACAGCGGTCTTAACAAGAAAAGACGCTTCCCTTCCTTAGGAGAATGCTTCATTTGGGTTATTTTCACGTTTCATAAGAACGTTGCTAATGATGGAACCAGAGCTACTGTGGCATCATAACCAATTAACTTTTCGTCCAAGAGTCCAACATCATTCCTTAAATCCTTCACTCCGCCACTGTACCGTATGTACTTCTCGGAATAACATAAGTGTCCGTCCATCAAGTCGGAATCCATCTTGAGTAACACACCCAACAAAACCATATTAAACGGTTCCTAATTCTTTCAACACCATTTGGATGCATGACCACGTAGCATGTACCTACCACTCCAAGACAATTGTATAGACAAAGTCTTTAACTAACCGCGCGGCTGTTACTGGAACTGCGACTGCGCGACTGCTTCGCTTCATTTCAAGACCGAGTCGTGCAATGAAATTGAATAGGACATTGGAACTCTATTAAGATTTCCGAACTGATTTGACTGTCGCACACACACACATACCCTAGGAGACGGATCCATGATAACATGGAGCTGGGTGGTTGGTTGCCTTCATTATGGCTAAGCTCGAGCTTAGATTACGGCACAGCGATAGGCAAATCAATTGGAATCGTGTAAGAGACACTTTAGAGTGGAACTTTTAAAATATTTCTAATTTGTTGCAACTTGACACTGCCCTGGGTGGAGTGGGGACAGACGCAGTATATACAGGAGCATCGGAGGTGGACGACAACCACAACGACGACAGTGTGATGTGATGATAGTGAAGTAAAATATACAGTTGGTCTAGTGATTCAATCGATGAATACATTGACATTCATTGATAATGTCACGTTTGAGCGGTTCGAATGGGACCGATGTTGGTCGTCCTCCTGTTGGTTGGGGAGCATGTGAACTGAACTTGTCTCTCGTAGATCGGTGGAGTGGAGGAACCAAGCCATATTTGGAAGTGTAAAAGTTAATTTAGGACGCTTAGCTAATGAGGGCCATCGGAGGTCAGAGGATGTCCCGCTTTGTGAAAGGTTCATAGTGTTTTGGGGTTAATGTTGCTTATCAATGCAAAGGAGGTTGGGTGTGATGTTTTCAAAGGTGGCTAGTCTCGAGAGGAGATGGAGAGTTGTCTATACTTTTGTAAGTGCAAGAGGGACGCATCCTCTTTATTTTTTTTATCCCATCAGCGGAATTGGACCGACACGCAGAGTGAGATGAAAGTTATGAGTCGAGTTTGACACTAAACTGACTTACAACGATTCGCTTTCATGGTTAGGTTAGGTGGCTGCTTCCACTTACAACAGAATGTAGGCTTATTGTGATAACAAGTAGAGTACCCAGTCACCAGGAACCTTTTACATAGACGATGAGTTGAGGAGAAGATACAACGACGAACTGAACAGCGACGTTGACTTAGTCAGAAGAGTGAAGGTCCAACGAATGAGGTGGCTGAGACATGTAGAGCGGATGAACACCAATGCTTTGGTCCGAAAAATCTTCGAATCCACCCCCCAGGGACGGCGCAATAGAAGAAGACCGTGATTAAGGTGGCACACGCAAGTGGAAGGGAACCTCAGCTTGCTTAAGATCGACCTGGCTGGAGACGCTTGTTGGTTGAGGCCCAGGTCCACCCTCGACTGCATGATGGATTTCCTTGTTTTCGAATTAGAAGCTGTGTGTAGCCAATCCTGTACCACGCTATGTGCAGAACCATTTAGACCCACAGACTTACTTACTTATCAGGCCAGAGACCCTTGGAGGGCATGAACCTGAACTAATGCCGCTTTCCATTCTTCACGGTCCAAGGCACGCTGCTTCCTTTTTACCAGACCAAGGTTTCTGGCGTTCGCGATTCCCTGATCTTTAAACCGGAGGTTCGGTCTTCCTCTTTTTCGCGAACCAGGTGGCTGGGATTCGAAGATCCTCTTAGCTGGAGCATTCTCGTCCATTCGCTCCAAGCGACCAAGCCAGTGCAGTTGACGGATTTTTGCCTTCCTGTGGATGTAGTCCACATCTTTGTACAGCTCGTAGAGTTCGCAGTTATATCTTCTCCTCCATTGTCCATCCCCGCAGACAGGACCAAATATTCGAAGTTGAAATTTTCTTTGGAAGGATCCCAAGACGTCTGATTTATCGCCCAGCATTCAGCTCCATTAAGCAAGGCCGGCAAGTTCGGAGTTGTGTACAGCACGATTTTAGACCTTCGAGTCCAACCCCAGCTATTTGCACAAGTAGCAGTGGCTACCTATGGTCATCTTTCGTCGAATCTTCACCAGGGTTTCGTTTGTGTAGAGTATATATGCCTTCAGGTGGATGAACTCCTTCACAATACATTTAAGCCGTCGTCTGTCAAGTTATGCCCTAGACGGTGTTCGACAGTTTTTGAGGAGCTCCTGGAGCGGATAATGCGTCGTCGTTTCGAATCTGGTCCATTTATTTCCGAAGCAATAAGGTAGTTCTCTCGTACCAATGTTCTTTTTTTAACGTGGTTGGGCCACTAGCTCTATGTGCATAGCCATCAGTCCTGTCGAAGTAGAAACTGTGTGCTCTTGCCTGGAACACCCCTGTATAAGTTCAGCGGATGCCGAGATAGCTACCTATGGCCGCCACGTGGAGGCTATTTGACAACTTGAATTTCACAGTGACAGGCATCTCGCCAGAACTTCACCCTCTATGTGCACTTTCAAGTCATTGGAGGAGTTAAACCAACCAAATCACACTAAAGTGGCCTCGACAAACCTCCCAGACTACAACTTGTCTCAATCTGACATTTGGAAGGCCTTACAACACTTTTGATTGCAATAAGCCAGGCCTTGGCGCTCGACATTATAAATTTAATCACCATCGCTGGCTACCTAATCAAAGCTTAACGATTCTATTTTGTTGTGTGTGTGTGTGTGTGTGTGTGCTAAAACTTATTGCCTCCGGCCGATTGTTTTCCAAGTTATTGCTTTATTATGGCTTCGCTCCACCATGTCGTTGTTGGTTCGATACCAGTTCCCTGTTCCTTAAAATTTCATTTAACCGCTGCTGCTACCCATAATAAATTATATTTAACACCACAAAATATCCCGCTCCATAATCACATGCTAATTTGAAACGAACAAGAGAACAGGGCCCAGAGAGACCCAAATGAACAAAAGCAAAAGTATCTATACAGAAACGATTGTATCTGTATCCGACAAAACCTCCGATCGAAGAGACTTTATTGGCCAAAAGTCCATAATTAATTTCGCTGCGACATCAGCGCATTCGAGTCACAAATTAAGAGCTTAATATGGACACAACTTATTCCATTTCAATTCGTAATAGGTACCACGGGAGAAGGGGGGGATTAAGGGGAAAATAATTAAAAAAACAAGAATGGCTGTGTGGTTTTATAATGATGTTATTGGCCGGTATCCCGCGGCAACAAGTCCAAGTATCCCTGTGTTCCTCATAAATATACCAACAGCTACAGTTTGGGGGGGGCTTGTGTTGTTTTCTTTTTTGTTTTAGCAAATTGCGATGAAAACAGCTTGAAACATCCAAAATAAAATCGTTAAGTTATTGCATGGCTATATGTGTGTGTTTGTGTGTGTGATACCTCATCCCGGGGGCTACTCTTTGTTTCTCCATCATCGCACGTTTGGTTGTGTTGTTGAACTGAGAACTGGGTTCGCCACAGAACCCATTTTTAATTCAACGCCACCGCCCGCCGCCACCACCACAGAGCCTCATCATCATCATCATCATCAGCTTGGTCGAGAGAATTTTAAATTGGGAGCCAAATCTCATAGCAGAAGATACAGATACAAATACAGTGATAACCGCTCGTTATATATACGTAGTCCCAGTCTCCGATGGAGAAGGACAGACCCAAAATGAAAAAAAAAAAAAACTAAATTGACCCTCAACTAATCAGTGTAAAGCGGATTTTAATGATGGCCGAGCCCTCGCTGAGCCTTATTTACCGATACACATGCCTACGTAGGGTATAGTTTATTTCGTCCGTTGATCACCAAAGACCTCTCTCACAGCACATAGAGTTGTGCCGACCATCCGGACTCAAAAGTCGATTTGTGGTATCGTCTTCCCTCCTCGTGCCTACCTAATACCTATCGACATTCATACGTTAGGAACTCGAACTAATAGTTTTCGGGTTTACATATGTGTTTCTGTGTATACATAGCCCAGGGGAGGGGTTTTTCTTCTTATTCTTGTGGATGCATTCCGAGGGCGAATTATTATTCAAAAAGATCTTTAGTAACAGTTGGACGCGCGCAATCGTAAATTAAAATGTTAGCCATGAGACTGGGACTGTAACTGTATGCGTGTGCTTTGTGACATGCACAGGGGGAGAACCAAAATTAATGGAACAGAATATTTCATTTATATTCATTTAATTAGGGTCTTCACTTTTATTTATTGAGGCTTCATTAATATCTTTGTTTTCAGAAATAATTTTGTTTTTTGTTTTTTGGAAAAAAAATTCCAAGAAATGTTTACGTGTTTCCCGTGCTAGGTTAGGTTTAGGTGGACGACGTACATATGAGATGATGATGGAGTTTTAATAATGCAGCCAGCAGGCCATTTTGAATACCACGGGCGGGAAGAGTAAGTTCTTCCATATGGGGATGGTTCTGTTTCTGGGAATAATGAGGTTGTTCGATGGTAAAAGTTGATAATCATGGCTGCAATGATTCTGAGATGAAAAATCTCTCTGCACGCCCGGCACTTTCAACTTAACTGCTCTAGATAGCTACATATATGCGAATTAACTGGAATAGATTGGAACTATTCAAGGCACCAAGACCGGATGGTTATTGTCTCTACTCTACATAAATTCAGAGGGTCTTCCTAGATGTTAAACAAGTATCCTAAGAGGCTTTAAGACCAGAATTCCTAGCAGAAGTGTTTGGGAATCTTGGAAGAGTCTTAAACGAATCTACGCTAGAGATATACACAGATGGATCTAAAACAGCGTATGGGATAAAGGCGGGAGTATTTTCTAGTGCATCTGACTTAAATATTGCCAAAAGACTGCCGGATCATTGTAATGTTTTTCAAGCGAAAATCACGACAGTCCGAGAAGCTGCGGCTTGGATTTCGATTAACGCGGTAGATGGTAGTGCTATTGTACTATATATAGATAGTCAAGCAGCGATTAAAGCCTTGTACGATCCAAGCTGGTGAAGCAATGTTGCAGGTCTCTGAATGACATCCTTGACAGATGCCACCTCTCCCTGTGCTGGGTTCCAGTTTCGAAAGAAATACTGTGAATTATAAACAATGGCAACAGTAACAATGATTCTCCCCAGTCATCCTGGACACCACCCTTGGAGCAAACCTAAACTGAAACCTTATACCACCGGAGTTTCAAAATCATTACACCAATACTAGCGCTGTGTGAATAGCATCATAAGGGTATTCATAACCCCTCTAGCGCTAGGGAATTATAAAAAAAAAAAACAGAGAGGACGAACTAGCAAAGGAAGGCGCGGATCGGATCCTCTCTGAAAATGGAGGGGAACCGCTTGCTTGCCCCTCCAGAATCAATAAAATCTCAACTTGATAGTGAAGCTGGAAGAATAGCTTATAACAGGTGGAACAACATCAACACTTGTCTTCTGTCGAAACAGATCTGGCCTAACCTGGATTTGAGGAGAACAGGAAGACTTCTGTCCGTGAATAGGAAATTTACAAGCAGGCATGTCAGGCATCAGAAAGGGTGTCCCCTCTAACGATTTCTGCAGAAGCTGCAGAGACGACGAGGAGGAAGAAACGACTACACACCTTCTTTGTACATGCCCTGCCCTATCAAGGCTGAGGAGGAAAAATCTAGGAGCGTACTTCTACGATGGTCTCAATAACCTAGCCAGGCTTGACATCTTTTAAATTGTAAACTCTGAAGAGAATTCTTTAATCTTGTGCTGGAGCAGATATTGCGAAAGGCAGGTGTTAGCAAATCTGTCCAGCTGCTGGGGATACGTCGAAGATATCAACATCATCGCCCGTTCCCAGGGTGCAATTATTGAAGCTTTTACGGTGATTGAAGAACAATCGAGATGGCCTTATGATAAATGGGACCAAACACCGATCCATCAAAAACTGCCTAGGACAGAACTTGACAAGCGACAGCTTAAATTTTAACGTAGCGAAGGAGTTCATCTGCAAATGACACCCTGGCGTAGATTCGACGAAGGCAACCTCTGCAACATTTGTCCAAACTATGGTTTATAAAACTCTGAACTTGCTGGCCTTGCATTATGAAGCTAAATGCTGGACGACAAGTATAACAGCGGAGCAGATCTTGGGATCATTTGAAAGAAAAATTCTACGTCGAATATTTGATCCTGCCTGTGAGGAGGGTGAATGGAAGAGAAGATTTATCCGCGAACTCTACGAGCTGTATAAAGATGTGGATGTGGTCTGGGAAGAAAAAATCCTTCGACTGCACTGGCTTGGTCACATCGAGCGAATGGACGAGAACGCTCCAACTGAGAGGGTCTTCGAATCCCAGTCAACTGGTCCACGAAGAAAAGTAAGACCTCCGGTTCAAAGATGATGCAAATCTTGGTCTAGTAAACTAAAAGCAGCATGCCCGGGACCGTGAAGGATGGAAAGCAGCATTAGCTGAGGCTTAGATCCTCCAATGGCCATTGCTCTGAGAAGTGAGTACCTAAGTACGATGAGAATTCTTCAAATCTATGTGAAGGACACTGTCTATCCGAAATTCAGTAGACCCAGTGGAATGTCAGTCAAAAGGGTAAATCTGTTAAAACGGCCCTTCACCCGATCTTACAATCTACAGAATGCATTCCTAGACATTGAAGGGTACATTCAACAACGTTGAAGTATTTGCAAATCAGTCTTAATAACAGAATCATCAACCCAGCTTAACTAGGAAGAAGTCGCACCCAGGTAGACCTCAAGGAGGTGTGCTATCTCCTCTTCAATGCAATCTTGTCCTCAACGAACTACTTCTGAAGCTTAAAGATACGGAGATGCGGGATATGACAGTCGATGTTGCCACCTTTCCGTCGGGTACGTGCCATCACTGGTTCATCACTGAACAAGCTCACGTCTAAGATAAGCAGCTGTGACTGAAGTGTCAATTCGTCCTTTTCCCTAAGAAACCCAAAAATCCATTCATTTTCTCACCGAAATTCGTGCCGTTGAACTCCTCTAGGACTAACTCTAAACAAGAAACTTTGGTGGAGAGAAAAGACTGACGAGAAAAATCCCTAGTAGCCCCGTATACTCATACAAACAAGCACAAATCTGTGCACTGTAGGCTTGAGACCGGTTCTCAAAGTTTGGTGACCGGTAACAGCGTTCTATGACGCAACTGGTCTCAGAAAACTACAGAAATTGACCAATCAAAGCTCTGAAAGTGTTACTGCAACTCTTCAGGAGCATAGTCAAGCTTAGAGAATCTGAATCTTAGTCAGTTAACCGTAGGCTCCAATTGAACTTCGGAAAAGACTTCACCATTAGGCTTCGCCGCCAAGGCGGAAGGTGATGGACGAGTTTGAAAAAGCCAATGTTTCCAAGCACTCAAGGGATGCCTCTGCACTAGGTCTACTTACAGGAGTCTCAACAAGACTCTGCATTGGGAATAGGCATACAAACAGCCTTGCCGCTGAAGCAAATGGTTTCTGTCGCAACTCAGGCTTCCCCACTTCCATTGGTCCTGCTCGGGTTTGACTAGAAACGAATATATAGCTTCTTAAATGGATCCCAAAGGACGGGTTTACTTCTGCGAAAGCCTCTAAGGATGTGTTCACTTTTCCCACGCCTTAATCGTTCATAAAAGAGGAAAAGCAGCATTTTCTGAGACAGTCCACTGAGGATTACAGCTTCCTCCTCTCATTTTGACATGAGATCCATTCCTCTCCTCATGTAGGGAGATCTCCTGTGAGGACATGAGCTCCACTCCTCTCCTCATGTACAGAGAACAATATGAATCTAATAAAAGTCCTTACCACTTGGCAAAACCACAGCTGGCGCGCGGCAAAGACGAACAAATTGGCTTCAATTTTTGTCATTTTTCTTAATTTTCCTCCACGCATCTGTGCACACAGGACACACCAAATATCACATAAGGACGACCCATTTATACTTCTGATTCAGCGCACAAAACCCGAATCCAATAAATCCAAATTGCTTATTTAATAAATCCCAAACGCAGCAGATGTTACGTGAGTTGTAATGAACCAAATTACACAACATTAGCCACAAGGACATGCCTACATTCAACCGGAATACCGGAATCTGTCCTTTTGCCTACGAGTATCTCTCTAGTGAATTAAATGAGCAGCGCTCACCTTTTTTTTTTTTTTTTGTGACTTTTGTCACCACAATCTGATTTCAAAATCAAACAAACAATCCTCATGCCTATATGGAACAACAAGGACTTTCACACACACACACACACACACAGGCGGGTGTCCTTTTTATGCAGCTTCTTCTGCAGGCTGTTGCATTATTATTGCGTTCTTGTGCATTGTCATCCAAAGCGTCACAATGTTGCCAAAACAAAGTGAAACGTGAAAAGGCCGATTAGTGTACGCACCGCAGGACACGTGTATCCTCACATGGTTTTGGGTTTTTTCTTTCTTTACTTTGACACACAAAAGAGAAACCGTTTGACATTTGGTTAGAGAAAGGCTCCAGATTCGGATTCGAGGCAGAAAATGAGTTTAGCAGTCTCTAACAAACGATTAAGTGCACGCAGGCGGCAGGAGAAATCCTTTATTTTTTTTCTGTTTGTCGTGTCCTTTGTGGGTAAAATATCGTTTTGGCAAAATGTTGCCAAATGACAGTCTAATATTTTAGCAAGTAATCATCCTGCCAACGAGAAATATGTTTGAGTAAATACAGTTGGTCACGCAAGGCGCGGATGAAAAGGGAAAGGTACGACGACGAGTATATCTGGTGTCTCTCAGGTATGGTTGCAGAGGAAGACAAAGTCTGTTTAAGAGTTTGGTAATAGAAAATGACTGTGGTGTCGTTGGGTGGGGAAAGTGTTCACTCCAACGTCTGTCTATTGTGGTTTTAGCTCGTTTTGTTTGGGTTAAGTAGCTCACAATGTGTCTATAGGAGAGTTCGTGGTAGTAAGTGATGTAAACACCTTTGAAAGGAACACCAATTTGCATATTAGACACATGTGAAGGAAATATGAAGTCCACCTTAGTTGTGGTCACGAGATAACATGGTGAGATGGAGGTGGGTTATGTGGAAGCAATTTGCAATGAAATTGGTCCAAGTTGGAGCCTGACATTATTAGTCTTCACACGGCAAAAGGCTTCTACGGTCTTTTTCTTTTTTCACCATGGACGCACTTTCGGTCTAAGTGTACCTGTCTCCCAGAGAACCACTCCAAACTGATTGGCCCCAAGGAAAGGCAATCGCTGCAGAGGCAGCGTAGGGTTCAATCCTAGGACCAGATAATTGAAATATCTCTTACGTTGGTATTCTTCGTATGGAGACGCCCGAAAATACATTTCTCGTGGCGTACACAGATGACGTAGGAGCGGTGATTACAGCAAGAGACACCGAAGAGGAAGCTAAATCAAGTTATGAAACCCATGCATGCTTGGATGGAAGGGGGCAGGCTAAAAAAGAAATAGTCCTACTAACTAGGAGACAAACTCCGGTGGCTATGGAGTTCCAAGTATGCTCGGAGTTAACAGCCAACCTTGGAATAATCCTTGACTCCAAAGCCATGTTTTGGCAGCAGATTAAGTCCTGACCGGAGCGAGCTGCTACATTACTCAGCAGACTCATTGCAAACGTAGCCCAATTGCAACTTCTTATGTCAATCACGCATGCCATTGGCCTGTATGGCTCTGAGATCGAAGCCGATGCACTCAAGCAAGAGAAAGCAGATGGCAGGAGTACAAAGACGTGAGCCTTTCTAAGTGTTGGAACCCGAGGTCCTCGTAGTCCCGGGAGTGACTTCCATCGAAGAGAACTACCTTCGTTTTGTGTGGGTTTACTTTAAGCTTAGATTTGTCGGTCCATCGAGTACTATCGTTGAGAACTTGGAGGGTGCATTCCGAGTCAGCAATCGTAACGTCATCCTGCTTATGCCATCAGAGTGTAGCGATTTCTTTACAGATCCAGAAGGAGATTGTTTAAAGCCTTGTTCCAGAGGAAAGATGAGAGAACGCCTCTACTGACAGATCTTTAAACTGTGGTGTCACCCATCTTACGATGACTCTTGCAGAGAAGCCAGTTTCCCTTAGAAGTCTGAGGATGAAAAGTCGGTTATAACCTTGGAACTTGGAACCCAAATATTTCATTCTTTTGTGAATCAATGCCGCACAAAACTCCAGAATGTGCTTAGGAGTCTCAATGGTCTGATCACAGAATCTGCAGAGTTCTTCTTCCACTCACGTGTCCTTTGGGTCTGCAGTGGATCCTTAGGAATCCTATTAGGAAACGTAAGTTGTCCTTGGTTGATGCATGCTTTGAATCTTTTCCGGTTTTAGCTACTTAGAAGTCTCTTAGCTTGCCTCATGCTTTTATGGTTATTCTAAGCTCTGGTCCTGCCCTCATTCGTTTTCCAGAACTCTTCGCTTAGCTACGATAAGGTCTATGATCCATTGACTAACAGCATGCGGAATACCACTGTCGACAGCAATAATGCCAAAGGAGGCTTCTTGCTTTCATGGAAGCCCTAACTGAGGAAGCAGAAAGTCCAAAGTCGGTTCTAACCCTTAAAAATCTTCCTTCGAGGCTTGTCGAGCAATTACAGGGATGAGTCAAAGGATTTAAACTGTCCTTATGAGATTCCATTTGGTTTGTTCCTCCGTTTACGAATGCTGGTGTACAGCAGGGCTCTGTCTTCTCTCCTGTCATTTTTTTTTTTAAGTTGTGACCGACTTTTACGCATTCCGTGCTAGTTACGTGTTTGAAGCAGTAACAGAATGGTTTGTGGAACCGCAGTTTTACTCATTTCGCACCATCAAGCTTTGACGTAAGTTTCCTATCAATCCTAGTAGAAAGTTGAAGCCAGTCCTTGTTGCTCAAGGCGGACATTCCTTCCAAAAGTAAATCAATGAATCAAATTGAATCGTCATGAATTCATAATCCAAACATTTTTCAAAAAGACCTCCTGCTACCCCGGAGCCATAGAATCGATTGCTTCCACCCTTAAAACTTGTTAAGTACCTTGTTTATCTAAACGTAATCCATTTTTAGAATTTGATACACTCAAAGTGAACCACACCCCTCGCCGAGGATAACGACCTAACGCTCATTCCCTAATTCAATTTGTTAATGTTGTGCCCCGGCAAAGCTATACTCGAACTTCAGTTTATTATTTCCTCCCTGGTCTCTCCGGTCTTGGTATCTGTCAATCCACCACCAGACTAGATTTCAAGCATCCATCTGAGGGTTGTTTTGCCAGCAACACAACCCTCTTTGATTATGTTATTGTGTGTGCTGTCCTCGTTGAATGGCATAATGGCGGATGCACCCCAGTCTGGCGTGCACACATATCAATTCCCAGCGTTACCCCTATATGCTCTGGATCCCGGCTCTGATTTATACAAAACGCTCAATCCGCATGGGAAAAGGGTTTTTCCATTTTGCGTGCCTTGATTTCTGTGGTGATTACGTTATTAGTTAGCTTTTGTGTGTCATCTGTGTCGTCGTCGTTAAGGGCTCACAACGAGTCTTTTGTGGGCAGACAGTCTTTTGTGGTCATAAATACTTCTTGTTGTTTTTTTTGTTTAAAAATGAATTATTTGCCGTTATGGTTGTGGTAATGTTTGGCCGTAAAACCCTTCGTCATTATGGCGTGTCACGTATTTGCTCAGGGATCATCACGCGCAATTCTTTCCCGTGGTCGAGATAACGAATTCATTATGGTTCCGAACGATTGTTCACCCCTTTTAGGGATTTCGGAACGGAACCAGCTTTCTCGTTGGAATCGAAACGATGCAATAAAACACCATTATCTGGACACGCCAGAGAGAGGCAGTTATGTTATGCTAATGAGGTCTAAGGGTTTAGGAGTTCGATGTACCAGAAACGCAATTACCTTGTCTTTTGGTGTGTGGAAGCTATCTTTTGGACGAAAAGTCAATAGTCAGAGTCGGTAGCAAACATGTCCGAAGTCGTGCAGGGATGGCGTGTTAATATCTTCCAAGAGCTTCCTGTGAGCTGTGACACCTTTTGATGACATTTTCGATGACGTTTGCACCGAGTCTCACGTTAGATTTCATCCTTGAGTTGGGGAATCGTTCGAGGTTTCCTGGAAACCTCAGACTTTACAAAACTCTTCAAAAAAAAGAAGGCGCATGGTATCAAATCGCACGATCTATAGCTGATGTTAGCTCTTTGAAATGGTGTTACCTGGCTGGCGCCACATGTTTTCAAGGTCCACACTGATCAGTTGAAGTCACGAGAACACGGTTATCATAGAGTAAACGTTGTGAAAGATGATGAATCTTTGTTCCAGGATCTCAAAGAACGTATGTTCTCCAGTGGTTAGACAGGACAAGCTGGCGTTGGTTCAGTGGTCTCTGACTGAATCAGTTAAATTTCTTCAAGTTTCTTTGCACCTCCCTTTGGAACAAGGTTTTGCTTGGTATAGCTACTAGTGATTCCAAGATGGAGAGACTGGTTTGGGTCTGAAATATTCTTCGATTCAACCCGTGCAAGCTTTGACAAGTCCTGTTCATCTAGACAAACTTTTTGGCCATCGACCAATGTGTGAAAAGAAATCTTGCACTCCTAGACTCACAGGAAGACTATCTTCACCTTCTTTGGCAGCTAGGTGGCCATTGTCTGGTACTTTTGGATCTAGATAGAAATGTCTTGCTAGACAGGCAAGCTTCTCAGGGCTTGATCTTTCGTTAGGTCTATCTGTCTGCTCGGTACAGAACTTCCGTCGGCAATTCGGTGTGTCAAACATGCAGGTGGTATGAGCCTTAAAAGCTTTCCAAATCCTTTGGAATTCATGCTGTCTCTTAGGACGAAAGGATCAACAATCCTTGTTCAACTTGCTCTTGATGGAAACCATCGGAAAAGACCAGTGCATGACATGGACTTTGGATTGCCGACGGAGTGTTGTGTCTTATCTAACATCGACGTCGTGTTTGCATTTTAGGCCAAAGTTTACCGAAGCTTCTATGTAAAGGCCCGACGATAGCGTATAGGCTGGGAATTTCAATGATCAAAGCTTCATGTGCCACTTCGGTCGGATACTCGTACACTTTCTGTGTATCAAGCCGGTCTTGTCGAATCTTGCTGAAGATTTTTGGCGACAAACCCATGTCAATCAACCACTTCTACCACCCCACACCCTTTTTGGGACCAACCCTCCATCTAAATCATAGATGCGACAGCTGATAGCATTCCCATGCCACCCCAACAGCCCCTTTTTGTTGTTGCAATGAATTTAATGAATTTTTAATGAACTCATAAGCGTTCGGTTAAACAACACAATGACACTCGTTAAGCTATCTAAACAAATATTCATCGGAAGCCGTGCATGGCGGTGGTGCAGGTTCCATCGTCATCGCTGTCGGCGAAGATCGCAGAGAAGAGCATGTGTTTGCTCGCGGAAAACCAAATCCACATGTCGTCTCATCGCGGGACAAAACAAATAAATTATCATTTGCTTGTCCGATTGCGTCGCACTGTTGCTCCCACCGAGAGTGCATTGTTCCGCTGGTTTTGCTACAAAACGTTCCAGAAATCGCATCAAGATAAGCGGCCTGCGCCAGTGCCAGCATTAGAATATCCCGATAGTGATACAGGGAGGGAAACGCCGAGGGACAGAGCAACCACGGCAATCATAAATAATCGCCGAAGACGAAAACGTGCAATTCGCGATGATAGCTGGTTACAGCGGCGTACCATGCAACGACGGATTTATCGGAAACGAGTGGAACTGTGGCACCACAGCACAAGTATCTAGGTTTGGTATTTGGCTTTCTATGTGCAATTGCATTGAGGCGCACTCCACTTACCCAGCTCAAGTGCGCGAAGTCTATGTGGGGTGCTATACACGCTCGGATGGGTTTTGCGTTGCGAGTTTATTTGTTCTAGTTTGTCCGCCCATTTAAGCTGATAGTTAGCAAATTATCACCTCTTTATGCTGGAAGTAGGTATCTGGCAATCTTAACGGTTAATTAGATTCGCAAGCGGATAATTGGGTGAACTTATCTAGTTAGGGGTTATAGTTGGGTAGCGCTGCATGAGTTTGCAGAGTCTCTGAGAGGGCAGCATTGATTGTACTGGATTAGGATATCATCCTGTTCCTGGTTTGACACTTTGAGACCTGCATACGTATGTGACGCACGCCTTCTAAAGAACTGGAGTATGACAACTTGAATCTTTCCTAGTCTCCATCCAAAGATGAAAGAGATGGTAGGCTTGCCAAGCCTCAATTTTAATCTTCGAGCAAATTTTTCATCTGCGTTATCCTATAGGTTGACAGTTTTGATTAAGTCAGTGGCTTCCTTACAGATTGTACGTCTAAGCTTTGTGACAGCTTCGACTAAAAGCATGACAACCAGATGAGCTATGACTTTTTTATAACCCAACATGATGACCAGCAGATTCTTCTACGAAAAACGCTTTGAAAACTGACTAGAACCAGCCCCTGTTGTTTGACAGGAAAGGCAACGTCGAGGTAAAAGATGGCACATCAATCTTTCAAGGAATTTTCAGTACCTAACCACTGATGTGAGTGTCTGTTGGGAGGACATAGTGCGCGGAGAATTCTTCTCAGCCAGGTTTCTGAAGGCGAATTCAAGATGGAACAATTGGCCTTATTATCAGGGAACAAGAACTACGGTATCCACTTAGGTATTGAATCTAGGAATAACGACTCCTAGCCTAGATAGATGGGTAGAAGTGGCTGTCTGGTAAGGTCCTTTTTGAAACCATAACTCACGTGACCTGGATGTTGATGGGCGTGGCTAAGAGCGTAGTTTTCAGATCCATCCTATGGAGTTCAGAATTTTATGTCAGAAATCTCTGATTGTTCCTTAAAGAAGGGTTTGGCAAGTGTGCGGTGCCTGGCTCTAGCTAGTGCGGGGCAGTCACAGAGAAAGTGGTATAGCGTTTCCTTTTCATATGAATTGTTGCAACTGCGACAGTGGGGGTTGAATGGAATGCCTAACTTGGCAGCGTGTGGACCAATTGGCCAGTGGCCCGTGCGAGTTGCAGTGATTCTTGCTGTATCGGTTCGGGTTCCATGGATTAAGTCATTCGTCCTGTTTTTGCTATAGACGGACCATATCTGTCTGGATATGGCACAGACTTTTCCACCTAGAGTTGGCAATGGAGAGGAAGTGTTGGAAAAGTTTACCCTTGATGAGTCCCATCGAAGAGAGGCATCAATGGTTGAATCACATCTGGCTAGCGCGTCAGCTCTCTCATTCCCCTCTATGTTGCTATGGCCGGGAACCTAAAGGAGAGTGTCTGCCTGAGTTATAGTTTCCTTACATTGTTCCACTTATTTGGAGCACGAAGTGAGAGAGTGCAGCCCTTTAATGGCAGCCTGGCTGTCAATAAAGACTCCTATGCTGTCCGAGGAAGTAGGGCTGAGGCTAAGAATTTTGCAGGCCTATTTAATCGCTGGCACCTTCACCAGGAAGACACTCGGTATGATTTGGATACGTTCAGTTCCGCTGAGAAGACATCTGCTCCAAGGCCACAATCCATCTTGGAACCGTCGGTGAAGATCAATACTTGGTATGTCGATAGGGGTAGGTAATTGTTCCATTAAGTCTTGTCCGGAGAGAGGAATTGGATATTATTATTGAATTTGAGTTTAGGGATCGTGTAGTTAGTTATGGTCGAGGTCGGGTCCCTGGGCAGCAGGTCAAGTGCTTTACTGAGACCATAGAGTTTTGGGGACTAGAACCCAGATTCACTGAGTCTGATAGCACTACACGAGACGATATATTTGATATGCAAGTCCATGATAAAGAGGAACACGTTAAGGGCTCGTTAAGGGTTCGGTCAGGCTCGAACGTAACGCTCCTGAGGTCCCATTACCAGCTGTTCCTTGAACTGTGCGATGTTGTGATGTTATTGGCCTTACTTGAGGCGGGTCACTACACGAGCGATCCATAAGTAAGGATAGGACGAACTATGACAGTGTTCAACCAGAGGACCGTCTTGGGCTGCTCCTAGCCTAAGAAAGGTTGTTAATTTGGAGGGGTGGCGTGCCCTGGCAACTTATAAGCCCTGTGACTTGATTTGAATGTGCCACCAGAGTGGGAATGGGAACTGATGTTTGACTTAGAATCTTCTGTCAGAAGAGGCAAACCTATAGCGCATGGTCGAAGCCTACAAATCTAAAGCTTCAGTAAGCTTGCAAAGTAGAACAACCAAATTCCGCATTTCAAAGTCTCATTTCATAGAGTTCTTTAGGGCTGGTCACCGCTTTGTGAATACCAAAGGTAGCTGAGTTTCCACCTAATCTATTTTTTTATAAATCGTTTGAGCTAAGCGTTGATAGATCTGTACATCTTCTCTTATTTATACAAGAACATTTACCATAAATCGGTAGTTAATCTAAATCAACAGTGAACCGTGAGAAAGCTCTAAAAACAACAACCCGCTCATTAAAACAACATACTTCCGTAATTTAACAATAAATTACAACCAATCAAAACTTAATCAAAACATCTCTCATCACTTTTGTGCCAACAACCGCATTAAAAATAAAAAATAAATATAAAAAACGTATCTACAACGAAAAATTAAGTGGCAAAAGTTATATAGTTGTTTTACTGAACTTATACGATCCAATTTCAACAAAAAAACTGACAACAAACCGGCTTCAGTTATTGAATGCTACACGACTGAGTGTCCAATCAAACGACTTTTTTTTTTGGTGAAACCAACCACAAAACCAAACCGAAAACAACAAGAATCTCGATCAATTTTCAATATGTAAGCCTGGATGTATATATTTTTATACACGTAAATGTATATAAAAACGATAAAAAGATACATGTACACAATCTGGTTTCGTCATTTTTTAGAATGAAAATGAAGAAGCGGTGATCGAGTGTTCCGATGTCATTAACAAAACATAACCAGAAACATTATTCTTTTTTTTTTGTGGATTCCATTTTATTTATTTTTTAACGATCATTTTGGTTTTTTATTATTTTACGGTATAAATATGGTTAATCCGATCAGAAAGAGGGGCGTTTGTATATTTTGGTTTAATTTAATTAGTTTTTATAATATTTTCTGTTGTAACAATAAATTTTTAACATCAGCAACAAAGTTTAGTAACAAATAGGTTCCACAAAAATTATAAACAGATTTTACACGGAATAATGGCTAGAAGATCGGTCAGTAAAGGCACTCCATTTCCCCCCTTCTTTGGTATTTAGTGGTTAAAGAACCTCAGAAGCTGAGTAAAGCATCTTAACACACCATAAAAAAAACTCTTATAAGCTTACTTGATGAAGATTCAACGATTGACTTGATTAGGAACCACAAGGGCAATCAAAACAAACAATAACATCGACTGCTGCCTTCGAGATCATGCTACGGCTTATGCCTGAGAATTCTACTTTAGATGTCAGAAATGTCAGATCTCTCCTGATTTATGTGGAATCACAACAGACCTTCCTCGAGACTAGGGGTACTGACATGTTTTGTCTCTCGATCTTCACACAAAAAATACCGCACTATGCAAAGCAGTCATTACACTATGCTGGGTCACTGGACATAAGAGCATACTAGAGAACGAGAACGCTGACGAATTAGCAAGAAGTGTTTCGACATTAAGTCCGGAACAAGTCGACCCCTCGGTGACCATCCCACTTAGTCTCCGAATCCATATCGAATGGACGATGGCAGTAGAAAGGGACTCGAACCAACTTGTTGGACAAAGTTGGAGGCAGTGCTGGATTTTCAGGCTTCTTGAGGCCCAAATCCACATCCGATTGAAACACCATCGTTAGCATGTCGATATTTAGGGAAACCATGTATAAATTGGACAAAGTCCCTCAAAACAGCCCGATAGAGGAGGAGATACAATCGCCTTCTTGCAGGATAATTGGAACAGAACGTCATTTGTAGACGGAATAAGGAACTTAAACTCAACTGGGTAGACGATTCCAGGTATAATTAGGAGCTTCTACCGTCAACAGATGGAATTTCATCAGCTCTCTACCGACCTTCGAAAGCAATCACATTGTAAACACCCACAACAACCAAACAACCGTCCTAAGGAGTCTTAAAATTGCCACAGGTGCACCTATCATATGAAAACAAAAAAAATCATTATTCATTTCCCACATGACTTTCTTCATCCCTTAGGTCACTGCAGATCCGAAGGTCCTTTGATCCTTTGATCGGATTTTATTGCGCCGCCTTGTTTTGTATCATTTGTTCCATCCCCTACCAAATTGAAAACGATTACAGCACTCTGTTGTGCCAACAAAGAGCATCCTCTGACCGATACAACAATCAGAAGGAGGAACCTACCGTCCATAATAATTCAAAATCCCTAGAGTCCTTGCAACTTGCTGCAATGGCGTGGCACAAAATTCACAAATTGTTCGTTGTTGGACAATTAACCCATGATTGCGGCCAGATTTTTTGGGTGGTCTGCGACCAGTCTCACAGTAGGTTACTGCCTCTGATCCTTGCCGCTGTACACATGGACGATGAATGAGTGCTAAACATGTGTCATGTCTAGAGTATCTCACAGTGGACTTCTGGAACACATTTTTGGATTTCAATTCACAGCCACACAGATTGGAAATATTTTTTCAAAGTGAATTCGCTTCTAGATACTTCATCATCGTGCCTGTGTTACGAGTGCGGCCGCTCAAATACTGGAGGCGATAATAAACCACGCTCCCAACAACGTCGAGTTGTCTGGCCCACAACTGGACTGGACACAGTGCAATTTGCATTATCCAACTGAGATATGATCCGATACCGGTCCATCAGTCAGAGGGATGAGAGCGGTGGGAGCATTTGGTGGGTTTTCGAGGAAATTGGCCATTATTTAGTCACGACCACTGTGGGCAATTGATAGGGTGGCGGGCGTTATGTGCTTAGCAAATGGCGCAATAAAGTCGGACAAAATGTAAACAATTTTTCTGTTATTTAGTTCGGCTTGCGGAGGAGGCGGGGGAAAATCCAATTAACTTGGCAATTTACGGTTGGTATTTGAAATGGAGTCCAATCGGTGGAAGTTTCTGTGGGAGAATTTGTAGGTGGGAGCCACGAAATTGAAATATATTTTCACATTCGTGTCGGAAATGGCATTTATTGGTTGGAATTCTGTAACCGAAATGGGTGCGGTACTTTGGGCATTTTTAAGGAAATTACTTAACCTTAACTTGGAGATTGTAGTGTGAATGCATCAGGGGCTTGAATTGGAGTACAACGAGCCTTTCCTAGAGACCAAAGGAGGAATATTTGTCTTATAAAGTTGCTGACAACAACGAGCATGGCAAAACTTTAGATCTGACCCACCTTTCTTGGATCCAAAACTTCTGAAAACTCGGATAGTTGTAGATGCTCACTACCTAATCAGAGAATAGAAGCCTTTTGGGGCGTCTTTTCAACACCAACACCAGAAAATTTGCTCTCTTTACTCGAAAGCCAACGATAGAAGCTTGTCTGGAGCAGCTAGTTTCGAGATGCATTCCAGACACATGCGACTTGAAGGCCTGACAAGACCCTCTTCCGTTCCACCAGACACATCGAGTTGGAGCACCAAAATGGAATCCAACTACAGGACTTCCATAAAAAGTTCATTAACATTGCTGATGCAGCTACCACCTTAGCAAACTGGACATTCATACATAAGTCTCACGGACATAGGCCTGTTTTGCTTGGTAGATCAATAAACTGCGGGGTACATCTTGTACGTATGTTCCATCGTAGCTCGAAATAGGACCTTCTACCCTCAGTTGACCATGACCTCAATTCTGCTCAGAATCACAACATTCCCTACGAGTTCTTTCCTTGTCACAAAAGATCTTTTAGACGCAGTGCTTCTCTACTCTTCGTCGGATAGGTTAGCGGCTCCACAAAGGCTAATACGTACCTTCTGGTTCAGTCCAAGTGCAAGTCTTGCCACTAAACTACCAAGGGTCCATCTAATACTAATTCTTGTTCAAAAACCTCAACACAGAGCCGAAGTCTACTTATAGACCTGAGTGCCAGGAATGTCGAAGTGGATTCCTAATTATCTTTAGGAGGCGAGGCTTCTCCGCTTAAAGTTGATTCCATTTCAAGCCTTTCCTCGCTCTGGTCTAAGTCCAATGGACAGTCTTAGTTCGATTTCTATGGACAGGAAGTTACCAAAGACAACAGATATGCACTAACTATCGAAGCTTACCCCTGATAAGTGTCGCATATAAGATCCTTTCTCTCATCTAAAGCCTTTCTGCACACACTAATTGAAAAGGAACAGTGTGGCTTCCGGCCCGGCCGATCACCGATAGACCAAAGCACCCTTAGCCAAATCCTGAAAAGGACCACTCACCATTCATCGTATTTATCGTCTGGAGCTCTACAGGACGATGGCTGAGTTCGGGGATCCTGGCAAAACTGGCCAAACTGTGTCGCATAACGTTGAACTTTTCCAAACATTCAACCGATTTCCACAGGGTGTCACCCTATCGTAAGTTCTTTAATCTCGTGCTGGAGCAGCATAAAGTGAGTAGGGCATGTGTTAACTCGAAAGTCACTGTTTATCAGAAATCCCCCTAGCTGCTGGAGCACGCAGGCGAAATTGACATCAACAGTCGCCACCAGGGTGCACTTTTATAGGCTTTCACAGCGATCGGTGTTCAGGTGAAACGAGTTGGTCTTGAAGTGAATGAGGGCAAAACAGAGGAAGTTCACGCTATCAACACCATCGGTGCACCACCTAGGACACAAGGTCACTGTTGCAGTTACAACTTCGAGGTAGTTGAGGAATCGACATCATCGCCACCAATGATTCCCTAGTGGAGATTCTATGAAGACTCACCTTTGGAAACCGCTGCTACTTCGGTTTAGCTGGACGAGAAGCACGAAAGCAGAGCAGATATTGAGGACTTTTCGAAAAATTCTTCGTCGAATATACGGTCCTATGTGCAAAAAGGGCAAATGGAAGAGAAGATATGACCAAGAGCGAGCTCTACCAAGATGTGGATGTAGTTCATTGGCTCGGCCACATCGAGCAATGGTGTATGGCGCCTTATAGCGCACTGATCAGTTCAACTATACGGCGTCGAGTGCTGGTCGTCATGTGTGGTAGCAAGCTAAATGAAGACCAAAATACAATCGTTTACTCTATGAGCTGTAGGTACCTAGGTTAGGTTACGTTAGGCTGGAGTGGCAGGCTGCAAATTGTAACCTCACTTAGACCAGATAGGGTCCATTGTCTTACCATCTGGATCTGTACTTCAACCAGAAATACTAACCGCAGAGCCAGAGCTTGCTATGAAGCACTGGAGGCTGCCTATGCTGATGTCAGCCAGTTCGTTTAGGTTGTGAAAGAAACTGGCTCCTAAGTCTGCTCTTCTTCTAGCTGAAAGGGCCGGACATGTGCAGAGAAAGTGGAAAATTGTCCCTTCTCCTCCCCATCCATGCAGCTTCTACAAAAGTCATTGTGGCGGAGGCCCATCCTATTCGCGTGCTTCCAGATGGTGCAGTGTCCCGTTATGATACCTACTACGGTATGAGCAGTCTTTTCTGTCTGATGAGACAGTGAGAGCGTTTGTAATCCAGCTTTGGCTTAGTGATTCGAATGCCAAGACCCGTCGACTGTCTGAAAGTTCATATTTTCTACCAGAAAGCACTAGATAGCACAGTTGGGGTTTCAAGTACCTTGTGCCAAGTTCCAAGTACCATTGCACAATGGTAAGGTCTTTGGAAGATTTTCACGTTCGAAGTGGACTCGAAATGAGTTGCATCCTATACTGTTGCCCCTACAATCTTGACAAGAGAGAACCATGGCTTGGAATAGACAAATATCTGGACCATGTTGCCGTGCAAAATGATTGAGTTAAGCGTCCCGTAAGGGTTGAGTTGGCCTATACTTACTTCTTCACGAAATATCAGTTGCAGGGGAGTGGCCGGGATGGAGATCCGTAGTGGGTCCTACAAAGTGTCTCTAAAGTTGTCGATTCAACAGCAAGGGACTTGGATTCATTTTGCTAGATCCTCGAGTAGGTAAAAGTCTACATCGCCCACCGTCTTCATTTCTTAAAGACGATCCCTTGTAATCCAATCCATCACCGACTTAAACTTTCTCTCGACCAAGTCAACATCTTTACAATTGAAATGACTGGGAATGTTGACTGTACCCAAACACACATTACACCTTTAAGACGCAATAACAGCGTGTGTTAAGTCCCTAAGCCCATTAAGTGGTATTAAACCGCATCAATCAACGAACCAAGCCCTCTCTCACTCACTCTCTCTCTCGCCCACAATCTCGAACGAAAGTGACAATAAAATCCCATAAACCCCCGAACAGGAGGACAAACACATCTCGAATCTCGACACAAAAGTGAAAGACAAGACAGAAATCCGAAGAGAACACCGAATAGCCCAATAAATTAGGCATCACCTGTGTGATGTTATCACCGCGCACAGCCTTTTAACCCAACCATCCATCTATCTTAACTACTACTTAGCGGCAGTCTCCATAAATACGGTTTAAATGTTCCCGATAACACAACACTCTGACACTCCACCACAATGTCACCGAGTGTGTGTTGTACGCATTGTATGGATGCATTTTGGTGTACACCAAGTCCGTGTTTAGCTCACCGATAGTGCATCCAACCGACAGCCAGCCGCGCAGACAAAGTATCTATTATATTTAATGTGTTCTCGCGCCAGCGTCCACACAACACCAAACACACCTATTAATTGTGTCCAGAAACAGAAACAGAAACTCATCCCCGATTTTTTGTTGTCGACTGAGAGCTAGAGGATAACAAGGATGCCGCCCCGATACACACCGATATGCCCGGTGAGTACAATATAAATCGTAATGTTTTGACAGCTAGCTGACCGCATTTGAAGTCAACACCGTAGTCCGGAGTTTTGATCGGTCGGGCCACACACGTTTACCTGGGCGTTGCGGTGAAACGAATCGATGTTGAGCCAACAGTTTACCTAGTTTATCAGCTTCTACCTGGACCTGGACCTGGGCGAACGCATGCTGTGCGGAAGAGATAGTGAGAGAGTACCTGTCGCTGTCCTACTGTCAAAAGTCAAACTCAAAGTCAGAGTCACCAAAAGCATTGTGACATTTGTGGAACGTATTTTTCAATACAGGATACAGCGTCAGGTGTGTGCCAGGACACTGGGGTTGAATTCGACTCGGAAGGATTATGAATTTTGCGGTCTGCACAGTTGTCAAAACAGGGACAGTTCTGTGATTCTTCTTCTTTTGCCGTAACGTTGTCTAATTTAATTTTTGAGGTTGAGCGTCTTGTGGCTTTGAGGTTATAATTTGAATGCGCACCAGGATTTTTACCGCACACTGAGGAGACTCAGACTAGTTGACAGGTTTTGCCGTTTAATTAACAAAAAAAAACTTCAAAAGTGTGAACGAGAACGGCAATAAATACTTCAAGGGTTCAGCTGCACCCTGAGCATGACGTGATCGAGGTGAATATTTGATTAACAGCTCCTGGCCAAGGGCTTAATTGAAAACCTGTGTATTGTCTGAAATGAATCTACATGCCTCCGGAGGTAATTGCTTAACGCATCGGTAGCGGTACATGTTTATTTTTTTTAATTGAAAATTTTGCTGATTATGATCACTGTAGCGTGAGCTCACGGGCAGCTTGTCATACAATGTTTCATGGAAAGATGTTGGAGTTATGAAGTGTGTGCCCCATGGAGGCTGGCTTCAAGTTGTAAATCACTTGAACACCAAAAAATGTGGTAGCAGTTGTCGATGGGGTGGCAGCTTTGGTGCGAATAAATAGGACACCATCGGTACTTGGGTTATCAGCTGGCTCATTCGAGGCGACAGGCTACACCGACGTAAGTCTATAAGGATGCGGCAGCAAGCACAAGTGATGGCATTTTAAACGAACAACGCATGACTTCCATTGTCCAGAAATAGTCGTGATCCTGTCCAATCTCTGTCCTTTCAAGAACAAAGCTCCCAAACCCCGGCCCAAATTATTATTATTCCCGCAAAAGATTTGGAAGTAGGCACTTCCATTCAAGAAACGGTCTCCAGCTTCCTTCGTCTTAATCAAGCATGTAGTGGCCTCAATGGGCATCAGAATCGGAAAGAGTAGCATTGTTGCAACTGTGCATCGTTTTTCAATTGACGACTGGAAAAGGTCAGTAAGTGTGTCTACGTCTTTCCTCCTACATCTGCTAAGCTTCCTAAGTCTCGCCCAAAAAATTTCATCCGCCGTTATAGGTTCGATTCTTTCATATGAAACACAAGTCTGGTCTACACAAGGTTCAGACAATTCCCGATAGAGGAAGCACAGAAGCACTGCGGTCATGTCCAATGGACAGGCGAATACGTGAGAATCTGAAGAAGAACCACATAGAACCCTTGTTCTTCGGCTTCAAAGACGATTACGAATCGCACCATGCCTTAGCAAGATGGTGATGGAGAATGAAGGTTAGAAAGAACACCATTGACAAGGCTTTTCGGAGTCATCCAGCTCCTCCAACTTTATACTTGTGACGACTGCATCAGTACACTATTTGATACAAGTTGCTGCAACCATCTGGACATGTGGGGGAATTGGAATCATCGTTGGAACAAAGCAAGCAGATACCTCCGGGTCTGGTAGAGGAATTGGCCTAGGAACTCAAAGATGAAGCTCAGATGTCTTCTTCAGAAGTGTAACAGGAAAGAAGGGGGACACTATGAGGAGATAGGATTTGAAATTGGATGTGAGTGCTCCATCAAAAATGGGGAAGTCCAAGATGGCCATGGGACTTCCAGGTAGAGTGGGTATTTGCCGTACTGAATACCATCAACAGCGCCCCTAAGTGTGGCATGTCCGTTCGTTAGTTTGTGTAAGGGTCCGGCACGATTTATGTTTTTGTGGTAGGCAATGTTGTAGTGCGGGGAGGAAGACGACGAGCACAGCCGTGCGTCGCACGCATGCCGCTCTTCGCACTCGACACTCTGAAATCCTAAAATCACGTCCACATCCTCATTTCCTCAAGCTAAAACACGTCTGAGAAGAAGAAGTTGAGTCTTTTTCTACAACTGTCCAACTCTCGAAAAACAAAGAATTGTGTTCCAAAGCCAAGAGAAGTCTCAAGAGGCTCCTCAAACTGTTTAGAGTAGCGAAAGTTACTTTTTCTTTGCATGTCAACTGTAAGCTCATGCCAGCAGTCTTGAGGATATATTAGGGTATCTGGAGATCGCAGACTTAACCAGACGCAAATTTTGTCCCGCCATTTCGAAGGCGGATAGGTAATACCAAGCTTAAGGTGTCACAAGTTTCATCAAAACCAGCTTTCAGTGACGATATTCAATAGATCTCATCTAGAGCTTAAGTCAAGTCCAACTACAGTCGAAAGGGAAGGAAGAGCTTAATCAACGATCGATAGAACAAACGCAAAGTCTTTCAAAGCCGACTCTCCTTCGACTTGTTACTTCAATGCGCGTACGATCACTGATCTTGCCACTGGTCACAGGGAAGTACCTGTGAGTAACCATTTCCTCCCCTTTGTCTCAGATAAACGATCATTTTGTAAAAGATCGTCGATCCTCCCTTTGTTTTTGCCCTTATAATTGGCTTAAGTTCTATAAAATATATTACGTACAACCCTCACTTAATCTGTGTGAGCACATCCATGGGAAACATTCATATTCCATCACCTCTAGGATCTAATCCAATTGACCGTGAATACACGTCGAATCCTAAAAAACTACCACCAAGCGGACAATTTCCAGGAAGCAATCATTTCACACCACAAGATCCATGGAAGACCATCATTATGATCATCACATTACAAACAGAAATCCCCTAATAGCCGATTAGGGGATTACAACAACGTTCTGTCACACCATTGTGGCTGGGTTTCCTTGTCTGGTCCATCTAAGCGCGGCTAATCCTCAAATCATACCCACAAAATATTTTGACATTCAACTGCAACAAACAATAAACACAATGCGGTCCGACCGACCGACCGGACTCTCTAACAATGGACCGACAGAGATTATAAATAGGAGTCGAGTATGTGGCCTCCTGTTACGTGTGATGTACGAGAGGGATGTGAGGGAGCGACATGGCCACTCGGCGGCGGCGGCAGTTCGGTGTGATGTGTATCTCTCGTTGGTGATGGCACTTTACCGGATGATTTGTATCTTGGACAATGATGCGACAGGTCCAATAGATTGTTTGCGGCCGGGGTGCATGCTTTGAGAATTGCCGCCCTCTTGGACCACCAACGTAACCATGGAATGTGACACAACGGGTGGTACAAACTGGTGATGATCCTGAAAGTCCTTTTTTTTTGCTCTAATTATGAAAAATTGTCTGACCTTGGATACAATTACAAAGCTGTAGTGCACCTGACAAAGCCTGATCACAGATGGCTCCAATCAAATTACCTTCTGTTATCCCGATACCATTCGAAATTTATCGGCAACCAGTGTCACCCTCTGTTTCTCTGTTTACATGTTCCCCGATCGCAGGTGCACATTACGCCCTTAGATACCGATCGGTTCGGTAATAAAATGGAATTTATCGTCGCCCTCTATGGTGACAGCGATGGATGTTAATGGGTAATTTAGTGTAAGCATTTCGGTGTGTTTAATGGACGACAACAGTTGGAGACGGAACCTGTTGTCCCACAAAAAGGTTGCTTGTGATGGTACGCCTACTTATGGCTTTTATTTCCGTTCGGGAAGACCATTTTGGAGACGAGGATTTGTTTGTGGGTTTGTGTTTGCTTATCGAATATTATTGGGTGATATTTTATCCAATAAAATACGTTACAACAATGGACGGCTTAGAGCGCGTGGAATACATTGTGGACAAATGTTTTGTTAGACACGACAGATATTGGTCCATAAAGAGTCGCTGTTTGAGTCTGGTTTACATGATTTTAAAATAAACATTCAGCGGCTAAGGTGTGGGCTTTGACTGCTTTGTGGATTCTATTAACACTACAGGCTTGTAAGCTGCAATCTAAATCTCTTTCTACAAAGTGTATGCCCAAGATGTAGTATAGCTTTCTCCGATAGTAGATTACTTCCAACTGAGAATAGCAGTTGGCGGCTTTTAAATTAGGTTAGGTTTGGTTGGAGTGGCACTCACTCAGACCAAATAAGGTCCTCTGTACTTCAACCAGAAAAACTATCCGCACTGGAGGCTGCCTATGCTGATGTCAGCCAGTTCGTTTAGGTTGTGAAAGAAGCTGGCTCCTAGGTATGCTCTTCTTCGAGCTGAGAGGGCCAGACATGTGGAACATTGTGTTCTCCTCCTTCTCGTCCATGCAGCTTTTGCAAACAAATTTTTAGAGGAGACCCAACCTATTAACGTGCTTCCAGATGGTGCAGTGTCTCGTTATGACACCTACTAAGGTTAGTCTTTTCTGTCTGATGAAACAATGAGAACGTGATGAGTCAAGTGTTACCTTCTGTCCACCTGTGATTGGCAATGTCGATTGGTGGCGAGAGGCATGCTTAAATTCCCCTTTTTCCGGAAGATGGCGGCTTTAATTTTGGATCTTCGTCCTAAACAAAGCACTTCCCTACTATCCTTGGGAACTGATGGCTGAAAAGTCGTAAAATTTCGTTAAAATTTTCTTGAAGTTCACCCAGGACCCACCAATATTTTACCGATTTTAAGCTCGCCTTTGACAGGATTTGTAGCAACGAGCCGCACAGAGCCATGCCTAGTTTTGGTAACTCTGCCACATTCCTCCATCCCTGCAGGATGTCGATGGAAAATGCAGACTGCCTCTTCGATTTCACAAGTTCGTGAGTCTTGAGACGGAACCAGCGAAAATGGGTTTAATGCTCAATGAGGTAGGAAGGGACTTTGTGTACCCATCTCAGGTACCTATTAACTCAGACAACGACACAAGCCCTGAGATAAAATGCAGAATAACTATTGCCAATCGCTGTATCTGACAATTGAATAGCAAGGATCTCACTCGAGAAACAAAGTGAATCTGTACAAGATCCCGAACATCCTAGCGGAAGCATGGACTTTGTCTAGATTGGATGAGGTTGCCCTCCGTCATTTTCAGTGAAAAGTCCTGCATAGAGTGAATTAGGAGGTGCAGCCACATCAAGAGACAAGAGAGTCACTCTTAAGCCACGCTCGCCCTGAAAGATAGCTGTGGTTAGGGAGACTTAAGAAGTGTTGGTTTACTCATTTCTAATAACTTAGCCTCTATCCTGGCCCATCACACTTAAGTCGTTCGTAGGTGTATCATCTATGAGTGGCCACCTGAAGTGGGTCCATCATAATCTAACCGAGGTACTGTGTGTGTTTTGCAACTAGTTTGGCACCCTCTGCATACGAATTAGACACATCAAACCTGTGGTCGACATAAAGGAACATATCAGCAATGTTACCAATGGACCAGCATCCACTAGGAGGACTTGCTTTGAGCAGTCGAAAAATACCGACGTAGATCACCATAACCCGGGTTCTCTGCCCGAAATCTCTGCTTTAAGTGGATCGTCACTGCTTCATTCATAGACTTGGTACCGTCTCGGTTCAAAATGCTTCCAAGACTTTGCTTCCAATTCGTTGAGTTGATAGCGTCCACAATAGAGAGAGTCTCCTTTCTACTGACAAAAAGCCTCAGAACTTCTATCAAGGCTCGCAAACGTTCTACCAGTCCTACTTCATCTTCAATGGCTGCTTCCAGCCTATCAAGGGTCTCAGGGGGCGTAACAAGCTATTTCCAAAATGGTTTGGACCGTGAGGACACAAACAACAACAGTTTTCAGACGCCCCTATGCTTCGTTGTTGCATAAATTCACACTGACGGTCATTTAGATGTTAGCTTCGGATGTAAGAGGGTTGAAAGCAAAGGAGAAATCTAGTCTGAACTTGAGAACTTGTTGCAGTTGACATCCTTGAGCAACTCAACGGGGATACCTTTTGAAAACGATTAAGCACAACTTGGTGTGATCGCTTGAAGTGTGGAATGGCGTCTCCTATGGCGTCTTCCTTACATTTTTGGCATCAATTTCTAGCCTCCAAAGAAGGTTAAGAAAAACGTTGTTAAATTCTTGAACTATAACGTCTAAACGAGTCCAAATGGAGTTCATCCCTTCTGACTTTTTGTCCGGAATCTAACCACAATTCCTGCGTTCATCTCTCCTACCTTCACAGATCAATCATTTTCCCCAAGCTGTCACTAAAGCAACATTGTTTCACATTTAACTTCTTTTTTTTTTTAAATAATCCCACATCACGTACTTCATAACTTTATAGGAGTGCACCATCGTTAACACCAAAACCTCACATCCTGTCGTTGTTGGAATAAAACATTTCATGCATCTGTTCCAGCAAGCAATTCCGAATCCAAATCTCAGCTAAATTCAGGATAACAAGCCGATGAATGACATTCGTGAAGATGGCAAGACACGCAAACAACAATCATAACCACATGATTCCGCTCATAAATATTCTCTCTCTTGCTCTCCCTCTCTCCTAACAAGGATAGCACTTCCTTTTTATTGAACTCATCCATCATCGGTTTTTCTCCTAATCCGGCGGCCTCAAGAAAACTTTCTGCCGCAACTCTAATTCCAGGTGATTATCACCAAGTGTTGCAACCACCACGACGACAACGACGACGACGAGGAGGAGGAGGAGGAGTGTGGAAAAATGCTGGTTACCACAATAAGATCGCAATATTGGTCCACCGCTGCCATTTAATCCCGAAAAAAAAAAAACATCAACATCAACACCCATCTCTCCCGGATGTGGTGGTTGTGTTCCCCGGTAACCACGACCGAGTCAAACAACAAAATGGCTGTCAACATGGAGTAACATATGCGATGTGTTGTTAATGGTCCTGTGAATTTGCTGTTCGGTTTGTCCCTTTAGTCGAACAATCATCATTCCCCTATTCTGACGGCGGAATAGGGGTGGGAAAGCCACAATGATATATGATGAGTGCCGTTGTGGCTCATCCCTTAATAACTGCTGCTGCTGCGCCTGGCTGCGAGATACCCAAAGGCGGAGATATGCTTACAGCCAGAGATGATGACGACCACACAAGGATGATGATGATGATGAGTGTACTTTGTGGTTCCTCCATGAGATTATTAGCACTTGGGAACATCTGCTGCCAGCGATAATATTGCTGCTTCGTCATCCTCGTGTAGTTGTGTCAGACTTTTTTCCAAATTTATTACAAGGTTTTCTGACACACACACACACACACGCACAGACAAAAAGGAATGGAAACAGAAGGAAAAAGAAAGCGATTTTCGCCGTTCACCATTTTGGAAGAGAACTGTTTCTTTTTTTTTTTTCTCATAAAAATTGAACATTTGGGGTGAAGTATCTACTTGGCCCGTGATCAGCAAGAATCTAGCGCTTACTCCAGCCTAACTATGGTGGACCATAAAACAAATTAAATTAAAATTGACTAAAACGAGTCGGCGGAGGAGTCGGCAAGAAAAGTGAGTCTAGGGGGTCGGGTCAGGACCGAATTTATGGACTTTAAATGTGAAATTGATCTAAATTGCTTTTCGATGGGAGAATTTTAAAATTTAATAAGACCTTCCGTTGATGCTGGTACAGGCTTCAATTAAGTTTCGATTTAAAGAAATTTTAAGGAGGTCTTCGAGGCTTTAGTCATACCTTCATAGTTTCGAGTTCAAATCAATTGAATATTATTGACTTCAAGTGAACTATGATCCAAGTCATATTCTCATTCTCAAGTGATGAATCCCTACGTAGTACAACTACGGTGCGTTCCAACACCTATATTTGTTTTGTTGCAGCGGGATAGCTTGAGAGAGAGGCTAACCGGAACCAATTACGACTGGTCCTGATCCTTCACGATTCTCCTGAAATGGTCATCAATACGGATGATTGCGGTGAGGCTCTTTAAA